>CM056562.1:14014334-14665334 GCA_029721515.1 Synanceia verrucosa | reverse complement strand
CTCACATTTAAAAAAAGAATCAAATCATAGTTTCATTATTGCAGTAACGGATGATTTCTAGAAAAATGGCTCACTTTTGTCCCTTCAATAAGCAGCGTTGTGTGGACCCGCATCCTTCGCCCTGTAATTATTGCACCTATTGCTTTTTTCCTCAACTTTTGGCAACTTCAGGTTCATCTACACAGGCAACGTTACTGCAGATCATCCTCTTCATGCATCCCTTTACTTAAGCATGCATATGGAAAAAAAACAGGACTTTCTACAGGGGGTTATTTATACAATAAAAGCAGCATAAGCAAACATGCAGGTAGCAACTACTTTTTTCTTGAGAATAATATGCATGTAGATGGCTAGACTCCAAACCCCTAGCTTATTTTAATTGGTGTGTGCAGCTTCAGTGAGATACATACTGTACAACTGTACATACAAAAATGGCTCTACAAGTTATACTGAATGCAGTCAAACAATAGGTTAATGTTTTTTTTAAAGGTGATGGATAATGAGGGTGTTTCTTTTATAGAAACACTAACATTGTGTCCATATATATGCAGTGAGAAGGGCAAAGGTTTAAATGGGAAGATATACTAGACAGACTGAATAGGACACATGCATGTATGAGGGAAAGGATGCATCATTAGTGAATGTATGTGGTAGCCATGAACAGTATGTAAGATGATTTATATTGCTATTTTTAAGTTACTTTTGGTAATTCTGTATAAAATTCAGATAAGAAATTGTATGATTTCAAGCACGAGTAGTTTTCACCTCTGAACTTGCTGAAAGATCATTGTGTACAATAACTAGTCATTCAAGCTGAGAATTTGTGGTCATTTATGGCTTTTTTTTCATAATCTGACATAAAAATTGTGCTCTTGTCTTGTGGCTTTTTCTTCTTGGCTAGTGTGTCTGGTATTGTTGGCAGTAGGCGGCACCCTTATGGCAACATTAAGACAGTTCCCTGTGCAAAACATCATTTTCAGTAGGTAGGAACTGACCCGTAATAACACATAAATAATAAAAACTCTTGTAGTCACTGTTTGATCATGCGAAAGGTCAAATTTGGCTCAGATACCACCTAATTACCTTGTGGGGCTCTATGTGGAGATATCGTGTTGAGTCCAGGTGGCTTGAATGAGATGATTAAATAATAAGTGACAAGTTTTCCCCTGTTTACTACGAAACGTGTGATGAAAACCTCCATACAGTCCAGTGTGTAAGGCTGGATAAATCCAATGCCATGTTGTTGAAATCACTTGAAGGGTGTGCAGAGTGTGTGACAGTGGGGACCTGAGTGTCACTGGTGGCTACATCACACAAGATGGCTCAGTCTCCTGTGAGAGTTGTGTCTGAGCATGGAGGGAGTCTATGGGGGGGGGGGGTTGTTTAGGAAGGAAAAGCAGGGGGCGACGAAGAGGAGGACGCTTCCTCCCTCTTTCTCACTGTGCTAGCTTGTCACTGGCAGCTGCTCTGAACCTTCCTCCAAATTCATTTCTCCATCCCGAGACTTTTTCCTCCTCTTGTTACCTAGAAACAGAGCAGAAATTCAGGTTATTAAACACCAGCCTTCAACTGTATGAGTTTTATCTTAAGTTAGTTCTCATCTGTATGTTAGACTACTTCACAGCTACTGCCTCAAACGAATAAAGTCAATGAGTCATATTGTATCTGTGCCTACGGTCACATCTGGAGAATCAGTTTTGCTGGAAAAGAGTAGGATGCAGCGAGGGACACGATGCATCTGTTGCTAAGATACGCCTGGCTCTCCTCTGTCTGACAGAGAGGTTTGGGCACATCTGACTGTGTGTGTGTGTGTGTGTGTGTGTGTCACTGACTCAGTTTACGCAGTAGCTTCTTCCCGATGTTCTCCTCTGAGCTGGACAGAGACAGAGAACTGATGAAGGGAGAGGTGGAGGGCTGAGACTCTGTAGGCACATCTGAAAGACAAAGTTAGAGAGATGAGACGGTAAGATGGACAGAGGAGTAGATAACAGGAGCTACGGCCTGCAAGATAAAATCAGCTGCTTTAAAGAGATTCAGTTATTTCACTGATTTAGAATGATCAGAATGGGATTGCAAGAAGGAAACAACAACCATGCCTTCTAGTGAGGAACAGTTGGTTTACCTACATTTACAATAAAACTATTGAAATATGAAAAAGTCCTAAGAGCCATAAAATCAGCAATATGATTCAGCAACATGTGACATAGTAATATGTATTTAAAATGTACTTTATATTAATGTTGATTAAGACTGCCTGAGACCTTTTCAAGCTTTTTTTTTTCTTCAGTATTTCTGACTTTGCAGACGTTTGCAGAGCAACAAACTAGAAGTCAACTGTTGGATTTTAACTGAGACTAGTATCTCGGATTCCTGAGGCTGTTTTCACTCACCATTCTCTCTTTCCGGCCGGTCCTCATGGATGTAGGGAATCTCATCCATGCGGAGGAACACGGTATCGTTCGGACTCCTCTGTCCATCAGATTTACTGCCTGTGAAAAGAGAATTGAATCAACGGCCACATAACAGCAGCTGGTCTGTAGCTCTGCCTGCAGAGGGAGGTAGAGAACGTTCAGTGGTGTTTCTTACAGTCTAGTAAGAAGAGTGATGCAAAAAGTAAAGAAAGACTAAAGGTGGGCTAGAAAACAGTGAACATAAATCTCAACAGGATGCTACTCTTTTATTGACAACCAACAGAACCATCTGTCCCAGGATTTTTCACACACATACTGGTGGTGTATACTGCACACAGCTTTACTTAGACAGATGGTACGTAGGAAATCCTTTAAGCCTTGAAACCAGTACACACTGGTTGATGCACCAGTTTAGTGCGTGAGTCACTGGGGGTGTTTAATTTATAGGATCCAATCCTTACTGATATTATAGCTATAAGAAAAGTGAGAATCATGTGCCCAGTATTAATATTCCCCCTCTTGAATGTTTTTTTTTCTCTTTCACTGTTTGATCCTTTGATCTCCTCTTTCTTCCTCTTCAAAAGAGATTCATACAGAGCTTCATTTACATTTCAGGACTTTGGTCCTCTGAGGATGATACTAATGGTTAAACTGTCTGTGTGGATTAAGGCTGTCGAGTACCGATAACTTGTGTCAACCGTCATGTCACAAAAACTATTCCTTCAGAGTTTTCTGAAATTCTGAAACAGCATTTTGACCTCAAATTCTCCACACAGAGGAAATAGTTACAGGGTCAGATCAGTAATTAATGAGGCCAGTTTTAAACTGTTCTGTTAACTCAAATGAACTCGCAAAATAATAAATAATAATTCCAGATTTGCATTTTTAAACGTTCAATTTCAGAAAAATGCAACACAAAAATAATTGTCTTAATGTAAGTAATCAACTGGAAAAGTGTTGTCATCTATCCATTCAGTTCCCTAACCTGTAGGATCTCCTGTTAGAGACTGACTATTAAATTTGAAGATATTTTTGCAAATTTGTCTACTTACGAACGATCCGGTTCCTCTCATTGAGCTGAGAGGTGTTGCGAAGGCCACCATGGGGATGGAGGTGTGCAAGGCGTGCCAGCCCCAGGCGAGTGTGTGTGTGTGTGAGGGGAAGAGCGATGCTGTGTGATCGGGTCTCTGGGACTGTGGGCCTCCCTTTAGCATCAGGATCCACTGGGTCTGGCGTTTGAGGGGAGCTGTCCATCCTGGTGGCCATGACAGCGTTCTGGTAGTGGTTCCTGGTGATCTATAGAAGGACACGAAAAACAACAAGTTTTATTGTACATCTGTGTGTTTGTGTGCTCACGTGGACAGGAGGAAACATGGACTGTGTTGTGGAGAAGAGGTGAAGAGAGTGGGTACATCCATCATTCAAGGCTAAAATATTCATGGTTGAAATGGAGCTCAATTACAGGCAGTGATTAAAGGAAAGGAGGCGTGTGGAAGGGAGAGACAGGATGTCTGTGTTCAGTCAGAATCAGGGATTAGGACATATCAAAGGCAAAAGCTGCAGCAGAGGAAGACTTTTTTGGGGATCTTGAAGATTAAATGGAGGGAGTTTAATAGTGCAGTTCCTTGCTTAGTTTGCAGGAAATGAAGCAGTTATCTGATTTTATAATAACAGCAGCAGCCGTCGCTGTTTCTGTGTTGTGTCTGGGTAAACATTCGTGTTTGTAACCTTGATGATCTGCAGGTCTGTGAGCTGCCGGACCGAGTAGTCTGGTAGGTAGACCCCTCCTCCTGTGGTGAGCTGACCCACGCTGCCTCCACTCAGTAACGAATCTGATTGGTTCAGGCCGCTGCCCCGGGAACTGTACCTCGGACCTGAGCAGAGCAGGAAAACCTATTTTAAGTTGTGTATTTTATACACTGCCTGGCCGAAAAAAAGTCACCACCAAAAAAAAAAGGTCACACACTTTAATATTTCGTTGGACCGCCTTTAGCTTTGATTTTGGCACGCATTCGTTGTGGCATTGTTTCGATAAGCTTCTGCAATGTCACAATATTTATTTTCATCCAGTGTTGCATTAATTTTTTACCAAGATCTTGATGATGGTAGATTCAAAGTCTTCTCCATTACATCCCAAAGATTGTCAGTGGGGTTAAGGTCTGGACTCTGTGGTGAAAACATGTCTCATGCTCCCTGAACCACTCTTTCATTATTTGAGCCCGATGAATCCTGGCATTGTCATCTTGGAATATGCCCGTGCCATCAGGGAAGAAGAAATCCATTGATAGAATAACCTGGTCATTCAGTGTATTCAGGTAGTCAGCTGACCTCATTCTTTGAACACATACTGTTGCTGAACCTGCAGTAATTATCCAAAAGGAGACTCATACCTATTTGCTTAGTTAAATCCAGGTGGCGACTTTTTTTTTTTTTCTGGCCAGGCAGTGTACATACGTCACTGCTACTGGGTCAGAAACTGTCAGAAGGATCAAAAACAATTTACACACAAAACAATCAAATACTTGAATGATATTTTTGCAGTTTTTATGTTTGTACTTGCTGGACTGTAGAGACATGCACTGCAGCTCTCTTGTCTTTTTCTAATTTTCAGTGATCAAGGGAAAAACAGCCTTATTGTAGGTGTGCTTTCTGAATAATGGAGCATTTTTTAATTCATAAGATCAACATGAACATGTTTCCTAAACTGTTAAAACCACGAAAACATGTTATTATATTGCCCAGGGTTGTAGAATATAATCTTTTAGACAGTGGTGGACTCTGGCTCTCTAGTGAAAAATGATTGTGTTGGTACTTTGTGTGCTTTTTTTATGTTGGTCCTTTCCATTCCACAGGCTACTGCACTGTTATGAGTCGAGCACTGGACCGCTGAGTTGCAGGAAATACTGATGGGCAGCAATAACTCAAAGGGAGGGCAAGTAAAACAAAAAAAACCTTTTGAGATATGATGCTTCTGCAGCTGTTTAACTCTTTGAGTGCCAAAGAAATATATCTACGTCTTCAAAATCCAATGCCTGAATGCCATAACTGTACATATATACGTCTTTGCTTTTTTTCGGCAGCAGGGACAAAAGAGCGCTCTCACAGAGCCTGTGAGTAATATTGGGGCCTCTGGGACTTGTAGTCCTGACATAAAGAGACAATATACTCCACAGAGCTCAAAGCTTGAAGTGGAGATGATTGGCCTCTACTCTCCTCCAGATAAAACATGAATGGAACAAGGTAAAAACAAACCATTTTTTCATGATGAAATAGTCTCTTCTTTTATTTGAGCTATTTCGTGTTTTCAGAGTCACAGTACAAAATATTCTGTGCATCATGAAAGATGACTCAAAATGGCCAAAAATGCTGGCACTTTTTGTTTTTAATAAAGGGCTGGCACTCACTGAGTTAATAGTAAATGTCAGATGTTCTAAGAAGGGATTTTCAAACATTTAATGGGGTCTTCCAAACTGTTTTAAGCTCACCCTGAACACTCACGAGCAAAATGTGCAAACAACCCCTGCAAGAAAAACACAGAGAGTGAGACATACAGGCTTTCTGCCAGCTCTGCAGTCTGAGCTGGATTTCATGTAACCCTGTGCAGGTTGTGTCCTTCCACTGGGAAAATTCTCTGAAATCACTTCTTTTAATTACTTTCTTCCCACGCCTGCTGCTGCTGCTGCTGCTGCTGCTGCTCTTGCAGGCTGATGCTGTTCAGACACTGGGTGGGATTTACTCTGGTAAACACACCAGCCACCACATTAGCTTTCTGATTATTACTGCTGAACTGTCCCTGCTGTCATCACCACCATCACCCTCACTGTGATATTGATCTATATCGCTTCATGTGTGCACTTACTTACCAATAGGCAGGGGTGAGATGAGCGCCGGCATGCCGTAATAGGAAAACGCTCCATTCTCAAAGCGGAGAGCCTCCTTTCCTATCTCCACCTCCACCCGTCCCTGTAACGTCACCACAGCCATTTTACATATATTAGCTCTGCTTGCTCACGATGTGACATTCAGACTGAACTGAATATTCATCTAATGGAGCCTCCCACACAGGAAACATGCAGCAAAACACAGTAATTATAACATCTGCATGCACATGAATGATTTCTTTCTCCTGTCATCCTGCTTAAAAAGAAGTGGTGGAGTGATTTACCTGCAGAACGAGGACAAAGTAGTCCACTGGTTTGTTTCTCTGGAAGAGGTAGTGTTGAGGAGCGTGTTTGTTCTTAGGGTTGAACTTGAGTTCCTGTACAACACTGGGGTGTTTGATGAGACGCAGCAAGATCTTCTCTGACAGGTGACACGGCCTGAAAGGCTCCACCTCTGCAAGACAGATGTATGTAGACACATACACACTCACCAAAACAAAAGTCAAAGAAAGGACACCATATTCCCCTTCTCCATGTCCTTGTCTTAATCTTATCCTTCTACGTGCACCCACAAATACCGTGCCTGCAGTACACAGGCATAAACACACACTGGATGCTACCTGTTGCCAGAAAGCGGTGCGTGGCGAGCAGCAACTGGGGTGACATCTTCACCTTCAGCTCATTTTCTGACAGTTTGAAGATGGAGAAATCCTGCTGTTTTCGCTCATGGTTGGACACTCGCCTTTTGTTGCGATTATCAGCTGTGAACACACACAAACTGCAACTCATATACAGACTTCACACACATCTTTCTATTATTGCTCACTGGCACCACAAGGCAGAGGAAGCTACTTTGAGGTGACCTCATTAGTTGCTGCAGCTTTATTTGCATGTCAACAAACACCACAGATGGATCAGAAAGTTTATCCACAGCTGTAGATTATCCACCTGATTGATAAATTGACTTATCCTCCGTCGATGCGATGAGCATTAAATGCATTATATCCCATTAAATACACCAGAGCTGCAGCAGGAACAGCTGGTGCTATAAAATGCCTGAAGTGCAAAGTCTGGAGAGATTAGCTCCCCTGTGATACACACATACACATAATTATGCACACACAAAAACCTGAGTTTATGAACACCCCTGCACGTGCACCAATGATTGCCTAACACACTCTGCATGTAATTAAAATTGTAATGTGCTAAAGAATTGAATGTTCATGGATTATTAAGTTTTTGTGGTTTTCCCAGTTGTGGCTTGCAAATAATAAAAAAAATCTGTGAGTGGAATGAACGTACAGACCAAATTAGATATGAAATGAAGGGAAGTTGGCATTTGACTTTCTTTTCTGTGGAGAGCTGTTCCGGCCAATTAAAGATGAGCGGATTATGGCGATTATCTGTGAGACTGGGCCATTTATTCACATTATTTAATTATGCATCAGCTCAGAGCATTCCTGGACAAAGCATGGGATCAATAGTTTAATGAGAAAGCAGGAGAGGTAATTCCAATGTAGCATTACTAATGCTACCCAAATATTACTATAAACCTGATTTGCTATTAGACTGAGCATTTTCCTGCAATGTTGTCCACCAGAGAGCTGAATAAACTCTGTCAGCTGCTGTGACAAACTGAGAGAAAATCTATTCAGGCTGAGCTGGAAACATAATCAAAGTGATTCACAGCTGATGCAACAGTGACTTTGAAATGTTTCATAATCAGTGTGTTTATGCATCGTTACGCACTATACAGGTCAGTCTCATCCACTATCTCAGATTTGATGATCTCCTCTATGACGTCCTCCAGGGTGACGATGCCCATCACTTCGTAGAAGGGGTCTCCTTCGCCTTCGCTGTTCACCCTCTGCACCACGGCCAGGTGGGACTTACCTGAGTTCGTAAGGAAAGGAGGAAGAAAAAGGGTGAGTTGAAATGTTCACATGCGAAAAACTGCCCATGTGACGGGTTGAGAGGCAACGTCACCGGATTAAAAATAACACGAGTCAACAGCCTCCAACTGGATGTGTGCAGTCGAGATGAAAATCAGCATTAATACAGCAACTGGAGCCGAGAGGCCGTAAACAAATCTATGTCAGAGCGTGAATATGGAAGTGTACGTGTGAGTGTGTGGGTACTGGGGGAAGAAAGTGGGCATTGGGGGATTAGTCTGGAGACATAGACTGACAGTTTGGAAGGACTTGGGCCCCTTACGTAAACACTGATATTACGCAATCAGTGTGGGGATGCCTGCATCTGCTGACCAAACTGCCCATGCTGCTGCCACCTCTGTAAACACACACACAGGTACACACTTCACACATCCATGAGCAGACCCAGCGCTCCCTCTCAGCAAATGTAAGGTTGGACATGACAAGCCTGCCAGATTCAATGACGCAGCTCGCCAACAGCATCTCCTGAGTGAGTCGATAAAGTGAATGTGACAAGAAGTTAAACCACAGTCGAACATCACGGGGAGAAAAGAACAAACCACAATGGACACGTTTACAAACACACTATTAGTTGTTACATGTAGATGTTTTTCAAACCACACATGCTATATGTACATATAGCCTATATAATGCTTAAATTAAATGTTTGCTTGGTCAGCATAATGTTCACCGTCAGGGTTTTTCTTATGTTACCTAACCAAATTTGTGGCATCACTAGAACACAGATTTCAGCAGTCTCCAACTTTACCTCAGACCAAATCAGTGGCTCATATGAGATGGGCCGATTTAGGGGATCACTGTCTGGGGATAAAATGGATCAAATGCTTTAATCCGCTGCAACAAGACACAAAAAAAATCAGCCTGATTGACTGGTTGACTGACTGACGGGTGGCCGTCTCCTAACATAAAACTCTGAAACGCTGAGATGGCGAGGTCGCTCTCAGCGCTCAGGTCAGCTTGTCTGAAGGGCTCAGGTGAGTCAGAGAGGTGGATTTGGCATCAGCTGTTGATGTGCCCGGGCACTGCATTACATCATTCACATGTTACATAATACTCTTGCAGAACGACACACACACACTTACCAGACTCATACACGCAGACACACATGCCTGGGGGTGAAACTGGGTCTACCACGGATGTCCCTTTTGCAAATATTTCTGATATGAAGACATTATGTATTGTTTATTTTTCTGCAGCTATTTTTACCTCCCTGTTTTATACTCACACACACACAACAAAGAAAACATTTGTATGTGGTGTATTATGTATTAAATGATTCCTTTTAGCAGATGCAAATCCTCAAATACTGTATTTTTTACTCTTTGATATGTATTTAACTTCTATAGTACCTCCATAATTAGTGTTCAGATTCAGATTTTACATGTTAAGCACATAATGATCATCTAAAATATGAAGCATATTGCAGTGTATGAAGCTTGTGAAATTAGCTTCACCATAACAAACTACAAAATCAAAGTGCCTCTTACTGTACATGTTAAAGCATTATTAATGACTGAATGGCATAATTCTATAATACTGACAGGAGCCATTCTGCATTGTTTCTTATAGTTTAAGTGCATTTTGTTGATAATACTAGTACAATTTAGAATGCAAGACTTCTAATGGAGTTTTTTTTTTTTTTTAGTGTGGTGCTACTTTGAAATAAGACCTCAGCTGTTCTCCAGCCACTGATAATCTCAGCCTGATGAAATGTTTAAAGCTGATTTTGTGTTGCTCGTAAAACTCATAAATGCATATAGTAAAGAGCATTGTTTTGTGAATGTTTTTTTCTCTCCAATGTACAGTATGTTTGCAGTCTCTCTTCCCATTTCTTTCATTACTGGTGACATTTCCAGCCTTTCCTCTGACACAGACTCCATCACATTTCCCAGTGAGACATCCCCATAGCTCCCAGCTGAGCTTCCTGAGCAGCAGGAGCATTTAATCCATGAGAGCAAAGCAGGAAGGAGGTGAGAGGAGGAAAGGAAAAGGTTGCAGCTGAATTTTTCATGGTTGCTCGGCAGGTTCGGATGGTGACGACCTACAGGGTGAAAGGAGCTTCAAAGACACTGCAGGCTGACAATTAAGTGTGCAGCCAGTCTATTGGTGGAGCCATTTTCACCCTAACCTTTTCTATAAATAACACACAATATTGAAACACCACAGGGTGAGATGGGCCCCATGAATCACTTCATAATCCTGGACAAAATAAAGCTGTAGCCCTTCTGACCTGTAAGTGGCAAATCTAATTTGTGGCCTCGCCAAAGTCACCACAGTGTCCCCTTTCACATTCTGGTTGGACAACTGCTGCCTCATCTATTGAGCTCTCCTTGTCAATGAAACAGATTTACATCTTAATCCCCCATCCCCAACATAATGTCCGTGGAATCCTTACATAACAGCTGCTCCAGCGGCCTCTCATATGTTTCCATATTACCTTGTGACGCCGTCAGGGGAGCAGCTTGAGCTGTTGGCTGCAGGACATCGATTCAGAAATCACTTTCATTGTTATCATCATGGAGATGGGGTCCCTGAGGGGAGGCGACACACTTTTGCTCGGATGCTATCAGTGCATGGTTATGAGGAGGCAGAGTGCTTTGTAATATTGTGAATGCACATATCAGCAAAGATGCTTATCAGACAAAAAAAGAAGTGTGAGTCAGAGAGGGCGATGGAGATGATATCTATCGCCTCTGCTGCTATGGCCCTGCCAGTGAGGGCAAACTGCCTGCACTCTTGCTAATTAAATTCCTTCCTGATGCTAAAGTGCAGATCAGACAAGTGATATACATGGTGTGATGTAAAAGCAGGAGGGTGGTGGGGGCAAGTTCACAGTGTTGTTGTCATGGGAAAATTACATCTACTACATAAATTCTTCAGATAACCCCATGCTGGTCCCTGCAGCCTCTGACTTCTGGCTGAACCAGACTCACTGTGTGACTCTGTATCAGATTTCAGGTATGGTTCCCACTGCTCTGGGATCAAAGGGCTTTACTGGCAGACCCACTCTGAGCCAATGGACTGGTGTAGCTATATGCTGACTTCTGCACTGAAAACCCTTTACATCAAAAGTCATTTAACTCCAAAGTGGCAGGAGGTGCAGTCTTCAGACTGTTCCAAAACACACATGGCGCCTCACACACTCAACACTGCTGATGTTCATAAGTTAGAGGTCATGAGATTTGACCTCAGATATGATTCAAAGTGGAGTTACCTCTCTTAAACTCCTCCAGCATCACGTCCAGCTTGGTGTCGTTGAACACGCAGTGCATGGGGTGCTTGTAAAACTGAGTGATTGTTTTCAGGGGAGTGCAATCGTCAGGGTCCACGAAGGCCAAGTCTTTGACAAACAGGATGTCCACGATGCAGGACCTCTCGTTCTCGTAGACCGGAATCCGGGTGAAACCGCTCTGCATCACGTCCGACATGGTGCAGAAGTCCAGCGTAGCGTCCGAAGACAGCATGTAGCAGTCTGACAGCGGGGTCAGCACGTCCTCCACGGTCTTGGTACGCAGCTCCAGGGCTCCCTGGATGATGTTGAGCTCCTCCTTGACCAGGTCGTGGTAGGGATCCGTGACGCGCAGCATGGCCACCAGCTTCTCCCTGGTGTAGAAACTACTGATCTCTTGGTGCAGCATGATGTCCAGGATCTTGGAGACCGGGTAGGCGATGGGGAAGAAGACCAGCATCAGCAGGCGGGTGGCACCGAGGGTCTTAGAGGCGATGGCGAGACTGTGCCTGGACGCCACTGAGTGAGGTAAAATCTCTCCGATGAAGAATATCCCCAAAGTGCACGAGGCGGTTGAAAGAGCGGTCATTCCTAAAATCTGGCACATCCACACCACGAAGCATGTGTTTGTGAGCACGTTGCCCAGCACCACGGTGCAAAGGATGTAGTTTCCATGTTTACGCACGGACTCGATCTTCCGTGCGTATTTCTGCTCCTTCTCCGTGCCACTGTTCTGCAAGACCCGCAGCTCCACGGGGTCCAGAGCCAGCATGCTGATGTTCAGACCGCTGCAGAGCGCGGACAGCCCCAGAAGGAGCACTGAGACGCCCGCCTGGAGCCAAACATCCGCCTCCGGAGGTCTCTCCACCACCGCCAACCAGAAGTCTCTGGTGCTGAAATGTTTCCATTTCACTCCATCGAAGGCGCACATGGAGTAGTATTTGATCACCTCGCCTCTGCGCAGGTCTTTCGCGAGCAGCTCCACCAAAACGGAGTTGTGACTTGAAGTGGACCTGAAGGAGCCCAGCAGCTCGATGTCCGAGCTCCGGGCGTTCTCCTCCTCACACGGGTTCCCCACGGACCGGAGCCACCTCTCCGCGTCCCCGCTCTCCCCATCTGGCTCCTCTATGAACGCGATCCACGGAGCGGCGTCGGCTCTGCCGCTGATGTTCAGGTTGTTGGGATGCTCCGCAGCTGCTGATGAGGAGTAGTAAACCCTCAGGATGAAGCGGGTCCCCTCGATCGCCCTCAGTATCCCGCCTTGCACGGACAGCTCTCCGCTCTGGGTGTCCTCTGGTCGGACGCCGAGCAGCGCCGCACTCGGGGACGGCAGAGAGGAGAGGGTGACGGTGAGGAAGAGGAGAGAGAGCCGGCGCGGATGCAGGATGCAGCAGGGAGCATCCGCAGCATCCGCAGCCATCATGCTGAATGAACTACTGAAGGACACGGGGGAAGTGGGTCACGTGGTCTGCGGATGGGATGGATGGAGCAGCTGGGTGGCCATATCAATGCAGCAGAGGATGAGTACGTTACAGAGAGAGAAGAAGGGGGGCACCAGAGTGCTTAAATATACATGACAACCCGTGACGTAGCCTGTCTTATTTGCTTTCTGCCACTTTCTAAAAATAGACGGCAGGAAATGCCCAGCCATGAATGATTAATGTCATACAGCCGGCATCAAAACAACACATGCAATAGGACCACTTCCACTAATAGGAACAATTATGATATTATGAAAAATACATAAACACGTTTTATTTAGAGGCTCTACACAAATATTATTGAGGTGATGCATCACCGAGTTTTCAGGAAGAAAATGTTTTTCATTATGTTATTATATTATTATATCAGGAGTCCAATGACGTTTTGTGTGTGTTGTGTTTGAATTTGTCCACTAGATGGCGGCATTATCAGCTGTTTCATTGCAGTGGTGCACATGAGACACAGGACACCATCTTAAGTGAACCACTTATTTGTCATAAATTATCAGTGTTGTTATTTATTAGAAAATTGAATATTAAATACTGTAATCCCTCAACACATTTTTATAAGGATAACCTTTGATCCCGCAGCTTTAAAATCATAACTTTATCAGGTATGTGTTATAGTCTACATAAAGGCTGACCTATTAATAGAACTATCGCATGAAGTTGTTGGTGTTAATTTTAAGACTATTTTAAGAATATAAATTCAGGAAAATGTATGTTATCACAATCATGAGTTTATCACACTCTGATGAGCTGCTAGTGAAGCAGGGCAGGAGTGAAGGTGAGGATGGAGTCCTGCCAAGTCTTTCACACTAACAGGCTTCCTCTGCTCTCCGTCAGCCACACATCTATCCATTTGGAGAAAACATCTTTGCGCACAAGCGAAAAACAATGTGGTTATACTTTTATTGTTTTTGTCTCGCATGCACTTCTCATCGATAAGAAAGAAAGGATAATATGTCATAATCATTACGACCAGTTCAAACATCTCAGCTGATCTACCTTCGGATTAAATGTCCCAGTGATTTTTTCTTTTGTTTGGAGATCTAACTTTAAAAACATGTAGGGGATCTATTAAATTAAATAAAAGCGTAACTGTACCTTTAGCATTATTTATGTCAGTATTAACTTTGTTTATTGGCAGATAGTACACGTCATTGGTAATTGATAATAACATAAACCCACGGCACATAAAAGGATAATAATAGAGCAGCTCATTTCAGAACGAAAAGCACTCATTTTGTTCTACCGAGCATTTTGGGTATAACATATTATAACAACAATGATAATATCTATATATACTATAATTAATAATAATGCAAAATAGAACTTTGCTCAGTATTTCGGAGTTAATTAACAGAAATTCGATAGGCTACTACAATTAGCCTACTTAAAATTCCCATGAGTATGTCGCAAAATCAAAGTCTAATCAAATTCCAGAATAAATACTAAATTTAATACACAAAAAAAAAAAACTGTCCGAAGCAGATGTAAGCAAGTTGCACGATTAAAACTACGGGTCTTATTTCTACATATATATTATATATCATATTCGGGTCATGGTGCTGCTTTTTATTTACTTTTTCCAAAATGTTTTGTTTCAGCAGTTCCTCCAACTGTCAATCAATAACCATCCTAATAACACTGGTGTCATAGAAATGCTTTAATCATACCAACACGTCTGTAATTTTCTTTTGAAATATTATTCTATTATTGTTTCGTTATAAAGTTTGTTTATTTCTTTTAAAAAAATCCCCATTGCCATCAGTGACATGCCAGATGTGACATCATGGCTCAGTTTAATATTAAATAACGCTATATAAATATATCAAAGTTAAATACCTTTCTGAAAACAAAATCTTGGGTTATATTGAAACCACATGTTAACGATGACGTCCAGCTGAGCCAGAATGACAACATAAAGCAGCGGACTCCGGCTTTTCGGCTGCGTGGACTCAGATCCTCCACGCCTGGTCCATCTTTGTGTCGCAACAGTTTTTCCAAAGGAGTGACCCTGAACTGCACATCTGCATGAATGAACAAAATCGTTTTTACAGCGTCGTTACAAAACACAGCCTGCTTGATTCTTCCCATGCGTTTAATTGAAACTGTAGCCTACTCTCGTGCGTAAAATCTGAACGTCTTAACACCTCGCATATTTTTTATTGTGTTTGTGCGTAGGTATTGCAGGCCGGGGTGAAAGCATCTCATCGGCCCTTTGTCTACATTTTCTTCTCATTCTTTCTCATTCGCTGCTCATGTGTTAAACAGCAGTGACCTTAAACGACCACTGACCGCCCTGCTGAAATCAGGATAGACTGAACTTTTGTTTGCTGTTTTCATTCTCGCCATTGCCACAAAAGAAACACAACACATCTGGATCAGTCATAAAAAGAGTTTATAGGTGAGTTCCATGTGTAGAAACGTAAACACCACATTGGTTTTGAACATTTCAGAGACGGGGCCAAACTTTTCATGTTACCATCTCCAAATCTTAAAAAATATGCAGTAAATCAGTTCCTCACCATGATCCTGTTGACAAGATTTCATCTTCCCTCTTCTTGAAGCGGGCCTGCTTTTGTTCCTTGGAGCCTGGAGAGTCATGTGTGGCAAACAACGAGCATTTTATGATAGAACATTTCATTTACAACGTGTCTGCACACTGCGACACATTTACAAGGTGCCTGCACATTGTGACTTGTGATGGAGTTTTGAAAAGGCCCGCCGTGAACTTTAGTGCCTTGAGCACCTGGGGATGAATAATCATAAATGAATATACGGTGGGTAAATTTTATGCGCAACCTTTAATTGAGAATTGACAGAATTGCATATTTTACTCCCAATTCTGCTTTTCTTCCACTGAATAATAACCTTTCCATAAAATGCAGATTCTTGTCCTCACAAAAGGAATAGCCGACATGGCTCAACGATTTTTCAAACCCCTAATATCGAGTAAATATGCGCAGGATTTTGCACTCTTTGGGTTTCACTTTCTTGTTGGATTCCACTTTAATTTTTTTTCAGTTATTGTGGGCTATTCTTTCACACGTGATTTCAGAAAGGATGATGATGCTCACTTAATGAGAAAACATTCCTTTATCTTGTTACAGGCAGTTTGAATTCATACCTCAGAGAACCTTAGAGGGGCGGTGCTGCCTCCTCTCCTCCTCCCAGCATCTGGCTCTCCCAACCGGGAAGGCTGGCTCGGGGCGTGCGATCTTCTGAGCAGCTCGCAGAAATGCTCAGAGGGGCGGGGGGCTGAAGGGGTGAGACAGCTAGACAGGAAGACAGATCCAGATTGATGAGACCCGAGGTGAAGAACCACCATCGAATTTCAAGGCAGCAACTTTCCTTTCGTTGCTACTATTTCTTCTCACCTTTAAGCGTCATTACGCACACTGAACCTCCTGCTCTCCCAAACCAAGAAGATGCCCAAATCTCCACCGTGCGTATCCCCGCGGTCCTCCCTGTGGCTGGCATCTTTGGCTACTTTGGTGGTGCAGTCGGTGCTCTCGTCCTCCTCCTCTTCCTCTGCATATCAGAGATCTGCAGCCGGTGGGAAGCGACCAGGCTTCATGGAGAGGACGCTGATTCTCCTGGACGTCAACACCCGCAGTCCGATCAGAGTCCTCAACGACAACTTCCTTTCTTTGCAGCTGGACCCCTCGATCATCAAAGACGGCTGGCTGGACTTTCTAAGGTACAAAAAAGAGGTTTTATGTTCACCAACAACATCGATCCGCATCCGGTGTCTAAAACGTTTGCTGTTTCTTTTGTCCATTACGCACGCAGCAGCCACGTTGCCTGACTTGTCATAGAGTGAGCCAGCACGTTTCTTTCCCAGTGAGTGGTCCAGTGCTCCACATTTCCAAATCCTGTCACGTAATTTCATAAGGTGATGCTGAGAGTGAAAGATTGGTTCAAAGGCTGGTTTATTGCTGTCACAGTATGGACTGTGCACTAACAGGAATCAATGTAAAATAATATACAGTGCGTCGACTATAGAGACAATCGGGTACCTCAATGAAAAATGATTGACAAGTCGTAAAATCTATTTTGAGTTTTTCTTAAAGAGTACTTTATCTCAAAACAATTTACACACAGTTTTTCCTGGGCCATGTGTCCTTCGTGATATCTTAATATTTTTTTCAGAGTGCATGGTGATTTTTTTTTGACTGCCTTTCATGCAGGTTTGCATCAGTGCATTTCTCACAATAAATTTCACTTGAAACGCACATTATGAGACTATAAACATGCGCCAATGACAAATGCTTCCACCCTGGATTATGAATCATAATATTTTCATGTTCAAAATTTGGCAAAAATAAATCAAGAAGAATGTTTACACTAGACTTTCTGTTTCAGTTTTAGAAAATATTATTAGTCGAACAACACACACAACATGTTGCTTTCATCTTCTGAAATCACAGTACATATGATCTATAAGGCAAAACATTCCTTTGCTTAGTGCGCGTCATAAACTGGGATCTATTTGCAGACAAGTGAGGAGATGTTTTTCATTGTGTTCCTCCCCTGTAATAAAAGGCAACCGCATTATTGTTTTAAAATAATAAAAAAAATATTTCAAGGGGACTTTTTTTCATTTTCAGCTCACTCTTCACAATTTCCTATTGTTTCTATTCAACTGTTGTTCTGGGATAGTTATTAATTGCTCAATCAGTGTATAATCAATGTGTTATATATTTATTTCATCAGCTACTGTGTGAGTAATGGTTGGCTTATGTTAAATAGTTTAAACAGACAGCGGTCTGTACCACAGTCTGGGCCTGTTGGCGGTCACTTTATGCTTCTTCCGTCATTTTATTGTGTGGAGCAAAACCGACCGTCACGCTGGCTGCAATAAACAACAAAATAAATGCCCCTCTTGTGCTTTTATTTGTTTTCCGAAACATACTTGATTTTGCACTAGATATTAACTTTTTTTAATGTAACCCACAACTAAATTACTATTTTTATGCTGCGTTCACGTGCTTCCGTAAGTATTATCTATAGTAGCTATAGATATGAGGGGCAATTTACAGATTTGTTTTTAGTTCATGACAGATTATTGGGTGAAACTCATTGTCTTTGTTGGTCTACAGAGTAAATCATTCACATTTAAAATAGTAAATTTGAAAATGTGTTTTTACCTGCTGTGGGTCTGTTTTGTTTATTGGACCCGCTCATGTCAAAGACAAACAGGCCTGCGGTGCTTTAACACGGTAAATGTCTCCATTTGTTTGGCCATCTTTTTTCCTATATGTGGAAATATACATGGATATTGAATTAATTGAGTGGAATATAGAGAGATTCGCTTTTCTGCTCTTCCCAAATGTGACTGTAACTATTATTCTAAGCCAACAACGTCACAGTAACGCACAGGTGTGGCTCATTCAGAATGACACTAAACACTCTGTTATATCTATTTATATCCGCAGCTCCAAGCGGCTCGTGACCCTGGCGCGCGGCCTGTCTCCTGCCTTCCTGCGGTTCGCTGGGAAGAGGACTGACTTCCTGCAGTTCAACAACCAGAGGAACCTGAAGTCCAGAGGCCCGGGGCCAGACTACTACCTGAAGAACTACGAAGACGGTGAATAGACGCGACTTTTCTCCTCTGTTTCTTCTCAACTTGTCTTTTCAAAAATACTTTTCTAGGATGTTTAGGCGTGTGTTTCCCCGCTCATTTTCTCTCCTCTCGTTTTAACGCAGAGTTATTTTTCCTCCAAATGCTACTTTGTCTTTTTATTTGTCTTTTTTTGTTTGGAGCACCCAACTTTATCTAGCACATGGTCTACCTTCAGGAGGTTTTATAACACAATTCGTTACAACTAAACTCAACCTCAAAATTAAAAAAAAAACAACTTTGTCAACAAACCTTCTGACGTATGTCCTGTAACTATTAGTGAAGCTGATAAAATGCCAACTCTGTGTAGGCCTATCTAATTTAGGGCACCATTGTTGTTGTTTGAAACATGGTAGCCTGTAGGAGTCTGTTTAACACATTTTTGTTAACTTTAGCATTATTAAAACAAGTAAAATTACCATTGGCATGTCTGTTTTAAAGGCATTAAAGGTAGATACAAATGTCTATTTAAAATGACACAACCTTTTAGGTTTCAACAGGTTGTCATTGCAAATCAAATTTGAAAAAAACAAAACAAAACAAAACTGAAGTGTTGTGATACCCAGTATTTTTGGCTGAAAACATGATGACAGTATCAGTCCCACAACAACAATATAACAGTAATCTTCATCTCTGTCGTCGATGCTGCCTTGCAGATATAGTGCGCAGTGACATTGCTTTGGACAAACAGAAGGGCTGCAAACTGGCCAACCACCCCGACATAATGCTGGAGCTGCAGAGGGAGAAGGCAGCCAGCACACAGCTCGTCCTGCTGAAAGAGCAAATGTCCAACATCTACAGCAACATTACGATAACAGGTAGGAGATCACACACACACACACATACACACACACACACACACACACACAAATGTACTTTGTTTTGGGTGCCTGTTCATATCCAAAGAAACATGTTGTGCATCTTTGTGGGTCATGCACGTTCTTGTAGATGCGTATTTGCACTAACACAAGGTTCAAAGCATGCCAGTGTAAACCATCAGCTTTCAAAATGACAAATGTAATTTGTAAAGGAGGAATGTGGGGATGGATAGAGGAGAGCAGCAGCAGAGGCTAGTAAACAGAACGCTGACGTTTTCACCAGCTACAGTTGACTCAACCTGACCGCAGAAGGAACTCTGCAGTCCTGATTTTGGGTGGGCTGCGTTTCTTATCTGTTCCTGTGATTGACTCGGATGTAAATGTGAAACTACAGGAAAAGAGAGTAAATGAGGGACTGCAGTTTTTTTGGGGGGATTCTTGGGTGAGAGTGAGTCAGAAACGACCAGTTAACTCTGTAGACATTTAACGCTGTTTGTCTTTTAAGAACTGAGAAATGAAAGGTCATTGGTTGGAAATACTATGAAGATAGAGCAGGAATACAAAGGCAAGTAAAAGAAAAGTACAACAAGTTTAACCCTATACAAAATGGTACAGCATCATTAGAGCTATATACCTATAATACTCCTTCAAGTTTTCACTGCTCTGTTGCCTCTTCAAACAGAAACAAACACATTTGCGGTCCTCTCTTAGTGTCTTGAAAAGATAGTTGTTGAGCAGTGTTTTTTGGGAGGGCAGGGTTTTAATCCAAATCTACTGTACGTGAACCCAGTTAGATGTTGGTGTCTCTAATATATTTGGTCATTAAACCACTGAACTCTGCAATATGGTCTCCATGTTTTTACAAGGTTGCGCTTCGCTGGTGTGCCGTATGAGTGATAGTTGTGGAATATGTATCAGCTGCATATTTCAGATCTTAGTCTCAAGAGCAACAGTGAAAACATGGCCTTGTTGCATTTATCGATGTAGGCAAATATGTAGAGGAAGAATTTGGGCTGCTAGTGTGAGGATTGAGTTCAGGAGTCATGCAGTATAGCACCCTGTTATTAATCTTGCAGTGTTGCAACTTTGGCAAAATTATGGACCTTGCTGTCTTTAATTTTGTCACTGTGGGAACTAGGATGTTCCATGTTGTTCTGGGATTTTTAACACCTTTACATTTGAGTTTATGGTTTTTGTTTGATTAAGCATGCTGCAAATGATAATGTGAGCATATTTTATTTTTGGCTCATCTTCAAATTGTTGAGGTAAAAACATTATTAATGAGGCTATGATGGTCAGGGAAACAGAGACATACATTGTATTTCATTCATAAAAGATAACACATCACAACATCTTTCAAGACCGTGAAAAGACAGAATTGAAATTAACATACAATATTTTAATAACCTTATCAAAGGTTTTATAATAAGTGTAACTGTGGTCTAAATAGTGGTATATTTTGGTGAAAATAATATATAATAACTAATAAAAACATGGCTGAGACAACTAGCCTCTGTCTCACATGTGGTATAGCATTAATGTCTTTCAAAATTAAGACCACATTTCCCATAAACCCTGCTGCTTCCTGTCCCAAAGAGAATGTTACCACTTGCTCAGCCTCAGTGTGGAGGCCTACAGTCTTCTCGGGGATAGTCAAGTAAAAATAAACAGGACAATAGTTTATTGATGATCAGATGCATAGTTTCTTTAAGCTTCCACTGTTTTGACAGACTCAACTTACTGATTCCTAAAATTGAGGTGTAGATATTTAAACTGATTTGACAGGTGTCAAGAGGATAGCATATAAGTTGAAAATATTGATACAATAAAACATATAGCAATAGTGAATCATCACTTAATGTTGTTTTCCCACACACAAGACATTTTTGCCTAATTTTACTAATTGATTTAGGTCCTGTGGAGGATTCAGTCTTTTTTAAGTGTGAACTCCTGGAGTGATGGTTCCTATTAAAGGAGTCGAAGTGGAGTTGAGGGTGGTGGCGTGCTGTTTTTGTGCAGGTGCCATAGTTGTTATCACACTGGATGGCTGGGAGTGAGGGATGAAGCCCAAGCTGAAGGACGGTATTTACCCAAAGCAGATTTACTGTGAAGTATTCTCACAGAAACACTCTTCTCTCCCCATGGGAAATGTTATTTAAAAGTCTGAAGACTATTTTTCTGAGCTTGGTTGTGAAGGTGGAGCAGCTGCTCTTTTCATAGTATAAAAATTGGTCTCTGTTGGAACCTAACTTACTGATACATTAACAGTTTAAATATAACTCACCAGAATAAGCACTGATGATGCTGAAAAAGCCCTGACGGTGTGAACATGTTTGTGTTGTGGTCTCATTATTACACTCAGTTGAACTCTAAGCGTGTTGTGTAAACTAGAATCTGTGCTTCACACGTCTGTGGCGGAGAGTAACGGGGGCGTAGAGGCATTAGGGATGTGTTTAAATACGGTCTGGTAACAATCAGCCCAGATTCATAGAGTGTGTGAGAAGGCAGAAGGTGTTTTAAAGGACCTTTAACATTCTCTCTCCATCCTTTTCCACTCACCACTGTCTGACCTTTGACCTAGGCTTATTAGAGCTATCAATAATGGAGCCACTCTGAGTTAACACACACACATGTTGAGCTGGGGAATCATGTTGTGAAAATACCTCAAGCTCAGGCAAAGTCATGGTCAGGGTCATGTAGCTTTTCTCTGTCGGAGCATGTCCCTCCATCAGGCGTCACTTCTCTCCTCTCTTCATCAGGTCCGTCTTGTCCATGCCTTAACACCTCTCCCTCATTTTCTCTCCCATGTTTACTGTTAGCTTAGCTGTGTATATTATGACTTCATGTGAACGGCCTATGTTTATTTGACACTTCAGAGAAAGAGAGGCGATCAGGCCGTTCAACTTGTGACCTCAAAGGCCTCGTCCATGTGTCTAAGGCTCAAAAGACAAACACAGCTTAATTTAGGAATTCCTATACTATGTTATTCTTGTAGTCTAAGGCAGCCGATCAATATTTGAGCACACACAGACAAGAAGAAAACCCTCCCAAAACAGAAACTGGAGAAGCAATAGTCAAACATAGGATGTTTTCAGTTATATGGACTGCAGCTGCTCATGAGACAGAGGAAACTTATTTTGCTATTTCTGTTGGAAACATCAAGGATTTGTCTCGTAAATGTATTCTTTGATTTTCAGGTGATAGATTGTGCACAACTGAAAACGATACATGATTTAATCAATTGGAGCAAAAGAGCTGCACGGCTTTATTGGGGATTTTTAATTGGAGGTTGAATGAGACTTTGAAACTGAAGTCATGTTGTCGTTGGGCCAGTTCTTTGGCTTTTTGGACACAGGCAGCTATTGGACATCAGTGCAGGGGGGGATTGGAAAGAGGAGCCATCTGGACGAGACGGAGGGGCTAAGTAGGACATCTCCTTATAGAGCTGCTGTAACCTAAATTGGAGGCAGGATTTTAACTAATGGGACAGATCCAGGTTAATAAAATTTCTGCAACAATCTGAACTTCAAAATAGCTGGTTGTTCTTGAAATTTGTGGTTTTCTGTATGTGAGAGTAAACATAGCAGTCAGTGAAATCAGTGGATTTTCCTGCTGAAACTGTAGCTCAGAGTAGAGAGAGAGAGTAATGTGTGTGTCGGGGACTTTTTGAGTGCTTTTATAGATGGTAGTGACATAAAGGCATTAAAAAGATGCAGAAGGCTGGTTTGTCATCACACCAGGTGATCCGCTGCTAGGTCATAGTTCTGTTGATATTTGGTAAGAGTCACTTTTAATGTCAGATGAGCCAAATGTCAGCGTTGTGATGAGGCAGAAGGTATGCAGGCTGACATCATGATTCAGACTCCCCTCTTTCTCAGTCTGATCTCACGTGTGTCGTATCAAGTGACACAAATGTTTACAGTTTCTAATCAGTTGTTTGGCATTAGAGAGCACACTAGACACTAATACCTGAGAATCTTTCTTTGAACTGCCACAGAGGTGCAGCGGTCGCAGCCAGAAGCCTCTCATTCAGAGCTACAGGGCTCCACAGAAAGGAAACGTGAGAAGAATGACAAAATAGAAAAGTGTGAAGCAATACTAATGTAACTCTGCTTTCACAACAAATGTGCAAGTACAACGGAGAAAGGCCGTCACTTTCAAGTGGCTACACACTGCTGAGCCAGAGTACAGAGTGGTATGCTCTGATTTTCCACCACGTTTTGTAGATAATGTTTGTAACCAAAGTGTGCTGACCTCCAGGATGTGTGTTCAGGCATTAACAGGAGCTCACGATGGACAGTGATTCCGCGTAGCGCAACTGACTTTTATGTCACAGTAACTTTCGTCTTTTTATTAACCGCCAACACAATCTTTAACCAACTGTTTCAGTTCTGTAGACCTAACAAAATCATATTATTAGCCATGCCCACAGTCTCTGTCCAACCGAACCATTTCTAGGTTGGCATGCACCGATGCTGTGGAAAGCAAGAACAAAGAAAATGTTGCTGTGAATGTTGTCACTGAACGTAGCTTTTGCAGAATTGTCCAGTGTTGAGTTGCTGTGTGAAGGAGAAAAGGTTTATGCATGTGTGAATTTATGGCAGGAAATATCAAATGAGCACAGTGAATGCTTTCCTGCTAAGTTTGTAGCATCGTAGTTCGCTGCAGAGCTCCACTTTGCTCTGCCTGAAAAACTACAGCATGTACACTTGATGTAACTAAAGAGCACATATTTCAATATTTTGGCATTGCTTTGGCTCAGTTATCACATCAGAATTCCAATGAGCACTTTTGGTAATACAATAATGGAGAGGACTGAATGGAAATTCATGTCCACGACAAAACTCGTTATGAGTCACTAAACAAGACGTGGAGAGCAGAAGGTTAAAATGTGGGAAGACAAACATTAGGAGCAGGCACAGAGAGGGGATTTTACTGAACATCTGTGAATGGCTTGGAAATGTTTTCATCAAAACAAACTGGCACAGCTGCGTATAGTCAGAGGGCCTTTACTCATTTGAAAAAATCAAAACATATTTTCTTGCAGGAGTGGGAAACAAACCCCATCTTTGGTATTAGTTCTGCCACATGACTCCTCCCAGCCTTTTATCCGCTCTCTCCTTGCCCTCATGTTCAAACCTCTTCAGTGAGAAAGAAGTCAAATCATTCCTTCAGCATCCGTCTTGTCTCCTTTGTTTAAAATCCGCTCAGTGGATGTGTGCACACACTCACACACAAGGTGTGAATTGTGATGGATTCAGTTTTCGGTGTTGCAGCTGTCCATTCGTTGCTGAATACGGATTTATGAGTTTCTCCTGCCAAGTTTCACACTGCAACGCATCAGTGCAGCCAGTTGCCGTCACGGGAGGAGAATGAATGTAGTCTGGTTGATATCCATAATGATATTATTGGACATGTGCAGTATGTAATGTAAAACAAAGAACATTAAAGGTGGTGTGTGTGCTTTTTGCACACAACGGACTGCATGACAGTTTGCATTGCTGTGCTTCTTTTTTTTTTTTTTTTTTGAAGAAAAAGACCTGGAAACCTGGTGTGTGTTTCTGCCAATGACTGAGGAGAGCTGAAACACGATATGCTGTTTTTTTATACAAAAACATTAAGCTTTGCAATGTCATCAAGTGCTCTCGAACAGTGGTTGCAAATTATTCATCTCTCACTTGACAAATTAGTAATTATATGTATTGTTTTATCATTTATGTCAAGGGGTGTCCCAATCCAATATTGATATCAGATATCGGTCCAAAAAAAACAAGCATCGGATTATATCGGCCTGCATCTAAAATCTCCGATATCAGCACTTTTGGGGTCATCTGATTTATTTTTATTTATTCTATTCAAGTGTAGAGTATTCCCGATGTTTTTATTGGTTTTATTGAGGTTATTATTTAAGTGTCTTCTAATTTATTTTTATTTATTTTATGCAATTGTAGAATATTATAATTTTTAAGGTTAAAATTGATGTAACCCATTTGAGTAATAGAACTTGATCAAGCCTTTTCTAACATTCCATGCTAAAAATAAGTAATAAAAACATGTATGATTCCTGCTGATATTCTGTAGGATCAATATTGGTATCGCCCAATACTCAAGGCTGCAATATCGGTATTTCAGTATCAGAAGTGAAAAAGTTGTATCAGGACATCCCTATTTATCTCTGTTGCATTTTCTGTTAATATTCTATATTTTAGTTATGAACAATTGATTTTAACTGAATAATTGTGTATGGATTAAGTATTTTTTTTTATTTGAAATTTAGTGTACATGGCATGCTAAAAATTATTTTTTGGTGGAGTTTTTCCTCAGTCGATGTGAGGACAGGGGGAGTCATAGCCTGTACAGATTTTAAAGCCCTCTGAGGTAAATTTTGTGATATTGAGCTAGATTAATAAAATTGACTTTACTTGACTTAATCTGTGATCACACATAAACAGAAAGTGCTGATACAACTGGAACAAAGCGAACTGAACTAAATCTAAGACAAGCCTGTAATGAAATATGAACTTGTCTTTTAAATCAGCTGGGCTTTCCTCTGCAAATTGAATTTAATCTCTGCTCAGTTCGGTTTTAGGGTTTCATGGCAAATTATTTACGGTATGATGCCAACAAACTGATGACGCATTAAAAGGAGTGGTGTGAAAATAGCATAAAAGACTGCTGGCATGATGAAATCTTGGCATAAAGTGGTGGAACACCAAAGACAATGGTCGTCTGAGTCCAGCCATTAGAGCCAGACCCACCCGGCAGAGATGGAAAAACGAACACTTTACTAATGAACTTTTTGCACAGTGAATTGACTTAAATTGTATCTCATCCATTGATATCCATCTGTGTGAGAAAAGACATGAATTTGTTTTGCATTTTTACTCAAAACCTCTCTACAACTAAACTTCCCTGCAGTAAAGATATAACATCACACATTTGTGGTTTACAAGGATTCAGTCGGTTGCATTTGCCCTCTCAGCCACCATATGGATCTGTTTAGCACAATTGTGTTTAAAGTCATGTTTGCTTTTAAGTGCATCTCTAATAAGCATCATTCTTTAAATAGCTTGCATGATTAGATTACTCGTGTTCATGTACTCAGCAGAAAAGACTCAGATCCAGAACAAAGCCTGGCAGCACACTACATGGTGTCTTCTTTACCGGGGTGGAGCCAGACGTTTCAAGCCTTCAGAGCTCAGCCCTAACCTAGATTTATTTTCCACATTTACGGCAGCAATATCAACTATTTTTCAAGCCATTTGAAATGATAGAATGCCTAAAGGTCTTTTGGAAAGACACGCCAAGGCAAAAAAAAAATCCTGTTGAGCCAACATCCGGTTTTCTAATTGTTCTCCACCATTAACACAATAAACCATACACCATGAATCCATAGCACAACAAATGAGGAGGGTGACTAATTTGACAAGTACCGTGACATGTCAGGATCCATTATTAAGGTGTTTTTTGCTACTTACCCTGCTGGGCAACTACTTCTCAAATCTACATTCCCCATCTAAATTCTTACTTGCCCTGTCTAAGACCTTCTTTTTCTTGCTCTGTGGCACATAGTTTCAGTCATGACTTATATTTTACTAAAATACATTTCCTGATGACTGTATACAACACTACACAACACTTCCTCCTTCAGAAAGGAGTATTTATTGCTATTTCACATTTGATCAATAGCAGTTACACCCTTCTTGCCGTCTGAACAGATGAGCCACCTGCTTAACACACGATCACCAGTGTTGTGCCAGTTCATACTTAAAATGAACAAGTTCAGTTCACGCACATGAGAATGAAGAATGAACTCGTTCATGAACTAAGTTCACAGTACTGAAAGGTTGTTTTTTTTTCTTTTTTTTACATTTTTTTAAATAAATCAGACACCATGTTACTCAATAGATCATCTTCTTAACCATCATCACCAGCTGTAAATCAGTGCCAAACCAAAATCAAATTATCGTACCAATAAAGAATCACAGACAGCTAAAAAAAAAATCAGTCGGCTCTGCTCTCCCAATCTGTGTTTTTTTTTTTTTTTTTTACTTGGCCCAGGCATTCAGGCAGCTGTTAATATCAGACCCTGCATGTTACTATTACATAATTAATTGGCTGTCATACTAGTACATTGAGCACATACAATCTTGAATATTCTTGACAACAAAGCTCATCCAACATTTTCAATTACCAATAAAACTTCTTAAGAAGACAAAAAATGTATCAAGAAATAGTGTTACAATTTTTAAGTTACATAATGTAGGGTAGGGATTTTGTTTAATTTTGAATCCTCTTTGAATACCATGCTGGAGTAGTAGTATTAGTTGTAGTAGTAGTAAAAGTAGCATCGGACAATGGAGATCCATCAGAATGTGAATACAATAAATCTCAGGACCTTATATCCTGTGTGTGTTTGACTGAATTTACGACATGCCATGTTTTCAGCCTCACCTGTCAGTTCACAGTGATCAGCAGCAGTGATGTCGGCTCAGCATGAGAAACTCTTGATTGCTACATTGCCTGTTTTCTCCTCGTCACTTTCTCCACATGGCCTGCACAGATCCAGTCGTGTCTGCTTTTCTATGATTGAAAGAATACCTAGAGTGTTTAACTCATGGATGGACATAACATGTAGCCCCATGTGTTTGCAATATGCCCCGAGACAAGTGCCAGCAACCTGCAAACGAATGTCATTTTAATAGCCTGACGCATGGGAAATGTTTGAAAGCAGTCTTTTCTCTCTTATGATTGTTTGGCATGACATCCAACTTCCACATTTTCCTGAGGACTCCAGAAAACATACGTTTTGTGTCAAATTTCAAATCATGGCACAGTGTTCTTGACTGCTCTGAGCCAGTTCATACCAAAGGGATGGACCTGTGTGTGTGTGTGTGTGTGTGTGTGTGTGCGTGCGTGTGTGTGTGTGTGTCAGCGTCAGCTCTGTATGGGTCCAGATGAAGTTGTTATCCTGAGGGGAAACATGCCTCCTTCATTACCAGCGAGACACACTTTATTTCCTTAATTTGACGTTCAGGCTGTCATCCCTTATTTATGCTTGTGTGTGTGTTTGTGTGTGTGTGAGACTACCTTGTAAGTGTATCTCCTAGATATTAAGTCCATGTAATGATAACATAATGTTAAATGTAATCATTATTTTTCTGAGATAAGTTTTGCATCATTCCCCTTTCTCCACCATAATCTGCCCCTCATCTAGTTTGTATCAACATGATAGATTTGTTTGCTGTCATAGTTTGAGTAATTTGTTTGATCAATTAGATGCTTCTTCCCTACTTAACAGAGGAAATGGCAGCCAGGATCGTGGACATTCATCTCACTGTCAAAGCCATATATTACTGTCCAGAAAAGGGTGCTTGCATAAGAGTTTGGCGTGTTTCTCCTCTGGCCACTTGTGAATCCTCTTTAATTCTTCCCTTTTTTCACTCGCAGCATATGGCTTGTTGGATTGTGTTGGACCTTGTCAGGGGCCATCTATCACTCTGCAGTGTCCTGCTGAGTTGGGGATTTACAGAGCAGCTCTCAGCCCTCAAAATGGGAAAACAAGAGCGAAAGGGAACAAAGTTAGATTAAAAGCGAGGCGAGAGGGAAGGGAAAGGTTGGATGCAGAGCATGAGAAATTAAATAATAGTGACAAAAAACACTTTTTTACTCATATGGGACCAGCATACACTGTGGTCAGTTTCTTTCTGATCTCTTTACCATCCCAGCCAGCTCTGGCACTTCAGACCCTTCGACCCTTCCAACACCTGTGGCGTAAAACGGCCTTCAAGTTTGAGCAAAGCTGTAAGTGCTCAGGGTTCAGTAGCTTCACACTTGTTAGACTCCCGAACAGCCTCAGAGCACCAATAACATCGACAGAGCTCTCTTAAGAAAACATCTTTAATAAAAAGGATTTTTTTTCCAAAAAACAAGCCGCTATCCTTCTCTCAATTTCTGGTTACCTCTGACGCTAACAGATGGAAACACAACAGTTAGATATTAATTATGTAAAAGTGCATATTTTTTAATGTGACTATGCTTTTATGCATGTTTGTATTTCATTCAATTAAAAAAATCATTCTGAGCTGATTTTCTTTAACTGCATTTTACATTGTTATCTATGAGGAGAAAAAAAAAACATAATAATTGAGAAAACATGTCCATCCTTGTTGAAGGTCTGAGAAAAAGAGTAAAGCTCTACCTGCTCCAAAGGCAGCGCTCCTGGCTGTGAATGACCTCTGACCCTCACATGAAACAAGGATGCATATGTGCCTCTGAGGGATTCATGAAGGAGCTGCTTCCTCATTATTCTGCGTGTGAGCTGAAAACATCTGTATGTTACAACTCAAAAAAAACTATATATATTTGCAAAGTGAATGAACTGCCTCATTTATTCTATCAAATTCTTGTTATGCAACATGCATATGCATCACCATGCGCAACTACAGCTGAAGCACGTAGCAAACTGGTGAGAAAAGCCACATAAGCATCTGGAATAATAAACGGGTCGGGGGTAACTAGTTTATATTCATGTGACCTTTATCAGCAAATTTTCAGCTCATGAATTATCTTTCTTGCTCACCCATATTTGCTAAAGTTGAGACCTCCTTAAGAAAAATTTCAAAGGATCTGGGTCTTCTCCCCCCGCCCAAAAATAAATTAAAAAAAAAAAAATCTGGTGATGTTTAAAGAATAAAATAGCAAATTTCTCTATAACAGAATTTATTTTATTTCAACAGACACACTTTTAATTTACTTAAATTTATTATATTATAATTTGTTGCTTAACTTGATGTGAAGTTTCTTAAATCTCTGGCATAAATATACATATATATATAACATATTTGTTTTATTTGTTTCCATTTTTCTCTCCATCTCTCACTGAAGGTCTTTAAACGGCACCACTGCACTCTGCAAACATGTTTGCTCTTAGCTGCCCCGAGCAAAGCTAAACTTTTGCTTCTGCATGTTGATGTGCACTGAACCCAGTTCAGCTCATTAATGCATTGTTCAGTATTGTTGTGTGACAGTAGGGCTAATGCACACTGTACAGTGCCAGGAACAGGTTGAGCTAACAAAAAGTTAAAATTATATCATAAATTGAGAGAAATATGGGAGAATTTTGACTCCGTTGGCACATGTGTGCTCACCCCCTACATGCGCCTGTATAAAAATCCAGACAAGGACCTGATTTCCTGTTTCTTTTTAGAAATGTCATCCTAAAGGTGCTCAGCTGTCTTCAGAAACAATGGATCAATGCTGAGTTTGACAAACAAACAGCCAAATAACAAACAAGCCTGATATATAAACAATATAACACAGAGTTCCAGGAAACGTCTTAAAGGGAAACTTCATGGCAGAAATGTCTTGCTTTGTTGTGAAAGATGTTGATTGCTCAACAGATTTAGGTAGTGATGGATCACAGAGTGTCTTTTTTTACCCTTGTTTGTGTCAGATCAAAAAAATGTTGTAAACTGAAGTGAGAGAAGCTTGGTGGGCTGTGTGTTTTTTCGGTCAGACAGAGCTTTTAACAGTCAGAACCCACATCTCTGTCAGAATTTGGGGATTGCTTTGTTTGTAAATCTTTAAAAGTTTGCTAGAAACTTGGCCGGACACATATGGAAGCCAGTTTAGTCTTGGCTGTTAGGATGGTAACCTACTTTTACTGAGACCAACAGATAGCGGTTTGGCTACATCTGAAGATCAGTCACCTCCGAAAAGTTTATTGGCTCATTAGAGGGGTAATGGAAGCTTAATGTTAGATGTGTGACCAAATTGTTTTCTTTCGCATTTGCCAAAGTTTCTCTTTGTTTCTTTTTTTGTTAATTGGCTTAAGTATCCAGTAATTGGTGCTTTGGGCTTTTATTTGTATATTTTATTAGATGCCGGCTGATGTATGGCTACAAGATGACAGGGAAAATATGTCATCTATTTTATGGGCTTTCATCACTTAAGCAGTGCAACACATTTAAAACATTCAGTGATGTTGCTGCCTAAGTGTCCTGTGTCTCTGAGGCATTCAGATCTAAAAGGATGCAGTAAACTCGTTATCAGCACGTCCAGGGAAAGCACACTGTTTTCTCCCCGATAATGCTTCATTATGAACTACAAATCTGCATTAAAATCATAAATAAATAAAAAAACCTTGCTGTGAACAAAAAGTACTGACTTAGCATTTTCTAACCATCCAGGCATCTGTCTTGTACACTGATGAGATTCATGTCTCAGTCACTGTGAGGCACTAAGGGCGGTTTCACACCGATGGTGCGTTTGCTCTGGACTGAATCAGGGACCAACTTCTTACAATGTTGCCTCGAGTTTGGTTTGTGTTCACACAGCAGCATTCACAAGACCAAAATGTGTGATGCCCAAGGAAACTGCTCTCTAATTGGTCGGAATTTCCTCGTGGGAAAACTCTCGGAAGTAAACAAAGAAGAGCAGACTCCAGAGAGCTACTTTTCAGTGGTCATCGTGTATTACGTCATTTGCACTGTGGGCAAACGGTACAGTTTGAAAATGAGGCAAGGCTGAGGTTGGAAAATAATGTCATGATGCACTGGAGTCGCCGCCGATGCATATCAAGACAGCTCAGGAGGAGGCGCACATTAATCTCCTCGACTGTGACATGATCATCATCCGAAAATATTTCCACAGATTGATCAGGTATGGTCTTCACCCCAGCCTTCACCTCTTAAGCACTGATTTGAATAGAGACAACAAGTGGGGTCGGATCGAGGTTGGATCATGTTCTCACCACAATCAAACTGCACCAGAGTTCATTTGGAACCGGACCGAGACCACCTCTTCAACGGGGTCTCGGTCCAGTTGTTTTGGTCTGCACCTGAGTGTGATTGATGTGTTCACACCTTCCTAAACGAACTGCACCAAGGGGGTAAACACGCCAGGATTAGATTCAACCGGACTAAAGAAGGCACATTTTTACATTTAGGGCGTGAAAACGCCCTAAATGTCTCTGCAGCAAGTCATCGCCTCATAGATTTCATTTCAACATTCAGAGCTTGCTAATTAAAGTCATGTGGCCACTGATCGATGCTTGCTCCTCATGATGATGATGATCCAATGATGATTTACCATCCAGGACGTGCTCATGCTGAAAAAATAATATCACCGCCACACACATGACAAAGTCCTGTTATGTTCGTACTCTTAACTGAGTGAAAGGAGAATATAAATAGAGATTTTGTTGTATGTTCTAAAAAATATACATATTACAGAAATGTTGCTTTGAATATAAATCCAAACATCTGATTTGGAATTTGATGTCAAACAAGAGCTTTGTCAAAAAAGTTTATTGGGGTCCCAGTCAAATAACCACCTGTGGGCTCCAGGATCTCACTGCATTGCAAACGTGTCAACATCACTGAACATATTCAATTCATGTCTTAAGTGTAATGCACAGCTGTTTATGTGTCATGAAGAGAAAAGTAAGAAGGAAGAAAAGATGGAAGAAAAAAAGACGTACAGTATCTGGACCAGACTCACGACTGGGTCTCATGCACTGAGGCACCTCTTCTAGCTGGTTGCCCTCCAAGCCCCTTTGCTCTGAAACTCTATTGTGTGGTATGTTATTGAAGGCATTTTATGAGTTCATAAGTGTGTAATGAAATTTGCCTCGGTCAGAGGAGTGAAGCACGGAAAGGAAAAGTGGAATTGAATTTTCGGTGGTATTTTCCTACATTCCCTCAGGGAACGTATAGGACTGCTTGCAGTGGCCCAGGCAAGAGGAGGCCAAGTGGAACCTTGGCCTGAGGTTTTGAACCTCTGCTTTGAATGGCAGCAGCCAACACCTCTAACCAGGAGCAGATGTTTGGCTTGGTTTGGCTTGGCCTGGTCCTTCCCCTGGCAGGGTAGGAGAGTTGGGCTCTGATGCAGCAACATGCCCCGCTCGCTACGCTAACAGCCTGGCTCTGTATCACTTGTTTTTCTCTCTGAGGTGAACTGCCTTTGAAAAGGCAGAGACCTCCTGCACATTCACGCCAACATTACCATCTCAACACTAGTGTGACACTGCAGATGTTTCTGTTGTAATGTTGGACAACCTGATCCACCATCATTTTCTTCATGTTTTCAATCTACGGGAACTGTTACGGTTATGATAAGGAGTTTCAAAATAAGAGAGATGTTTTGCAGCAGGTACGCACTGACAAAGCTTGGACATTACCAGTCATTATCCTACCTATGTACAGAGTTACACTTTGGAAGGTAAGAGTGAATCAAAATGCGACAAAAGTAGTAAAAATTTTTTGTAATAACATAAATCCTTGCTTATTTTTAGACTTGTCAAGGGTGAACTTTGCTGCCTGATCCAAGGTGTTCGTGCACATTTAATTGAATAATGATAATAAAACTCACAGAGAATGTCCATCCATCCATCCATCCATTATCTACCTCTTATCCTCATAGGATTGGAGGGGGGGGCTGGAGCCTATCCCAGCTGTCTTAGGGTGAAAGGCAGGGGACACCCTGGACAGGTCGCCATCTCATCACAGCACACATAGAGACAGACAACCACTCACATTCACAACTACGGTCAGTTTAAATTAGCCAATTAACCTAATCCCCATGCATGTTTTTGGATGGTGGGAGGAAGCCGGAGTACCCGGAGAGAACCCACGCAGACACGGGGAGAACATGCAAACTCCACACAGAAAGGCCCCGGGCCTGGGATTCGAACCCGGTACCTTCTTGCTGTGAGGTGACAGTGCTAACCCCTATACCACCGTAAAATGTTGATCACTGGATTCAGGTGTGTATTGTTTATTTGCTGTAAATAAATGGAACACAGCTGTCTGTGTTTCTTAACAGTGTTTGATAGCCGACACTGAATATCTTACAGAACACCTCATCTTCTGAAACCTCTGTTCAGGTTCTGATCCTCTCCACATGAAACATTTTTGAAATCCTCCAGATGTGACATAGACATTTTCCTCCCTCGCCAGATGTGAACCAATTTCTCTTTCATCTTTACCCTTTATTCAGTATAAACTTTATACATGCATACATAAATAATACATTTTCCTGGTCATCTGCAATATTTAGTGTTGCCTTTTACAAACCTTTGTATTTTTGTAGGTTTTGCTTTGGTAAGACTACTTATTATTAAGGCTATTTCCAGCTACAATTCCTTTCTTTACAAACTAGAACATATTTTATCAGATACTTTAGTAGTGTTTAATTATATCCAAGTGATATTTTGCATCATATCACCACAAACATACCAGAGGAGGTGCCTCATCTATCATTGGATATAAATTTAATTTTTTGCCTTTACTTGTTTTTTTTTTGTGGGTATCCTGGATACAGTGCTGTTTAAATTAAAATCAATGAAACAAATAAATACCAAATGTGTGTTTATGATCTTGTGGTAACAATTTGACAGATCAGTGTATTTTTTTTTTTTTTAGGTTTCCCACAGTTGGTGTAAATGAGTTGGTATTTATTTGTAAAACTGAAAAAAAGTCACTGTGATATTGCTGTCACAACTTTTAGCATATAATATGGATTTGTATAAGCTGAAAGCACCACCACAAGTGTTAAGCCACTAAAGCAGAATACTGTTTCCACACATCAAACATCTAAACAGACTAACAGACCAAAACTCAATAATAAAACAAATCAAAATCTGAGTTGCATGTGGAGAGCACCAATGGTGAGAAAAAATGTTTTCAAATGTAGCTCATATTCATATAACGCAGCCTTGTGTGCTTGACAGTCAGGATCAGAAAAACTCAGCAGGAGCTGATGAGAAGACAGCTCTGGGAGATATTTGTCAAGGTGAATGGCCATTCCCTTTCTCCATAAACATCTGGCAGGAATATCCATCACAGTGCTGGGACAAATCCCAGTTTTGTCATAATGAGGAGTTGCTGACTAAAAAGTTAAGGGTTATGGGAAGAGAGGCTGTTGGGCTGGCAGAGGCAGGTGCCCCCCGTAGTGTTCGTCCAACACTGGCCAGCATGTTGGAGAGGATCGTGTTAATGAAGTCAAAGGAGGATTTATTGCATGCAGATGTATTAGAAAAGTGTAAAATTAACTGGAGAGGAGGTGGCGACTAGAGAGCAAAACAGACAGATTCTGGATAAAAGTGGTGTTTTTGGTGAGAGTGGCCTCTACTCTACCTCTGATAAAACAAGAATGGAACAAGATGAAAAAGAGAGTCTCTTCTTTCATTTGAGCTATTCAGTGTTTTTAGAGTCATAGTACAAATTATTCTGTAGGTCCTGAAATATGACTAAAAATGGACAAAAAAAACTCTGGCACAAGGCGCTTTATCTTTTATAAAACGCCTCGCACTCAAAAGTTCAGAAAGTTGAATCAAAATCTGCCTATTTTACATGTTATGGGTGTGTGACATTGATGTCCTTGGCTTAAACCCATTGGCAAACGTTTAGTTGCTGCAGGTATTATAACAGAATCATTAAGAAATTATTACATAAATTTATAAATTGTCATTCCATCATTCATTCAATTATATTTAATTAGGTTAATCATCAGTCATTATATTTGAATTACAAAATAGCAAATAGCTTATAGGCGGTATTATCAATACACCACACGGTGCCATTCTTAACACATTTTGTAACTTTTCCCAGCATCTGACTTTATCAGTGTGTAATTATATAAAACTGCTGTGATGCACACTGGTGGTTTGGTAACTGTTTAATCTGGCTCTGCTTGTTTAGCTGAAGACAGAACCTCCAGGTTAACTGAAGCATAAGTAATGTGTGTGGATATAGTTTGAGAGTGAAAGATGATTGCTGTGATTATGGTGATTATTCCTGCAGTGAAAGGGAGTCTGGGATACCGTGTGTTTGCTTTGCTGCCTGGTTTGGGATCTGGTCTTCATAACCCTCATCCATCACATGGTCTCGGATCAAAGATACCCTTCTAAGCTGGGAATGTAGCAGATGTCCTAAATATACCATAAACCAATGTTTTTTTTTTGTGGCAGTCTTGTGATTTTTGTACATGATGAATTTCAAGGTGTTAAAAGAGGCATTAGTTAAGAACTTAAAAATGTTCCTCATGATTACTCATCCACAGGACGAACTTTTGCAGTATTCTGCACTGTGTTTACAGCCTAAGCAGGTGTTTTGTGGGAAGGGCTGCAGACATTGTTTTAAGTCCAAACTCTTTGATGGTTCAGAAGTGGTAAAGCCCTGGGCTACTCTCCCTCCTGTTTCACTCCACAAGCCTGCAGGAGTCTTGTTTCCCTGCAATTATACAGCAATCAGAGCTCAATTACAGCATCAGCAGAGGTGTGTGACGAGATGGCAGACCAGATAAGACGTGGACACTTTACATCCGCCCTCTTTGGAGGTGACACTGTCGCTAATCTCTGGTATTAAAATGTGAGGTGTGTCTCTCATTTCTGTATCTTTAACAACCCTAACTTCAGAAAGCAACATGAACTGCCTGATGCACTAATAGTGTTTTTAATGAGATGTTGTGAACACACAACTACAGATTGATTTTATTTTATATGGTCTGTGATAGATTTCCTTATCAAGAGTTTGAAAGCCTTCTCTTTGCATGAAATTTGGCATGTGACTAAACCTATGGTGGCCAATGCAAAAATGCAAATGACTCCATCTAGAGCCTGTGTGCGTGCGTCCAAGTTAGACAGAGTCACTTTTATTTTGAGAACGTCATGGTGCTCAGCAGTAGAACTTGCATTTTGTACAGAAATTCATGCTGCCACTCCTCAAGACCAAAAAAAGTTTTTCAGTTCAGTGGAAGAAAACACAGAAAAATGGAAGAAAACATCTGTATTAATATTATATCCCATTTCTGTCCATGGATCCCAATAATCGTCGCACACTGTTCCTTTAACACATTACGCTGATGATAATGAGCCAGTGGTCTAAAGATGTTGCTGAAAAATTCAGTGTTAATTTTTACAGTTTTTTTGTTTGAGATCTTCAAACAAATATGCTTATTAGTTTTAGACAGCAACTCAAAATGCTTTAGTATTTTATTTTAGTCAAAATGTTCTCTCATTTAAGTTTGTCAACTTTTATATAAATTTAGCCAAATTTTTGTCAAGAATGTCCGAGTCTTCCTGAATGCACTCACTAGTGATCAGTCCACCATGCAAAATCACTTGAACCGCAAAGGTTTTTGTGTTATAGTCACAAAACTTTCAGGACTGAGTGTGTGTTTGTGAGAGAGTGGCAGACTGAACATGTAGAGGGATACATTTCAGTCTTTCCTTTTTAAATCATATTGGATGATTAATATCATCAGTGTTTAAAGACCTTGATGCTGTTTTGTCATCATCTTACTCATGGAGAAGTGAAAGGTTGTTGATGCACGTATGTCATCATAGGTTTCAAATAAGATGTTAGGAAGCATCATAGAGCTGAGAGGAACTGTGGAGTTGGTGGTGATTCTTTTTGGTGATTCGCCCTCATGTGTAGCTTCCTCTCACATTACATATAGACATATAGAAGTCATTGTTGATATGTTTTATGATCAGCAGTTTAAATGGTTAACACCACGGCTAACAAAATACCGTGTGTCTGGTTTTCAAGCTGCAGTTACACATGTGTGTTTACATTTTATGTCTGCACCCCTGCCAGCTCAGCTGTCAATCAAATATTTACCCTGGATCACCCACTCAGATGTGAATGGAGAATTTCTAATCTAATGTTCATACTGTTCTAACTTTCAAAATCACTTTGACAGAGATTTGAATTCATGAGTAAACAGCTCGTGCATTTATAATAACAGGATGATCCATAAACAGTGTTTGGCTCTTGGACTGTTGAATTCCTTCTCCTCTGGATGTGTTTGGTTGTGGTTTGTAGGTAGCCGCTCAACATAAACAAAGAGAAGAGACAGAATGTTCTGGTCCCTTCTGGGAAACAAATACTTCCACACACCTTGTTCCTTTACAAGCCAAACGCAGTGAGGTCATTAGTATCTAAAAAGCGTACTTTTCTCATTAGGGAGTGATAGACAGCGACCATTGCCAAACAGATGTGAAAACCACTCACACCCCATACACATTTCCCTCACACCCTGTTCCCCTAAAAAGTGGTTTGAGTTACATGGCCCAAAGCCAATAGAAGGCAGTTGATGTTATTTTGTCCACTTCTCTGTCTTTGATTTGTTGTCGATTGCGGCCTGTTGCCTAGGCTGAAAAGCGCGCACAGGGCGGATGTACTTCACATAGAGTTAACAGTGTATGTTAACATACCACTCATCTTACTCACCGGCTCTGTCGACGTTCTCTGCATCTCCTTACTCTGGGTACATAGACAAAGGCCACACGCAGGTTTAGTCACAGCAAATTCGCAGATTGAGGTAATCTCTCTCGCTCTCTCACACTCTTGTTTCCACACACACAAACACACCGGTCCCCCTCTACTAACAGAATTGAAAACAGGTGCCCACCACATATCTTGCATTCTTCCAAAATACAAAAGTGGTTTGACCTGAATGGTTTCGCTGGAGTGGAGCCATCCTGAATGAAAGAAGAGTCCGTGTGTGTGTCTGTGTGTGTGTGTGTGTGTGCATGTGCATGTGTGTGTGTTTGTGTAAACATGGAGGCGTTGGGTTCTGTGCAACACGCTGGTGAAGCAGCACAGACTCACAATATATTGGAACCACATTTCTCCCTCTGCACAACCCTAACACACAGTGTCAAGTTAACGTCAGGATAAGTCACAGAGGCACTACGCGAACCCAGCAAACCGCCGTACTGTAATAGCTTTCGATACAGAGATCGTAACAGTATACTGGTCTGGCTTTGACCGATATGGATGAATGATCAAAGAGCACTGATAGCAGTTCTTAAACTTTTGACGATCTTATTAAGGGATTGGGAATTGGAAACGTCACTCTTAAGATGACCTTGCTTCAGTCACAGTGTCTTTTTCTGCAGCCACAGAGGATCTGGTTAGTGGAGGAACTGGGCCAATGAGAAACAGAAGGCACAGAGTAGATGAGTGACTGACTGGAGCTGGTGGAGTAAAGGGAACGAAGCCAGGGTGCAGGAGTTGATGATAAATGTTCTGCACTTGGGTTTTCTCAGATATTTTAGCAGTTTACATCCAAATCTTTCATGACTGGTGATCCCGTTAGTCTGTGACTGAATGTGTGTTGACGCATGTGGTGTGTATTAGGTATAAATGTGAGGTTGCTCCTCAAAACATCTGGTAAAACCTTAAATACTGTCATCAACAGTTGCTCCCAGTATGTTGAGAACGATGTGATGGATGGATGGACAGTGTGAGAGAGTCATTAACACCATGCCCTCCCTACTGAGGTCACAATGAGACACTATTTAGCCTTCTCTCTTCTCTGCACGACTCTTGATTCATTTAGTTTTTATTTGGCTTTAAAAGCAAACCGTGTGTGCATTGCGTTGAGTTGCGTTGCGTGTGTGCCCGTCCCAGATTGATTTTGATGGGACTTAACATCCAAATTGATATTTGCTGTGGATGTAACTTGCGTCTGGCAGCATGTTATTATATTTCTCTCCTGAATGAAACTAGAGACTGAAAAAATATTTTTTGCTGAGCTCTCTTCCAAGAGTCTGTGTACAGGGAATGTAGGAATATATCAGCATTTTTAAACTATTTTGAAGTCCAAGACAATAGTTTTTTTTTTTCACAAATCATCTTACAGTTTGTTTATATATATATATATATATATATATATATATATATATATATATATATATATATATATATATATGTGTATATATATGTGTATATGTATATGTGTATATATATATATATATATATATATATATGTCTGTATATATATATGTGTGTGTGTGTGTGTATATATATGTGTATATATATAGTACAAAATGTACTAAAGTTACTAAATTTGGAAGAAACCTGTGGGCGGCAGAGGAAATAAAACTGCTTTTGTCCTGTGGTATGTTTTTTAATTTATACTGCTGCTATAGAATAAAAACCGTTGAAGAGATCCCAAACTAAAGATGCTCCACGAGAGACTTCTCATGTAAAATACAGCTGTCTTGTCAGTCGACAGTGATTCACTGGAGGTACAGCTACAGAGAAAAGTGTTATTTCGCTGAACTCTTCAGATGGTGTCTGGCTCATGTGGGTGGTATATAAACCAGCGAACACTGTTCGTGTGAGTGCTTACCGGCTCAGTGTGCATAGATCTACGTGTACCTCAGTGTTTGAGGGAATACGAAGAGCTGCAGAAATGAGGCATAGCACTGACTGATGCTGCCGGCCTCTCTGCTTCACAGAACTGGCTTTTCTATCAGATAGACAGCTTGACAATATCCAGACCCCACTCTTTCCGCTACGCACAAAGGCACGCTAACACACACACACACGCACACACTGTTTTCCGATTTTTTTTTCCTGCTGTTTCTGGCTGAACTGTTTGTAAGATAAAAGAGAAGTTTGTAGTTGAGTGAGTACAGTAAAGTCTGACCTCTCAGACAGGCTTTCATTGTATTATGTGTAATTGAGAATTGTGAGACTCATTTTGAAGAATATTACAACATAAGAAGCCGTCATTCTTGTAAAAACAGCAAACTGAATAATGATGTTGACTCAGAGATCATTCAATGTCACGGGATGAGCACCACTGGGTTGATATTTTTAGCAGAAGTTAAAGGCATTTAATGTTGGCTTGATTGATTCTCTATGCCTGTGTTTGTGAAACAGTAGATCATTCATATTGTTCCCATTCAGAATAGTTATTTTCTAATAACAAGCGCTGCTGCAGCATTTCATCCTAAATTAACCATTTTCTGTCATTTTTCATTGAATCCTTCTGCTTTTCTCTGCATCACATAGATGTGATAGTAACAGCTAACACACACACACACACACACACACACACACACACACACACACACACACATTCACAGTGTATTGGTAATGTCATTACTTTTGGGTGGCTGAGATCACTGATCTGTAGCTTAAGGGCTTTCTAGTGTCTGCATAGCAGCTCTTTCATGTTCAACCTCAGAGATCTGCAGATTTCCTGACACCAGGAGGGTGAATATACCCAGCATCCTTTTCTTTCTGGAAGAAAACATATGATGCGAGAGCTTGGCTGCACTGGCCAGTAATACTACACTTCTTCCTCAGGCTACTAGCTGTTGTTCTGTTGTTAGTGCGTGCAGCTGAAACTGGCTACCTGAGGATTAACCACCATTAAAAGGATAGACCTCCAGGGATTTTTTTGCTATTGTTTGTCCTGTTTACTCAGAATAAGGCAAACTCATGCTAGCTGTAGTTTAGCTAAAGTGTGAAGAAGCTTCTCTCATAATGGAGTGATGTATTCAAATGTCTTGTTTTGTCCAACCAAATATCCTAATCCCAAATATATGTAATGTTACTAAATTCTACAGGTTGAGAAGCCACAACCTGAGAAAGTGCATAGAGAAAGTATATAGAAAGTGTATATACTGTATTTGACTTCATGTATATATGTATTTATAATCAGTAATTTAATTGATTTTGACAAATACTTTAAATGATTTCACTTCTTGAAAAGCACTTCATTTGACCTCATCATAAAACGTACCTTCAAGTTGCAAAGATGGAGGAAAGCCTGCTCTGAGTTTTTCTGTCATTGGTTAAGTAGAATTACCCAGGAACTACATGTAAACACACAGATATTTATTTATTCGTATGTGCCACTCTTAGATCCAGCATCGGAGAAACAATATTTTTGCATCTCATGATGTGTGCGCCGGGCTTCTAGTGGCGTCGTGTAGCGAGGCTGCTGGTAGCCTGCTGCTCAGATCTCAGGTGAGGAAAGGCCTGGAATCACTCATCCTGACAGCCACATCTGGCGCTACTTTCTCTGTCCTGTTACCCTCAACTCTGCTTCTGCAAACAGACACCAGTCTGATTTAACCACAGAGGGAAGGAGTTATGATAATAACATTATTGTTCCTTATTAATGAGATGGAGAACAATTTACTTAGGAGGCATACACTCCCAAAGAGCACTGTGTGTAACATAGCCATTGTTACTGCTAGCATTTTTGTGTGTTTTCAGGCTTTGTCCTGCTTGAAAGAGAATGAATGCCAGGTGCAACAAACAATCTTTCCGCTCTCTGTATTTGCTCTGTGGATTATACATAACCACCGCTGTATGGGCAATAAAGACTTACAGTAAATGGTGAAACATATTTGCATTGAAGCGTGACTTAATAATCATTGTTCAGTGTTCCAGTCAGTGCATCTGGCTTTGACTTAAAGGCAGACATTTGTATCTCTCACATCCATTTAATAAATATTTTCATATTAGAGAACCTCACGCCTTTCAAATGACTGTAATAGCTAAATAATAATTCCACATCGTACAGACCAATCAGTTGGTAAGCTCAACCAATGTCAAACCCACAGTTTAGAGAAAACTCTAGCCAGAACCAGACCGCCACACAGTCGTCATCTGTTTCCTGTTGAGCCTAGAAAGTAAGGGTCAGATGTCGGGGTAATAGTTAAGTTAATAGAACATCTCAAAACAATTTCAACACAAGAGGTATCCAAGAGCAGCTTGCAGTTGCAAATTAAATATAAAAAAACACTTTTTTCTCATCACATGTCAGCATCAGTTGTTGGACTCTTGTCCTTTACTGCACAGTGAGAGTAATGTGTTTTGATGGAGACAGCAGGCATAAATGTGAGTGAGTAGTCAGCTGCAGGGGAACAGCAGGAGTCCATGATGGGAAAATCAGTCTTTCTGGATTCTCACTGAATGTTGCTGAAGATGAGAGTCTGCAGTCATGTGCATGAAATGGACACATAAATACAAAGTTCAATACCTGCCACATGACAACTGATTGCCAAGTAAATCCTAGAGTGGATCACAGTTTATCCAAAATAAAAAAGTACATGCAAAGTTTCCATACACATTACTGCTGAGAAATGAAACCTTTTCCTAATTGTATATGTTACAATTTACTGAGGTTGGAAGATTTAGTAGAAGCCTGTTTTAAGAGTAACATGAGAAAGAGCTTGTTTGTTTATTGGACAAACCCATTGTTTTCCAATAAAGGTCTTTATTCTTTCTCAGCATTGGGAACCTGAAGAGAGCTTTATGACACAATAGAAACCTTAATGTTAATAAGGTTGTGCAAGATGACCTTTTACCTTTGTTAAGACATTGTGAACACAATCACACTGAAATGACTTTTCATTTGTACTCAAAACTGAAGACCACAGTTTACCATATATTTTTACCTTCTCTTAGAATAGCAGAAAATATAGGTGGTTATGGTGAGAGGGCGGCACAGTGGTGTAGTGGTTAGCACTGTCACAGCAAGAAGGTACTGGGTTCGATTCCCGGCCCAGGGCCTTTCTGTGTGGAGTTTGCATGTAACTGGCTAATTTAAATTGAGCGTAGGTGTGAGTGGTTGTCTGTCTCTATGTGTCCTGTGATGAGGTGGCAACTTGTCCAGGGTGTACCCTGCCTTCCACCCTAAGTCAGCTGGGATAGACTCCAGCCCCCCTGTGACCCTATGTGAGGACAAGTGGAGGAAAAGCGGTAGGATAGATGGATGGTACTGAGAGCACCATAAATCGGGTTGACCAGATATGGTTGTAGGATCCCTACAGTACATGGACATGTAAATCAGCAGATCAATGAGTTCCACATGGTCTCCACCGTGTTCACGTGTGAGTCCAGGTGCATAAAAAAAGAATCAAAGTTACAACTGCTTTGTGGGTTTCTCCCAGCCAGGTCTTTAGACAAACTGTACAACTTTGCCGACTGTGCTGGTCTGCACCTGATCCTGGGGCTCAATGCGCTGCACAGAAACCTGGACAACTCCTGGAACACCTCCTCCACCCTGAGCCTCCTCAAGTACGGAGCTGGCAAGAAGTATAATATCTCCTGGGAGCTGGGCAATGGTCAGTACAGCTACACACCACACTACTTAATGACATGATAGGCTACAGTCTGTAGTAAAAAGTCAGTTCTGTCTCCAGCAGAGAACTGATGACTGGTTAGTCCTGTAGCTTACTGGAAAAAAAAAATTAAATGAAAACTTAAAGTACTTATAAATATCAATATTTCAATGGAGGAATTTCACTTACAATGTGCATTTTAAGGTCCAGAATTATTTTTTAAAAAGTACACTGTGAGAATGCAGTTCAAAGTTTTGACTGACATTATGTGGATGGTGAGTGAGAGACTAGCAGTTTAAGGGTTAATGCCAGGGTTCATTCAGGGATGAAAGGAACTGCTAGTCCTCATGACATCCTAACCATCTGTGTTCCTAAGCAGCTACAGTGCACACAGAGCCCTGTGTTTCCCTGCTGCTCATCATTTCATCTGTTCATTTCATCTGCAATAAAGCTCACAATAGAAACTCTTATTTTAGCCTAAAAGCACCGTGGAAAATCCATGATTGAACCATGTGAACATTTTAGTGAGTGCTTGAACCATAGCAAAAGTCAGTTCAAGTATCACCCAGACAGTGCAACTACTGAGCAAATTTGTAGAGTTTTAATAAACAGATGATCCTCTGAAATTTAGCAGTAATATTTTCATTATAGTCTTCAGACGCTTATTGAAGGTTGTATTTTACAGCTCAAACACATCCTAGTACAGATAATCCTCAGCAGAGGGGGGCTACCTTTAGCTTTCCTCCATTTGCAGAAACTCCCTCACTCTCTTTGTTTTACTGATTCTGCAAGGCCACCCTGTGTGCTTGGACCATTCTCCTGACACAGAGACCATCTGTCTGTATTACTTAGAATTGCCCAATTATCTCTTTTTCTAGTGGCTGTTGGATACTCTCTAGAAGAGCAAGATCAGACTACAACAACAATATTCTTCTCCACTTCCCCACTGTTGCTTGTATAAACTCCATCTTTCTGGCTCAGTGTCCTGCATCTTCTCTTCCCAGAGCCTAACGCCTACCGCAGCATGGTAGGTCGTGCGGTCAACAGCACCCAGTTGGCTCAGGACTACACCAAGCTACGGACCCTGCTGCAATCTGTACGCTACTACCACCGAGCTCACCTCTACGGCCCCAACGCAGGACGACCCAGGAAGAACGCCATCCTGCTGCTGGATGGGTGAGTCAGCAAGTAAAAATTTGACTGGGCAGGATCCTGTCTGTGTTAGGATAGCCTGCTGCAAGAAAGCAATGGAAAGTAAAGCTGCAGCAACTTTTACTGAGCTCTAATATGTTTAACGCACACACACACACACACACACACACACACACACACAGTGGTGCTCAGTGTTTATGGATTCCCACTCTGCAGGTTTCAGCGTCTCAGCTGCAGTTACACCACGTCAACCTAAATAAAGTGTCATCTGATTGATAACGTGACGGCGCAACGTCCCACCTGCTGGTTTTACCCAGAAGCTGCGCCAGCTTCTGACATACCTTCACTGCAATAAAAAAGACCACAAGCAGCTTTGTATTCTGCTTGTTACCTACAGCTTTTCATTGGCATCAGAAACACATTAATGAGGTAGCTTTTTCATGTCAGAGTAATACAAATGACAGAACTTTAACACAGGTTCTAATTATATTAACTCAAACCACAACCCTCAGATTAACCGTGTATCAGACACTGAACGTGGGTACACTGGCTATGTTATTCCCTGCCTCAGTTTGTTAAAACTACTTGCAGACAAAAAAAATGCTTTCTCAGTTCTGTTGACCAAATGGATGACGGCATCTCTCAAAGGCATCATTTCCAAAAAACAACTTAAGCCTTTCTGAGCTTTTCTGTCTGTTGAAATGGAAACAAACTTGACTAAATGGATCTGATGGATGCATCAGTGTCCCTGTACAGCAAACACAGATTGAATCAAACATCGATGGTTGGATTCTGTCAGTGCTGAACAAAATAAAGTGAAATAATAACGATCCGAATAACCAGATAACAATCCTAAAACTAGAATTTTATCTTAACTAGAGGTAACTTTTTGCTTTAACTCACAAATGTTGTTATTTGTACACAGCATATAAACATTAGATAAATGATTTATAGCACACTAATTATAAACAATGCCTTCTGTAGGCACCCATGAGTGGTGGCTAATAATTAATGCATGTTAATATCCTATACCTGCTTACAACTGCATTGCAGTGTGTCATTATTATCATTATATTTTTAAATGCTATACAGTCAGGGGGGTTGCCAGGCAAATTAATTTAAAGACCTAATCCAGATGTTCAGTATGTAATAAATCTAAAGTTTTACATACATTACAGTGTTGATAATTTGTGTTCATGGCCAGGTCTAATAGATTTTACTCTTAACTGAGTTATGTTGGCTCTGGCAATCATCAGCATGAAACTTTCTGTTCTGGGTGGCTGAGAGGAACCTGTAATCAATGCTCTACATGTCTGTCACAAGAGATTTGAGAGATTTTTATAACACAGGTAACAAGACAATTAGGAGTGACAGAGCGGAGGTGGAGTGTATAGCTCTGGCTTTAACGGGCATTGTTAAATAAACAGGGAACAGCATTCCTTTGAACCGAAATAGAGTCCATAAAGTCAAGCAAATGTGTGCTAAAATTCTGTGAGCATATGCATGCATGTGTGTGTGTGCAGGTACGTACACAAGAGGAACAGTTTAATGTCTCTGTATATCTCAGCTTGGATCTGTCTCCAGTTCCTTTCTGCAACCACACACATTTTGACAGGTAGTTGGAAGAAAGAGGAGAGAAAATAATTTGATATGGGTCTCCCTCCTGAATGCACTTGAGCTACTTACATCACTGAAACCATTAGGAACTGCTGTTTATCTCACAGAGTACTGACAGTTCAAATTTATTCCAAAATAAAAGATCTGTGTGTGCGTGTGTATACACTGATTTATGAGCAGTGGACTCGGAGGAAAGGGAGGATGTAGATAGAAGATGGGTGGTGAGAAGAGGAGGAGGAGGAGAGAGAGCTGGAGTACCAGCAGGTCACGGGTGACACATTTAACAACGGGGTGATTCTTGTGTGTTTGACACTGTTACGAGGGGGTGGCTCTTGTGTTTGACAGCTCGACTACTCCACTGCTCTCAGGATATAAGATGCATTAGACACCAAGCTTCTCAACAGTCCAAATATCAGAGCAGGACAGACTAAACAAGCCAGAGCGGTGAAAGTTTAGAGGCAGACATTCGGGCATGTCTGACAAGCTGAGACTCCCAAATATGGAGAGATCTGTTTCAGGTAGACTAGGAAACACACACACAGACGCATACACTCAGCAGGAGGGACTGTGTATATGTGGAGTTTGTGTTTTTGTCCAGGAGTTTGTATTTAACCAAAAGCAAACTTTACAGGCTGCAGAAATGCTCCAGAAAACACTTTAAGTGCTGTTTACTGTTTTACAAAACAAACTGGGCTTTATTTTTTTTGTCGTTCACAGTTTTACCATCTTACTGAAAACATCATTATTATTTTTCCTGTAGAGATATATACTGTTTACCGCATCAGCCTCTTCAAAGAGTTATTTTGCTCCTGAAAACTGTTTGATTTACTCCACATATAGTAGACTTTGATAAATAATATGATACTACTATTCTTACAATGAAGAGTGGTGCATGCATGTGTTCTTATAGTACAAAATCACTTTCTCAGTATGTCAAACAAAGATATGTTGACAGGTTCTTAAAATAAGTGCACGCCTTAAGTAGGTGGGTAAAATGTTATGAATCGATGACGTTAACTCTTTGAGTGCCATTGATGTAATAAGACGTCATTCAAAACCCGACGCTTGAGTGCCATTGACGTAATGCTACGTCAAAGTGTTTTGGTTTTTTTTTGTTTTTTTTCTGGCAGCGGGTCACTGATCACAGTCTGCCGCAGCCTGTGAGTAATGTTGGTGCTTCTGTGATTTGTAGCCGGGACATAAAGAGTTAATATACGCCACAAAGATCAAAGCAGGAAGTGGAGATGATCGCATTTAGAGAGCAAAACAAACGGATTCTGTACAAAAAGTGGCGATTTTGGTGAAAGTGGTCTCTACCCTCCTCCAGACAAAACAAAAACGGAACAAGGTAAAAAGACGCTTCTTTCATTTGAGCTTCTCTGTGTTTTCAGAGACATAGTACAAAATATGCTGTGGGTCTAGAAATCTGACTGAAAAATGGGCAAAAACGCTGGCACAAGGCACTTTCGATTTTAAAAAATGGCTGGCACTCAAAGAGTTAATGAAAATGTTTGAAGGAAGTATGCCACTCCACTAAAGATAATTCTGTTTTTCTGACTTTCAGGTTCATGAAGAATGCCGGCTCTGTTGTAGATGCAGTTACGTGGCAACAGTAGGTATTTTACCCTTTTTTCTATTTTATTATTTTGTCCGTAGAAAACCTCAGAATCAATCCTCCAAAACAACAGACAACCAACCCTAAACAGCACAGGCTGTGTTGTGTTTTTGCACCATTGTCACCACATCCCGTGTCTCTGTGCAGTAGCCAATAACAACTGTTATTAACACTGTTACTCACAGAGACTCATGCATTAAGTGGCGCTTATCCTGTAAATGGAGCAACAGGAAAAAGAGCCTCAGAGGGTGTGTGTGTGTGTGTGTGTGTGTGTGTGTGTGTGCGTTAAATTAGTAACACCTGACGTGTCTATTGCACATCCTGTGGGAATGCATACTGACACATCAATGCTTCGATCTTTTCCTCTATGTTTTTAACAATATCTCTTTATGCACATGTGTTAGACTTGTACAGAAAGACACACCCACTGGAAGCTCAGACAAACCCTGTGTGATTGAGTGAGTGGTCATTAAGGTGAAGGTCAGGTCTAATTAGGGGAAATTAGGAGAAACGGAAGGAGGCAGGGCTGTCAGTAAGTCTTAGAAAAACACCACCCACACTTTTAAAATCAAACCATATGCTCTGGCTTGTTCCCTCTGTCAATTAGCCGCTTTACACTCGAGATCCAGATTCCAGTGTAACCAGCCTGCGTGACAGCAGCTCTGACCTCTACAAAAGAAGCCAAACGTATAAATGTGGAGACCACTAATTAACACGTCTACGACACAGGTTTTCCTCCACTGCAGCTGGTTGTTTAGAATCAAGTAGGTTGGAAATGCAGAATTCACTGTAAACTAGTTCAGAGCATTGTATGGATTTCTTAGAGTGTGTTTTGTGGTGATGAAACTTGTTGGCTAGGTGGTGACGTAATTGTGTACCTGCAGATCACGAAACATCAATGTGGGTTTCGCATTATGATGTCGTTTCCACAACATTGCAGCATCTTGTCTCAATTATTGCTTATCCATTTTTGGACAAACATGATCTATGCAGTCATCCACTTTCTGTCTCTCTTTCCTTCTTTCTGCAGTATTGGGCTATCCTGTGGGTCGAAATGTTGCCTGGTTGTTCAGATGCACCTATTTTTCTTTTCAGAGCATTTTAACCCTAACCCTGATAGTTTTCCGTAAGTTAAAGGGTCAGGTCAGCCACATGATAAAGAAAACTGACTTCTTGTACTGTTTTGCTTTTATTTGGTCAGGTTTTGAGTTATAAGTTCTGTGCCTTCCTGCCAGTACAGTAGTACAGTGGAGGTGAAAGGAAGAATTTCATTTGTAGTACACTATACACCAATTAGGCATAACATTATGACCACTGACAGGTGAAGTCAGTAACACTGATTATCTCTTCATCATGGTACCTGGGATATATAGTATAAGGCATCAAATGAACATTTTGTCCTCAAAGTTGATGTGTTAGAAGCAGGAAAAATGGGAAAGCGTGAAGATTTGAATGAGCTGACAACAAGAACCAAACTGTGATGGTTAAGGATCAAGGATCATTGATGCAGGTAGACCAGAGAAGTTAATACTGGTTCTGATAGAAAGGTGTCAGGTACCACAACACACTGTCAGGGGTCAGGTCAGGGATGTCATGGCAGCAAAAAGGGGACCAACAGAATATTCAGCAGATGGTCATAATATTATGCTTGATTATTATATATCAGATAAGAAAAAAAAAAAAATCAACAGTTTGTGACTACGTCAGTCTGTCTGCCTCTTTTTTTCCATGCTGATATATCTCAGCAAATGTTTTTACAGATGTTTATGAGATCCAGAGGATGAATCTTAAATACTGTTCAAGAGAAAGGTGTGGGGACAAAAGTTGAAAGGCATAGGTTGAATGCACTCTGGATATTATTCCCTTCATTTCTGATGTCATCCTGGACATTTAATCTGACCATAACATGATAACAATACACAGCAGAATGCATGTGCATCAGCAGCCTTTCATTCATTCATCCATTCATTCATTCATCTATCCATCCTCTGGTAACTGCTGCTTATCCTGTTCAGGGTGGTGGGGGGGCCGGAGCTGATCCCAGCTGACATCCCTACAAGTTATTTTTGTCTGCAATCGAATCATCACTGATTGTGATGATAAGCAGTGTGTTTCTCAGGTGTGTGCACAGTTAGCAGCCATAAGCTAAAGACCTTGCACTTTTCCTTTTGGCTGCACTTTATTATATATTATTTATTTTATTTCTGATGTTGTGATTGCCGTTTAATCTGATCATTATCAAACATTTCCTTGTTGTTGTTCCGTTGTTGTATTGTTTTTAATTGTAACTCCATGGTCGCTGTCCGGTGCTGAACTCTTTCACCTTTGTACTTGAAAGACATTTCGTCACTGGCTGACCAAATTCAGTAACAAACTACATTTATGTCCAATGAGCTGTTCCATATCTGATTCCATTAAAAAAAGAAGAACTTCAACCTCAATGTAAGTTAAAGTAAAGTAACTCTGAAGTCATGAAAATCAATTAATTTCTTAGCACCTTCACGTGATGATGCTTCTTAAGCACTGGGAAAAATCCTGTCGCTGGCAGTGAATTTCTGTGCCTAACAAAAATACAGCCTCAGAAAAAACTCAAAAACTCAATTCACATCTTTTATATTGAGGTGTTGGCAAAAATCTCTCATGCGAACATTTCACACCTGCATGGCAAATAAAATATAGCATTTGGGTGAACGGACTCTAGTACAACTGAAAGACCAACACCCTCTAAAGTTAACTGAGTGAACGTGTTCTGCCTCCGTACCTAACAGGAGCTGCTTCAAGGTGAGAGAAAAGTCAAAAATGTGTGAGCAGACGGCAGCCAGTTCTAGCCCTGAAACTAAGGGCAAGAAAAGTGACAACTTTACGATTTGCTGCTAACATGCCCCTGAGCAACATCATTAATATGAGCTGTGCAGTAATTGTTCCAGCAGTGGGGTGTTAGTGGTGTGAACATCTGAAACAAGAAAGCAAAAGCCCCTTACTAAACTGATTTTAATAATGAAGTGAGAAGTGATGAAAGGGTCGCTTTAATGACCCTTGCTTTTAGAAATGAACACTTCTTGAACTATGCACTGAGACCTGAAAGTGAATCAGAAGCAGCTTTTACTTACAAACATACACATTCATGAGTTTTACCCTTTGCAGCTACACACAGTTATATCTTCAGCAGACTAGGATGACACATTATACCCACCAGTATCTCGTTCATTGTCATTGTGCTGATTATTTACAGCTGAGAGGAGAAGAAAGATGTTAGCGATCTCCTTCTTTCCACTCTGAAAAACACAGAGAGACAGTAAATTCACGGATGGCATTCCTGAGGGAAGCTCCATATCCTTCAGCTGCTATGTAATGATTGATCTGACGATAGCCTGCTGGTCCACATCAGGGAACACATCATCATCATCCTCCTTAGCGACCCCCTCGCTTACTACAAACCTCTCAACACCAGATGGCCATTCTTTGACACTTCATGTTATTACAAGTAAACTGTTACAGAATATATTCATGCTTTACTTAACTATTTGCATTTTGCTCCACTGCAGCTTTACAGTAGTTACTTTTTAATACTTAAACATTACTAATAAATGACATAATGATGTACACAAGGAGCTTGGTTTGGAGGTGGGGACTGTAATAACCAAACAATTAATTACAATGCTCTGCGATCATTACCTAAATTACCTTGAATTTCCCAGAGGGCACTCTCTGAAAGGATCAATAAAGTTTTATCTAATCTAATCTAATGCTACACATTAATGTGATAGGAACCAATATTTCTTCAGGACTTTTGATGACTTCTATTTCTGCTGTGGGTTGTCTGTGTTTCTGTGTTAATAGAGTGCTAGATAGTTGTGCTAGTACGTTGTCTTTGATGCGGTGCTGGCTCAGTGAGAGTTGTGTTAAAAAAAAAAAAAAAAAGTCGACCAAGTGGATCTTTGTCTGAAAACAATTGGATACAGTGTTTTTTCATCTTTGCATTTTATTGAATTTTGGTCAGTCTGGCAGCTTAAGTATCATGCCAAATTCTGGAGGAACAAAGGAAAAGTTCTTGGTTCTGTTTCAGGAGCTTAGACTTGAGCCCTTGAGCAATATTGTGAATATAATCCACATCGATCCCGGTCAGTGTACTTTTTTTTTTTTTATACTCACTTCTGTATGGGGATTCTGCTGTAATGAACCACCAAACTGAAGTAAAGTAAGCAAATCTTGTATTGTTGCTCTTAGAGTTTATAGACCATAGCCAAAAGCCCCAGTAGTCCTGATTTGTAGTGCAATATATAACCATAATAACTCATTCTGTTTTTTAGTCTGTTTCCATATACAAACTGGAATTTCTTTGCCAGGATCTGGACTGAAGAATTATTGTGAGCTCTCTAGAAAGAAGACAGGATAACCAAATAATTTGTGTAAAGCTATGACTTAATCCATGCGTTATTTACAGTTTGATGTCAGGAGTTTGGGACTTTTTCCAACACAACGATGACGTTTTCAACGAAATTAAGCTCAGATTGCAACACGCTGCTTCAGCCCATATGAACAGATCTCAGCTCTGTTCTCAGCAGTTTTATTGACACATCAGACAAAACAAACAGAAAGGTTTGACTTTTGTTGTGGAATATGTTGATGCTGCAGTTGTTATGATTATGGTGCATTGCACATCTTCCTTGTCATTATCTATTATCCCTTTAATTTGTTGAACTTTTGATTGAGAAATGTGCTGCTGATTAGTATTTTTAAGCAACATGATTGTCTCAATTGTAAATTGCCTTGCAGAGCTTTATTGGAGAATTGTCTGGTTTTTTTTGGAAGAAAAAAATCTAAACTGGAACAAAGTGTTTGCCGCTTTAAGCAGGACTAATCTGGAATTTGATTAATAACATTTGTTGCTTTTGAAAAATCAGAAGAGAGATCTGCTCAGCAATGAATCACAGATTTTCTGAATTGCTAATTAACAGGTTATACATCTGTTTCTGTTATTGTATTTTGTCATGGTGCTGTAAAAGATAATTCCTCTATATGAGTCATTTTACTCTCATGCGTGCAAGTTCCTGTTGCAGCAAATGATTTGGAAATGCTACAGTCTGTTCTATGTCAGCGTTGTTGCCCTTATATGACCTCACTGGGTTACAAAATTTGAAAACATAATTTTCTGCCATTATGATGATGACGTCATTCTGCAAATTCAGGTGAAGTGAAGGCTCATCCTCCAGGATCCTCCATTGGATGATTAATTTATAAGATTATAAGCTATCGTTGGTATCCTGCTGCTGTCAACTAAAAAAGGTGTTATGAATATTTTGTGAAGCAGGTACTTTCTGGATGAATATAGATCAGTTCAGCAAAATGCTGAATTATTTCCAAGAGAATTATGAGTATGTCTACGTAAGATTTGAAGTGGTGCTTTGCATTATTTTTTTTTTTGCGTAGAAACTCAGTTTTATAGATATGCCAATTGTCCAGTGTTACGATGTCAGATCACTCAGTCAACTAAGACTTTCTTTAGTTGAGGACAGCCTGAAATATAACTATTTCTTTTCTTCTGCAGTGCAAATAAGATGTAAATGTGTTTAATTGTAGCTGACACATGAACTGGAGTATGTGGTTGTTGCTCTCTTGTTTTCTCTCTTGGCCTCTTGCAGCTGATCTTGGAGAGGCTTCGTGTCTGACCACAGTGACGTTCCTCAGGACTTTGGCTCCATTAATCCTTTTCTCATTGTGCTTTCGAAACCTCCCCCCTCTCGCTCTCTCTCGTGCACACACACACTTGGATGTGTTAAGTATGAAATTCCAGTGCAATCCCACATAGAACTGGACAGACAATAAGTATAATTTAATATGTCAGTGCCTGTACATTGTGGCTGTTGTAGTTGAAAGTCACACATAGTGATTTGGATTTTAAACTTGCGATGCATAATGAACTGCAGCAGTGCTTATTGGAAATCCACGTTAGTGTTGCATTTGTGACATTACTATCTCAATCTTGTTTACAGTTGACATGCCATTAACCTGCCTGGTAAAGTGATGTTTTTTATAGTATATAATGGGATATTCTTTACAAAAGAGATGAAGGTAGATGGCACTGGGATTGTCAGTTGGACAGGTTTGACAAAAAAAAATCAATAACCTTTTAATAGCATGTAATATGGAGTGTGTGTTACTGTTGGGGAGACACCATGGTACCTTTATTTTGGTGAATATGAAGACTTTTGACTTTGCCAAAATTGTCTTTATCATACCATTATGTAAAGTTGATGGTGAATTAAAATAAAGCTGGTATGTTTCTGATTATTTTTATCCTCTGTGCTGTAATAAGGTGATGTTTGTTGCTCACGTTGTAAAGAGTGTCTCTCTCACAACATTTCCTCACGTTTCCATTGCAGTTATTACATGGATGGCAGAGTGAACAAAGTGGAGGACTTCCTGAAAACTCGTCTGCTGGACACACTTTCAGAGCAGCTCACTAAAGTAACTAAGGTGCTTAAGTTTCCCTTATGGTCCTGAAATTTAACTTCTACCATGAATAATGTCAGTTTATGTATGTAAATCATACTGTATACATCCACATCAGCTATTTCTGAAGGGCCTGCTTGTTGCATACCATAAGTCAGTTCTAGAGTTGTAGATACACTATTTGATTAATGTCTGGTGTATATTTCAGGGGTCGTATATCAGGTCAGTTATATTTGCATTTTATTTGAGTTTGCCAAGTCAACTTTCAGCGAGTTTTTGCGATGATAAGGCCACATGTGTGAGCCCTCGGGGTGAAATGGTTGTCTCCATCATAAAGTAATATTATCAGGACTAGCTGCTGAAGCAGACTTGCTGAGTTTGAAGACATGAACAGTGCCAAAGGGCCTACATACAGTATTTTTTTGTTTCTGGTTTGTGTACTGATACATTGTTATTCTGTGTGCGTCTTTATCATTTTGTACCATTTCATGTACCTGTTGTTTATTGCCAGATGGAATGACTTTCCATCAGTTTGCAGAGAAGGATTCAACAAAAAATAGTAGTTAAAATAGTTTACTCGTATTAAAAAAAATGTGATCCTTTGGTAATGGTCCACTGATTTTGTGTCTAACAGACAAAGAGCACCAACAATTCCAGAAATTGGTCCAGTAATGAGCAAATATGTTGCAGACGGCAGCCGCTCACAGACTGCAATGCAATCCTGTCCGAGAAATTTGGCGTTATCAATTTATGTCCACTAAAAGTGCCCTGACAGGTTGTTATTGTAAGTGTGACAACATTCACTCTGAAATCTGGCTTAGTGATGCATTGCCGGGAGACAACAAAATAGTGGGATACATCCATTGAGTGCTGTGATGAGGTGGCTTCAGCAATGTGGTTGAAATCTTGATGTCTCTTTGTCTCCGTGAGGTCTCAAGCAACAAGCAAAGGAAACGTTTTATTTGTCTGTATTTATTTCCATTCCATGTCATCACACTCTTATAATAACAGCGAAATCAAGTAGATTTAGTCAGGACTGCCCCTGACCAAATTTGGGCCCTAAGTGAAATTTTATTTGGAGGCCCTACTCTATTTTATTTGGATCCATTGCGCATATGCAAATGTGTCCCCTCACACAAAATGTGGCCCTACGCACAGTGCGTGTTCTGTGTTTAGGGAGGGGCGGCACTGCGTTTAGTGAATGTAATGTTACATTAGGGCTGCTCACTTGCCCTTTCACTTGTTTCACAGCTGCTGGTTACAGTGTTATCCCTCAATGCTGGACCAAAATTTAACAAAAAAAAAAAAAAAAAAAAAAAAGATGATTTCAGTGTGGATTTTGTTGATTCTCACTGTAGGTTGTGAACACACATACTCCTGGTAAGAAGGTGTGGCTGGGTGGACTGGGGCCGGCGTGGGCTGGAGGCATCAGTAATCTCTCTGACACGTACGCTGCTGGCTTTCTGTAAGTACTGTTGTAATACTGTCACTGCTTTACAAACCACTGTGGTGTGTTCTGTGGATAATAATACCATTTGATAAAAATAAATTGAACCAGCAAGATGAGATTTTTTTTTTTTTTTTTTATTTCCAATATGTCATGTATTTTTATTTTCTGTGCTCATGTGTATTCCAGATGGGTGAACGCGCTGGGCATGGCTGCTGTTCAGGGGATTGATGTCGTCTTGCGTCACTCCTTCTTTGACTATGGATATACGCACCTGGTGGACCAGAACTTTAACCCTTTACCCGTGAGTCTCTCAAGTTCAGCTCAGCAAGAATTAGCATTGCTACTGGTTCTGATTGTCAGGACCTCATTTCACCCTTCGTCATGGTAATAACACGGGTCTGACCTGAGCAGTCCTGTTACATTCTGGACCTTTTCTGTTCCAGACCCAGGGCCTCGGTGGCACCTCTCGCTCTTTCCCGTGGGAGCTATTAGGTGAGATGAAAGGCGTTTAGTGGTGATGAGTGCTTAGACGCGGGAGCGAAATGCCATGTAACCTTAGCCCTTTGTCAGTAGCTCAGGACAGTGTCACTGCTCCCCTCAACCCCCATCACAACTGTGTGCTTCTCTGTGCGGGACAGTCGGCCGGTGAGAGATATGCAACCTGAGAAGCTGATATGTAGGCATGTTAGTAAAATAGCCTGCAACACTGTGTGAAATGGACCTGCCCAATCCCAAGTCCCTCCGTGGTTTGGTCTGAGTCATGCAGGGACAGAGATACAAGTTTAGTCAACAATATATGATATCAATCATCTGATATTCACTTTTCTTTTATTTAGTTGTGCATAGGCCTACGAGGGGAACAGATGTGTAGAAGGCCTGCTGTTGAGGTTGTGACGTTCCTTTATTGTACTCATAGCTGAACGTGAGATGTTTCTTGGTAATTTATTTCCATTAAAAAGGGGTTCTTTTAAGTCTTGTCTTCATAATAACTTGATCTAATTTTGTCGGGTGAAAAAATAAGTCAACAGTATAAAGGAGTTAAAACTCTACCATGAGCCAAGTTCATAAAAATGATTTATTAATTTTGTAAAACAGGCTTTATATTAAGCGGAGGCAGAACAGGGGGTATATTAAAGGCATGCATGTCAAATCATTGTTTCTACAATAAAGAAAGAAAGATGATGGAATCAAACATTTGTTATTATTCAAGATTATTGCTTTGGTCAGAAGTAGCTGCCAGAACGAGTTGGCAATCCCAAAATACAATTTTAACTGCTAATGTTATTGGGCTCATGAACTCATCACTTCTACAAAATTTGACAAGCATTTTTCACTAAATCCCTCATTAGTTCTCTCGAGCCAACATGCACTTTCTTCTGTCTCACTTCAAACCATAAGACATGTAACAATTGACATGGCTTCATTTTTCTTTCCTCTCTGTCTTCATTAGTTTTCTAGGAATGATGATCTCCCGCTAGGATCACAATGCTTTTAACATGGCTGGATGTCTAAAGGCTGCACCAGCCTACCTGCTGAGAGAGCTCACTGCAGGGCCAACTTGTCTTCTGCACGGGACAATTTATGACCTTGCCTCTTCTCACGTAGGATGACTCCCCCATTGGTAGAATCCAGTTAAAAGCGCCCGCCCTCTGAATGACTCGAACAGTCTACCTTTGCTCTGTTTTGTTGTATTTACACAAGTCTGTTGTTTCCCGGTTTGTAAACTAAAGTGAGGTAAGAATCAGAACACAAAATGTCCATATTTAGTGTTTATGTATTCACAGTTGGTGAAGGCGTATTGATATTAAAGTTTGCCCTTGCTCTAAAGAGAAAATATTTCAGGTTAATATATAACCCTCACAAACACCCTCCATTTTGCATATTTGGATCTTTTCCTGGATGTGTTTTCTCTTCTTTTTTTTCAGCAGTTTTTTTTTATGAGAAAGCCAATTAGCGGGAAGATTGTTAACTTCTTCATGGATCAAGTTAAATTAAAAACACTGACATGTTGAACTTCCTGCTAGATGCAGTGTAACAGTATGAACTCATACTTTGATCTCTGGAGTCTTACGGATTAACGGCGTCTCAACCAGGCAGTCTGACTCTCATTTGCCGTATTAAGCGAAACACTAAAGATTAATTGTTCTTCTTGTTATATCCTCTTTACTGTGCAGCTGAGGCTTGATTGGCCTCTGGCATATAGTTTTACTTTCCTTGAGTCAGGATATCAGAGAGATGGTTGTTTCTCCAATAGATGTTTGTCTGTCTGGAGAGTTGAGACAAACGTGGGATTTTTCTTGCTCTGGTCAGGGATTTTATCATAGCTGTAGTTTAAATATATGTTGCTTTATTGATGGCTGCTTTTACTTGAGTGGTGAACTTTAAACACAAAGCATGCGGGTATATGAATACAGCAACAGTCTGGCCATCTTGCACAAATAAAATTCCAAAGTTTGTTTTATACACAGTGTAGTAATCATAGATCGTAGCTCTGGCCATAGATTCGGCCCGTCATCCCTCTGCCTGTGGCCGACACTATACAGTTCCATACTGTGCTCTGCTTCTTCGATGCCTTGGCAGCAAATTAAGTTAAAGCCTGCATGGAAAAAAGAAGCCCTTAAATGTTGCCATATGCAGGATTGCATGGGAACTTCCTGAGGAACACATGTTGTTCTGGGTCTCTCGGTGAGGTGTTGAGTCTGTGTAGTCTATGGAGTGAGACAGTGTTGTGGACCACTCAACAATGATAACACAAAAGCAATGATGGAGCATATTATTTTGTAAAATGTCATATTTAAGACCTATCAAGTCCAAAAGGGTCAGCAGTTGTTCAGTACAATGTGACATGTTACTTTGGGCCGTAAGCTCCAAATAGACCTGACATTTTTGTGGAATATTTCTCTTTTTTTCATCCTGTCAACAACTAGCATATTATTAATGATCACCGTTTGTGAAACTCACATTACCTGGACATTTCATTGGTGGAGGAAAAAAAGCAACATTTTAGCAGTCTTTTCTTTCATGGAATCTAGAATCCAACATTGCTGCTGTGAATACTCTCTTTCATTAAAAATATTATGCTGGATTTTTGCTTGTATTTAACTACAGTGGAGATGCAAGTTCTTTTAAACTGTTTCCCAGCAGTCAGACAGATCAGGTCTAAACAACCTAAACTAAACAACAACCAGGTGAATCTCATCCTGAGCATGATGATGAAAAAATGAACTCATACTGCTATTAAAATAATTCCAAATGTGGGCTTGTGTGGCGTTTCCCTTACAGGATTACTGGTTCTCTCTGGTCTTCAAACGTCTGGTTGGTCCGAGGGTTTTGGCTGTGCGGGTGGCTGGACTGCAGAGGAAGCCACAACCAGGACGAGTCATAAGAGACAAGCTACGTATTTACGCCCATTGTACCAGCTACTACAAGTATGTCCTACAGATTACCCACCTTGGATTAGCTCATAACCAGCGCTTGAACACAACAAGAGTGTACATTATCACTGAGATACTGTGCTTTTGGTCACGTTTTTCAATTGAGACTGACAGTTGACAGACCTCCAGTATAGCAGTGCTTGAATGTCCTTGAAGATTTAGATGGAAAACAGACTGCAGTGAATTTTCTACTGCCTGTGTCCCTGCAAACACCTGGGGCTCTGTGTTTGGAGGGGAAGAACTAAATCCCAAGGCAACCCATTCGGCTTCCCATAAATAAGCAGACCGCAGACAACCGCTCTTTCACAGCTCAGAGCCTATAAAACTTAACGGGTATCACTTATCAGGTGTGTGGGTTCTGTCTCCCTGCTGTCAAAGAGCCGCTGAAAGGTGTGCTAGTCCTTTATCCCATCTCGGATTGGCTGGAGGGGGGTATTTGAGGGGGAGGGACAATAAGGTGGTCTGTGCTGGGAGGAGATAAAGAGTGCCACCACGACCTGTTCAAGGTTATCATTTAACCCAGGCCAGCGGCTGTCAGCGCCAGGCTCCATTTATGGCCTTACTCTAGACAGGGCTCGTTTACAGGTGGAGTATCTTGTCAAAAAATAGTGGAGTTGCAGAGATAGATGGTTGATAACCGGGCACGAGTTGCATAACCAACACACACGATGCCTGATGACATGCATGCACATATTTGAAATACTTTTCAACGACTCCCTCAGCCACCTGGTATGAAGAGATGCCAATGGCTCCACTTAGAGCACCAATCATCCACAAGCTCACAGGATCAGACAGTGAAGCACTAGAGCAGTCCCCCTTGAATGCAACTTTTCAGCTGTCATTATTTCTGCCACTCTGTGGTTTTTCACAGTCAGCTCCTACGTGGACGGACCATTGTAGTCTTAGTGGTTTGACAGCACTGTGTAAGATGGCAAAGACTGTAAATGCACCCAAGCAGTCAGTGGTTTGAAAAGTCTTTGCAAATTAGATATTTCACTTTCACTGCCCTTTTACCTCTTTTAGTGGTTTGCATGGTATTTTTTTTTCGCTTGCCAGCGATGCACCGACATCAAACGGCATCAACACATGTTTATGTTCCCGGCTTGGATCGCGAAGAATCTCATCATTTGAAAGGCCTGAAAGGTCATTATCTCCCCCTCCATCTAACCATCTGATCTGTCACTCTGAGCCAGAGTTAAACACAGAGCCATACACACAGCATTCCCATTAACAGTACACTACTTTTTGTCTCTCAGTAAACATACTGAATATTATTGGCCCTCTTGTGGGGTTGATGAAATACATGTCTCACCCTGAGTCCAAAAGCACAGAAGATAGATAAATGTGGAACCAAAAAACAAGGTTGTTTTAAAGATGTGAGATTTTGGAGGTGGTAAAACTGGGAGACCCTGAACATCTCGGCTGACGTGGTATTCACTACAGCTGTGTTGTCTTTGTCCTCATATCTGAGCCCTTACTAGATTTTATCATGTTTGTCCGAGCTGCCTCGCTAAGTTGCTATACCTCTGGCCAGAATCCCTATCAAGTTGTGTCCCTGGTGCCTTGCTCTCAGGAGAGCAACTCAAACACTGGTGTAACTCAAGAAGTGTTGCTCGTCGCATTCACACCCTTCAGCTGAGCCCGGCCTGTACAGCAACAGCTTTCAGTATTGGACACAGTACAAGAGAAGTAGATTTCAGATAGCCTTTATAGGGATGATAAAGGCTTTGAAAATGCTTTATTATGGTTCATACTAAATATAGATGATAACTTTCTGCTTAATGGAATTCCATTCCTGAGCTTATCTTACTTTATTATTTTTCTTCAAGCCTTTTGATCCAGATTAGATCAAGGAGTTGTGGTTTGATCCTCTTGCTATGTGTGATAAATATATCATGGGCTTTCTCCTCTTTGTAGTCATCCTTAATTATGGAGAAATTTATTCTACTTGTCAATGTAAAATATAATGAAGCCGTATTAACAGATGGGGAGTCTTTTCTTAACTTAAAGGAAAATCAATGTGATGTCCATTGTTTTCTTTGCGCCTCCAGTCATAACTATGTGAGAGGGTCCATAACAATCTACATCATCAACCTGCATCGGTCGCGGAAGAAAATCAAGTTGGCGGGGACGTTACGGAACAGTACGGTCCATCAGTACCTGCTGCAACCCTACGGCACTGACGGACTCAGAGCCAAGTTAGTATGTCTCTATGTCTGTCATATGCACACTGTGCACACTTGTGCGTCTGTACACACGCACAATGAATAATTGTTTTCCATCCAAACAACGTGGACTTGTCATATCTCATTTCTTTCATTAATGCCGATGAAACAAGACAAATGCACTGAGGAGAAGCCCCACACTTCAAGTCGCTCAGCAGTTTTCATGTACCGGTAGTTCTTTTTGAAAAGGTGTGAAACGTGCTGAGGTGAGAAATAGGATGAGAACAGCTGATGAGAATTTCATAAACAACTTTACTGGTATTTAATTATTATAATTTGCTAACCTTAATAAGGTGTTCTGGGTGCACTTCAAACGCTGCTGTGAATACATTTGAAAATAGCAGTAGGTGTTGAACTTGAGCTGTTTAATTCACTCTGAGTCTGCACGCTGTGTGAATTCACACCACAAAGAATGCAAATATACACTTACATGCAGTAAGGTCTTCCGGTCTGTCTAGATTGTAAATATTTCAGGATAACAATGATTAAAAATAAAAAAAATTTTAAAAAAATAAAAAAATAAAATGAAATAAAAAAATAAAGGATTAAAACAAATAAAGAATATCCCTATTTAATGAAGGACACTGAGGCTAATTATCAGTTCATCATTGTCATGATATATTGCACTGCTTTCCTAAAACTGAAACTTTTTACAGCTTGGTCTTATTTAGTTATTGCTTGTATTTTGTCAGTGTGAGACAAACAGGTGGCAAATTAGACAGACGAAGTGACGTGTGAAGCGTGTTAAGTAACAAGGAAACAAGGAGTATGTTTACGCCACTTTGTCTAAAAGTCTTGATTTAATCTCCTGTAATATTTCACACTAAATATACTAAAGCAATATGATTCTTAAAAGCTTTAAATCGTAGAAAGATGTATAATATGCTTCAGTCTCTTCCTCTCTCTCTCTTCTTTAAGCCTCTGGCCTGTTATTCTGACTCAGACTTGAGCCTCAAATCCTGGAATAACAGTCTGATGACTCAGCGCTGTGTGTGTGTTTAGGTGAATCTGTGTGTTATTCGATACCGACATACGGCCTTAATGGCGACGCAGGCATGATCCTTCAATAACAGTGTAATAATGGAGGATGTTTTAGGTGTTAGAACAGGATTACAAGGCAATTATTAGGAGAGAAGCTAACGGCGATACTTTTTCAGGCCTTAAGTGCTTTCTGTTACCACAGGCAGCGCAGGGAGACTTTTATGAAGAATTTAGCAACACCAGATGTCTATAAATGTGTCTGAGTAGTGGGACCTTTCAACGCCGGCCAAGTATTCAGGTTCATGTTCCAGGTGCATGTTCAGGGAAAGCTTTGAGCGACTCCGCTTGATTCATAACCTCTCCCCATTGAGCACAATTTTATTTGATATTTTATTGAATTGGAGGTTCACATAAAAATATCCAGATTACTGCCCTCAATCCTTACATTATCGTGAACATTACAGTAAAAGGGTACAATAAAAATACTTATTAATAATAGCAGCACTTTGAAGTTGAAAAGATGTGTGTTAAAGGTGATAATGTGGTACAAATACAGTATAATACAGATAATTTCCCTTCAGAACATGATTTATTATGTTGCATATAACTATTATTGCTTTTTAATAATTTACTTTTTACTTTGAATTACACAAGCTATATTTTATGTAGAAAGTTTAATAATATATTCCTGCTGGATTAAACAAAAGCTGTGTTGCACAGTTGATCCATTATATTACAGCAACTCATCAAGTACATGACAAATTTAATGATGTAAAAATAATCATATAAAATATTTTTTTTTATCAATTTGTCTTTCACAAAACTATTGCAAATATTGTTAGTACAGTAATAGCGTTATTTTAGCTCGTAGTGGTTGTTGCAGAAGTAGAATAGAAACTGTTCAGGTTTCAACAGGCAGATTTCACTCAGAAAGTCAGCTTTCAATTTTGTAACAACAGCACCCCCAAGTGTACAGCTGTGAGAATCATAACCCTGCAGACTGAAGGGTCATTTTGAGGTGGAGAAAGCTGTCTCACTGAAGTGAAGTAGTGTTTGTTCTGCTTTTACAGATACGTCCAGCTGAACGGGGAGAAGCTGCTCATGCTGGACAATGAGACATTCCCCGAGCTGAAGCCTAAGACACTGAGGGCTGGACGGACAATAGCAATGCCTCCCATGACCATTGGCTTTTATGTCATCAAAAACATTAATGCGTACGCCTGCAGAAGATAACATTGACCTGGTATCCCTGAGGTGTGGGAGCAATGCTCAGAAGGTTTCCAAACTGCAAACCCTCTGCTGGTTTGACCCAAAGATTCAAAAGACGATGTGGCTCTTAAATGTGTTTTCACCTTAAAACACAGAAAGGTCCAAATACCACATTGTTAGTCAGCAGCCTCCTCCACCATTATTTGAATATTTAAATCAGTAATAAACCCTGCCCTTCCCTTGTTATCTTCTCTGGTCCAACAAAGAAAGAGTCGCCCAGGATGCATAAGAACGGGCTGCACTGAACACTTTCCTACTCTTTCCACCAGCAACTCCTCGTCTGCTACCAGACTCGTTTGGACAGTGATTGTTTTGTGGCTTTGTGTGAAGTTATACAATGCCATGAAAGTTCACATTCACTGACTTGATTAAGCTATACTTTTTTTGTCTTGGACTGTAAAACCTGGAGGTTATTCCTGTCTGCCAAGAGTTGTCTTTTTTTTCTAACCTTTCACTGACCAGCAGCATTTCTGAAACATACACCAGTCAACTTCAGTTTGACTTGATTCTGTGTGTGTGTTTGCGTGTGTGTGTGTGTGTGTGTGTGTGTGTTATTGATAAAGCTACTGATGTGTCTGTGCAGTCTGTATTTTCCTCTGAAAGCATATGTTTCTTCCTTAGCGTATCAAGTGTCTTCAGAGGGAAATCTGTTTCTTTTAAAGGTCCTTCTTGTCTGTTGTGTGTGTGTGTGTGTGTGTGTGTGTGTGTGTGTGTGTGTGTGTGTCACTGCTTTTCTGCTGCAGGTTTCAATCAATTTAACTTCAGAGTACGATAACCAAGACGTGCCTCTGTTGTGCTGCAGTGAAGCAAAGCTGGAGAACCCTGTGAGTAACCATCCACAGTAACATCTGTCCCCACACACTAAACCTGAGCTTTGCTTTCAAGTCAAAAATACCAGTTCTTCAGGTGTATATTAACTTCACTATCTTCAGTGTGATTTCACGTTTTATAATTCTCTTATGCTGCTAGGTTTTTTTGTACTAAATATGCATTATATATTTTATATCATTTTGTACAGATTCACTGTCATGTATTATTAGGTGATGTGTTGTACATAAAAAAGAGTGATTTAAACTTGATGTTTGCCTACAGTATATAATTTATATGATTGAATACTTTGCTTTGTCTTTATATTTCCAGTATAAAAGAAAGAATTAACTAACTAATGCCCCAACTTAAGAAAAAAAAAAACATAATATGTATTGAGTAACGGGGATTAAGATGCAAGAAAATGAATTTTCTTGTAATCTCATTTTTATAGTTTTATTTAACGACATCTTACTCACAGATTGTGTTATTCTCTAGACTGAAACCACAGCGTGAGTAAAGGTGTCTTTATGTTCTCTGTATTGATGACATGAACCAGAACATTGATGACATGTCTGCACTCTTACATGGTGGAAGTTGAACAGGTTCAGTGCCCGAATGTGTTAAATATTGTCCTCTGAATGTGTTCATAGTTGATGTAGAGATGTTCATATTTCTGTTGGAAAGCATTATTTTAATATGTAAAGTGTGCCTATATATTATTTTTTCTTAAAAAAAAGAACTTTACATTGATTATAAACACCTACAAATACCCAAGTTGTGTCTTTGTTCTGTATGTGCTTCAGCCAAAATTACAAATTCCTCATGCCACAGATTTTAGTTTGTCAGCTGCCAAACGACATCAAACTGTGCTTGTAAACCCACCGTGTTGCACAGAAGAGAGGATACGTCAGTATAAAAAGCCCAGCATGTGAATGAACAAAGAGCAGCACAGCCAGACTCCATGTTCTCAGGACAGAGCAGCGATAAGAAAAAGACACTGAGGTGATGAGAGGTTGTGATGTGCACTATATAGTACCTGCACAGGAGCACTAAGAAAAGTAGATGTGCCTCCAGAAAGAGTCCATAAATAAAAACAGTCCATCAGCATCCACACACACACACACACACTGTGACTCTCTGTGGCCCCAGATGTGGATGCAGCTGGATGGAACCTTTGTAGTGGAAAGAGTGCTGTCTTGTCACAGCACGAGACAGCCGCTGATGGGAAACATGAAGCCAGGATGAGGCTAAACCTCTAAACCTCAGCTTTGGCCAATACAGACTGAACCTGGGCCAGACCTGGCTCAGTGTCTGCTGACACATCGACTACTAGGATCTGATGGAGGATCTGTTGTGCCCTTTAACTGGAGCACTCACTCGGTTTCTGGTATGTTTAAACTGCATTGATTTCTACAGAGGGCAAAGATGAGGCCTGAGCTGTTCTGAAGTTTATGACAGCCAGTCATTAATGCTAGCGGCCCTGATCCAAAGCATGCACCTTTAATTATATTTTTGTTTTAAGTTCCAGTCATGGGGATTTTTGTTTTTGCTTTCATGTACATGGCAGAAATGTTTGGTCTCAGAAATGAGTATCAGGAACTCCTCATTTCACATGTGGTTCATTTCAAACAAGCCAACGTTGTTGACACGTTAAAATCCAACAAGACTCGCTAACACCTGGTCCGTTTAAGAGAAAAATATTATTCATCATGCCACGAAAAGGCTGCACATATATATGCACTTTTAGATGAGTGTGTCGACATGCTTTATTTTTTTAAAGCACGTATAAATCTGGACAAACTGAAAGAGCAGACATTCAGGGAGAACACAACTTGGGCTGCACTTTCTCAAGAAAATTGATTCAAACCAGTCGTTGGTTTCAAATGCTCTTAGATCAGCGACATACATGAAAATGTTCCTGCGTGCCAGGGCAACACATACTCTAGATAACTTCTGGTCTTAAAGTGTGTTTGTTGAGTAAATTGAGTGTCTGACCTGAAAGTAATAACTGACCAAAGCGATATTGATCAAGTTATCAAGTCAATCCATAGAGATTGTTTTTGTTTAGAAAACTCTGGTTCATGTAAACCTGTTCCTTTGTGATAATAACTGCCGAGCGTCACTTCCTCTGACTAAATCTAATTGTGTTGATTCAGACGGACTGCGCCGTGTCTGGCCACTTCTGCGTGACAGTGCCTCCTTAGCGGAGGTAACTGTTACCCAGGCCTGCCTAACACTGTTTACACTCAGTGATCCATTCTGAGACATGCAAGGCCCCCTTCCCCTGTTAGCATACACTGAGGATTTCATGATGTTTACTCTGTATATACAGGAGTCAGCTTAAATAAGACTTCCATGAAAGCTGGATCCACAGAAAACTGATGGACTAGATTAGACTTTGGCCCACAACGAAGAACTCTCTTGGCATTTTTGGACCATTTTGACCCAAGCAAGGTTAATAAAACATAAATATTTATGTTACTATGAGGTTCTCTGCTCCGCTCAGAGGCCAGGCATACAATCGGTGCTGAATATTGTGATGCAACACAGATTTGTTATGTCCATCGAAACATTCTGTGAGAAACATCCTGGTGTTTGTTGACCGTGTACATGCAGCTTATATGTAATGCATGTCTGCTACAAGTTGTTCCATGTATGAACAAACTGTAATATTTGTGTGGGAACATATATGAGTGGCCACTCAGTAATGACTGTACTGTGTTTTCATACCTCTTTTATGAAACTTTTTTTTTTTTTTTGCCACAACAGTGTATTGAAGTATTCAGGTGCATCTATTTTACAGGAAAACTTTCAAGGACCAGTACGTAATGTTTTAGTGACTCTATTGGCAGAAGTGGATTATAATATTAATAAATATATATACTGTATTTAGATTTCATAAGGTGGTAATATAACTGTTGTGTTTTCGTGACCTTAGAACAAGCCTTTTATATCTCTTTACAGAGCCGGCGGCCATGTTTCCACAGGGGCCCAGGAGTGACAAACCACACGCTGACATGAGATTCGATAGATTCAGTTGGTTGTATTCTGCAACCTCACTGCTAGATGCTGTCCATATCCTTGACACTGCACCTTTAAAGAAATCAAATATTATTAGAATGTCTCCTTATTGATCAAAAAATGTATTTTATTAAATTAGATGTTTATATAAAAACAGCCCACAGGTGTCAAAACTTGGAATTATTGTGAACAATTTCTCTGGTTCCTCTGTATGTTGGCTAATAAATGTGGTCTTTTCTTCCTGCAGTGGTCAGACTGTAGAACCAACACTGCACCACACATGACGTAATGTGCAATAAAGCAGGGGTTAAGAACTAATTTGCACTATTTTGCAAAGAAACATTTTACTGTTTTTATTTTGTCTTTTACCTTTTTTTAATATATATATATATATATATATATATATTATTTTTGAGCTATTCATATTTCTACTGAGCCTACTTGATTACTTCTGTCACTATCTCTGTCAGTCATTTTTATATTAAATAAAGGCCTTTATTACGTTGTAGCTATATATATATATATATATATATATATATATATATATATATATATATATATATTTATTTATTTATTTATAAAGCTATACTGCATGTACAAAAAAAGTTAATGATAGTTAGTCTGTTGCATTCGTGACAATATGAAAACTGAAAACATTTTTTTCTCTTATGACAAAGGAAAACTCAGGAAAAGTCTTATGAAGAGCATAAATAGTTGTATCCATGGTTAGCTTCTCTAGTTTGGAAACTCAAGCCTGCAGGTTAAAGGCATATTTTATATCTTAAAATTAAAAAAGTATCGTATTTTAAGTATATAATGCAGCAAAAAATAAATGAATATAATTAAATAAATTTAAATATTTCTATCATGCACGTTTTTGTCAAAGCCAGAATGAGCCAGTGCTCTGTCCACTTTGCTGCAGTAACAGTGTAATTTTCCCCTTTTGTAGGACGAATAAGAGGTAAAAGAATAAAGAAGTATTAGTGTCTCAGGTGAGGTGTGTTTTCCTTCAGCTCTGCTCTGATCTGAACCACTGAGCTTCAGTCCTCACACACCAGCTGACTCCAGCACCAGCCTCTCGGTCATGTGACCCACTCCAGGCACCAACACGTGACTTCCTCCTGCTTCCGTGATCACCAGGCAGCCCATTGAGAAGAGCGTCCACACTTACTACTAGTAGCTCTTACCCAGGAGCAGTCTCAGCAGGACAGCTCCTGACCAGCCTGACTCTGATCTGCTCTCAGATCAGCCCAGACTCGCTGCTGTCACATGACTGAGCTGTAGAGGAGCAGCAGGAAGCAGAGACAGCAGAGATCTGAGGACAGCCGAGGACTTCTGGACACCAGGAGACACTGGACAGAGAGGATGGGGTCTCAGAGAACACAGAGTGAGTGTCTAGCTGTGTTTGGGTGTCCTCTACAGGGACAAACAGCGAGTTAAAGGTTTGGCAGCGGGAAGTTATTTCAGGTCTGCAGTAAAACACGGACTGGAGCAGGCGGAGCGGAGCTGCTTCAGCTCACAGAAATACTTTGGATGAGTTGAATTTATCATTTTATCTAGTGGAGGAGGCTGTACTTTACTGAGGTAAAAATACTCTAATTACTAGTAAAAACCCTGCATTGAAAATATCCCATAGTAAAAGAATGGAAGTATAATCTGGGAATGTACTTAAAAATATTAAAAGTAAAAAAATGTTTTTAGTGACTGGTATATGTTAGATTATTTCTGACCTACTCATGCTTTAGTGAGTAGATTTCATTATTGTAGTGTAACTATTTTATTATGGATTTTAATTTAATTAATTGAATATTGGTTAATATTCTGAAAACAGGGACTTGAAAACAGTACTTGTTTCGTCTAACCATGTGTGATGAATTCTTGTTTATTAGAAATAACTTATAAATAAATAACTGTAATCTGTGAAGCTGGAACCATTGAATGTAAAGTCAGATAACTGCAGTGAAGCAATTGAAATGTAGTAGAAGTAGGTGTGAGAGGAAAAGATGTTATATTAGTAAAAGTACTCATTCCATCACTGCATACTGTCGACACATGTAGAATTATGGAAAATCTGTAAAAGTATGTCAGTGTGACTGTACAGCACATTAATGTGATTAAATGCTTTTATAAAGGCTCAACACTGCAGACTTGATGTTGAGCGTTACAGCAAAAATAAGGAAGTGTGCAGTCACATGTTTTCTGCCTTCCTGTGATGCTGAGTGCAGAGCAGAGAGGTCTCACAGAGGCTTTCCCTCATGATCAACATCACGTCTCTGCAAATGGACCTTTGTGTGATGTGAGGCCAAAACCTTACAATAAGTAAAACAGAGCAAATACTCTGCACTAAGTTAAAGGGACTGTTGATTCAGTGTAATGATATGTTCAACATCATACTCAGGCTGATCTCACTAGAGCTCCAAAGATGACACAGGATTATAAATCATTTTTAAAAACCTTTTTTTTTTTTGAGGAGTGATTGCAGATCAGTGTCGGTAAATGGGAGCACAGTGGACTCTTGTCCAGCATCCTGAATTCTCTCACAGTTGGCATTTTTGCCTCTGTTTTTTTTTTTTTTTGTGCTCTCACCAGAAGTTGTCCCTGATAAATTATCAGCTCTTAGATACTGTTTCTTAGGTCAAAAAGTGATGGAGTGTGGGAAGAAAAGGTTTCCCCCTGGCTACTGTGTTTCTGTGTGGACTCTATATCTTTTTCTTCAGTCAGTTTGTGACCTTTGTCTTAATAGCGTAATGCATGTGGAGCAGTTGGAGTAAGTAGAGCGACAGTGAAGCAGGACAGCAGCAGAGCGTCTGTCCAGATGAAGTGCCTGCTGATAGCCAGTGAGAGCGCCGAGGTCCTCTTCCACTGGACTGACTCAGAGTTTCATCGTAACGTCCAGGAGCAGTATGGGGCGTCTCAAGAGGACGGCCAGGGGGTGAGGAAGGAGAAAAATCCACAGATACTGTGTGCGTGCTTCTTAACTGGCTTCCTGTAGCTGTTGGAATAACTCCTGTTCTCTCCTTCTTTGGTGGTGGTGGTTAGCTTCCTGCCTTCGAGGACAGCATCAGCACTCTGTTTGCTCCCATCATCATCTCCTGCAGCACCATGGTGGACAGGCTGGGCGACAGCTACACCTCCTTCACCACAGAAAACAACCACATCTACGTCCTACACCAGGTAGCCCGACTCCTGAAATAAAAGCTGCTTTCGCCCCGGCACAAATCCTCAGAGAAGAATGTGATCTTGTGACATTTGACTTTATTTTGAAATTCCTTGGCATGCAAAGCAGATTCCTGCATTCTTGAACTTCACCTTGGTGACGGTAGCAGCCCTGTGAAATAAATGCAGGCCTCTCTTACAGTGAAGTGTTTGTCATGTGAGTTTTTTTTTAAGGAATCAAACTGTGCTGTGCTTTGTCCTACTGCAGCGCATGATACACTGTTTCTGGTCGAGCAGCCTTTAACGTCTTGTATTTATTCCCATTTTATCATCATGGGGCAATGCAAACTAAATAGGTCATTCTGTGTCCGCAGTTCGATGAGTGTCTCTACATCGCTGTGAATGGAGATGGAGATGAGGGGGAGGGTGATCTGAGGAGGAAGGTCTACGTGATGAAGAAGATGATCGAGGTCATGTTTGGCATGGTCACCCTCAGCAGTAACCTCCTCAGGAAAGAGTAAGATTTTGTTCCCTCTTGATGCTGGACTGTTTCAACATGGTGTCTGGTTGACATACAGTACTTAACACATTTATTAGACCAGCAGCTCTGTTTGTCTCAAAGAGCCTCCAGCATCATGAGTCTCACTGAGTTCACTACACTTCACCAATCTGAACAGGAGTGAGGAGTTTAAACTGGCTCAAATTTGAGCCTGAACACTGGAATTCTGTGAGAAATAAATCAAGATTAACATGCAAGGAAATAACTGTAATTTGGCATCTAAATAAGAAAAAACAATGACTTTCTGCTTTTTTTTGTAAAACAGTAAATCTGAAAATTCATGGAGAACAACAATAAATAGAAAAGCACTCAGAGAGCGCAGACCTCCGCCAAGGCAGCATTCTGCCACAATTTTGTCATCTGTGCACAGTTTTTCACGGAATATATTAATATTTGACTATAAGAATGTCAAGGTTATAAATTGAGAATTATTTTCCGGATATTCTGAGACTAGTTGCATTGCTCTAGCTCCTTCCTATATCAAGTTATGGTTAAAAACGCATATTTGACCTTGGTGACCTTGACCTTTTAACAATCTTAACCAAACTGAATCTGTGACTTCTGGATTCCTTTTTTTAATTTTTAATTTTTATACCAAATTAGGTGAAGATTGGCTGAAAATTGTACACCCTGGAGCATTTAGAAATCTCCCATACATTACTATGGCGTAGCATTTCATTTGCCCTTGATGACCTTGAATCAGATATGATCACCACCAAAAATTAATCACTTTTAAGTCAGGCCACTTCTGACCAATCCTGAAAATTTCGTCAAAATCTGTCCATAACTTTTTGAGTTATTTTGCAAACCACCACATAAACAAACAAACAAACCCTGGTGAAAACATAACCTCCTTGGTGGAGGTAATTTTATATTTTGTCATTAAAAGTATAATTTTAATTGAAGTGCTTATGGCAGCGGTGGCAAACACCTTACACTGGGTGGTGGTCCAGTAAATGTATTTTAAACACTGCATATTGCTTGTGTTTGTGCCCAGATTGCGTCCTCAGGACACGGAGCAGAGAGCGAGGCTGTGGAAGCATCTGCAGAGCCTGCTGGAGACCTACAGCCACCTCCGAGAGAACGACCAGAGCTTCCTGGTGGAGGTGCAGTGCTTCTCTTCACATCAGCCTGTTTTTAATTTGGCTGATATTAAGTTTACTCTGTGAATGTTTTCCCTCACCGCATTGTTATATATTATATTTGGGGTCCAGACAATACCAGACAGAGCTTTACAGCGAACTTCTGCCACCTTGATACAGACGTTATCAAGCTGTCAGTGTTGATGTGTGATAATGCACATGTATAATTGTGACATGTTCAGTTATTATTCATATTTCTAGTGTTAGTGTGTTTTTTTACCTTGCTTAAGATAAAATAAGGGACAGGGAAATTTACGTTGTTACAGCAGCAAAGCGGATAGTGGATAAGTAAAGAGATTTATCAGTAGAGTATATATTTATGTAATGTGTAAATATAAGTGGATAAAGGAAAATAAGTAAATAATTTACCTTTTGAACATATGTGTATGATCAATAACTAATATAGATAGTAAACAATCTGTCTCAATTACAACAGATGAAAAACCAGGTAAACATATATAAATAAACAAAATAAATGAGGACAAGTGACCAGCTGGTAAATAATAATAATAAAGTGTCTCACAGGTTGTGAAATGAATAGCAGTGGTATCGCACCTTAATAAATGAAACTATTGCAAACGTATTACGGTATTTAGATTATGAGAGAGTTGCAGCTCTGTGCTAACAGCATATATGTTGGCCATTGTTTCTCCATCAAGAGTTTTAGTGCATAAACACATTATTCAGCAGCAACACCCTGTTTATTTTTGGTGTGTTGCTCAGCCACATTCAGGATATGAAAAGGTTAACCACTAGATGGCACAAGTCCCTCTTTAATTGATTGTTTGTAATATTTAGTGTGCTCCTGAGTTTAGGGAGGAATGACGAGTAACAACCTGACATTTAAGGTTTTATCCTGAAAATGTAGACATGTTTCTGGATTATTGTAATCTGAACCCCTTCCATTGTTCTTCCACTGTACACAGTTTATGCTATATTCTCCTCTAATGCTATAATTTCAGAAGTACTGTATCCAGTCAAAGTTTTTACCCATTTTTACCCCTAAAAAAAAAGAAAAAAAAAAAAAAGAATGACACACCAGCTGTTGTTCAGTCCAGGTCATTTCTGGTCTACGGTATTTGAAAAGTGTCTAAATATTTATGGTCAAGTATGTTTCTTTCAGTGCTTCCAGGTAAGATGGAAGCAGTGTTTAACATGTCACAGCTCTGGTGTCGTCTCCTCCCTCTCAGGCGGTGGAGAGGCTCATCCACCCCACGCTGTGCGAGCAGTGCATCGAGTTCCTGGAGCGCCGTTTAGTTCAGCAGCTCAACAGCAGTGTGGAGAGAGCAGGAGAGGAGGTGCTGCACGCCTTCATCCTGGTTCACACCAAGCTGCTCGCTTTCTACTCCAGGTATGGATGTGTCTATAAACCCTTCATGTTTTATTCCATAACTTGCATAATTTCTCATCTGTAACGTCAATAATGATTTCTTTGTAATATAATGTGCCATCCCTAGTCGCAGTGCTAGCACGCTCTCAACGTCAGACCTCCTGGCCCTCATCATCATGGTACAGAATATGTATCCTAGCAACGCTGACCTCGATGATCTAAATCCTGAGGTACGAAATACCGACAGCCTCGACGCATCACCACAAGATGCTGCTCGCCTTGTTTCTGACCCTCTGTTTCTGTGTGTTTGAAGGATGTTGAGAGCACATCCGGTTCTGGTCCTGAAAGTTTTTACACGCCAGAGCCGTCGCCTACAGACAGAGACTCAAGTGGTTCAGGTGGGTTTGGGTCGTAAAATCTGTGTATTTAATTACTGCTCTTGTAACAGTATGACAGCAGCAGCATGTTGTCTTCGTGTGTATGTGTGTCAGCAGAAAAGCCAGTGAGAGGAAGTCCTCCTGTGTTTGAGTTTGTGGACCCAGACGTCCAGGTGAGGCTACTTCTCACTGTTTTTCCCCCCAAATCGTTAAGCTGTTTGGTTTGAAAGAGACCTCACAACTGGTTAAAATGATCATGTGTCCAGATGGCGGAGGACAGCTTGCAGACTCTGGAAGTTCCTCCACCCGACCCTTCGACCCCTCGCAGAGTCTTTTTAGAGGTCTCACTCAAAGACGGGCTGTATCCCATGATGCCTCACTCCATGTACTGTCTGCCACTGTGGTCTGGCATCACACTTGTGCTGCTGACTAAGGTTGGTAGACCTCAGTAGAGAGCACACTTTTAACACATGTAGCTGGCTATTTCTGGAGATATTTGATGATATCCACTTAACAGTGAGTGAATGGGCCACATTCTGTGACCCACAGAATGTCTTGTACTGTGTCTCTGAAAACACCAAATAGCTCAAATGAAAAAAGAGACTCTATTCCATCATGAAAAAACTGTTTTTACCTTGTTCTGTTCTTGTTTTATCAGAGGTAGAGTAGAGGCCACTTTCACCAAAATCACCACTTTTTGTCCAGATTCCTTCTGTTTTGCTCTCTAATCACGATCGTCTCCACTTCCTGCTTTGATCTCTGTAGCGCATATCATCTCTTTATGTCCTGACTACAAATCCCAGAAGCCCCAATATTACTCACAGGCTGTGTGAGAGAGCGCTGTTTTGTTCCTGCTGCCGAAAAACCACTTTGATGTATTTATACATCTGTGGCACTCAAGCGTTGAATTTTAAATGACGTACAGACACGTCAGTGGCATTCAGAGAGTTAAACTACAGTCTGGTGCAGTGTTCACCACATCTACATCACGTTTGTTCCCTTGTTGAATCTCTTAAGCATATATTTGTTTATCTCTGTCAGATTCCCACCAGTGCAGTGGCCATGTCAGTGTATACCTTTCTGGAGGCCTTTGCCAAACTGGAGAAGCGTTTAAGCGAAGGCCAAGAAGGATCTCCTGCCACCAGAGGTCAGCCCAGTATACATGAAGTCCGCAGCAAACTGGATAAATTCATTAAAGCCCTGGGGCCGAGTGAGATACAGGTGTGTGTTTTTACATGCACCATACACAACACCTCCAGCAAGAGTCTGCTTTGAAAGAGGCTTTTACGTTTCACCATGACATGCCTGCCTTTATCAAATAATACCCTACATTCATTTTAAAGAGGAATCCTTAATTATTACTGCTGTCTTTGTACTGACAGCCTTCCTTCAGTCTTCAAACTGTGCGTCTTTTCTCTCGGCACACACTGAGTACCTTCCTGAAACATGCTGTACTAAATAACCTTCGGTTGGAAGAATGAAGTGGTTAATAAGATCTGATCTTTCCAGTCTGCACAGTTATACAATGTGTGGACAGAGTTCAAGAACAGGGCCTTCACCAGAGGAGGACCAGGCATCAACAGAGAGTGAGTCTGCTGCAGCCCTCTGCTGGCCAAAATCTGTCATTGCAAGGCAGTTGGACGAGCCTCTCAATAGGTTATATTCTTGCTTTTGTTTTAGCCTAATCCCATGGTGTAAGAACATGAAGACCCAGCTATGTGGAATATACCGACAGTGTTTTCTCACTGAATCAGCCGACCTTCCTCGACGACTCTCGCCTGGCCTGCAGGAGCGAGCTCAGACCATGGTGCAGTATGTATCAGACAGCTTCTTTTTGTTGTTCACTTATTTCTTATATTTTCAAATCTGAATCATATTTTTGGTTTAGTTTTTAGTGCACACATACCAGAAAGACTATTCACAACTGCATCCTTCATTGTTCATCTGCGTATCTTCTCTCTCTCCTTTTCTTTATCACTCTTTCTGTTCTTTACCTCCACCTCCCAGAGAGAAACTGATGGACTGGAAGGATTTCCTGTTGGTGAAGAGCAAGAGGAATATCACCATGGTTTCATATCCTATATTAGCAAAATAATCCTACTCCCTGTCAATTGTGTGCCAATTATTAATATATCAAGTAGTGTGAGGGTATTTGAACAGCATGCATACTCACAGAAATCTCTTTGACATGTCACGAATGATTTGACCTTGACCCAGTTAATCTCACTTACCTGGAGGATTTCCCAGGCCTCATCCATTTTATCTGCGTAGACCGATCCACTGGCCAAATGATCGCGCCGTCGCTCAACATCACTGAACGCAACACGTCTGAGCTGGGGAAGGGCCCCGTGGCTCAGTTTATCAAAAGCAAGGTGACACAAACAAGATTAATGTGTTAATGTGTTAAATTGATGATTGATAGATGAAGAGCACACCAGATGTTGTCCATCTTATCTGAAGTATCATGTTAGCCTGTTGCTGCTTTCAGTGCAAAAGACCAGCGATATTTAACTATTATTCTATTTAATTATTCCTGATGTGGTTGGTTAGGTTTCATCTGTGGAATTTATTGCAGAAGATTGACTGAAGAATATGATCAAGTACAAGCTTGCTGCTCTCTCAGTACCACTCTCACACATATGTGGTAGCTGGTTAGATTAGCTAACTGGAAACTGGAGAGGCAGTTGCCAGGCAACCTGCAGAGACTCCAGGAAGTTTCTAATCACAGCCAAGAGAAAGTCCCACAAATAACCTCTGAGTTTTTTCTGTTTTTTTTTTTTTTTTACCTTTTTTAAGTGGTTTATGTAACAAACCACATGCAGCAGGTTATTAGTGATCTCTCTCTTTGTGCTAAACTAAGCAAATTTGTCTCCAGCTTCATATTTACTATATAGATAGCTATAGATAAACGCAAATAAGAATATTTCCCGAACTACTCTTTTTAAAATGCTCACTCCATCAACAGTTATGCTCATCAAATGAATTCCTCTTTGCTAATCCTGAAGGTGTGGAGCCTGGTCAGCACAACACGCCGCTATCTTCAGAAGGGTTACTCCACGGTCACACTGCGTGATGGAGACTTCTACTTCTGCTACTTCCTCTGGTTTGAAAATGAAACGGTAAGACACTGGTGTGTCATGTTTTAATATCCTGTGATGAAATCTCTTTAGTACCCTGAAGTACTGTAAAAGCAAACCCAGCATCATATAAGTTGTACATGTGATCAATCAGGGCTTCAAGTTAGAGGCAGGGGACATACCCGTCCTACCTGACGACTCTGCCCCCATTGGGATGCTCGCCTGGGACTACTACAGGTAAACAACCATATGATGACAAAACAGACAAGCTTAATCCATAGATAGAGTGCTGCTGACTATAGAATGTGTCCTGCAGGAAGCTGCTGCGGTACTACAGCAAGAATCACCAGGGTGAGGTGGTGAAATGCTACGAGCTGCTGACAGTTCACCTGGGGGTCATCCCCTCTGAGATCATCCTCCAGCACTGCAGGCAGCTGGCGAGCAAACTGTGGGAGCCGTCGCGCAACCCTCTGCTGTAGACACACCCACACACTGCAACTGAGTCACAGTAGTCAAGGTACCTTTACTGTACTGCTAATAACTATATCTAGATCTGTAGATACACACTGTCTCTGTCTTTTTCATTGTGTAGAAGGTTATTTATCCTGTGACAACTTGACCTTGACTTGAATGTTGTTCATTGGTTCGGTTATGACTAGCACAATCCAACACCATTGTGAACTTATGCACTATTAAGTGTTTTGTACGAAGATTACTGAGGTTAGGGTTATTTTTGTAAGATATTTTTGAATACTCAAATGCATAAGCTGTTTCCTATTTATTAGTAATGCTGTGTATGTGTTCGCTCCTCAACATTTGCAGCTGATCGATAAACACAGACACTACCCATTGTTGCCTTTACTACTGTTAGTGCTTTAACTTGTACTATTAATGAAACAATGCAATAGTAAATACTCTGTCTTCCTGATATAGGGTAATTTTTGGGGACAATAAATGTCAGTCTCACATTCACTTTATTTATTGACTTATTAAGCAGTAATTGAAATAGCACTGTTTTCATCTGTTGTGTCCATTTGGTTTATTTAATGAAACCCAGTCAGCCGCAGAGCATGTGTGATGCCACAATTATTCATCCATATGACGATCCCTACACTGAACTGGTGATGTAATGAGTTAGTTGAATTTAAGCTGATGTTAGTGTCGCTGATCATGAGCTTGTCTAACCTTTAACTCGCTCACTCATCAGTCAACCCTGGAGACTTTGAGCTTGTTTAAAGGTCAATCCACGCTGTGTAGGATTCCTCCAGCAGGGCGCCATCATGGAAGACTCCACATGGGCTCATAGCGAGATGGAGGAGAGCATGTAGTCTCTGCGCTGCTACTCACAGAGCTCCTGTCAGGTCTGTTACAGCTCCTGTAGCCACCAGGTCCTTCAGGAAGAGTTTCTCTGCACTGATGTCATGAACCACCTGAGCATAAATGAGCCATGAATATATAAAAAACCTGAGGGTTAAAACTGCATACCACTGTTTGATCATTTGAACTTACTTGAGCCTTCATTGCACCCATGCGTATGGTCTCGTAGTAGTGAAGCCTGGCCTCTGGGTGCTGCATGTCGTACCCGAATCCTGCCAGGCTCACCTGGTCGCACAGCTGCAAAGCCATCACCACGGCACTGGCGCCGAGTGTTGGCACCATCTAGTCAAGGAGAGGAAATGTGAAATTCTTTAACTAGTATGATCAGAAATACCCATTACAAAAGGAAGTGGGTAATAGAATGTACACAATGTAGAATGCACGTTAACCTCCTGAACTGAAGGTTGTATTTGCTCACCTGTCACTCCCTTAATTCCTCAGTGTACAATAAAATCAATACATGGCTACGTCAGACATGTCCTTCTATTATTAGGGCAGGTTAGGCTACCCAGCCATACCTTTGTTTAGAGAGTCCTTTCTGTCCTGTTTACACACAGTATTGTTTAAAAGCATACAATAAGACCTGTTTGAGCTCACATTTCCCTGTTTCAGAGCATATTTCTGTAGGACTTGTCCTGTCTTGTGAATAATCTCTGGGTGGAGGATCCTGAAGTCCTCTGGTCTCAGAGGAATATCATTTACCACTTCTCTCCAGAACCACATTTTGGACCAGAAACTCTAGAAAAAGAAAACACAACAACACAGGAGATGTGATGCAAGGCAGCAAGTGTGATGTTGCTATTGCTGCATAACACGCGTGGCTTATGTAAGACTCAACGGTTCCCTGTGATGTTCAGGCTTACCAGAGGCTGCTTGGTGATGACAGAAGTGAGCCAGTCCAGGTCCAGGCTCTTAAAGACCACCAGAGCGACAAAGCTAGTCTTTTTGTACTCGTTTGCAGAGTGAGGCGCTCCCTCTGGGTAAATAAGGCGGATGGTGGTGTGGGAACCAGCGTCTTTCTCAAAGCCAGGCACTGGAGCATTATTCAGTCTAGGGACAGTGATGAAAATGGTTGTTTTGTTGGTGCTGAGTTAAAATAGCCACCATCTATGAAGAAGTTTTCCCATTTGTGTCTGTACGACACTGGTGTTCATACCTGATGATGATGTCGTACTGATCTATATGGGATCCAAGATGGCTTCCATGAAGAACCCCTCCACTGCCCACCACCACACATCGCCTGCAGCTGCCCTCGCCCCTCAGCAACGGAGGCAGGCCAGGCTGAGGCAGAGACGCTAGGGCCAGGGCCAGATGCTCCTCACTGCCCTGGAGCCCCAGAGGAGGAGACAGGTCCCAGGACACAAGCCTGTCCTGCTGCACAAACACTGGGATGTCCTGCAGGCCTGCAAAACAGGACAGGTGCTTGATGCGATTCAGACACCAGCTCGGCTGACAGGGGTCTGACAGCAGGGCAGCTGACCGGTTTAGTAGGACCTGGAGAGAGGGACAAACACCAAGAGAGGGGTTAGGTCAGTGTGAAGAAACGATCCACAGTGATCGCTGAGGTTGTGAATCGTTACCAGATCTTTGGGATGTTGGGTGTCATCACCGAGGGCTGCCTCTTTATCCAGGGGGAGATAGGCAGGAATCAGAATAGCTGAGTAGCATCCGATCAGCAGCACCAGGCTGACGGCAAGGTTCTCACTCCTGTACAAGAGAAAATGACGAGTGCATTATAGCATTAAATTACAGGTCCACAAAATAAATAGAGCAGCTGCAGAGATTCACCTGCTGAGGAAAAAATCCCTGGAGTCTGCCTTTGTGATCACCCGCTGCCTGGGAAAGACAGAAGCATCCCTGCCATCAGGCAGCAGTGGAGCGCCATCCTCTGGGTCCTCAACATGATTCAGCATCACCATGGCACCTGTTCTTGAAAGAGATATATACACACACACACACACACACACACACACAGTAGTGGTTAGAATCTCAATAATGTTGTAACAAACAAAAGTTTCTCTGTTTACAGTAAAACTTTTGCACATAAAATTATTTCTAGAGGCTAGAGTACCATGTTAGCTATTTCCCCACTGAATCTCAACAAACACTGTATTTTTAATTTATACCTAGACACTAAAGCATCAAGAGAAACATTAAGTGAGGAACATAAACAATATAACTCACAGCCAGTCTGGTAGACATGAAAGCTGATGGTTAACCGTCAGCTCGCCTGTGTTCCATGGTTGAGAGGAAAGCAGTGTCCTGTGCAGCTAAAATGGCTGCTGCTGCTTCCTGCTCCTCTAAACTCTGCCACCTCCCTCCATGATAACGCTGGTTAACCATTAACATGTCACTCAGTCACACTCTTGACAGGAATGCCTCTAAATAAGCATGCATGTGACAAATTGTCCCATCCAATAAACATCAGCATGTAAATGTCAGTGAGAAAAGAGGGGACGAGAACACATACAGTGTGAGAAATAGAAATAATGACCTGGATAACACCTTAAAGGTTTGATACACTAAAAAAAGACTTATTATTTCTACAGTACAGCATGTGTGTGTATTCGGTCTATAAAATAGGCGGAGGGAAAATACCAAAGCTGAGGCTGGACAGTGATTGATTGCTGGTGTGCCTACCAACAGATATTTACAATCTTTAATGAAACCTTTATAAATAACATAATCCCCCAAAACAGTGTGTTTATGGGGGTTTTACTCTTGTGAAGAGAGGTACACACTGCTGCAGCAACAGGACTTGTGGCATGAATGTACACTCAGCTTGTGACCCGAGCACAACATGCCTGAAGGGTTGCATGTACTTGTGTGTGTGTGTGTGTGTGTGTGTGTGTGTGTGTGTTTGAGGGAAAGAGAGAGGGAGATTGAAATGCTGGCAGATAAACATACACACACACACACACACACACACCTGTTTGATGGGGTGACACAATGTCCCACCATGAACTCATCATTCCAGCCAGGAAGCCAGTGGGCTCTCATTGCTTCTGTTTAAAGTGACACACAGTCAGACTGTACTCCTGATTGTTAGTTAAAAGTTAAAAAGCTGTTCAAAACTACTTTACTGACTATCCTTTTTTTTTGTCAAACAGAGATGGAGGAGGTTGTGCAGTGGACAGCCAATGTGATAGACCACAAAACAGCAAGAGCAAAGAAAGCTGAGGTAGGTGACGGAAAATCGAATGTTTCCAAAGTGATGGTTAATATGGCAGCATGTCTGCTGAATGCTAATCCTTAGACAATCACCACTAGGGAGATTACTTTCTTTAAAAAAAAATATATCCATGTTACTGATACCACAATAGCACAATTCCAGAAGTCCTGATCTGTGTAAACTTGTGGGCGGCTATTTTATGTGAAGAGACTTATGAGCTGTTATATCCTCGAAGACATGTCAGCAGCACTGAAGTTAAGCCCCGAACATGAGGATAAAATATCTGTCAGCCGACTTCGACATCCATTTGCGGATTCATTAAAGAACTCACATCAAGGACCTCTAGATATGAAATTGCTTGCAGTGGGTCATTTTCTTTTCCATCATAACCTGATGTGTTTGGCCTGAGTGACGTTACATTTAAGGCACCTGAGTTTCCCTAAATCCTGTTTTATTTTAATTAACAGAAAAGGCTCCTGTTCATATGCTTTGCCATTCGAATATGCCGTCTAACTCGTCACAGGTTGAGATTATTTTTTGTCCTTGAGAGTGCACCAAACCAAATAAACTTCATGTAAATTCTAATTACTTTGACCCAGTTTCTGGCAATCAAAGGATTTTATGCACAACAAACAAAAGAACCAACATTATTATTTTACTTCTATAAAATAAATCAAATATACCAAGAAAAGGGTTACATGCACACAAAAACGTGTTTCTTTGAGCTCATTAAAACATTATATAAACACAGAGAGAGCAACAAAGTTTTTTGGGAATGTGACTTTTGTTACTGCCAGGCCTAGCTTGCACTATGCTGTGAATTCATTTTGACATTAAAGCTCCCAACACCCCTCAATATGTGCTTCACAGCTTCCCTAGTAGCCAATATTGCCTCTCTTGTCTGTTTTTTTTCTGACAGTGTTTTCAACATTATTGCTGTTTCTGTGATTTCTTAGGCAGAAGAGAGAGTGAGGAGGATCTCCTCAGAGCTACACTGTGAGATTTTGGACTTCAGCGGAGGACAGAATATCACAGAGCTGTGCAAAAAGAAAAAGATCAAGAAAACATACTCACCCAGGGTGTCTATGGAAATCCCTGCGGTGAGCTTCAATTTTCACAAACCTTATCGCCATGTGCACAACAGCGATATATAAATGGGATTTCTGTGTGTTTTCTGTGTGACAGATAGGGCCTCCAGATACTGCAGAATTCATGAATGCAGCCAGTCAAGGCAAACTGAATGTAGTAGAAAAGTATTTGGCTGATGGTGGGAACCCTAACGTACATGACGAGGTACACTCCCCCTGTGTGTGTGGCGCTAAATCAATTACATTCACACCATAATGCACCATTTCCACTTGTAATATATTTTAACCTCCCAGTTGAAGAGGACGGCTCTGCATCGCGCGTCTCTGGAAGGACACGCTGCAGTTGTCCAAATGCTAGTAGAAAAAGGAGCCGATATCAACTTTACAGATCAAGTAAGATGTGCGGGCATGTGTCTGGTTTGTAAAGATGATGATGAGATTATCTTCACGCTAGAGCTCCAGCCTCTTGAGGCCTAAGTGGAGCGCTATTTATAGAACAGGGCCATCCTAATGTGTTTCAGCTGGGCTCCTGGGCCATTCACTGGGCCTGCAGGGGTGGAAACCTGGAAGTAGTCAAAGCCCTGAAGAGCCACGGGGCTGACCTGAATGCTAGAGATAAGGTGAATGTGCACTTTATTTGTGCCTGCATTTGTACCAGAACTAATTTTTTGCGAATCTGTGAAATTAAATTGATTTACGTGCTTGTCTCAGCGACTGTTTGTCCACATTGCAGTTGTGTAGCACTCCCCTGCATGTGGCCACAAGAACAGGCCACGCTGCCATTGTGGAGTACCTGCTGTCCTCTGGTGCCAAAATCAACTCTAGGGACAGGGTAGATATCAGCTCAACACTGTGTTTCTTTGTCTCTATCATTCATTTCTGTCACTAATACATTTATTCTCCTCTCAGGAAGGGGACACGGCTCTGCATGATGCTGTGCGTCTCAACAGATACAAGATAGTGAAGCTGCTGATAGTTGCTGGGGCTGACACAAAAATACAAAACCATGTGAGTTTTTTCTACCAGTTGTGTGGTTTAGCTTGAAGGGAATTTTAAAGGAATAGTTTGATATTTTGAAAAATATAACTAACTTGTCAGTTGGGTTATCCTAAACTAAAGACTGGAATCAGCTAAAGCTCAATAATTAACACATTTTGTGTCAATTATAAAAACATTCAATGAGAGGTGTTTTTAAACTATTGTTTTATAGATCAACAACACAAGTGTTTCCTGATTTTATGCTATGCTAATCTAACCCAAGAAATAAACAAAGTTATGCTGCAGCTGCTAGCCTCACATTTAACAAAGACGTGACATAATTCTGGTATTGATCCTCCTTATTAAATTCTCAAAATGAACCATTCATTTAATGGATACTTATTGATTGCATATCAGAAGATGTACATCTCAACACTACACATGTGCTGATAAACTGGCATAATGAACTGTGTTACAGGAGGGGGTGACTGCAGTGCAGCAGGTGAAACAGTGGCAGTCTGACATCATGGAAACCCTGCAGAGACTGGAGAATCAGAGGGAGGTGGGACCTGAAAACGCCTCGAGAGAAGAGTGAATAGTGCAAAAAGCTGCACATCTACTCACACAGTATATTCTTCATAACATCACTTTCTATCTGTCTCAGGTTACAAATACATTCTGTACTTCCACTGTAGATTTATGTTCAAGATATTTGAGTATACACATTATATGTTCTCATCAACAAAAATCTGCCTCTGCAGGACACAGCAGTTAAACCTCTGAGATTAACTCTGATACTAGAAAATGTCAGTTTGGATGTGATGGATTCAAAATGATCTGCTTGAACAAAACGTGAATAAGGAAACAAAGCAGTTTCAGTTTCTCTTTTTTTTTTTTTTTTAACCAAGCCTTGACTTTTGATGTTCACTTCTAAAGAACCTTCTGAATCGAGGGGTGCACTCGTGCTTGTTTCATGTCTGATTTGTGATGCCTTGGAAGAAGTGGAATAATTTTAATAGATAGTGCTGTGCATGAGACTGCGTTTGAATATACATCAAGAGGCCTTTGTTTCATCAAGCTGATGGATATGGCCAGAGCACACAGTAGCGCTGTGTTTGAGACGTCAGCTGACGATAGCAGAGATGACTGGTATGCTCCCGCTAAAGTCAGGGATTCAAGGGGAGCTCAGTGGACATATTTTCCTTCTATCATCAGTGGCTCAAATGTTCCTGAGGGAGGAGGTCACTCCCCACTGCTTGCAATGTATGTTTGGTCATTACGCACACAGCCATTTGCTTTGTGAACACATTCACTGTGCTGCCACTGTATTTTTCATGATGTGAATGTAAAATGTTTTCAAAAGCACACAGTCTTCTGTCAGAAACCAATGTGTTCATTGTAGACACTCATCAGATACATTATCAGCTTCACACAGTATTTCCTGTTCCAAGCAAGGCTGTGTAACTGCCAGGGACTTCAGTGTAGACATGTGTCATATATCCTACAAGGTTACAGTATGCAAAATATGTGACAAAGTATAAGTCATTTATTTTGTCAACCTGACCCTAACAGAGACATTACAGAATATTGTCAGTGCAATAAAGGTCAGAGAGCCTGATTTATGTTTTACAGCTTTAGTTCTGTGGTTTTCAATTTGAGTTGTGCACATTTATACTGTAGTGCTGTGTGTTTGCTGAAGGCTGGAGTAGAAGTGGTGTCGAATGAGAAGTGGGGGATGGGAAAAACTGGAGGCTTCTGCTTTGTGGCGTGTAACAGCCAAAAACCAGAAGAACCGGTTTATCCATGAAATGGTCAAACTTATCAGACATTGCAGCCTTTGTGTTTGAACATCAGAAACAGCTGCACGATCATCTAAAAACAAGCTACTCTGTCTTGTTGCTTTGCACAAGGAAAAGAATTTATTTTCTCAACACAAGGCTTTATTAAACACATTTCCACCTATATGCGACATAATCAAACCTATTCCAGGAGAATGAGGTAATACATGTGCGGTAGTTTTATCTAAGAGCACTAAAAGCAACATTACAGGGGAAAAGGTAACCATGGCAATGATATTTTCCAGGCAGGTGAAAGTCTGGACAGGCACGCTTTTTAAAGCACCATTTGTTTCCAGTTGGAAAAAGATGTGGATTTTTTTGTGTGAATTCAATTCCACTCAGGCATGAGTGTGTAGGCAAAGAAGGCTTGAGCAGGAGGCATGGCCATTTACAAAATAGCAGAAAAATACCATTAAATGATGTGAAATATGGAATAACAGACATGTGCACATACAGTAAACACTGCAGCATCATTGTGTGTTTATAGTGGCCCTGCTTTGCTTTTCTGTGTTTAACCTTCAATGTTTCTAATCAGACTTTGCAGCACACTGCCATAACAAAGGGGACATTCAAAGCAAGAAACAGTATGCGTTCATGATATTGAGTATTGATTTCTTTCCTCATAGAATATAACAATAAAAATCAGGAGCTACAACAGCACATCATATGAAGTCCCTGTTTAATCTATGGCCCTTTTGTTTTTCTTGCACATTCAAGCCTCTGGTGGATGTGTCTTAATTGTTCAGCTGTAAGAAATAACACATATAAGTCCTGTTGACTGTTCCAGGCTTCCTCACCTGTAATATCATTTGATTGTCTTTGGTTGATTTCTGTGTAGGCAACCCTAGACAAGCCACTTCTGCAAATATTCTGTAAGGCCTATTAACTGTTCAAGTACACTGATATACATGTGTATTTATCACAGGAAAAACTGTGACACATACGGCTATAATGGTTAATAAACTCCTAAAAATACTAAACCACATTATCTTAAATAATGCAGTAACACCATTTTCTACCTGACTAATCAAACAATTATCTCTTAATTCATTTGAAAGGTCAGAACTAACACAATCAATGATGCTGAATATGTATACACCTCACAGAGAAACACAATCACATATTTCTTAAATACACTGTATATATGGTTTATAAATTCTTTCATTCAGCTGCATCAATTGCGGTCTGCGTCCCAATTTAATGATGATTATTTAACAACTTTGAGGCTGTCCGGTCATCCAAGTCTTTCACGTTATACAGGGGGAACGTGAGAGGATTATCCAGCGATGTTAAATCTCTTCTCTCATGATTTCCACTGGGAGAGGAAGGTTTAATAGAGAGAAGAGCCGCTGGACTTGTGATGGAAGCTGAAACTCAGCTTAGTTACGTGTCCCTCAGAGTGAGGCGATCTTCAAACAGCCCTCAAAATCGTTAGAATGACAGACACCTTTGGGGCGAATGACGCAGAGGAGAATGGAAGGAGAGGGAACTGTGCGTCATCTGATTTTCAGATGGACAAAATGTCTTTAAGGCAAGTGTGAATACTGATCTTCTAAAAGGAGAAACACTGCTGACAATAATTCATGCAAAGATGAAGTTTTCTGCAGATTTAAAGGTGCTCTGTGGACTGTAACAAGATTTTTTCATTCACAACTTCCACAAAAACACATTATATGTACCATTGACTGTACCATTGAAGCCACAGGGGACCTTTAAGTATCGCTCTGTTGTCATGGATTGCAGCTTTTTTTAGATGAACTGATCAAATTACGTACAGACTTCTTTACACCTCCTCCTAATGCAGGAGAAAACACACTCTAAAGTAACAGATGTGCAATAACATGGTAAGAAGAGGTCTCCCCATAGTCTGTTGTTTGATATATGAAAGCTAAGAAAAAGACACTGCTTATGAGTACGAGAATCAGAACAAGGGAAACCCAGCAGCATTTGGTGTTTGTGTGACTTGCGACGTTAAAGGTGTGCTTCATGGTGTTGTGCATTTCAAGTCAGTCATCCAGAAAGCCATTGTTTGGTCCCAGGCAACTGTGAAGGCTCAGCAAGGAGGACGCAAACAAGAAAAGAAAGTGACGGTGAGAAAAGAGAGAGCTGGAGGGGAGTATACGAGTACACATCCCTGAGGGCCTCCTGGAAGGTGCTGGAACCCCAACCGTGTCTCCTCTGGGGTCCATGGTGGTCAAAGAGCCAGACTGCGAGCATTAGAGGCGGACGCCTGCGCACGCTGCACCACTCCAGGACACTTCTCTCTCTTCTGCAACTTGTGATTTTGAAACAAGCCCTCGTTTCGTGGGACACCATGAGCTCCGTCTGGGAAGGTCAACAGCCCTGGAGGCAAGACACAGATGATCAACCACAGAGACACAATACCATGGACAAACTGTCCCAGTAGCCTGAACAGATTTACCATATCCCTCAACACGTCCATCCTTGAATTCTCCTTCAAACTTCATGCCGTCGTATCGGCTGAAGACTCCTGCGCCTTGAAACTTGCCATGCGCAAATTCACCTTCATACCTGATGCAGCGGAAAAAAGAGAGCAGGGTGTCATTTGCCGCTTTTGATTGAGAACAAAACTTGTTTTCTTCTTGTCTCACACACCTGGATCCATCCGTAAACAGCAGTATGCCAGAGCCGTGGAAGAGTCCATTCTCAAACTGGCCTGAGTAGCAGGTTCCATCCTGAAACTTGAGCTGGCCGATGCCATGCCTCCGACCTGAAAGAGGTGAGTAATGGCTCAAACTTCAGACAGATGATGGGAAACGAACAACAAGAAATACTGACGAGGCAAATGGCCTCAATTCCCATTTTACCTCCTTGGGCATCATCAAGCCTCATCTAACCACTTTGTCGCTTATGGATTACTGTTTTGTAACATACTGTACTAAGAGACGATCAACTGAGCATGACATTTGAACTTGCGATGCGGCTCAGGGTTTTATATTCACTTGGTATCGTAGAGCCACTACATATGTCGTGAGTCAGTATGTGCTCGGATTTAGGTAGCCCTCCCCTGTCAGCTAAAGGTTTACGACTGAATTAGGAGTCCCATCTGCCTCCTGCGTGGTAGGAATTACAGCACTGTAATCCAGCAGATATTTTAGCAGGGATTTCCTTTAGGATCTAGACTGTGAAAACGGTCGAGGAATGTACATACTTATGTTCCCCTCCTAGTAGCCTATGATCCACCACTGAAGCCTATAATCATGTCAGAGGGCACACACTCAGTTTTGGGCAACTGCTACAACTAGTTTGCGCTCACATTTGGAAACGTTGCTTTTGAAGTGAATACACCAGCTAAAATACTGTGGACAGCGTTTGCGTTGACCTAAAGCAAGCTGAAAGCAATCACAAAGCAAAGACAGAATAAAACCCCCATGGATGGTCTTGTTCCTAGTATTTCGACTTTTGGTTTCTCAATACCAGCTCGCAGAGGACTCTCTAAGATTTCCCAAACATGTCCAAAGTCTAATCCAGAAGATTTTACAAAGCCAGAGCTGCTATAAGTCTGTCTCTGTTCTTCATGGGGAAGCCAATGCTAGCTAATTGGGATTTGATTAAACAGCTTGAGCTTTCATGTCAGTAACGTCACTGTGTGTGTGTGTGTGTCTCAGAGAGAGCAGTGCATGCATCCTCATAATCTTTGCTACAGGTAAAAATGTGACAGGGAGATTTAACATTTTAGTATACACACATCCATGAACAGGAAACCTAAGCTATGCTGCCACGGATTGTTGCATTTTGCTGCTGCTCGCTTCTCCATTACATAACAACATTTAGGTGCCAATAATTTCCTGAGGCAGAGTGTGCTGTTAGCTTAGCTAATGTCCCAAGAGCTCTGAGGACAATCCTTGATTAGATCCTTTGAAAAAGTAAAATATTCCATGGGGAAGCTTGCCAAAATAACATAAATCATAACTATTGGTGTTAATATTTTGGGAGGAATATAAGTAACATGTTCACTTTTTGCAATTAGGTACCTGCATACCAGAATACTTGTGTGCTATATAACTAACGGTGAATGCATTTCCCTGGTCTGTCAGTCTGTCTGTCTCACCATTCTCTTTCACTTTGATAACTAACACAGTGATGCCTTGGAGAGACGTTATGAGGACTAGATGTACAGCACAGGAGGTGTAAATGAAAGTCTCATCTCTGTGGCTAAACCGCTGATGCTTGCACACAAACGTTATTTAAAGCTGAGAAGCTGTCTTGCCTTCTTTCCACTCGCCGTGGTACTCTTCCCCACTGGCATAGGTGAACGATCCTCTGGTCAGAGTCATGTCCCCCCTGTTTTCAACACACAAACACACTCATTGGCAACAGAGCTAAAGAACACATCTATGCTGGCAACTAGCAATTTACATTTAAAAGAAAAGCACTCCTCTTTGAAAGGTTTCAGAGCAAGGGGACATGTATGAGTCTCTTCCAGCTCTGAGAGACAGCCCCTTTTAGCTGACCATGACCTTTGACTGCAAGCCAAAGGGATTATTAGTCCCTCTGTACAGAAAAAGGGGAAGTAATGCCCTCTTTCCAACACATTCTTTCAATTATTGATCTTGTATCTTGCATGTGTAATTCTCCAAATATACTGTAATTTGAAATTATCTGTAATCCATTCAATCAGGGGTCTGGGAAAATCATGCATTAGGCTCAGTACCATACACCCTCATGTGAACCATATTCACTTACTTTAGTAATAGTCTCAAACAAAATATGTTTAAATTAGGGGGACATTAAAAGCCTTAAATGAGGTAAGTGCATCTTCCTGTACTATAAGTGTCCGCTCAAAACATAAAGACAAGTTACACCAGATCACTGTCGACCTAATGTCCAGTGCATGCTGGTGGTCGGAGTCCAGTTTAAAAGCACACTGGGGGCGAAACGCCTTCTGTACAGGAATAGTCTGCAAAACGTGACTATAGCAGATAGAGTATAAACAAAAGCTTATCGCATGGTGACCATTTCAAAATAGCATACTGTTTAAAGTAATGACAGTGTGCTGCAGAATGGCAGTCAGGTGTAGTTTTACACAGGCAGTCGCCATCGAATAAATAATTCATCCGCTCACACAATATTGCAACTCTCTAACATTACGGTAAATATTCAATATAAGCTGCTAATATGTGCACCCTTGACGTGCTGTTAAAAAAGGGTTGTCGATTGTAATGACAAGCCTACAAAGAGAATATAATCTATTGCCACGCAAAACAACTACAGGCGAGAGGCAACAGCGCCTATTTACGCTATAATTTACCTGTAGGCTACCTTAGTAGTCTCTGTAACATGGAAACCACCGTCCAGGAGCGGAGGGGCGTAGAAATATGAAAACACCGGCTCTGAAACGTATGCTGCATTCAAGTGCTCCTCGTAAGCTCCTACACTTGAGAGCAAGATGGAGTCTAAAAGGAAATCAAAAAGCTTTGACACAATATAATTAATGTTTTAGTCATTATAATTTTATTTCTTAAAATATTTATGGACGAAAATTCATTGGCTACATTTTTTTATTTTTATTAACCGTGTTCGTGCTGTTAATGCTCATGCTCAGCTCTTGATTTCCGTATTTCCGATAGTTATGAAAGCAGCACAATAGCAGCATCTTTGCAGTCTGACCGCCGCGCTGTTTCATTGCATGACTGTTGTTGGGTCGCATTGAAAACTTTCTCTGATTGGCCTCATCAGCTACAGCTTAGAGACAGACATTTTTATACTATATGATATTGATAAAAGGCTGAGGCTTCTACAAACACTCAACATTACCACAGTGTAGTCTGGTGAGGTCAAGATTCAAGATTCAAAGATTCAAAGTGGTTCCCTGTACAATGAAATACGTCCTTTGCTATTCACAATGAATGTCCAGCAATAAATCAAAGTGCAACAATAGATACAATATACAAATAGATGGATACAGGAAGCTAAAGGGCAAACAAGGCAGCAATGTTATCAATACAATAATTAATATTTATTTTTTAATAAAAATGGACTTTGCAAAGAGGTAGTGCAACGTTTAAATGTGCAATATTGAGCAGATTAGGTGTAATTTGTTTATAATTTGGTGTATGTTTTGTTTATTTGTTTATTAGGTGTAAATTATTATCAATGTCACCATTACTAACACAACCCAGTAATAAGAAATATTATTATAATTACTATTATTATAAATTGTAGTTCACATAAAACTGTGGTGTAGGGATTCACGTCGTTTCTCACATAGTAACTGCCAGAAATTGCATTATTTCAGCTTAAAATAAAATTGTAAAACATGAATGTTGTGAAAATATTTCACTAAAAGCCAAAATAGAGGACAGATCAGTGGTTCACCAAAGTCTGTAGGCATCATCCTCTAGGAACTGTGATTATCGATACAAAAATGAATAGTAATTCATCAGATAGGTATACTTTAGCATGGACTAAAGTGGTGGACCACTTGAGCCAAGCACTGGTTAAAAAAAGAAGGCTTTTCCTTGAGGCGTTAACGACTGTATTTCAGTTTGTTTTTGCTTAGTTATCAAATAACCACACATTATTTACCAACTAATAAACCTAGGGCAAGTTTCCTGCTTTGTCTGGTTGGTAATCCAGTCTAACAGTGCTACACAGTGTGTAAGCTACTTTAGATTTAATGTAAACAACTAGTACGTATATGAAAAAACATTCATCCTTATTAAGATAAAAGTGTATTCATCCCGAAGGAAATTGTTGTACAAAAGTTGCCACACACAGTAGGAAACAGGTGAAAGGGTACATAGTGCAAAAATGCAATACAGTGAAAAATGAAACAATATCAACATTATAATAAATGTATAAATACTGTAAGAACATTATTAAGTTAGAGGTTAAAAATGACTTATATATGTGCTGATAAGGTGATATATGTAATATGATTTAGCAGGACAACCAAGTATACTGTGAGGAGATGCTGCGTTGATGTAATGATTTATTTTTAGGGAACATGCCATTGTTGCTGTTTTTTGTTGGGTTAACATAATATACAGTTTTTCTATTTACTTATTTATTTACTCTGTAGTGGTTTATTGACACCGCTTCTTTTGGTTGCTCTGTAACTGAGACATAGACTGAATATGACTGAATATGTCTGAATATGTCTGAACTCTGCATCGCTGTACTGGAGGGATTTCCTCTACAGGCGCGCGCGTTCATGTAGTAGAGCGCTTCCTTTTTCCGTGCTCGTGCCCGCCGAACAAGAACGATAGAAAATGGCGAGTCAGTGTAAAAGGCAGCAATGCACAATCGACAGGCGCGGCTTTCGGCAGGAACTTGACTCGTGGCGACACAAACTAGTTCATTGTGTAGGTAAGGACAATGCCAGTCACATATGATACAAATTTACCGGTTGAATTTCGCATCTGTGTGGCCGTTATCGTTGTAAATATCCATCGGTTGGCGTACTCACTCGGGGCATCTCCGAGCGACTTTTTGTCCTCAACTGTTTCCTTCTTCTCATGGTAGCCTGCTCGTGCAGTCATTAAAATGATGCAGTTTGTGTGACATCGTTGCATACTTAATGAGTTTCTTTATTGTTTATGAATCCGAATTACGGACTTAAGTTATCTAACGTTTCTGGCGTAACGTTAGTTTGTTTAAAGGGCACCGTGCTAGTTTTAAAGGGAGTGTCTCTGTGCGTTGCGTCGGCTAAAAGACCCCTGTTTGCTAAGATGCGCGTTCCCGTATGATGGTACTGTATTTTGGATGGGGGAGGGCGTCAAAAGCCCGTGATGCATGTTTTACTTGTTCCGGGGGGCGAACAGTGCTGCGTTGAGGAAGTGGATGAGACCCCACTGCTGGGGGAGTTTAAATTTTCGACGACATTATGCCAGTGAACTTTTGTAACATTAGTTTCTTAAACCCGTAAGGTGTTGTTGACTTTAAGTTTAAGGCTCTCTTTTATTGTGTATATTTGTTTTAGCATGTTGGGACTAAACTGTAATATGCTACTAGTAACCCTATAGCTTCAGTTATAGCAGCAGGACAGGACATAACCTGCAGTAAGGGGCCGGACAGGAAGTTGTTTGTGTCGCATGGCTTCATGGTCTGTCTTGTCGGTTGGTCCACTACTGTGGTCCAGACTGAAATATCTCTCTCTAGCGCCACCAGCAGGTTGTGATTTAGTTTGATGGGTTGCCATAAACAATTGTTTCCCCTGGTGATGTGTTATAGGCTCACTCCCCGACTTCACAAACTAGAACATCTCTTGTTTACAGGTGATTACTCTGGCATACCAGCGCTTTGGTCGTGTATATCAAAGTATTTAGTTTTTATCTGCAGTTGCTGTGCTTCAAGTGAAGTCATTATTTGACATGTGTGTTGTTGACTATGGCTTTTGGTCTGTAACACATTTATGGCCCCATCGTGATTCATTGATACATTTTCTAATATATGTTTGCCTTATTTAGCACCGCACATATTAACAGATGGCTTACATTTATATGAGTAGTTTTACACCAGATATGGGCAGAGACCATTTTATATCCCTGCCTTGCCATCGTCCTTCTTTTGAGTCTGTAACATAGCAACAGCCAATATTGACACTCTGCATCATCACACACAGATTGATCATGCAAATGACGAGCTGCTTGGTGACCGTAATGTTCAAATCAAATCAGCTCCTAGTTTTTTTTGTGTTGGTTGAGTCATTATTATTCATTTTCTGTTGTGCCAGTCTCATAAGGAGATAATAAACCGATTATTTCCTGTGTTGAATTCAGCATACTTCATTGTGGGACCATTTCTATGTGACACAGGACTGACTGCTTTTGGATGGATCTAAAACAACATAAATCATGCACAGATGTGTCTGTGCATGATTTAAGTAAGGGTTGTATTTGATGCATTATGCAGTTCTTACTGCTTTATTTTAATGCAATATACATGCAGTGCTTTTCCTTGTGGGTTTTATCAGTATATAAAACAGAATCTAAAACAGCATTTAAACCACTGGATGCAAAAAACTGAAAAATTTAAAACCCAGACCACAACTTCTGATGCAACTGAACCCAAAATGTCACATTAAATCAGCCTCACTTAAAGTGGTCACTATGTGTAGGTCCTATTAAAATATGTTCTGTATGTTCAAGTACTGTACTATAATGTGTGTGCACAACATTCTTGAAATGTGTTAAAAGACTAATGTGACATTTTGGGAAGCAGTCTGATTAAACTGGACAGTAACATGTGTTAGATGTCTCATATTTAAATAATTAGAAAGAGCAAGTGCAGCAAAACACAGTCCACTAAAGCAGCCAGTCTGCTGTTTGTGACTGTCCCTCAAAGTCCAGTTCAACCAAAGTTTGGGGTTATGTGTGATGTTTTATGTATCACATTTGAATCACATCACATTCTTTGTTGTAATAGAAAGTCTGTTACTGCGTACATAATTGTTTGGCCTTGACACCGCCTATTTTACAATAGTTTTCTTCTTCCAGATATTTGCCACAACTTTGGCTCAGACTCTAATGGTAGACTGTCTTGTATTGTATACCCTGGCAAAATATCAGGAAGGTGTGGAAGAACAGATACTGTCCAAGCCTAATCCAGAACAAACTTATTCCAGCTAAGAGACCAAACTAGGTGTGGTGTGTGTGCTCATCAATGAAAAGAAAATGGAGACTGAATAATAGTTTTCTGACCAGTCACTAGCTCCTGAGTTGGGACTGCTTAGTCCGTTCCCAGTCATGATTGACAAATGCCCCTTGTGTTTGGTCTATAATTGTAAAGCTGCGGAGTACATGACAACAGCATCACTTGGTGCAGAATGGCATATTCTGTCCATGACAACAAGGGCGTACTTTTGTTTGGCTTTTTGGTGGAGAGAGCTGCACGCCACCACCACCCTGCTGACGCTGAAATGGACATTTTGTCTTTTGTGTGTTTAATGTGAGCAGTAAAACTGCAGGCAGAGACAAGGGCAATTGTCCCATAGAACAGCCACAACAATTGTCTGTATATTTGCCTATACACATGTGTTCATGGTCCATCAGCCCCCAGAGGAAAACTATGGCTGAAAATGGTGTACTGTCTGGATTTGGGAAACGTTGCAGTGCCAGCAACCATTTGAGAATGTTTCATGTTTGCGTTGGACATGTGGGTGTGTGGGATTAAGGAAGAGTTCAAACAAACAACAAGCAAATATTGACATCAGGCAGATTGTCTTGTTCATTATTTAAACTTAAGCATGGCCCATTTTCTGCTCCATCCCTGATGGGCTTTTGGCCTACATTTTTCTTATTTACAAAAAGAGCTGTCTGAGGTTTGTTGACATTTTGCGAAAAACATGATCACCAGCATTTGATTGTTGCATATAGTGCGTGCGTGTGTGTGTACTTGAATGTATATGTGTGTACATGCGCCCTTTTTTCACATTTGCCTAAAGTCATGATGGTCTCATATTTGTTATGCAAAGTGATGCTTTGTGCAGCATTACACTATTTGACTGTCAGCTTGCATCATGTCATGTTAAGTATTCATGGAGTGTTTTTTTGCTGCTGTATATGTTGCCCAAAGCTGCCACCTCATTGCCTACTGTACAGCCTGATCCTATATTACTTGCATCGAATAGTGTTTGCCAAATGACATTTGAATCACTTCTTTTGCTTAGCTTGTCTGTTGACTGACCTTTCTGTGGATAGCACAGTAAGCAACCGTGAATACTTTTTAGATGGTAACACATTTGGCTCGGTTTCTATGTGATGGGCTGACTCGAGATGAAAATTGTCATGTACTGTGTAGCTCGACTAATTTGTGCAACTTTGTCATCACTGCACTCATCCTCAGCCCACATCCCCATCTTACATCTATATAGAGCATCACTCAAGAGTGTAATTTTGTATGAAGAGGGTCACTCATATCCTTATGTGGATCACAGCCTGAACATTGGTCGGATTTTTTTTTTTTTTTTTACGTGCAGTCTTCAAACATGACAATTTATGGATGATCAGTCCCTCTAGTATTTGCAAAGGCTGTAGCCCAAAGACACCAGGTTTAGTGAGGTTTATTTTGGCTGCATGCTGATTTGAGCTTAGGGAAGAGCCTGCTCTGCAAGCTCGTGGTCACTCCTTCTGAGATAGCAAGTGTACAGTAGTTACAGTGGGGGATGGGCCGAATGGGGGTTGATGCAGCACTGTACACCCTCAGCACTAGAGCGGCAGAGGGATGGGTGGGTCATCCATTGGAAAGAGAGCTGCAGTCCCAAGATGAGGCTAAATTGTCACGTTTTTTTTTTTTTTTTTTTTTTGACATTCATGTATTTTGGTATAGGTAAATCAAAGCATATTTGAGTTTACATTTGGGTGGTTGGAGGAATAACGGACATAGAAGGAGCTTATGCCTAAGGCCCTCACATTTAAATAAGTTCACACATTGTCAGGGTTACAGGCTTTCTGTTTTCAGAAGAGAAAAAGCGATTTGCAAGTCTGGAAACATCTGTGGTTTGTCATGTCAAATGTTTGACCTGATTTGAAGAATGCTACTTGTAAGTGGAAGGGTGCAACATGGGTAGAAGAACTAATTATCTCCAATGCCAGGTTGTGGCAGTAAAAGTCCATTTATATTTATTCATAAGCAGTATGCAGTAGCTTGCAACTATGATGTAGCGTTAAGAGATTTGACAGAGATTTTGGTTGGTCCTTAAAGCAACTAGAGATGAGGCTCATGCTTACTGCATTATTGTGTCGTGAATATACAAGATTTCTCGGAAAATCAGTTGAGGCATTTATAATAAAAGGGCAAAAAACAACCCAACAACAGTGCAAAATTATCAGCAACATTGAGGTTAGCATCAGAAATAAGCTGTAAATACAGGATGGGAAGAAAATATTTCTGGAACTATGTAGCAATGTCAGCTAACTGTTATAATATTGTCATCAGTATTCAGTCATATTACGCTTCGAGCATTGATGCTGGAAAATTAGGTCACATGATTCTGACTGTAAAACCAGAATTTCTTATGCGTAGGTTTTGAAATAGTGTTGGTTCCATTTGTTTGACAGTATTGAATTAAACACATTGCATTAGACATGTGCTCTCTTATGTATTTGCACTGCAAAAATGACAAGAGTGCTGCTTAGTGATTTTGTGCATAGGCTGAAAATTGACCCTTTGGCTACAGTCAACCCACATTGTCATGTTCTGTAAGACCTTTGCAGCTATTTCTAGTATTTTCTTCCCCCTAATGATCAGTTGGAGGTAATTTGTTATGCTATTGTTTGCTGCCTGTTTTCATTGGTTGGTTTAGTCATATGTTTTAGCCAGGTCATAGTTAAGAAATTCCTTTAAATCTTTTGAGCTTGCAGCTCCAGCTGGCTCAGTTCCTTACAGCTTTGTAAGTTACATTTAAGCTTTGGTAAGTTAATTCTTATATTTGAGTATAAAGGTACTCAAATGTAAGACAAATATACCTTTGTCAGAGTGTATCAGAAGTTTTGGTGGTCTGCAAAATTAAGTTGCACCTAACATTAGAATGAAAGCAGTGTAAGTAAGTCTAAAAATCTTGCTGTGCCAAGAGGAATTTTCCTCCTGTTGACATATTTCCTGCATGGAAAAGCCAGTCTCTTGCATAGATATCAATCAGGTTTCTCAGATGCATAAGCATAACATAGTCTTATCTTGTTGCCTTTACTTATAGCCAAGCCCTCTTCTAAAAAAGAAAGTTAATTTAAATTTTCATTTCAGCAAAGTCTCATGTTATTTCATTCAACATACCTCTGTGAGATTAAGCTGTGCCTCCACTCAGCTATAAATTGCTGGGAGCAAGCCACAGTATGTATTTGGAGTAAATAAAAAAAAAAAAACTCACAGCAGCAAGGCTTGGAAATAGCGAAATGGTCTTGAATCATCATTCTGCTCATTGAGAGCAAGCTGATCTGGGGACTGATCACTATTCCAAACCAGATACTTGTAGTGGGAGATCAATGGTATCCTAATTCCCTCTTCAGTAATTAATTGGTGACTGTTCCTTCAAGCAGGAAATAAATCTGAAAAGCTCAACATTATGGGGTTATTTCTGTGCGTAACATATGGCAACCATAATTCGCATAGGGCACTCAATACAGTAACATGTTGGTGTTTCTATTCTGTTTATAGTGCATTTAACTGTGGCCATTATTCCGTTTTTATACACTCATTTATTTTGTAGTGCATGCATGACAGCTATACACGCTATCAATATTTTATCCTTTGCACATGTAGGCAGCTTGCTCCTCTAAATTTAAGTTGCTGGTTTTGTTTTGAGCGGAGAGGTTCTTTTATCAGCCACAACACCAAAATATACTCTACCAGTATAAAAATGTATTAATATTGCTTCAAAGTCATGGTTTACCCTCTGACACATTTTTTAAAATGCCCTAAACTGAATTCCTGAAGAGTAGTTTGATGTCATGGTGCTGCTCTGTCAAACGAAAGTGGATGACCTACTTTTCTCTCCCTGCCTCTGAAATATTTCAGGAATAGGATTGGATAGCTTCAGCTGAAGTCCTGTGCACTAACCCAGAAACAGACTCTCACTGCAGCTATAGGCAAGGCTCTTTCACCACTTCTCCCCCTCCTCTCTTTATGTTTGGCTGCTGAAAAGTGGGTGGGAATTTGTAGGGAAGCAGAGTGTGGGCATTTTAACAGCTTTTATTGAATTTGCTGTGAGTTTAGGAAGAGAGTGCATGGAAAGGGCTGGTTTTTTCACTTATTTGTGAAGACATGCTGTAAGTAGGCCTTTCTTACTTTGTGTTAGATGACCATATCAACAGATTTGGCATAGTAACTTGTGCCATTTATTTCATTATAGGTCTAAAATACTTTAAATTTTCAATACTACAAATACATGCATTTTGTATAGATTTTCAAACACCATCTCTTATGTTTTTTTTTGTGTCAGAATGGTTTGATTCATTACTTTTTGGTTGGTTAGTGCGTAGCACATTTGGTGTAGCACTCATTCAAGATCCAGTCCTATAGACAGATGTTACCCCTGACCTCTTTAGCGCTTGATTTAATGCATGCAGTGGTTTTGGATTGGTTACTCTGACCCTGCGGCAGTAAGCAGGCATTGCATATTGTGTTAATGCACTGTTAAGTGAAGTCCTATGCAGCATAACACTATCTTTCAAACAGCTGGGACTGTACTGTAGGATACAACCATCTCATCAGTAATGCATGTATGATTTTTTTTTTCCATTGCCTGTGTATATAATATTTTGTTTGTCAGTTGCTTAACATAAATCTGTCATCTAAAGGGCTCTGAAGATTTGGCTTTGGTAGCATTTCTGAAATCTGAAACATTATAGGATGCTTTGACACCACAGTCTTGTTTCTTTTCAACATTACAACATGCAGTCACTCCCAACTCTGTAGGTGCTTTAGTTGCTTGGCAACAGGAGGATAGAGTGCGTGTTTTTACTGTTGAAGTAAAAACCTGGGGTGAAGGCTGATAATGTGTGCTTTAACAGAAGCAGGTGGTTTCTTACAGGGCTTGTGAAAATGAAAAAGAAAGGCCTGGGTGAATGGAGAAGACATCACATGAAGTAGACCTGGCGCGCATTTTTAACAACAAATCCATTTGGACCCTTAGGCGGATATGGTTGCCTTTAAACAATGATTCATTTTTAGTCTCTGTTTCTGCTACTGTTCGTTTCAGCATGGAGCCTCAATTGGGAGTAAATCTCAACAAATGTTACGTCAAAATGTAAATGCTCATGGAATTATTCATCTAATTACATGTCTCTCTGCAGGTTTTGAGAGCATTCTGGAAGGTCTGTTTGGTCCAGAGCTGGTGGAAGATCTGAAATTATTTAAGGGTAAGAATCTCAGACTGTTTTCGTTATCACAATAGTGGCTATGCTCATTCAAGCGCATGTAGGAGAATTTTGTTGTTCAAGCATAATCTGTTATCCAGCCATTATGACAATGCTACTGCACTGTACCATCTGGTACCCCTCTACATTCACTCTATGAGACAGCCCCTCAGCTGCAGAAGAGAAGACGCCTTGTGTTCCTACTAAGTTGGTGTTTTGGATGGCATGTGGCCAGTGTAAAAGTCCACAGTGTCTTATGGACATTTTTATAATGCATGATATTAACAAGACAGTGTAGGGCATTATTTGGGTTTTCACTACTTTACAGTGAAAGAACTGTCGGTCTAAGTTGACTTTCAACAATAGCAGTTGTGATTGACAATTGTGTTGAACTGAATCTTATCTGCTCCCGATTCAATCTCACTAAAGACATCAAAAAGCTTTCATTATGGCCCACTCATTCATTTCGTTCATGCATTTCTATCATTGAGTCAGAATATTACATACTGAATATGGGACACTGAAAAATACAAAATGAACTGTCAGTCAGATATTGGAAGAACTTTTTGTGATTCATTTTTATCATGTTTTCTTTAAAATAAATCAACACAAATAAATCATAAACATTTTATACATAGTACATATACATAGTTATCCAGCCATGAAATGACTTACGCTGTGATGGAATATTTTGGCCATATTGCCTAGCCATAATTTCTATACTGAATACAATTAAACCATATTGATTAAATGATGAAATCTATGAATATTCTGAGAAATTAATCCATGCCAACTGAAATGATTTGATATTTTCTATGATGTCTTCATGATACATTTATATTTGTTTTGACAATATGGCAAGTAAGCAATGTCTGCTGCCTGACCAACATTGGACAGCACCACTGCTGCTTCTTACAATAAGGAAGACGTACAGCATATCAAAATGTTTGCTGCTGCATCATTATTAAAAGGCCTTGCATAGCTGTATGCTAATCCTCCCTCAGAACCTGTAGAGGTGCTGGTTTGAGCTTTAAGTTGGTTAAAAATCACGCAACAGTTGCATTTCATTGCCTGTCATATGTTTTGTGTCCATAGACTTTGAGCCTACAGCAGTGTCTGACTGGTCATTTGATGAAAACTGTCTGTTCTGCTGTTTGAGACGAGACAAAGTAAAGGTGAGCTGCTCCACTTCTTTCTCATTATTTCAGTGGTGTCTTTCAGGATTTCATTGGAAGGTAGATGGATGAATGTTAGGTGGGCATTAAAATTTACTGTTTTGTAATCCGTCAGGGTTTCTTAGTAAAATTTGTTTATTCATGAACTAAATAGAAAAAGCTTCCAATATGTTGTTCAGTATACGTGTTATCATTTGACAGGAACACTTAATTGGCTTAAGCGACGAGGGGCTTGAAGATACAGCCAAAGCTCTCCTGGTAAGAGATCAGACTACGATCAGCAGACTAGAGAGACAAGCCGAAGAATTTCTCAATGCAGTCCTCAGCAGAAAAGGTGAGTCTTCATGTCACCCTGATGGAGTGAACTCAGTCCAGCAGAATTGAATTGCTATGACACTAATGTTCTTAGTACAGAACAGAAACTGTCTGCAGACAAGGTGGCGTACATTGTGCATTTAATAAAAATAAATTAAATTAATTAAAAAATGAAATAGTCTACATTGTCTACTGCACTTTGTATTGGAAGTCACCTTAGCATATATGTTTTTTGGGGATGTTTCAGGGTTCAATGAAAAAAGTTATAAAGGCCTGGGTTGCTTTGCTGTCCAGGTATCACATCTTTTGCTTTTATTTTTATGATAGTTGTACGTTGTGATTGTGAATGTTTTGTTGATTTCCTTTCAGATGTGCCAAATTTCTCAGACCCACACATTCCAGTAGTGGCTCGAGAGATCCTTCAGAAAATGATCCGACAGTTCGCTGCCGAATATACCTCAAAAACCAGCTCCCCTCAGGACAGTGGCTCTGATTCCCAGCCTTGCTCTGACCAAAGCCTGCCGACCCCACCCTTGCTCTCAGGGGCTTCTCCTTCAACCAGCCCTGCTGCCACCCTAGCTGGGCCTGCACACAACCAGAACCCCGTCCTCAGCAAGCTCCTCATGGCTGACCAGGATGCTCCTCTTGACCTCACCGTCAAGAGGGCTCAGGCTGCGCCAAGAGAACAAGGTGGTGTGAACTTGAACACAAATATAACAGGGCAGCTTATTCATGACTCAGCTAGTGCAGTGGTGTTAGACCAGTCTGAACTTAACATTTAAACTAAACTGAGGGGCTTTTTTTTGCCTTTTTTATCAGATGGAGTTCTTGATTTATCTATCAAAAAGAATCGCCATAGCAGCACCTTGCCTGTCCGTAGTCCCTGCCTTTCTCCAGCCACATCCATGTTCAAAGGGTAAGATATGTTTCTTTCTCTTTCTCCATTTAGTCTCCAGTCTTAAAGCAGTCATGTTTTTGAGGATATGTTTAAGATGACTCACAAAATCATTTTTTGTTGTAGCATTAATGCATGACAAGTAGCTGAGGCCTTAAATTTGAGTCCTGAAAATGGAGATCACTCAGCCAATTGGTGGCTTGATGAAAAAAGAAGGGCAGCAAACAGGGCTGTGCTAACAGGAGTTTATTCTGCCACAAAGAAACACAGGAAAGAATTTTACCAACTGCAACAGAGGGAGATCCTCAATGAGCGCCTGCTGCTTGATTCTGCTTTTAAACCGCAGTGACAGTACGTCCCTGTGGATGCAGTTTGTATCATGCAGCCATTCAAAATACATTACCTTGCAGACAGCTGCCTGGTCCTCATTTCCTATCCAACAGGTCTCTAGTATCATCAGCCAGGCACTGAATGGGCAGCATCTTGTTAGTTTGTGAGCAACTGTGGCTTAAAAGGATTCTGTTAGCTCAACCTTGGTTTTGTTCATTATTGTCTGGCGAGGCACTGGCTGGCCTGATGATGATAGTGATGATAATTTACTGGAGGACTTGCTAATACTGTCCCATCTTGCAATTTGTTCTGTCTCAAAAGTCCTCTTTGACGACTGAAGCACTGCACAAATGCATTTTTATTTTAACAGATTTCCCAAAGACTTGAGCAATTCTTAATGATGTAGTAGTAGAGATGCTTAAATTTATTTGCACACTATGATTCTCTATCAAGGAAAGATGCTATTCAGTTTAATCTAAAAAATAAGCATTGTCTGTCTATTACTCTACTGATAACACAAGTATTTATGGTATCATACATTCTTCAGAAAAACATGATGCAAAGTATTTCAGAATAGTCACTCACAACAGGTATTAGAAAATCAAACCTTTCCTCTTATGTCATTCGTCCAAAAGGCTGTATTTCGTATTTAAATTGCATTTTTTATATAGACAAAAATATAAAAAAAAATCTATTATCGTTATCAATATTTAATTAATTTTGTTGTTTTTTTTTTAAAGATAAAACTCTCTAGATACTGTAATACCCATCTGGCATTGAATGTGCATATAATACAATTTTGATATGGATTAATTAAGCACCAGTAGCTTTGCATGCTCCTCTTCTGCTGCTTTGAGAGCTGCTATGATCTGAAAGTGATGATCATTCCTAACAGAAAAAAACTGGCTATGATTTTCATCTTGCTTTGAACATGTTATACAACATGCACACTTAGTTAGGCTCTGACTTTGATGCACACAACCCTCTGCTGGCTTACTCTTTTATTTCTGCGCTTGTTCAGTGGTAACGTCACACACAACATGTCGAGAGCTTCATTTGCATTAGTCATTTTGTATGACATAGTGTGCCCTGCTTAGTGGCTACATGCCAAGCTGCCTTACTGTAAGGACAAACAGTGCCTCCCTCTGGCCATGCTTTTTGAGCCAAGACATTTTATGCTCTCTAATAAATGTTGTTTTCTTTGCTTTTGTTTTTATTGTTTCTTTGCCCTTTCTTTTTGTTTCTTATTTTTTATGTTGATTGTTTATAAAAAAAATTGCATCACAGCAATCAAATAAAAAAATGTCAAACTTGAGCCTTTTTTGTTCTTAGAAATCACATACACAACCACACAGTCAGTTATTTTAAAAGATAGTGATGTTACCAAAACAAGGTCATATAATAAAGGAGTGGCCAACGTCCTCCCCTCCCCAACCCATCCTCCTTTAGAAAATAAAAAAAGGCACTGTGCAAGCTCTGCTTACACCCAATTTCCTTCCATCCAATCAGGCGATCCTTGAGAGCGGGCGGGCAAGTCGGGCTGTTTATGAGGAGCCTACAGGATGGGAGGAGGAGGGAGAATATCGGCCACTCCACCCGTTATAAGCCTTCCTCATCTCTTGCATACTCGCTGCACATCAAAGATGAACCTGATCTGGAGAGCGACCCAGAGTCTCCTCTCAGCCACAGCTCCAGACCTACTGATATTTTCAAAAATGGATCTGCTTCCTGGAATTCTAAAAGTCATTTTGGGGCCCTTCTCAAACTCCAAACCAACAGTGAGGCCAGTGAGCACTTTAAAGACATACCCAAGTTGTTGGAAGCTGCTGGACTCTGGACAAAAGCCCTTACCTATGAGAAAGGAAACCTCCAGGAGGCCTGCAGGGATCACAGCCTTTCCCATTCATCTTTTGACCTCAAGATTCCCCAGGTGCGAGTTTTGGCATCAGACCCATCTTGGGATTCACTGTCCACTGCATATTCGGGATCGGCTTGTGAGAACGGACTGGGAAAGGCACTTCGTTCCATTTTACCCAAGCAGATCCAGAAAAAGAGCAGTGGTGGGTTGAGTAGCTCAGGTCCAGAGACAGAATACTGGTCTCATGATGCTGACCGCAAAGCCTTGCGGAGAGTCAGAGAGTCAGACCTAAGTAACAAGCAGCCAAGGAAGAAACGTGGGCGATATCGACAGTACAACACTGACCTGCTCGAAGAGGCTATTGGGTTGGTGATGGGTGGGAAAATGAGCGTGTCTAAAGCCCAAACGATCTACGGCATTCCTCACAGCACCCTGGAATACAAAGTTAAAGAACGACTGGGGACCTTGAAGAATCCACCCAAAAAGAAAATAAAGCTGATAAAGGTGGAGGATCGGGGTGTGTCACGGTCCCCAGAGAGGAAGGAAAACTCCCAGCGCATTGTTTCTGAAAAAATGGAGAGTGCACCTGAAGAGAATGGAAATGATTTCCATGATGGAAACCTCTCATCTAATGAGTGATCTAACCCTAAAGTACTTATCATGTATACTGTTTTAACCAGACAAATGTTGCATTTGCAAGACGGTGGTAGAAGCAGACTTGTTTTTCCATAAAACCTCAATAGTTGTGTGTTACATCTAAGTCAAAATACCCATATTTATTATGAACATAGTTAATGTCCCTCACTTTTTGTCAGATAAAAGTATGTCCATGTATCTTAGACACACAAAGCATCCATATTGTGCCTGGGAGGCATACAGTACTTGTTATTTAGGAATCCTAATGATTAACTGAATTTCAGTCCATTAATTTGGCTTTTGTTTCAAGGAGAAACACTGCTTGGCTCTATAAATGTATCCTTCACATACAGAGCCAAATTGAATCTTATGTAAGGGAGTGGCGCCCCTCAGTGTCGTTTCTCAGTACTGTTTAGAGGACTTGGTCACGTTCAAAGTGGATAAATAGTTTTAGGCTCCTGTGGATAAAAGTGGTGGCCTCTGTTTCTGTTTTGCAAATGCACTTCTATGACTGAAACAGGCACTGTAGATAGAAGAAAAATAACATTTATGTAAAACCACTATGATACTCAGTATCTGTTAATTCCAAATGCTATATCCAAAATATTTATTATTCCTGTCTGTTGGAATAGCATGGTTGTCAGAAATTTACGTTCACCATCGAAAGCATGATATGTTTGTGCCACAAACACACACACACACACACACACACATTTTTTTCTCTGTATGTTTTGCTGTCTTATATGAATGGTATTATCTTTTTCATGGCCTTCATTGCACTCAGGATAAATTCAGACTGGGGTTCAGTACTTGTCAGTCAAGGAAAATGCCTCTATCAAACAATGGGTCACTGTACACACATAATTATACCTCAGCTACAGAATCATTGCCTCATGTATGTCACTTCTAACGGGGAAGAAAAACAACCCAAATGCCCCTATTGAGGTAACATTTCAGGATGTCTTACTGACAAGCATGTGTGTCTCACTCTCAGATGACTTACAAGTTAACAGTAGCATTTCAGGACCAGTATAAGCCTTCAGAGCATTTCAGTGCTATGTATTTCAGGGCTCATTCTTCTCAGATTTCAGGTATTATTATCTCTGGGACCGTTTTTTTCTTTAAGATGCCATAAGGGCAGATTATTACTCTTTCTGTTAATGATTTATGTACATATTATACATATACTGTACATTTACATCCACATCTTGCTTACCCATGGAACACAAAAATATGATAAATAATACTCGTCGGGTTTGTGAGGATGACCCTCCATTTTCTTGATTTAATTATTCACTGTCACAGGCTAAACTGATGATGTCTACTTCAGGTAAACAATAAGATCACTCCTGTGTTCTAGGTGCAACGTTATTGTTTTTATACGCTCTTAGCTCAGAAAGCCGTTATTTTAGAAAAAACATAACTTTTATCAAGCAATATTAGCAAATGAAGCCCAACGTGCTGGCTCGCTAACATTTGTTAGCTTGTCAAGCTAGTTTACTACTGTTACAATCAAGCCTCAATCCATACCCACATATTTCTGAAGTTACCAAGGCAAAAATTCAATGAAAACAAACTTCAGTCATGTTCATTTTTTGCAGGAATTACTGACTATAAAATAGCATCTCACACTAGAGGACATTTGAGAATTGTTACAGAGAATTTCTGTCCTACCTGTGTGGATTATAGTTTGGAAGTAATTGCTACATCCACAATTATGTTTTATGGATTTCTAGCCATTTTTTAATAAGGCCATTTCCTTAAAATTGATATTGTACAGAATTTTGGTCCATGGTTATTCCATGTAAAAGTTGAGCTTCAAAACAAAACAAAGGCAGATCCCTGCTTCCATTACTTGACATCTTTATTGAGCTTTTGCCTGGTGGATTCAGCAGGGGGGGGACTCCATGTTTCTGCCTCGTCCATTATTTTTCCCTGTCAGGACACCTCATTGTGCATTATCAGTTATACCTCAGGACATTGCAGAATATGGGATCATGGCCCATTATTCTATTATCAGGTTGATGCACAGCTCTAACAAATCTTCGTTTATTATTTTCTACAAATTCTGCAGGATTTTTAGATGTACTCTATGTTGCTTGGATGAACGTGGATGTTTTGATAAAAGAAATGATTCCTTCACTACAAGCATTTAACTCAGATATTATATTTGCAGGCACATTGCATAAAATTGCCTAGATTGTAAACTGTTTTAAATGAGAGTTATTAGTAACATGATTCAGGGACTTGCACACCTTTATGTTAATAGCACTGTAACAAAAGTATAATTTCATGTTAGATAGCAAACTAACTGTAAACTTCTTGGCTTCTCTTATTCTTTTTTTATTTATACTGTGTGCTCTAAATGCCGGGATTTTCAGTTTGATTTTTAGGTAATTTGCATTTCTCCTCACTCCACAATATTTGTAATTAAATAACCACTTCGTCACACAGATTCTGCAAATGTCTGAATAACTAACCGATTAACTGGCTTGGAAAAAAAATAAACAAAGCAGTTGCTTCAATTTCACAGAATAAAATTGAATGTGGCAGCTGGTACGCTGTCATTGATTAAATTATTCTTGCATTGACAATCATCCAACATTCTTCACAAGCCACACTTTATTTTGTCATTGTTAAATGCATTTTAATTAATATATTTAAGACATACAAGCATTTTACTGACCGTTTAAACAGTTTTTTGCGCTCCTCATCGTCCATTTTAGCTACTCTAGTGGTCGACTACCTCATCTGGATCATTTCACAGTCTACAGTTGTCAAAGCCGTTTCATGTAGCAATTTCTCATGTCCACAACATTGAGTAAAGGCAAATATTTTACTGTCATAGCAACTGTCATTAGCTGTCATAAGTAATAAAACAATAGAAAATATGTCAAAGTTTAAATGTATGTAAATATTTCAGTATATCATCATAGATAAATCAAAACCTGATATATTTAGTATTTTCTTTGTCACACTTTTCTTTTTGGGGTGGGGATGTTGTTCGGACAAAAGATTTTTTTTTTTTTTTTTTAATTAACTCCTTGCTTCGGAGAAACCTTGTTAATCCCAAAGACCCCCTTACATCCCTATTCAAACTGATGATATGGTTGGAATTATTTCATTAATGCAGTCTTTATTAATCAACAATTATAAATAATTAATGGTTTTATCATGACTTAAAAAACCATGAATGTAAATGGCTTTAATCAAACAAAAGTTATTAACAGAAGTGTTTATAAGTACATAATAATTAAAAAGTATATTTAACTGTCTTGCATAATATGAAGGAATAAGATTGTGCAACTTTATTCTGACACAAGTTAGGTATCTTTTGCCTGCTGAATATGATGTAAGAGGACAAATGTCTCAAATGAAGGAGTGTATCCTTCTCCATAAAATTATATGTACAGATCCTGTATGTTTGATTTAACATTAACAATGTAAACAGGAATGACACTGGATATGTTTTGCATGGTTGGACTAAATTATATGTGACACTGGTTAGTTGTATATGGTGAAGTTAATCTTTGAGGATGTTTAATTGAAAATACTGGAGTGTTGGTGTGTTTACCGTCAAGTCAAAAAAGTATCTAGTAGATTAACTGTGACCGTGAAATATCCCTAAACCAGTTCAAAATCTGGTAGATGGTTCACTGAAGATGTATGATAAGCTATAGTAGTTTGTAATTGACGTTATTTATTTATAACTTATTGTGCAGTATATGAACATTGTGGATGGGCTGACACAGCTGTGTTTGTGAACTGTTGTGGAAATGAGTTTAGTTTGCTTCTGCTTGTTGGTTTTGTTACTTTAGAAGAAAAGGCATACTAGATTTTGTGTCACCTCCTCACTGCGATGCTAAGAAACAGAGAGTGAAACCCTCAGGGATGAAACACTTACCGCTTGTTATTCAGGTACTCCACTTTACTCCTTAGACCTTGCAAACATGGATGTGAAGTTATTGAGCTTGGCAAAAAATGGTTCCAGTTCCAGCAAATGTTATTTTTTTTTAAGTCTTTGAAAGTTATTTTCTAATCTCTAAGAGTTACATTTGATCTATTTGGCTTGCTGTACCAATTGTGTAGTGTTTGGAGCCAAAAAAACCCTCATCTTTTCACATTTTTTTTTTTTTTTTTTTTTTATATACAATGAATGTCAATACAACCTCTGTGCAGGTAAGATGTTGACCAATGGGTTTTTAATTTTTTATTTCCAGCTCAGTGCCTCAAACAACATATATTTAATTGAAAAACATCCTAAAACTGCATTTCTGAATATTTTAACAAAGTCTTACAACTTTTATGTACTATTTTTTTGTGAAAATGAAAATATTAGTGGAGTGATACCCTGCAGTCGCCAGCACCTCTTTTTCATTACTCAGCATAGCCTTGCAACATGTCACCTCAGGAATCCAGGTTTGGTTTCATTTGTCTGGTAATTTAAAAAAGACCACAGTGAATTCTATTTTTTTTCTTACAAATAACTTTTTTCAGAGTTCTAAGATTAATATATTTTTGTCATAATGTGAAGGTATAAATGCTCCAAAGCTCTTGGAGGATTTTATAATAGACCTACCTCACTGAAAAAAAACATAAGCCAGAAATACAGAAATGTGGCCGTCCCAGTTGACTTAGTACGTTATAGATGTATTGGCACAAACAAAACCTCACAAGTATTACAATAACTAACTTTGCATGTGTTCAGTTGCGCTTGATTTTTCTTTTTTACTAATGTATTTATCTTAAGTTGTTGAGCACTTGTCACCCTTTGCACTAGTTATTAGATACATGAAAACTTCACAGAAATAATGTATTCTATTTCCCTCTGTTTTTGCTCTTTCAAGTGATGAACATGTTTGACTTGTTTTAGTCAAAGTGAGTCACCATTACTAAATGTTGTGTGCATGTGTAAGAATCTTGATGTATACTGTAACAAAAGGCACCACTGTGCGCAGAAGAAAAAAAATGTAAAGCTTAACAATGTAATTGGTCAAGTTCACTGGATGAAATATTCACTTTTAATCACCTATTCTTCTAATAAATATGCAATGATAACCATTGTTAAACACTTGTGAATTATTTCATACACATTTGGCTCCACCACTTTTTGACTGGAGATGAATGGATATTTAAATTAAGTGTAATAATCATATACCAATCAATAGTATGAACCAATGTTGCTTTTTCTTGATGAGTAATTACATCTTTTTGTTCCCCTCCAGTGAACCTCATGACTTGCCTATTGCAAAGGCAAAAGACCTGCAGTCCACCTCCACGCTGGAGCAGTTCATGGCCAAACTCTGTCCCCACCATCAGAGACAGATAGTAGACGCCATAGGTTTTCTACAGACAGAGGTCAAAGCTCTAGCATCTTCCAATGCACAGCAAGCCTCTAAATCTACCTCTGGGATCCAAGGAACTGCTTGTTCCACTGCAAAATCCAGCGTAGTCACCCCTGAGAAGTCCTGCACCGAGCTAAGGTTTCCCAGTGAATCCACTCCCCAGATAGAAGTCCAGAACATGTCATGTTCTCTCCCCAGCAGCTGTGCAATGAAGAAAATTACAGAGAATGCGGTGTCACTGAAAACATTTTCTGGCCCTGCTTTGGATCTTCGCAGCCCTGGGTCAGCGACTAACCAAGCTGTGGTTTCCCCCACTACGAATCCAGTGGATGCAGAGAACAACCGTAACGGTGATCATGCTCCTCTTAGGATGAAAATCATGACCAGCAACGTTGGTAAGAAGCTGTCATGTGTGCTCAACGCCTCTCTTTCATCTCACTCTGACACTTTGGAGGACAGACAGGGTAACACAAATGCATCCAACAGAACAGAGACTCATAGTGCCAGACTCAGCTCCTCTGTGAAAAGACACAATCAGAACAGTCGCACACATCAAGCTAGGCAGAGAGAGACTCACGGGCATTCCAAAGATAAACCAGCAAACCTGTTGTCAGTCCACGTGGCCATTCCTTCAGACTCTCCACGGACTGCTAGGAAGACCCTCAGGTCCTCTGATCATCGGATAAGGGACTCAACTTTTAGGGGTATGGCTGACCCTGATCTTGGCCACTGTGACATTGTTTTTATTGACAAACCTATTACAGAATGTTTTAAGGAACAGCGGCGCAGCATGTTCCCACGCCGCAATGCCAGAAAAAGCACTAGGGGACACATGTATTCCGATGAAATCTGGGAGTTGAAAACTGTCCGTACATTGGCTGGGAGGGGCAACTGTCCTAATCCTATGCCAGAGCTGATCACATTGGTCACCCCAAAACAAGTGCTTTCTAAGCCTGAAGGTGTACCACCTGTGGATATGCCTTTTGCTGGAGCATGCAGGGAGACAATGAATCCCCAAATGTCCACAGAAGAGTCAGATGTGAGTGTGATACCAGGAACGGGAGATCTGGTGGAGGTGGCAGCCAGCGAAGTAGACGTTGTAGTTGAAACTAGTCAGACAGATCAGTGTAAGAGCATGGGGCAGTCTGATTCTTCATCTATGATTAGGTCCCTGACAGAAAACAAAGACAGAGGTGTGAACACAGATGCAGATGCAGAACAGGATACTACTGGAGCTACAGGGACGACAACAGAACATGGAGAAAGTGTTGTTCAGGCCCAATTTGGAGCAGAAAAAGATGACAATCCTGAGCCTCAAGAGGACATGTGTGAAAGTAATGAGCATATAGGCACAGAAACAGTAGTGGAGCCATTAGAGGATACAACCGTAGAACAAGATGAGCCCCATCTTTCATCTGATAAACTGCACATTGAGCCTGTTCACCAAAAGAACAGTGCTCCATCACCACTGGCTCAACCTGAGGATGACATGGAGGAAAAGAAAAAGGAGGAAATACAAGATGAGCAACCGCAGGAACTTCAAACAGAGACACCGATACACTCTGACAACTTTGAAGTGACAGAAAAGTCCAGCACTACAGTGTCTGCAGAGGAGCCGATGGTGAAAGAGACAGAAATTCAAGCATCTGAGGCAGCTGATGGTGTCATGCCTTCAGAGACCGAAGGCGATAATGACAACGATGTGTCCTCAAAGACACTTGATGCACTCTTGAAGGAATTACCCCCTTGGCGCAGAAAACGAGGGACCCCAGCTTTGCCGGCAAAGCATATAAGAAATACGGAAGCAGTGGTAGTGGGTTTTGTCAATGGTAGACCCGTATCGGCCTCTGACAGAAGTCTGCGTCGAAGATCAAGTAACAGCACCACAGTACCTATTAAAACCCCAGAGAAAACCAGTCAGTCTTTCCCCAACAATACTTCAGCTGATTCAACTGCTGAAAACAAAACATTAGGGAAACATCTACCAGAAACAGATACAGCTGTAAAATCGATTGAGACTACTCCTGTGATTCGGCAGGTGAAGGAAGAATCCTCTGACACACAGTCCAGCCCAACATCTAAATTTCCATCAAGGACTAAACAAATCCGTAAACAAAAGAGATTTCGGAGAGATCAGGATTGTTTGTCGGTCCTCTCAGATCAGCGGCAACTCAGATCGGCCGGCCAGAGGTCAGCTGGAGCTCCAGTATCCCCTCCTAAATCAAATGCTCTCACATCCATTTCTTCAAAACCAACTGCAACTCATACTCTTCCATCCACAGAGCACATCCCCTCCTCCCCCCTGCCTTCTTCACTTCCTGTTACTCCTCTTCCAATCAGGCCAACTTCCCCTGCAGCCTCTGAACAGTCCCAACAGCCCACAGTCCCAGAGACAAGTGTGGATTTAAACATTGAAAACATTGAGCCAGTAGAGACAACCTCCCAAGAAACAGAAAAAAACAAAGTAGAAAATATATCACAGGCCAAACAGAAACTACGGTCTATGAAGGCTTCAGTAGACGAGGGAAAGAATGACAAACAGCAACTTAGCAGTGAGTTATCGAGTCCGTTAGAAAAAAGTCCCGTAAAGACTGAAGTGCAAAGCCAGATCATGCCGCTAAGAAGTAAGCGGGCTCTCCGAAAGGAGGCAGAATCTAATGATGTTGCTTTGCCGCAGAGGCCGAATTTAGCATCTTTAGAAAGCAAGTGTGCAAGTGGAGATGAGAGCAGTTCCTCCATATCAGACAAACCCACAAGAATGCCATTAAGGAGTGAGAGCAATAAGGCTGAAATATCCTACCAGCCTGTTACTCCATCATCACCAGTGGACAATAAGAAATTGGCCTTAAGATCACAAAGACCATCTGTATCTTCTACCAGTGCTGTTACTGGAGCTGGCAGACATATTGACGTAGCTTCTCCTGTAAAGATAACTCCAGAAAGAGTAACCAAAGTTCAGACTAAGCCCCTTCCAGTGTCTGTCGCATCCGTGTTGCCCCACAGCTCAGCCATCCCTGTCATTACTCCAAGATCTGAGCCTCCAAAACAAGCTAACAAATTCTTTGAGGCTCTGACTGGTGAAAAAAATCAACACATAATTACAAATCTGAACATTAAATATGAGAAAATGCAAAAAGGCTGGGTACAAATGGACAAAGAGGGTCAGCCAGTCACAAAATACAAAAACAAAGCAGACAGGCAGGCAGCTATATGGAAAAGTAAACGCAGGGCACGAAAATCGAAGTCTTCAGAGCACCAGAAGTACTCACCGGTTCAAATGCTTTTCATGAAAGGTTTTAATCTCACAGATATTTGTCGCTGGTTCCTTGATACAACAGAAACAAAGTCCCTTGTCATTGTAAAGAAAGTGAATACACGTCTTCCGTCAGAAACTCAGCTGTGCTTCCACAGCTCATCGAGTGCTTCAGGGACCTCTCAGGGGGTATTCCCAAGCCTACAGGCAGAGCGCTTAAAGAAACATTTGAAGAAGTTTGCCATTGCCTCTCCTGTAAAGAGCAACCCCAAGAGTCAGAAACTGATCGCTAAAGCACTGGAGCAAGAAGCAAATGCAGTCAAAGGGAAGGAGAGGAGAGAACTTCCCACTACTACTCAGACTTTCACTAAGTCACACACCTCTGACAAAACCTCTGTACAGATGAGTGACTGTCAGAAATCCTCTGCTAAGTCAAAGAATCCAGCTAGTGCCAGGATCTTGAGGAAATACTCTAATATCCGGGAGAAGATGCAGGTTCAGCAAACCAGTGTTAGACTCAAAGAGGCTTCAAAAACCCTAAAGCCCAACAACATGAAAAGACTTGCCACTAAAAAGCCTGCTGCCAAGTCAAGTCTGAAACCATCTCTGAAGGCAAAAAAATCACCTCTACCTGTCGGTAAACAAATGAAAGCATCTGCAGCAAAAATGGAGAGAAGGAAAACATTGGCTGGCAGAAAAACTACAAAGTATCCGGTTCAACAGAGGGCGGTGAAGGCCCAGAGCAGCAGTAGAGCTTCAAGAGACACAACTAAAAAAGACGAAATGCCAAAGAGATGTTCCCAACGATTAGGCTCCCCTAAGACATCTGAACACAACCCTGTTGACACATCTAAAAGCAAGGTAGACAATAAAAAGCCAACTGAAGGGGAGAAAGTAGAGGTAGAGAAACCTGCTGTGAGTCGAGTGAGTGCTGCAAAAGTCCAAACAAAGACATCATCACAATGTGTTGTCGCTGAAAACAAAGGTACAGCGAACACTGTTGAAACCCCACAGCAGAGCATGGATGTCAAGGCCCCGACCTCACCTGACCAGGTACTAACAAGATCCCAGAGAAAAATGGAGGCGGCAGTCCCTTTGTGTGGCAGCCCCAGTCACGCCCCGAAGAAGGCCATAAAGTCCACGAAAACACAAAACACATCTCCTAAACCAGTCAGGAAAAGTGAGGAACCCACGCTAACGAGAAGAGGGGCTTTAAAATCCCCCGCAAAGAGAAGGCACGCTGCTTTGTTGCCTCGCAGTGCCACAAAAACTGCAACCAAGAGAGCTCAGGAGCTTTTAGAGACGCCGGCTAAGCGCACCAGGACGTCACTCTCAAAATGACATGCGCCTGCAGAGAGAGATCATCTTTATTTAGTGGATTTAGTGATTTTCTTTTTATCTGGAATATATTCAGAAGGACCAGGACTATATATTTTCTACTCCTCAGAGGACTCCTTTTTCAGTAGGCACATGAGAAGAAGGAACACTTTTTGAAAGTCATTTCTGCTTTTGTAAAGCTTCAGTGTGAAATTTAACAATGTGACAGAATATTTGCTCTGTGTTCAGGGACTACAGACAAGTCCTTCATGATGTCTAGTTGCTGTTTGGCTCTCTGTTTCAGCTCTCTGTGACACGGCTGGAGATAGCAACAGCTTATCAAACCTCATTTTTAAAGTTGGGATAACAAGCATTAAATTCATTTACCCTGTTTTTTTTGTCATTTTGTAAATAAATATTGTTTCAGACCATAGCATGCACTGCATTAATCTTTAACAGAACTCGCTCTATGAGAATGGAGATCAGCTTTTGAATATGATTTTTACTTGCAGAAGTAGGCAGTCTGTATCTCCAGCCTGTCTTCCAATCACAACATTGTGAATATGTGACCCGGTGCCTTATTTATGAAGTGTAAAGTAATAGAACATGTTGCTAAATGTGAAAACTCCTGTCCTTTTAGTTAGAACAACTTCCAAGTCAACTTTCATTTGCTTCAGAGTTTCTGTTCCACTCAGTGTGCCCCGTGCATCATCTGTTCATTTTTGTCTGGCTTAAGGAATTCTGATTTACACTCACCTGTCAGGTTTATTTTAATATCCTCATTTCCCCAGAGCATTAATTTAATATTGTTCTTACTATTGTGGTAGTAGATGTTAAAGCAAATACAAGTCTGAAATGTTAAAACAGACAGGTATGCTCTGTATGTGTCATCACATTTATATTTTGTATGTTGTTTTGGGTCAGTTTCATCACTGTGTATCTCTGCAGTCACCTCTGACCACATATTATATGCTCATAATAGTGACTTCACTTTGAGTATTTTACCTGCTTCTGCACGTGCTCAGTATGTTAAAATAGAGACAGTTTTAGTAACTGAAACCCAGAACTATATTTATGCCCCTGAGCTTTGAAAACTTTAACCTCATTCAACTTTGTGTGCACATTTGAAAAGCAAGAAATCCATCTTAGATCCTTGGGATACTGGCTTGTGTATTGCCTTGGCAACAATATTTCATAACAACAAAGGCCTGACAAGTATGTATATGTGGCTGGTTAATATGAACGACGTTTATGGCCTCTTGAGCATTATTTGACACACTATGGGACTAATTCCTTCCCTGATTATACATAAGTTAAGGATATGACATTTTTGGAGAAGTCTAGTCACACTTCTGAAATGTTTATCCAAATATGTCACAGTTTTAGGTTATTCTTTTTTTTATTACTGTCAGGCAGATGTTCTCATGATGTGAAGTTTCTTAACTTCCACTAGTAGCTTACATTAGTGTGTTGTCAGTTGTCATTTTTAGCACAGTGTTATTTTTTTATGTTCATTTCTCTGTAGAGGGTAAATCATCTGTAAATGCAAAACATGGCTGTCATGTTTTTATTGTTATTTAAGAACTCCATTTAGGCTAACGAATTTAGCAAATCTGAAACAGCCCACCAAATATCAGACTTGAACATGTTTATTCTTTACATTTGCTATTTAAAAATTTTGATTTTGTATATTAGAAAGAAATAACTGCTTTATTTGTGGTAATCCCAAGAATAATACATCTTTATGTTAAGAACTTTGTATTTTTGTTGGAGCTGATATAAAGATGTTGGAATTTTATCTTTGTTTCTTGGCTCATTTATACCTGATTTTTAATGTTATTTAACCAGACAAAGTTGAAGTGGCAAAGTGTTTTAAAACGTGTTTATACCCGTCCTGTCCAGACATGGGTTTAAGTTGAAAACCTTTCTCACCTACATACAGCCGATCTTTCATTGTGTGAAAGTGATGCTGTATGTTTTTGTCTGTTTAATTGTCTGTTTCAGGTGATATTCAAACATTTGAATAATAATGCCTGGTAAATGCCTCATTTGAAGCATACTGATCATTTGACACCCTGCCATGCAAATATGTACCACCCTCCATGACAACTAGGTTGTTGAGGCACCAGAGCTTGTGGACTAAGCTCTAATGGCAAAACAGTTTCTCCGCTTTGCTATAGCTGAAAATGGAGGCATTTTACATAGAGGGAACCTGCCATGTCCTGCCATACAGTTCACAGGTCAGAGCACCACAGGAAGCTCCCACTGTCGGATATATTGGCTGACTTTAGAAAACAGGATGAATGAACCAACTTGATCTCACCAAAAACCTGGCATTTTTAGTTAGTTTAATGGGTAAATTTAGCTAAAAGACACCACTGAAATAAATCTATTCACATTTCTTACTTAATAAAGAAGATGGACTGCTCTCTGAATGAGCCCAAACCATGAGAGCTCTGAACTGAGAATGTTTGGTGTCACTTTGTGGCTTCCTCTCTTGATCCAAAGAAAGTGTCTCTACAGTGTGCGCATATGGTGAGAGATATTTCACTTTTCTTATGTCAAAGAAAGTACAGCAAAAGTCCATTAGTTAGCATTTGAGCCTCATTTTAGCTAATGTTTGTGTGTATTTTGCTAAATTGTCACCAGCAAAATTTTGCTGAATTATTAGCAGTTCCTGTTTGCAACATACATGTCATGTACAGACAACTGTCGCTGGAGTACTTTGATAGTAAAGAAAATTTTCAAAAGGCAAGTTCTGGAGGAGCATATTTTTGTTTCCAAGCTGATTTCTGGACTTTCATCAGCCATGGGCATTGGAGTTAATGATATTCTCTGGGATTGTAAATCACACTGAATCTAAAAATATATGTATCATTTGACCGAATTCTGATGACTCCTGCCAAGCACCAACCAGCATCTGATGCTTATCATACACCTGTGTAGACTGTGTGGTAAAGTCCACTGAGCTGTCCTGACTTCACTGATTCCTGAGACACCATCACCAACAAGTGCAGGGTTCATCTGGAGAGGGTGACTTCTTCCTGATAGACTGATAGAGTGAGGGATCAGGGAAAATGTCTAAACACACACACACGGATTCACAGTCAAGGCCTCAAAGATGAGACATTTTTTTTTATGTTAAACCAAGAACAGAATCCAAAGCAGAAGACTCCAAAAATTAAGTTGGAGAATGCAGCTATGCATGCACAGAGAAATGACAAGACAAATGCGCAGAAACAAGAGATTTTCTTTCTAGTTTGTCAGTCTGATGCTTCTGGCGGTGTATTGCCTTTTATAGGATCAGTTTTAAATTGATTCAAAGGTTTATTGACAGATTTATGTTTAGACACTGTTATCTGGATTGATAGCGAGGCCCCTTGCATCTTTTTAATTGCTAAATTTAATTCTGAAGTTACAAGTTAAAAAATTTTAAAATTTGGAGTCGTTTACTGAGGTTTCAGTAATTTTTATTTATGAATATGGCAATAATTATTTTTGTTTTTTATATAACACAATGTATGGGAGATTTTGCATAGTTCTGAATGCTCCGGGGTGTACAATTTTCAGCCAATCGTCACCTAATTTGGTAGATAATCTAATATAGGAATCCAGAAGTCACAGTTTGGTCAAGATCAGTAAAGGGTCAAGGTCACCAAGGTCAAATATGTGTTTTTAACCATAACTTAATATAGGAAGGAGCTAGAGCTATGCAGCTGGTCTCAGAATATCCAGACAAGAAATCTCAATTTATAACCTTGACATTCTTATGGTCAAATATGAATATTTTTCGCGATAATCGTGAAAATTTGTACTTAGAGGACAAAATCACGGCTCAGTGTACACTCGGTATACGCTGTCTTAGAATGCTGCGCTCTCTGAGTGCTTTTCTAGTTCTATATCGTCTGTTTTTACACACCTCTTCCTGTCTCTTTAGGCTTTGCCAAAGACTGCACATAACTTGGTCTTGACTCTGAGACGGATGAAATCAGGGAAGTCGTGGTGCATTCAGGTGCACTATGTAAACTGAAAAACACTAGATGTTGATGTGAAGTTCCCTCCTGCCACCTAGTGGATCTTCTTTTAACTGTTTAACAACTGTTTTCCTAAACTGTTAAGACTGAATTTATCGTTGGTACATTTTTTTAGTTTGCATTCAAGGTCACCTAATAACACAAAGAGACTAACTGCTAGATTCTTGAGGTGAAATAATAAGTTATCTTCAATGAAATTCTGTGATGAGATGGATAGATGGATGCTTTACTCCAAAACACAGAAACAGTGATACGTATACTGTATGTGTCTGTTACTCTACCTGCAAAACTGACATAGAGGCTCATTTGCGCTTTATATATCTACAGTAGTATCTATCGATCCGACCCCAATAAATCTCACACATTTAGGAAAGTTTTGAACATATCACATGGTGGAGTTTGCCCTTTCCATTTTATCTGAGCCCTTTAATGGCTTAAAGAGATGTTAAGCACAACAAAAAAGACATCCCATTCTTAAAAGCACACACATTTAAGTTTAATTAATTAAAAAGAGTGGAGGTTTGGTAAACATTTTGTCGGTGGCACTACATACATTCAGCATTATTGGGAGTTTTTCAATTTAATCCCACCATCTGTCCTGTAACAAAAAAGCAAAGCGACAGAACCCAACAAGAGATATTTCTTAAGTTCTTGCACCAGTTCAATACAACAGAGACATTGTGTTACAGTAACATATTTATGTATATAGTTCATAGGATGGAAAATCTGTGTTTCTGGTCATGTGACCAGAAAACTGAATTACATCTCAATATAGCACAAGCACCACTATGATGTCCACCAGAAAGTTGAATGCACCAGTCCAGAACAGATCAGTGCAGAGGAAGGAGAGGAGACATGAAAAGAACGCCACATTCGACTACATATGCACCTTTAGGAGGCACACAGCCTAAGATTTACAGTGACTGTTCATCAGTATCCTTTATGAGATCTTCTTTAAATGTTATTGTACACCACTGGGATCACATTAACAGCATGTAAAACAAGGTTAACATGGGTAGCAATATGAATAGGAGCTCTGTGTGCATTGTGCCAAGCTGAGATCTGGCTCTGCAGACTTTCACACTATAAAGAGACTTTTAACATTTAAATCAGCAAAATGGATAAACACAATCCCATTCTGCAGGGAGAATGCCTTAAGCCATCCTGATGGACTGTCACTCATTGAACAGTATGTGATTTCTATATCTTACATTGGAAACTAAATAACAGCTAAAAGTTACCACTTCATGAATAAGCATAGGTCATATTTATCTATACACATTTATACATTCAGGTATGACTGTTGTGTTCACTTTAATTGGCACCATTTCTTCTTTTTCATGTGGATAGCCAGTCAGTGCTGACAGGCATTGAAATGTCCAGACCTTTCTCATTAATGATCTGTCCGTAGTAGACATGTATTGCCTATTCAGACAGATCTAGGATGCTATATCTTAACGTGATCATCGTCCTCAGAAGCAATTTCATCCTTTTTCTTCTGGCTTGACAGCAGCTTATGATCAGTTGAGCTTGACTACTTTAACTCTGTTGAACTAAAAACACCTCTATGGCAAACATCTCTCAAATTAAAATGATAGAAATACAACAGAAAACTTCGACAAAATGGACATGAAAACCATCAGAAGCCTTTAAGTGTGGTGGTATGTATGGTAATTACAAGTTAAATTTGAGGGGGACCTCTCCAGCCCCTGCAGCAAATGAGGAATGTCTGAGCCAGAGAGGAGGAAAACACTGTCGTAACTCGCTATTAAGTGATGTTACAAATACCTCACAGATTTTTATGCTATTTTTATTCATTGTTTTACCTTTTTTCATCTTTTTGAAATTTTGGAAAATATCTGAAAATCAGCAACATTTATGCCTTTCACTTTCTACAGGAAAATGCCTTTAGATAAAATAAATAAAATCAAGCACAGACTCTCATGAATTAGATGTAATATTCACATGGAAGACAACATATACAACATTAAACATATTTCTAGACCAATACTGCCTCCTATACAACAAGGCCAACCAGCTGTTGTATTTTTGGCCAATTAACGTAATCAATTACCTTGTTGGAGCATGTGAGATCAACAAATAAAAACACCTAGGGAACCAACTGAATGCCTTTCCACCAATCCCAAAGCTTCCAGAAACACACTTACTCTTTAACATAGAAAAATACTATACCAAAATGAAATACAAATATATATATATATATATATTAGAATCTGTTAGGCATTTCTATATAAAGAGTTGTTGGGGAGGTTTGGGGGCAGCTAGAGGGGTTAGGTTACACCATGAGACAAAATATAACAAAAATAAAAACAAATCAATATGAGAAAGTAGACAGAACAAAACAAAAGAAGATGATTCTGCAACCTTTTGTTTTGTAAAAACATTTATAATAATATTAAGAAGCTCTACATAATTGTTGGCAAACTCTTCTCCACACATGCAACAGTTTGCACAAGTTTAATACTGCAGGCATCGAGAAGAGTGACGCTAAACAGCCTCCTGCCCAAAGGGAGTGGGATTATGCAAATCATCCTAACCCCGAGGCAATGCATGCTGGGGGGGCTGATAACCACTGAGCACTGCCAGCACCACACAGGTTTGCTGTACGAACAGAATAGATAGTTGCACCACACAGGCCCTCTCACTTTTGCAAGTGTTAAGACTGTGGAAATGTATATTTGCCATGCGAGTGTGATCATGTACGTCAGAGAGGTGTACGACTGTCGCTTTCAGTGCTGCTAGTCAGTGCAGTCTCTATTTTTATGGAGTTTCTACGTTACGGTATCTCGCAGCCAACAACTGTGACGTCTGACCACCTGTCCTCGAAGCCAAGACATCCGCATTGGATTATGTGCCACTCTAACCCTACCTTTTCTTTGTTCTCTTCTACACGTGCACGTGTGGATGGATGACTGTATCCTGGCAGAGAAATTGCTACACCAAACCAACAACAACTTAAACTCAACCCAAGCCATATCCGGCCCAGTCCAGGTAACCCAGCCAAGCTCAACTCAAGATAGCTTTGCCAAGTCAAACGGTCCAGCTCTCTTCTCATCCCTCTGTTTCTCTCTTTTTGTCTTTCTCTGCCTCTCTTCTGCCACTCTGAGCCAGGCTGGACCCCACTGTCCTCACTGCCTCCACGAAGTAAAGATGGTAGATGGTGGCTAGGCTGTAAGAGGCCTCACATAGATGGATGGGTAATTTGGGGTTGGAGGGATGCCTATCTCTGAATGCAACACCTTTGAAATCTCTGGACCCCTTAGAACAATGTTGCAGATACAATGGTTCTGTTGATGTTGTTGTCACGTTTACATTGTTGCTCATAATGTTGGTTTCTCTGTGTTACTGTAGGTCACACACCCTTGGAAGGGGAGGAAATGTCCTATTTTACAAACATTGTTGTCCATAATATATAGATAGAGGTTTTATATATATTCTTTATACTCTCTCTTTCTATTCTTTCCCTCCCTCTCTTTCCTCCAGTCCTCTCTCTTCCTTCCTTTCTATCTTCTGCTCAGTGGCAGAGGCAGGAAATTTGAGTGAATGGTGCTACATGCAGCCCACACAGCCGCACTTGATGGTCTTTTCCACTTCCTCGCTGAAGGAGGTTCCATCGCTGCATTCAAAGGTGTATTTCCGGCGTTTCATTCGCTGGCTGGCGCAGCAAGCCCCCGTATCACAAGCACCAGTGCACTCCACCCAAGAGACCATGCGTGTCGTCTGGCAGATGGCGTAGCCTCGCTGTACCTGGTAGAAGTCTCGCACAGGTTCCCCTCGGCATTCAGACTCTAACATGAAACACCCACAGACATTGTTATTACTTGATCACTCATGGTATACGCAGGAATACTGAAGTTAAATTCAACACCTTTTAAAACTTCCTTTCCAGAGACATTTGAAGTCTGAGTTTGACTTTGAGTTCTAACTGGTTTCATCAGCAACACACCGCAGACACTGTGTTAATAATGTCATATTTGTAATTTTGACAGAGAAAACCAACCTGCATCACAAAGTTCTCCAGTGTAGCCACTTTCACAGTGACAGTAGGCATCTCCTGTGTCTGAGATCTGGCAGCGACCATGTTTGCAGGACAGGCGACGGCAGGGGTTGAACAACTCTCCTTGTTGGTTACACAGGGCACCACGGTAACCCTCCACACACTCACAGCGGTACGACTGAGAGTCCAGTGGGATGCACTTGCCATGGACGCACCTGGTAAAACACAATAACCTTGATGAATTGAAGAGATTACTAAAACTGAAGTGCTGTATCATGGATTTGCAGCGTTGAAAACAGTTAATCCACTGAGATTTCCACTATGGACAAAGGCCTCTCTACTCTACATACATTGTACAAAGTGGTTGAAATTATCTCCACCTTAGCTACAACAGTAAAATGCCACTTATGCATTTTTTGCAATAATACACACATTATAATACATCAGCCATAGCAGTGGTAGTTTTACTTGAATGCTTGAAGCACATGTTGATTTGCTAACGTACTTGCTGCCCTGGCAGGGGTTGGTAGCAGGCGCGTCACAGTGCGGCCCACTCCAGCCTGGCTGGCAGTGGCACACTGGTCCCTGGAGCCCATCAGGCTGGCAGATGCCATGTACACAGTAGATCTTCTTGCAGGGCTCACAGCCCGGTACCACACCAGGCTTCATCTGGGTCTTGGTGAAGTCCTGGAGCTCATTGTTGATGTACAGGTTCTGGATACAGCCATGGAAACTGGAGCCGTTCTGAAGCTGCCAGAGACGGAAAGCGCTGGAGTGTACATCCACTGGCATGCCTGGAGAAGGAGAGAGAAATGAGAGATGATGTTAAAATGTGTGAAGATGTGTGTTCTGGATCACAAACAGACAACTAACATGGGGCTGGTATGAGTGTAATGGAAGATGGTGTTTCAAACATGGGTATCCCAGCAGTGCATACACAATTTGTCAAATTAATAAATGCAGCTCTGTTTTTTTTAATTGGCTTGATATTTATTTTTTGCACCACAAGACACATCATCCTTGAAATAGATGACAGCAAAAAGCAAACAGGAATGGGAAAATGTATCCTGCTGTGTTGTATGAATGAAGTATAGTACAGCACAGCACAGCACTGAAACACACTGTACAAATTCTGAGCCACTCCTGAGCACACACTGTCACTGAGCAGCTAAATCTTCACATCAAATTTTGTGTCATGTCAAGAGTGGCTAACAAATAAATACAGGTACATTTTGTACAAACATGCAAATACAGAACAAATCTGAAGTGAAGACTGTGTCTGGTAGATGTTATGGTAGTCACTAGAGGGCACACTTTACACACTGTAAGAAATGTGTTGGAAGGACAATAGAGCTATTGGACTATAAAGCTGGATATTGTATGTTCCCTATAGATTATGAGCTGTCGTTTTTTTAAGAGTTATGTTTCATCTGTCAAGTTGAACTTTGTATATTTTCACCACAAATGCATATGGCGTATTGGTCGATCTACGCATTTTTATGTATTGTGAGTTAATGTGTGGCTCCTAGCAAACACAGTCATGACTGGAGATGGGGATGATGTGAGTGGAGGATAGGGTTTGAGTTTGGGTTGCAGGTAGGACGGGTTATAGGGTTGCATGGTTGAGGGGAGGGTTGGTTGCGGTGGTGACAAAGCGAGGGGGGAGGGGTGGTGATTGACAGTAGTGTAGTAGTTAAGAGTGCCTGCAGAGGAGGGAGGTGTGTTCTGGAGAGGGCCCCTACCCCCCACGTATAGTGGAGCCTCCCCGTTGAGGGGCCGCACCGCCCCAAAGCTGTCCATTGTGGTAGGGAGACCCCCGTCAATGGACAGGTTCACCATCTGGTCAAAGGTCACTAGCTCCACTGTGTGGAACTGGCCATCGTTGATCGTCTCAGTGCTAGCAAAAAGAAGCAGGTTGGACATAAAATATAGTCAGTGGACATAATAAAAAGTGCAAATAGTATTACTGTTATTTACCTGTCACTGAAAGTTTAACTTTTCAAAGGCAACTCACCTGTATATGGCATGTCCTGGCTGGCTGCCGGGGTCATAGCTGACCTTGACATGACCTTGGTAGAGCTCTACTGCAATGTGATCATTGTCTCCGTTGTACAGAAGGATACCATTATCCTCAGCTGTTGACACCTACAGAGGGAACATGTTTGCATTGGGTTTTTGAACTATACAGGTTTCAGAAAGGCAGCGTCACCAGACTTTTAACACCCTCTGTGGATACCTGTAAGGTGATGTTAGCTTGTGGCCAGTTCTTTAGGTCAGAGAGTAGCAGGTAGGAGTCTCTGTCAATGAAGTTAACGCTGACCAACTTCTCACAGCGTGGACCCCCAAACTCTGGAGGACATTGGCAGAGGGCACGTCCACCTCGCTCCACACACGGGGCGTTGTTCTGGCAGTCAGCCAGCTCGCACAGGGACAGTGGAGATGGGGGAACCTCACACAACTGGCCGCTATAGAGGGAAAGCATGAGTCTAGTGAAGCAGATGATACCATGCAGCCAACATATAGTCTGTGTTAAATGGATGTTCTTCTCACTTGTATCCGTCAGGACAGACGCAGGAGTATCCATTTAGCTCGTCCACACACTGAGCTCCATTCTGGCAACGGTGCTCCTCGCAGTCATTATAGTCTACACTGCAGTCATCACCAACATAACCAGGAGAGCACACACACCTGCAATACACACAAACAAGAATCACACTGGAATCAAAGTGTAAAGCGACCTTCAACTCTGTCTATTTTTAATGTGTGACATCATTATTCCTTCACTATATCTGATGTTTGCTGGCAGCAAACACTCACTTGGGTCCAGTGGAGGTGATGAGGCAGGTAGACTGATGTTGACAGGGGCTCCGTCCTGGAGCACACACATCCTCCATTTCTTCACACATCTCCCCTACACAGACAGAGTGTTAACAAAGTATGAACTGTTGTACAAGAAGTCAAACAGTAATTTATTATTACAGCATGACCACTTGTAAAGATGCAAAATTAATAATAATAATAATAATAAAGTTATAGTTTCATGAATATTTTTCTAAAAATTCTTGATTTCTTAGCTTATGTCAAGTATTTTAAAATTTGTTTAAGGATACGTGTGTTTGTCTAAATCTAAAAATAATGGCAGATTTTTTTTCCGTACAGAATTTCTTTTGATTACAAAATATATTTGCTTGTTTGCACTCAGGATCTCTTAAAAAAACTGCTGCAGGGACTAACCTGTGTAGTATGGGGGACAAAAACAAGTGTAGTTGTTGACTCCATCCACGCAGGTTGCTCCGTTCTCACAGTCGTTATCCTCACAGTCGTCAATACTGGTTTTGCAAGTGGGACCCTCAAACCCAAGAGGACATGTGCAACTGTAAAATTGAAAAAAAAACAACAACACCAAAACACTCAATACACCATTGTGTCAAGTTCCTTGTGAGATAAAGGAGAATTCAGATTGCCTTTCTCACCTGTACTCCCCCTCCTCATCCTCATTCACTTGGCAGGTTCCTCCGTTGGCACATGGGTTACTCACACAGGCATTCAGAGCCGTCTCACAGTTCTTGCCCTGATACAGAGATAATGTTCTTTCTTTTGATATAAATTATGCACATTTCAATACCTGCAATGCATAAAAGACGTTAACAAATACGGTGATAGCATGGTGTGACTCTGACCTTGAATCCCGGAGGGCAGCTGCACCTGTAGATCTCCACCACATCGCTGTGACAGATGCCTTGGTTCAGACAGGGACTGGACAGACAGGGGTTACACTTGGCCAGCACTGTAGTATCCACATCACCTGAGGAAACACCAGACCAATAAGATGGACTTAGATGTAATACTAGTGCTGCTTACATTATATTTCAGTAACACAATTACTAACCTGTACATTCAAACTTCTTGGCAGGTGTTGTGAGCAGCAGTTTGCCCTCCATGCCCTGTGGACCAGCACAGCGGGCGATGCCAGGCTCTTTGTAGCTAGTCTTCACCCAGTCAGATAGCCAGCGCAGGCGGCAGTCACAGTGCAAGGGGTTGGCACCAATTGCCCTAAGAGGTGGATAAACATATCAGAAGTTTGATAAAGTTGGATGTCTGTGTTACTTTTCAACCTTGTTTAGTTCAGCAACAAATTCTATCTGTTGCTGTAATACCCTCCATCACCAGCAGGTGTCTCTACATCCCCTCACAAAACAAACCAACTCAACTTTGTGTACTATACAAATAAAACGCTGCTTTTTAAAAGTGTAAAGAAGATTTAAAGTGTAAAGCGCAATGCCATGTTGTGCCATACATCATCTGGAAGAAGGCCTCTCAATTATAGGCAAAGGTGCGAACAGAAGGCACTCTTAACCACTTCTGTCATGGTGGTAGTGAATCAATGCCGCTCTGTCCTCCTGCTGGATGCACAAACACTCCTGAATCGATGCACTTCCATTACAGTGGAACACAGGCTCATCTTTCAGGCCAAGCCAATAGCTGACACCTGACATCTGCTAACATGAAAGCCACTTGACTGTGACTGTGGATCAATGGTCGAACTCCATCCCTCCCTTCGCCCCGCTCTCATGCAGCCTTGACTTCTGTATGGCCCTCTGAAAAATGTCTTTGTTTAGTTCTCTCTATCCTCTCTTCTTCCTCTCCAGCTCTGACACTAATGGGTCAATTGATCAGTGACTGTCAGGAAATGACGTGACTATCTAGGCTGAGTGGCAGAGGGCACACTGCACAGATACTTCAAACTGAGATACAAGGACTGTGTAGTTTAACACATGTCCACGAGAACATGCACAACCACACAACGCCTATGCGCCACACACAAAATGACATACATAAACAAACCAAAACAAACACTGAAGTCCACAGACCATGGATAATCTGTGTGTGTGTGTGTGTGTGTGTGTGTGTGTGTGTGTGTGTGTTTTGGAGATGTTGCAGGAAGATGACAGTACAGGGGTCTGTGTGTTGGTTTAACCACAGGACTGTGGCTGATTAAGGAAGGGCTTGGCTCATGTGAAGCCCACCAAAGAGGACTACAGACAGGCCACTGTGAGACACTCTCCGGCTGTCTGACCAGACCCCCTCTGGGCCCGAAAGTGTGTGTATGTGTGTGTGTAGACTTCACAAACTCTGCTAAGTGCAGACAGTTTCACATATAGGGGCCATCAGGGTGTAGAGTTCAGAGTGTGTGTTCCTACTTACAAGTGGGAAAGTGAGGCCACATCACTGAAGATGCCATCAGGAAGCTCTGAGATTTCGTTGCCATGGAGAGACCTAAGGGGCGATGAATTAAGGAAGGAGAAAATTATGACCACAAACATGTTTCATCAAAAACTGCTGTTTTGTGTGACTTTTCTGAGGGAAATATGAGAGTTGAAATAATAGACAGAAAATATACTATTTTAACAACCAATCAATCACTTGAGACACAGTTAAAATTAAAAAAAAAAAAAAAAAAACTGAAATTGAGTGTGATGTTATTTTACAGACAAAGGGATGATAAATATTCACCAGAATTAACAAAAAATATATGTTGAGGGATATTTCATTGCTGTGTAGAGTGTTGGGTTTGTATTTTTGGTTGAGCTTTGTGCAGCTGGCAGAGATGTGAGGCTCTATAAGTATGTAAAGGACTGGTGTCAGGTTTCTCTATGTGTCTGGCTGGCAGGGGAGGTGGTACCACATGCAGGGCCTTGAAAAACATTAGTGCGATTGTGCATATTTACCAGTGTATTTAATATGCTTGCATATTTGGGCACATCCATGCTCTTATAATCATTTGTATGCATAATGTACTGTATGTACACTGTTTCCTTGCTGTTCTCTGACTACTATCTAAGGTGACAAGCCAACATGGCTTAAAGGCTAGATGACTGATGGTTGCTGTAATCCGCAGGGTCATTACCACCTCCAACCCTCAGCTGACCGCACACTAATGTTACCACGGCTCAGTCTGCAGCACCAACACATGACACATCTGCTCTATGTGCCTGGATGATGAGAAGTGATGTATAAACAGACTTTGAAACCCTACTTCCTTTTGTTGTTTGATCTGGGAATTACTACTGAGCTGTGGACGAGTCAGGGGAAAGGATACAGAGAGCAAATTGACCAGAGAGCATGGTCAATGTAAGGATGCAGAGCAGCGTTCAAGAACGAAAGGGAAAATATACAATGTAACCGTCTGAGACAACAAGTTAATTGGCCTGTACGCAGGGGAGAATGATTGTTAGTGCAGCACAGTGCGTAGCTGCGCTGTGGTAGTCAGAGGTAGGATGCTAAGGGCATGAAGCCAGCAGCAGTGTGCCAGCTAGGCAGAGATCCCATGGGGAAAAGGAGCCAGGGAGTCTCCAGGAAGAAACCTGATCCGCTCTCCCGCTAACATTTGCTCTGTCTGTCTTTTTCTTTTCTACAGCTGTGTGTCATTACATCACTCCATCTTACCTTTGTCAACCTATCTCTAGCTTGGCACAGTCCTGGGAATGAAATTGCTTTTGATGTTTCGGGAGAGGCAAATGATGGTTAATGATCTACAGTGCACCCAGACTGTCCAATCGAACATGTTCAAAAATGTTCACACAGGCTTGCTCACCTGCAACCAGTTAATAATGGTTTTGTTATTCTGTGAATTCTCTGAACTCAAGGATCGTGTGATACCAACATTCAATCACAGTGCTGCAACTGACCGTGGTTTGAGAATATGTCGGGTTTTATTTCATTCGTTTGCTTTCTTTTCAGTTTTCACCCTTTATCACACTCTTTCAAATCACTTTCTTTTCTCACAGCTTCCCACCCAAGCCCTGGCGAGTCACGCCCTAGCGCTGTCTAAGCTTACTCACCTCACACCTAATACCCAACAGGCCAATTAGCAGCTTATTAATCTGCAGCTCAAACCACAACCATCATACACACACATGTGTACACTTGCACCAAACCACCAAACCACTTGCGCCCATGCCAGACTCAGACCCCTGGTCTGTTTGAAGCACTGAGCGTTAATGATTCTTCTCCTCTTTACTGCTCTGTAAAGCCAAAGGTGCAGCTTTATAAAGGCTTCGGCACCTGTGTGTGAGTACGAGCTAGTGTCCCATTCGTAGCCAGCTTTGGCATCTCACTGTGGTTTTCTGTGAAGCTTCCAACTTTGAACTTTGAACCCAGTTGAAACTATTAAGCGGAGCTCATTGTCGCTTCGGTTTTGTTGGAGCCACACAGCTTTGTTGTTTAAAAAAAAAAAAAAAAAAAGCCATGGCACCAATTGACATTTAATGGGAGACTTATGATTGATCACACCAGCAGTAAATACATCAAAGTTCTCTGCTTCATTTGGACGCCCGTCTGACTGAGACAATAGTCCAGACAGTCTGTGTGTACATATGGGTGTGTGTTTGAGCTGGTATATAGTTCTGAAGCTGTGTGTGTGTGTGTGTGTGTGTGTGGGGGTGGGGGGGCCTCACATGGCGTCTAGCACACTTTCAATGTTTTAAAAGTGAAGGTGGCGTGAGTGAGTAAGTGCAGAAATAACGGACGCAGCATCATTAGAGATCAAAGCGACGCGCCCGGGCTTGCAAGGCGGCATCAGCTAATGATGACCGAGCTTCACTCTCATTCCACGCTAAAAGGGCTCTTACGCTTTGTGCCTCGTAATGATCAGGGCTTTAGTCGAATCTCACCGTAAAAGAGGCTTTGTTGAAGCTTTGTTGTCAGTAGTAAAAAGTGTGCCTGCTATGAGCACACATGGAAGGCCGATAAGTCTACTCCCACACACATACTAATGGGCACCAAGCCAGTAGATGACAAACATATAAGCTATGCATGCACACACACACACACACACACACACACACACACACACACACACAGATGCATACATAATCTCATAAGGAGTTGAGCCTGGTCTCTGCCCTTCCTTTGCAGAACTAAACTGTACATTTGAGTTAAAGTGTGAGGCATCCAGCTGCTGTATCTTTGGGTGCAGGTCCTAATTCTGGTTTTGGTTTCGTCATTTATCTGTCGAACGTATTTACATTCTACATCTCAGTTATTTAGCAGACCGATTCAACTATGGGGAGCCCATGGTCACTGAGAGTGCACAATCAAAGACTTCATAACTTCATAAAAGCCCGGAGGCAGAGTCAAAAGCATTATGGTTAGCGGGGCAAACGTTCGCTGGTAATCAGTGTCAGAGTGATTTTGTACAGTGGGTTGTGAGGGCGTGTGTTTGGCCCTGACGGTGAGGCGGTGATGAGTTCGGGGCATTTAGAGGTGAACAGGCGGACTGGGAGGATGCCCGAAGATGAGACGTGGGCAGAAGCAGGAGCTGCTGCGGCCCCCGTGGCTGCCATTTAAATAGAGAAAATAGGTCGGAGGTTGTGTGAGTGTGTGTGTGAGTGTGTGTGTGTGTGTGTGTGTGTGTGTGTGTATGTGTGCGCAGGCGTGGATGTGAATTCATAAGTTGTCATAACTGTTTAGACTGTGTTTCTGTCCTCTGGAGTAAATCAATGATTCTCAGCATCTGCTGCACCGCCTCTGTAGTCAGTGCAAGCTGCAAAAATATCCTCCTTAGTAACTCATTTAGTCTAAAAGTGAATCTTGTTTTAGAACATTTCTTTCAAAATAACTTCAATTGTCTCAGATGAAGATGCTGTTTTGGGAAACGTCTTGAAATTACATGACAACAAAGAAGCAGTTCCAACATTTGATTTGCATCAAATCTCTCTAATACCACTGACAAGATCCATTAAGTATTAAAAATAGGACTTTAACCCAATCTTAACCCAAGACCGACACACTGTTACAAACACACATATGCATTTGAAATACAAAAATAAACTCACAGCAGTCGGAGGGAGTGCAGTCCACTAAAGGCCATTTTGGGGATACAACGCAGAGAGTTGTAGCTCAGGATTCTGAAATATAAAAATAATTACATATGCATGCACACAAAATTCATCTGTTTCCATCCTACTGTCAGCACAGGAATGAAATACTAGCTCTTGGCTGACGAGGAGGACTTACAGAGTGGTGAGCTGGCTCATGTTAGCGAAGGACGAGTTGGTCAGAGAGTTGATCTTGTTGTTGCTCAGGTCTCTGAAAGGAAAATTTAAAAGGCATAAGCTCACTATATGGATCTGCACAATGAAATAGAGGAGGCAGATGGATAAAGACTTACACCAGTTGTAGGAATTTGAAGGTTGACAGTTCCTTTGGCACAACACTGAACTGGTTTCCATCCAGATACCTGAACAAAGAGACACAAACAGTCACTAGACAGAAAATGACCCATCGAGACCAACATGTGATATGTATCCTGAAACAGTCTATGCAGAAAACAAGAGCTTGTATTTACCAGCTAATGTTATTTATAATTATGCAGTATTTTATTTTCTGAAATGTTTTTCTTTGAGAAAATGAAGTGATGGCTTCATGAAACTGCTTCACAGTGAAAGTCATACTGAGGCCTATGGCTTTTGCTAATGTGCTGCAGGAAATTTTGACTTATTTGCTCAAATACATTTTTGTTGAGCAATACATTCATATACACGTTAATGAACACACAATCTGATATCACCAAGTAATTAACAGTCCTGGACAACTACCATAATAGTCCTGGACCACTAACCCTAATCCTTACCTTAACGCTAAAAAACTTTGACATTTGTCCAGGACTGTTAAGTACTTGGTGATATCAGATCATCTGTCGAGCACCAATAAACCACCTGTAAAGGCTGACTAAAGGTAAAGGAAGTGCAGAGTAAAAGGACAAAAAGCAACCAAAAGAGCCAAGATAATTCCACCAACCAATCAAAATTACCTCTATATCTTCATTCACGCACATCTTTCATCTGAATTAAATGGGTGCAGGATGTAGATTGTCTACTAATATCAAGCAGTAAGGTACACTTTTTACCCCACGCTGATGCAGCCAGTTTAATCTAATGTTACACCAGTTAGACAAATGTTTTGTATTTGAAGTACCTTTTCATCTTTCATTTTCACGTTTTGGGTCAACAACGTGTCTCATGCCTGGAATTCAAGTTCAGCAATCCCTGTATATAAATATTCCTATTCCAGACGCATACTGGGTTATACATGGCAAGAACAACCTGAACACTAAGCTGCTACTGGCCTTTTATCACTTCTCTGTGGAGAGCATACTGACATACTGTCTGGGCGTATGGTATGCAGGCTCCACAGCCGAGGACAGGAAGGCGGTGCAGAGGGTCATCAACACTGCCCAAAAGATCATCGGCTGCCCTCTGCCCAGCCTGGAAAACATCGCCACATCCTTCTGCCTCAGGACAACCAAGGCCATCACAGGTGACCCCTCACACCCTGCCAACCCCCTGTTCGACCTGCTGCCTTCTGGGAGACGCTACAGGTCAACAAAATCTCACACGAGTAGACTGACAAGCAGCTTCTTCCCCTGGGCCATACGGACTGCAAACACCCACAGATACACTCACTCACACTTACCCACAAATAGTCTCCCATAACCTCCCTTCCATGGACAACAATAACCCCAAACCAGCCTACCTTCTCCCACCCCCTTGCACCTTAACTGCACAATCACCTTACTGTAAATTATTACTACTGTTATTTATTTACTACTGTTACTTATTACTCCACTCTTTTGCAGTGTCATTCTCTTGCAGTGTATATTACACCTATCACCCTCTCATATCGCTGTTTTAAGAGACAATGATAATAATAATTTTTACTGTAAATGCCTGTTTTGATTATTGTCTGTGTGTTATTGTTGTGTTTGTGTTGCCATTGTTACTTTCCGTGGTGTATTGTAGCTATTTACGAGCACCCTCAAATTTCATTGTACCCTCCCAGTATAAATAATAAAATAAAAGACTATTCTATTCTATTCTAGTGGGAGTGAATAACTGTAAAATGGTGGTAAACTTATCACTTTCAATGACCTTTTTTGATTTGTCTGTCTAGCAAAACAAATGAATGTGACCCAACACTCCAATTTTTGAAGCGACTCAGGTCCAAACACTTGTGTGTGCGTTCACGCATGTGTGTGTTAACATACTGATGCATTTATGAGCCACCACAGTTGACATTCTGCCTACAGGGAAGTAACCACCCTGCTGACCGGCAACACAAAGTGCTACCAGAGGGCTGTCGCTTTGATAAATGGTTGATTTAGGATCCTGGTCCCTGTGAGCGGAGCTGCAGGGCTTTCTCCTGCTATTGTTGTTGACTGTACCTAGAGCGGGAAGGGCGGGCGGGCGAGGGGGTTAGTTAGTGGGGCCTTTGGGTTCAGAGGTAATGATAGGTAATGATGGTGCAGAGGACACTTGGGATAATGATGGAGTAGCAAACTCTCCAGATGACTAGATGAAAGCCCAGCACAGAGGGGCACACCTGGTCACACCTGCTGGGACAATGACAGGCCTTTAAGGCTTTCACAGCATGTGTGTGCATCTGTGTGTGTGTGTGTGTGTGTGTGTGTGTGTGAGAGTTAGTCTGAACCTCTTGAAGGAGTATTGGAAAGTTCCAGACCTATTCCTTCCCCTTTCCATTGAAAACTGCTCATTAAAATGTCCTCTTGCTCCCCTATGCTCCTGTGGACAGGCTTTTGGCCCTCACACAAATATGCATACACACACACACACACACACACACACACACACACACACACTCTGATCCTTGGCTCTGAGTGTGAGAGTGACATCAGTGTTCGCCCTGAGGGCTGCAGGGAACACAGGAGAAGAATGTCTGAGAGAATAACTGTAGGGTTTATTGACTCCTTTCCCCTTCTCCAAATGATGAGATCTAGTTTCTTTGACTCCACTGTTTTTAGCAACTCTTCTCTCTTTCATGCCTCCTAAGCTCCTCTCTACCTTTTTGGTTTCCCTTCCAGATCTGCATCCATCAAAGCCAGACAAATGAGCAGTACTACCTGGAATTCTGAAAACTGATAAAATATACGTGCAAATGGCAAAACAAACTTACAGTTCAGTCACGTTTCTGGGGATGCCTTTGGGCATTGTGTGGAGGTGCTTGTTGCTGCATCGCACCACAGTCTCCAGGCAAGTACATTCACTGGGACACTGAGGTCTGGGCACACAGCTTGGTAGCTCCTCTTGGCCTGGGAAGAAAACCAGAGGAGATAGAAGGGAGTCAGATACCAGAGAGGAGGAGAAAGGAGGAGAGACAGCCAAAAGAAGGGCTGTCATCCCTGGCAAATAAAATGTAGAAAGATAAAACTAACCTAAAGGAGAGACATGGCCAAAATCTTTCAAAATCACAATCTTTCAAAATGATGGTGAAAAAATGAGGAAATGACAAAAGTAAAATGGGAAAGAGAGAGAGAAGCCTCGTGCTAATGTAATATCGACCAGCAAGAGCAAAGAATGGAAGCTGCTCGAGGCCAGCAGACACGTCCAACATTCATTCAGGTGCAAATAGGCTGACTGGTCAATAAGGCAAACAGCTCAATAGCTCCACTCAGCCCACCATCGACCAGCAGCTTAGGAACTGCTGAGTAGCAATCTATTCAGTAAACAAAAGAGTCACACAATAGCGACCATTATTTAAGATGATCTCAGACACTTTAAGCAGTTCTCCTTCATAATGTATTGTTGAGCAGAGTGCAACGTTAAAATCTTCATCAGTCAGACCGGTCAGTTTCTCACATACATCTCCTTTCAGACAGATCGCCTCATTTAAAGCAGAGAAGCTGCAACAGCCGGTGAGATACTGCTCAAGGAAAAGAGACTCAAATCATGATTTGCAGTTTATTTTGTGTCTTGGCATAACCTACCCTCCTCACAGCGGAAGTCAGGCAGGGCCACATCCTGCAGAGGGATCTCCTTCAGGAAGGCAGGACGCTGGCACCGAGGATTACCGGTCACAATCTTCCTGCTCCTCAGCCAATCACCGAGCCAGCCCAGCCGGCAGTCACAGTTGAAGGAGTTGGCCAAGAGGTTACTGTGAGAAAGTGAGAGTAACAGAGAGGTTGTGAGAGCGCTGAAACATTAAAACGCACGATTGAAGGTGGGCTTTTGTGTATGCCAGGGTCTCACAGGGTGGACAGAGTCTGCAGCGTGTCAAAGGCCCCAGGAGTGATTGTGGTGAGCTGGTTGTCATACAGAGACAGCAGGCGCACGTTGTGCAGCCCTGTGAAACTGTCATTGTGGACGCAGCTGATCTTGTTGTTCCTCAGCATCCTAAAGGAGAAACAATTAAACATTTCAGCATAAAAAAATTAAATATGACCTTGAATTAGCCTGACTGTGTGATCATATATGTTTATGCATCATTTACAGCATGCGCAGCCCCTCAAGACCACGGAACATCCCGCTTCGGACCGAGTCGATCTGATTGGCTGTGAGGTGGAGCTCATTAACAGATGACGCGCCTTCAAACGACCCATCTTCAATCTCTGTGATCTTGTTGTTGCTGAGGTTACTATTGGGGAAAAATACATGTTAGAGAGGTAAATTACTTTTTAGAAACTGACTGTTGAAAGGTTGAAAAAAAGGAAAGGTCCACTTACATTTTCTTCAGCTGGGAAAGGCTTTTAAAAACTCCTGTTGCCTCCAGAGAGGTGATCTCATTGTTGTTAAGGCGACTAGAGAGAAAAAAAAATCAAAAAGGCAACTTTGTAGTTCCTTCAAAACAAATTCGAGAATTCATGTCATTACTGTTTTCATGGTAGCTCTGCTCGCTCCGTCTCTTCCTCGTAGCAGGGTACGACAGACTTTCTGCCTGATTACTTACAGTTCAACGGTGGATGAAGGGATGTGCTCAGGGATCTTGGTGAGCTTCAGGTTGGAGCAGTCCACTACGTTCGACTCACAGCGGCACTTGGGAGGACACACTGGATCACTGTTACAGGCATTATTCAAACGGGTGTCCTCTGTACCTGAAAAGGAGGAAAATCAAACAATGACATCAGCCTCTCTTTCCCATGATGCTTTTAGTCACGCATCTGCTTCCTCCAATGACTGTATGTTGGTGGTTCATCCTGTCGTGACCTAAAAGGCGCCTCACCTAACCAATCTTTAACCTTAGGCACACTCAAGAACATCCTGCAGCTTTCCTGCCATTCACAGGAGAGAGGTGAATGGGTGAAGGTGAGGAGATGGAGGGGTGGGAAGAGGATGAGCTATTTTAGAGAGAGAGGCGATAGAGTGGGAGCAGTGGGGTGAAAAGAACAGTAGCAGGGGAGATTGAGATAGGGATGCCAAAGAGGATTTGGGCAGTCAGCTTTAGTGAAGCAGAGCGCCCAAGAGAGAGCACAGGAAGCGTGCGTAGACAGGTGGAGTGAAAGGAGAGGAGAGGGAGGAAACAGAAAGCGGAAGGAGAGTAAATGCATGCAGGGAAGAAAAGGAAGAGAGGAGCATAAGGAGACAGACGAGAGAGAAATGAAAGGTGAGAGGCAGCGAGACGTCTGTCCTGGTAGAAGAGGAGCTACAATGAGGCAGCATGGGGAGTGTGGGACGTTCCGTACACCTCCTCTGTCTATGAATAGACGTTACGTGCCAAAAAGTGTGCTGCCAGTTACATCATGGCTGCTCAATAATGGAGCAGCTCTGGGAGCCACTAAGAGCAGTGTGTCTGCGTCTGCAAGTGTGTGTATTGTGTCTCTGTGTATGTACGTGTGTGTGGAACTTATATGTTCCATTTAGAGGAAACTGCCCAGACTTTCTGTCAGGATATCGTTTTGTGTCCCATTCCCTTTTTTTCAGTGGTGCACCTCTTCTGCTTGAGGTTTGGGCTGGAGATGACGTCAGCACGACGCCACGGGGAACCCAGACCACAATCATGAGCAGGAAAACCTCAAACGACCATAACAAATCCAACAGTTGATATCAAAAATCTGTCTAAATAAATGGAGCGACATTTGAAACCATACCCTAACCCCAAACTGTCATCATTGACTTTGTTAGAACAGCAAAAGGAGTGCATTCACAGAAACGACTTCACTTCTCAGAGTGACTCAGCGAAGGTTGCAGATATAGACAAAGCAATGGAGGTCATTTTGGAACTTTCTCTCACTAGGCCAGACAACAGGAAAAGGCATTTCCTGCTACAGAGGAAGCAATGAAATACAGCACAGCACTTTGATCTTGAGGCTGCAGAGGAGCCGGGGGACATTCGTGAGCCTGAGTCATTGTCGTCATCACAAGTGCGTGGTGGCGACACTTTTACTGTCAGCAGATTTAAACGAAACTGGAGAATACACGGAGCAGAGGGATGAGTTTTTTCCCACTCGGAGGCGAAAAATGACTCATCGCTGGAGTTGTAGAAGTTCTCATAATTCCCTGCAGCTTGGTTCCTCATTATGAGTGCATTATGGGATCCCCGTGCTGTCTGTGACCGTGCATGTATGTCTGTGTGTGTGTGTGTGTGTGTGTGTGTGGAGGCTTTTATTGTTATCATTCAGGGAGGGTGAAATTCTCATTAATCACATGGCTTTTGGCTTTGATCTTCCTTGTGCTTACATAGTACTCCCATTTGTTCTCTAAGCCAGTGCAGAGCTTTATCTCAGCACGCACATTAATTTATATACACACACACACACTCACACACACACACACACACACACACACACACACACACACACACACACACACACAGAGACAGAGTTCGACACACACCACTGCTCCTCCTAGTTATTTTCTTGGAAGTGCTCTTGTTAAGAGGTCCGGAAACATCCGCTGATAGGAATCTTGGTCCTCTGGTGGGCTTTATTTTCTTTAGCTTTTACTGATAGAAAGGACACACTTTCCTCCCCCCCACTATCCTCCTCTCCCTCCTTCTCTGCCCCTCTTGGTGAGTGACTGTCTGTGCTCAGGCCAAAGCAAAGAGCCACTTCCCTTTGACTCTATCTCTACTGAGACTGTTAGGAAAACAGAGCTGAGGAGAAACAGACGCTCTCACATGTATATCACATTAAGATGCACACATGGGTCCAGTCGCTCAGAGGCCCAATTAGTTTGTCTCATATGTATAAATACCTGAAGTGCCACTGCTATCAGCATTCAAATTTAAACATTTTTTACCCTTAAGTGCCCAAATCTCCTCATCTTACCATCATCTATATTAAAACATGACGGCCCGACATGGCAAATCATTGTTTGCAGCCATATTAGCGTGTTGGATATTGCAGAGGGCACGTTTAATGCCAATAATTCCTCCACTCTCTTTTGGTTTGTCTTACTCTTAGGCTTGGCTAACCTGTGATTGTCTGAATTCTTGTGTTTCTCTCACTGAGTTATTTTTAGCAACGCTGCAATGTTCCCAGCTCTCAGCAGTTAACTCCGTAAATAAAATGTTTTTGTTCCAAAAGGGATGATAGCAAAACTATGAAAATAAGAACCAAATTGCAATAAACTGGAATTATCCTTTAACCTGTGGGAAAGTTTTGTTTAAGTGACCAGTAAGTAATGGAAGAAATGATGCTGCTACATGACTGCAAGTGGACAATTAAAGAAAAGAGGAAGACAATGATAGGTGTGAACATTTACAAGCACTCACCTGGGATGAAGTACTGCTCTTTAGCTGTGATGGAGAAAAGAAAGAGGGACGGATGTCAGTGAGACCAGTCTGGCCAGCATAGCTGTGGTGTCGCTATGCTTCAGAACAGTCATATATAAAGCTTATATATGACAAGACATAACTCAAGGTATATGATATTTAAACAGAGAAGCTTCGGACTGTCTCTGCGTATGGCAATGTGGGGGAACTAGTAACGATGTTAAAAGGTGGTAAATATTTGACTGTTGCTAAGGAAGAGTGACATGAGGGAAAGAGAGAGACAGTGAGAAAGAAAAAAAAGACAGAAGGGAAAAAGACCAAAAAAAATGCAAAAAAGAAAGAGAAAAGAAAGAGGAAAACACATGGACTCCCTTCTTCAGCAGGTCTAGCCAAACAAATGAGGCTATAAAGAAGTGTGAAACCTCAGCAGTGCAGAGTGCCAGACAGCGTAGCACAGTGCACAAACACAATAGTGGGCAGAGGGTGGAGGGTGTGGTGATGGTGGTGAGGCCTGGCTGGTGCAGAGGAGAGAAGGGACGAGGGGGTGTGAAGGAAACCTGAGCCTGGCAGGAAAAGAGAGGAGATGGAGGCTGAGATTGGCAGAGGGCAGAGGGATGGTGGGCACAGACAGAAACTCTAGCCCTTCTACCAGCCTCCACTGGTGATCTCAGCTCACTGCGGTTTGAATGTGAAACCAGACTCACTATGTGGCAATATGGAGGGGAAATGGAGAAACAGCGAACAAGCCCTTTCTCCTTGGCCCCTCAAGTTCATCTGGGGAGATATTGATCGAGGAGCACTGGCACAGCAAATGATAGGCTGAGTAAAACCTTTTGCAAGGAATGATCGCTCAATAAAAGTAGTATGAGGCAGAGGGAACAATGCAGAGATAATAGCCACTCCCAGTGGTGAGAAAGAGAGAAGGTAGAAATACAGCAGTGAGAGACAAGTGGAATTAAAAACAACAAAGCCTGTCTGAGAGGCAGAGAGCCCGAGAGTGAAATAAGAGGGGGACATCTGGAGACAGCGATGTGAAGCCATCGGCCTACCAGAGCAGCGGAACTTCTTGCTCTTGATCTGTCCAATGCGTTTGTTTGCGAGTCGGCGAGGGCTGGCACAGCGGGCGCCGCTGGTCTCGATTGGGTTGGAGCGCAGGTAGTCTGCCAGCCACTTCAGATTACAGTCACAGATAAATGGGTTCTGGGCCAGATGACTGGAGAGCAGAGAGGGAAAGAAGGGGGAAAATAAGAGAGGGAAGGACAAAGGAGAGAGGGAACAGAAACAGCTATGAAAAGTGAGGCCAGCAAGAAATATTACAGGCGGTATGTTTATATTAAGACTTAAGAGGTACAGACTTCATGAATCATGAAAACATAGTTTAGACATCACAATGACATGGTATTTTAAAAATACAAATTACAAATATTTGCTTTCTAGTCAAAAGTAAAACGCCTGTGCGGTAAATATGAAGCTGCTGTGCAGCCAGAAGGTGGTTCACTTAGCTTAGCCCAGCATAGACTGGAAACAGCCAGCTGGTTGGTAACCACGTTCATACTGTAGTATTATAAGTGTTAAGTTTAAATGAATGACCCAGACAAACTGCTTAAACAATAGTCTTGTTTTATACAGCATCATTACACATTTCCAATATTTTGTCTATAAATGAGGTAAGAAACATATTTAAGAATAATGCAATTCAATAAAAAGCCTCACAGCATCCAGCACGACCTTAAAATTGAATCAAAGGCTCTAAAACTTCAGGTCATCTGAATTATTTTGTCTAATTTGGATAACTAAAGGAGGTCTTTCCATGTATTTTTAACCCTTATCCAGAACGCAGGCAAAACAAGATGCTTGTTTTAGACTGAGGCTCTTAAACCCAGTGCCCTGTGTGTGTGTGTGTGTATGTGTGTGTGTGTGTGTGTGTGTGTGTGTGCGCCTGCCAAGGGGCAACACTACAGTATCAATCATCTTCAACAGGTGTCTTGAGTGTCTGTATTTGATGTCATGTGGTGTATTTCAGAAATGGCAGTCGAGGCCACGGTGTGGGGCCTGTATTGATAACAGCATGTGATTTGCCTTGTTTATCGCAGCACAAAAGAAACATTCATTTAGACTGAATTGGTGCTGTCTGGGTAACTGCGGTGGAAAGAGTGGGTGTGATGTGTGCTGTTTTTGATCTCAATCTGGCTGCAGAAGCTCTGTGTGTGTCTGTGTTTTTGTGAAGATGACAGATTTACTCTCCTCTGTACCTCATGATTCCATTCCTTTGTTATGACACAGACCTGCGAGTAAACAACTCCTGTGTTGGCTCCTGTTTTCATGGTGACGACTCAGTATGTGTCAGAGCGTGTAGAGCAGGGCGTTTGCGTGTGCACATTTGACTCACAGGGTCTGTATGGCTCGTAGCGAAGTGAAGGTGCCCTTGGCGAGGGTTTGGATCTTGTTGTCGTAGAGCGACAGCAGCGAGAGATTCTGAAGGTCCTGGAAGGCGTTGGCACGAACGCAGTGAATCTTATTGGCATTCAGCAACCTGAGAGAAGGGGGAAGAAAAGGAAACAAAGAGGGAAGGAAGAAGGAAAAGACCACAGGAAGCAGCTTGTCAGAGTTTCTTTATGTATTCATTCATTATACATTCCATCTAGAAAACTATGTGCAGGTACAAAGTTTATTTCAAGGTTATGACTCCTCTCCTGAGTGGGAGTAAAGGATGCCTGGTATTCAGTATGTGTCTGCAGTGTATCAGCAGAGTGCGCGTGTGTTCTGCTTACAGCAGTTGGAGGGCGTAGAGGCCGTCAAACAATCCCTTGGGTAGGTCTGTGATCTTATTTCCATACAGCACGCTGGGAAAGCACAACACACTCTCGCTTAAGACACAGGAAACGACAACAGGCTGGATATTCATGCCCATACACAAACCCAGCTCAGGACCACTTACAGGGAGTTGAGTGAGCGCAGGCCCTGGAAGGCATCAGGAGCTATCTCTGAGATCTGGTTGTTGCTCAGGTCTCTGTGTTGAAGAAGAAGACAAGAGGAAATTTAATTTTTAGGGAGAAAAATCCTTTACCTGTGGGAGGTTTGACCCCACTGTCACCTGTGTGTCACAAGCGTGGGTGGACGTCACTCCTCTGTTTGTCGATGGCAAGAGAGGATGAATTGTGAGATGGATGAAGAGGGGTTCCAGCTTGCTCTCGTATTTGACGGCGGGTCCCTTCAAGGGATTTGATGAAATGGAGCAGGCAGTGTTTCGTAGCCAATCAAAACATGTTCTTGTATTATTTGTGGCCTACCTACTGTGTTGTATCATAGTGAGTGTGTGCAACTAAAAATGGGGTGCAGGGCTGAAACCTGAAGCGAAATATAGTAGACTGCCCCTGAACATAGCTGTTGTTAATAGGATCCACAGGCCTCTCCCCACAGGATAACCACTAAGCCTGTGTGTCTATGTGTTTATGTGTGTGTGTGTGTGTGTGTTTGTGTGTGTGTGAGAGAGAGAGAGTGAGAGTAAATGCAACCGTAAATGAGGAACAGTGGGAACGAAAGAAAGACAGATAGAGAGAGAAAGTTAATGGAGTATGTGGACTGAACTCCAGTCGACTGGATACCTTTGAAGGAAAATCATCATGTGGTCGAGAAGAGGGATATTTTCTCATTTGGGGGTAACAGTTAAATAAGTACCCATTTGTCTTCTTGCAAAAGACTGAGGTTTCCTGGAAACGAAAATGTGGCGAAGGAGCCAACATCTGCGCTGGTGTACGTCTGTAAACGCAGACTGCTGTGTTTGTGTCGGTGTGTGAGGGCTGTTACTGCATCCCTGTCTTAAGGAGTGGTTCATGTGTAGGTCATCCAAACTGGGACAAGGTGAAACAGAATGTGTGTGGTTGGCATTTATTGGGAGGAGGAGGACAGGCCGGGTCAGGGGAAGCAGTGCACACATAGCTCCACAAATAAACAAACACACACACAAATGCCTCAGTATGACTTACCATATGTTGCCTTGACTTACAATCAAATATGGAACTATTTTCCATACATAATACATCAGAAAAACCAAACACTAAATATGAAATCTAGACATGAACATCTGCAGAGCCTGATCCAGGAGGGTGAACATATTCATCATGATGTATCGATGCTGTCTACACACAGTGTGCACTGAGGGTGTTGGACGGGCCGGGCCAGTGAGGGCACATAGCCAGCTGAATCAACAGAGACACTGAGGGTCGATGCAGACATGCGGCCATGCATTGTTGTTACTAAATGCAGAATCAGCAGCAGCAGTAGCAGCAGTAGCAGGTCATGACTGTTTTGGAAGACCACATTTTAATGTGCTTTTTAATATGCATATGGAAAATGGTTTCTGGCTCAGCTTTTGATGGTTGAGCTTAGACATCTTTGATATTTTATTATGATTTTTGTGGTTTCACTCACATTTTAATGTGAAAACCTAATTAGCACCATAACTTTTTACAGTTTTTGTACATTTAAAAGCTTTGTAAGTATGATTTTCCTGAGAGAATAGGCTCAGAGATATCAGCAGCTCAATGCAGTTTCTGCTAACCAGAGTTCAGTTTGTTCTTTTTATTTGATACATTTCTAGTGTGTAAATTTAGTTTGGAGATAATGTGGGAAAACTTCAACATGTTGTATTATATTCAGTAATAACTGATGATACTACATTTGTAACAATGACACTTAGAATATTCAACTGTAACAAAATTTCCATAACATCTGTTTAGTTTTGTGTTTGTGGGGTTAGGATTAGATTTACATTTTGATTAGAGTCATTTACTTTGATGAAAAAGGTAAAAGTGAGCTGCTCCTTTTATGTTAACTAGTCAACAGTCGTAGGATGTGATTTTTATATGGCCTCTGAAAACCACAACATTTTGAATTATAGTCATCAAAAACTAATAAATGTCTTGAATGTGCTGACATTTCTTTACACTAATCCTAATCTGGTTCACAATTTTTGTCAACAAATAAAATAAATAAAAAAGTATGAATAAATATATTGGTTGAAGCAGTTGCTTCAGTTTGTCAGCTGCTCTGTCCTGACCTCATCTGAACTCCAAACTGTCCCTGGAGTGGGATCATAAAACCATGAGGAATCCTTTAAGAACGGACGAGAAACTCCCTGACCTTCGGTTTCCTCTGTTTCCCGGCTGCTGTGTTGGTCGGGCCTGGTGGTGTTGGAGTTATGGGTTTGGCTGACTGGTGTGTGCTGGCTGGGTGACCGGGCTCGACCAGTGAAAAACCACTCAACTACCAGCCTGCCACTGTTCACTCCCAGAGAGAATGAAGCCTCAGCCCTCATTCCAGCACACTCTCCGTCCCCTCATCATCATCCCAGCCACAGTTTACAGTTTGCCCACACAGCACAACACACACACACACACACACACACACACACACACACAGACTGGACACAACACTAGCCAGGGGAATACCAGTGTGCAGCACTGAAAGACAAGAGCAGTTATTATGCTCGTGTAGCATCTGAGTGCTTGCTTTCCATGCCACCCCAAGTCTGAGAACAAATATGTTCTTAAGGCACAGACAAAATAAATACTTCATGAGAATGAGAGGACTGCCAATTGTTGCTTCTTTTTCCAGCCCTCAACTACTTGTTCTCATCTGTATTATTTAGCTCTGAGGTGAGTGGACTGCTGTACTTACATCCTACGCAGTTTCTTGTAGGGCGAGAAGGCTCCAGGAGGAACAGACTTAATCCCATTCTGCTCCAGACGTCTGGAGAGAAGAGGAGAATAGAAGAGAGGAGAAAAGAGGAGAAGAGATACCATCAGTTAAGCAAACAATAGACTTCTCCATGGCAACATAGTTGAGTAATCCCCCCATTACCTCTGACCCCTGGTGATTGCCTGATTATATTAGTGCAGATCTATTTCCCAGCTGTAATAGGTCCAGGCATGTTGAAGTCATAACATCCTCAGAACCAATAAACAGTCTGAATACTAAAGTGCTGTGGAAAAGGACTGGAGGGGAAAAGGCTCTGTCTCGGTTTGTGTGAGGGTGTTAAGGCCTTCGACTGAAAGTCATATTTCTTCTTGGTGTAACGTTTACAGTCTCCAGCACTTATGTTCTCATATGAGATCTTGAAATCAATAATGAGCTCACTTGTTCCTGTGAAATTTGTCTTTATCCTCTGGGTGTCTGCAGAGTGTCCACTGAAACCTTTGCAGTGCAGTGAAATATGACTTCTTTTAGTTTACTTTTTCCTGTGAGCCTAGGAGCTGCTGAAGAAAAATGCCTGACAAAATCTCAGAGAATGAAAACAACATACAGACAAACATGCATGTGGTCATTTAGAACAGCAGTCACAAACTCTAATCAGTCTCAGATGGTCCTGGGGAACCAGACATCACTAAAACCCATTAGTGTGGGCATGCTTGTCTGTGCGTTTCGGGCCGGCTGCTACTTAGGACCCAGCTCCCTGGTGTATCTGGCAGAGGGCTGTTTATCTGCAGGTCACTTCACAGCTTTTAAAACCGTCCTTAACAAGGCTTAGCAAGGCCCGGTGGGAGCCAGCTGTGGGCCTGTCTGGTTGTCCTACCATGCTGCCTCCTAGCAAACGGGAGGCGTGGGCCTGGGAGGTGTGGTAGTCCAGAATCAAAAGGTCATTAAAATGCTATTTGTCACCATAACAAAATAAAAACCTATTCAAAAATCTGCAAAACTCCTTGGCAAGCAGAATGATGTTGATAGATTTAACAACCACTCTCTTAAGGATGTGATTTCTTGTTGGCTCAGGACCGCTTCCACATGATTTAATTATTCCATTAGAGATTTATTACACGTCTCTTAGGCCTCCTGCTTAGCTATGTTTATGTCTATTCATGGGGGGTAAATGTTTTGTTAGACATTCGCCACAGCCACTTAACAGTTTTGAGTTTCAAATTTTTCAATCAGGGATCTTCCCCCTTCAAAGGAGTGGTCTGCATTTATGGAGCGATATAAGAAGCGTAATTGGCATTCTTGGAATAGCAGTGATTCTAGACCACAGATTCCTGCGGTGTACACGCTCCCTCTGTCTGTTTTTGTCTGCCTGTCCCAATGTGTCCATGGATTTACAGCCGATTGACAGCGCTGTGGTTCCTTTGCCCTCACCATGTAGCAGGGTGCCGGGCCAAGTGGCTTTAGCGCCTTCTCTCATCAACCAGTCTGTCTTGACTGGTCCAAACCAGTCTGGCACTGTGTGTGCTGTTTGCATGTGTTTCAGTGTCTACACATACTGTGGTACTCCAGTGTATGTCAGCATAAAACAAAAAACCCTCCCAGCCAGGCAAGGACACACAATGCCGTCTAACAACTTTTGAGCCTTTGCGGTGTTGCAGATCGATATGTGCCAGAGACTTAATCCCTCCAATCAACAAAGAAGCTGCTTTGCCCAATCAGCTGGAGAATAAAAAAAACAATCCTTCAGAGTTGCCTTTGCATGGACAATCAATGGTCCCAATCCAATTTGTCAGGCAGAACATTTGTATGTGTGTCTGAGCTGGTGTTTGTGTCAGCCCAATCAATGGCCCTCATCCTTTTCATTAGGGTCCGAGCATGGTTTTCATTAAGGGGAAACACATTACGCCTCTGGGTATTCACTCAGTGCGTGTGTGAGTCAGAAATGGATGGCAGCACCGCAGCAGTGGATGAAAGGTGGGGGGAGATTTTTATGGCAGGCTTCAGTCGTTGCAGACAGAGACTATGGTGCGCTGCATAATAATAATCTGTTGTGGTAGTGTTTAGGCTAACTGGGCCTGGTCTCACAAGAGAGGAGCACAGAAACCAGCTCACATCCCCACAGCCATAAACACAACAGTCATTAGAGGAGAGCAGGGCACGGAGGTTGCATTTCTCCGATTTGTACATAATGAGAGCAGCATGCCTGTGTTTGTGTGTGTGTGTATAAGTTTCCGAGTGCCTCATTAACAAGGCATTAGGATGGCCTTGATACCCAGCAGCCTGCCTTGCTGTAATTGAAACTGATTTTATAATGAACTTCAAGCACAGATCAAACCTGCTGCACCAAATTACTGTGCAGACTCCCCCCCTCCACCTCCCATTCCTTTTTATTCCTTTACTGCTGATCTGCCTCCTCAAAGCCGCCCGTGGTGCTTTGGCAAGACTTTGAAAAAAAATCAAGACAGGAGGAGAAAAAGTGAAGGAAAGAGCGTTGTGGGAGTATAACCTGTAAGGTAACAGGCTCTGATGGGCAGGGCAGGAGGAATGTGCACGATATAAGCCAGTGCTCACTCTGGTCTTATAAACGATGAATCAGAACATAGGAGAGTTTGTTAGTAGGACACGGTTAAGCACCAATTAGATGTGAAGGGCAGGGAGACTTTTAAAATGTCTTTACTCATCTGCCGTGCAGACAGAATCTACTGTCTATAAACCCTGTGCATGGTAGAGCTATCTTTCAGCCATCTCCCTGTTCCCCCATTAGTGCCGCTCACTGGTTATTGGGCTCATACATCACGTCAGATACTCCACTTGTGGAACATTGTAACTGGATGGCATATAAGAAGTCTACAATCTGTAAAAAAAATGGCAAAATGGAGAGGCATGTGTGAGGCTGGATTATTTGCTTCTCAGCACTTTTAAATGATTTTTTAAAAAAAATCTCAATATTTCCTGAGTGGTCATTTGATTATACAAGAACACAGAAGTGTGGACCGCCTGTCTAAATTAGGAAATTGAGCACACCACTGCAGTGGAAATGGGTCAGGGTTGTTGGGGAACATGGAATCTGTGACTTCCATATAACTGGGTATTTATAAACAGACCCCATGGGGAGGAGGAGACCTAGAAACTTGCAATGTCCTCCTAACTACACACATGCTCCTTGGAAGAACATGCAATGCGACCGCTGACTTCTGCCTTCATCCTCCCATTCTCTCACCGTCCATAAATCACTGCTTTACTGTACCTTTTCATGCAGTCTTCTGTTGGCGGAGCATTAAAACTCCGATAAGAGAGAGTAAAAGCACTACCTTCAAAATTCTAACCATGCATTCCTGGGATTTACGGTAGACTGAGAGCATGTGGGCTGTAAACAGTTAATACCCAGACAGATGTTGGAGGACTGATAAACTGAGCTGATACAAGCATGCACTCAGTCTGCTGTCTGCATCTGTCTCTCCCAGTGTACAGCAAATGGATGGATGTCTTGCTGCCAAATGACTACATGGTGAGAAAAGCAACCTGGAACAGCATATGTACATAAAACATGCATGTTTAAAATCCTCTCAGTCCTGTTAAACCCCTGTATGAGCAAGCACATATCAGATGCATGGAAACACATCTTTAATGCCCTGCAATGCCATGCTTCAAAGAACAATGCCGCCCGCTGTGGGTATCCCTGCATCTCTTTGCTGTTGGTCTGCTGAACTGGAAAGGTATAGCATTTTGCAACTAAATTCATCTGCCAATTTATTTTTTTTGGCCTTGAAAACATTTTTAAATGTGGATTTCATTGACTTTTCTTACTGGGGGTGACACTTTTGATGCAAAAAAAACCCCATAACATTTGTTAAGCTTACATCTCAGCCATGGTGTCCGGCAGGTTGGCTGGGATGGCGGTGAGACCTTTCCCTCTACAGTCTACGATGTTGTTACTGCAGGTACACATGGCGGGGCAAGAGCCTCCGCCGATGCTGCAAGGCTGAGGGTGGGAAGACTCGTGGTGACCTGAAGAGAAAAGCCGAAGAGAGAAAACATGAGAGCGAGAAAACATGACTAGGAGAGAGAAACACGCAGCTCCTACAGGTGTGTGAGCACAGGTGGATTTGGTCGGTTTCAATGAGAGCAGGATTGACAGGGTGAGATTGTTTGCCGGAGGATTTGTGCGCTGACACGGAGTGGCTCCTGCACTCATGAGGAGCTCTTCCGACTGCTGTTTATGTCATCAACCCGCTGCGCTTTTATAAACTGAATTACAAATGAACGCACATTCCCTGGGATGCTTTGACATTGAGAAAAAGAAATGAAACACCCTACTCTTGACTTTATTGTACATCCTTGAGAATCAATGGGCAAGAAACTAGGTTATCTATCAAAGGAGTGCCATGGTATATTGAGAGGAAAGAAAGACATGAATAATAGAGTTGGGGCGCCGATTGAAGGCCTCCCAATAACACCCATTGATCTCTCCGTAAATTGTTCTCCTGAGTCTGCGTTCTCTGGGTGGAATTGATGCCATTCTGCACATTCAGCTTTACAACCCCCCCACCAACACTTCACTTCCATTGTTCCACAACTCTTCAACTTTTCAATTTGCATACAGAGCACACAACCCATCACACTGTCTCTAGATACCTGTTCAAATAGCTGCGGCACTGTCAACGATATGGTGAAGAGCGGGCGCTTGCACTGCCAGCACGGCGTGTTTGGTACTTGTGGTGTGTGTGTGTGTGTGTGTGTGTGTGTGTGTGTGTGTAAGCCTAACCCAGATAAAATGAATAAAACAGACTTTTAAATGGCCTCATTTACACAGCATTACTAATTCTGAGTTTCAAACCATGAATATTTGATTACCTTCCCATCTATCGCTCGGCTTGTGTGGAAAATGTTGGCAAGAGAGAGTGAAGTGGGGATAGAGATTCAGGGAGAGAAGAGGACAGAGTGAGTGATGGTGAAAGTCAGTGACAGAGAAAGCACAGCGCTCGAAACTCAACTCCCTAAAACAGAAGAAGCTCGCTGCCAAACATTAGGCTTTACCATGAAATTACTGGCTCGAGCTCTTGGACTGTTAACTAATAAGCAATGTTTAAGGTCAGACTTCATACATCCGGCCAATCATAATCAATTATCTGGAGGAATAAGATGCTTTGACAGATCTGGGAATCGGGTAAACACAGCAAATAGCATCAAGGGCGTGAATCAACACTCGCACAGTCGCTCAGCCCACGTGATCTGAGGCTCTGTGATCTGGTATGGCAGAGCTTTGACAGATCTGGGATCAGGTGTAGGGCAGAGAAGAACTCCCTTCTGATCTAACATGGCATATTTGACAGGCCTGGGATCAGGGAGAGTGCAGAGCACAGCTGGAGCGGCCTTAACAATGACAGCTCTCTGACAGGTATACTTGAGGTGAAGCTGTTTGATGTACACTCGTCCCCTGTTCCTCTCGATGCTGTTTTCCCCATTATCCCTTTCCCATCCGCCAGCTCGACCCCTCTATTCCCGTCCCATTTCCCTAGTTTTATTTGCTTCCACCTTTCTACCCCCCCCCGTCTCCTCCAGCTGCTCTTTCAGCTCTGTCTCACTCCTCTTAGCCTCTCCTTTCCCATATCTCCACCACTGACTGTCAGCACAACCCATTACCTAGCCATTTACTCGTAAGTCTTTACATTTTACCTCACTTCACCTAATGTTATCACTGTTATCACTCCTTCCTTAAATTGCTTTTCAGCACAACAGCTGGGTTCACCAGTTCTATCATCTTTTCCCCCTCTTTATACACTTATTTCATCCGTTTCCCACTACAGGAGTTTATTCCACCCCTTAAGCAATTCATTACTCATTGCTCATTTCAAACACAATATTTTTACTCCATTTATTATTTTATTATCTAATGTTTAGTTAAGGTGCACATGTAAATGTTTTGCTCGATAAAATCACAGCAGAGGCCATTCAGACAAATGAAAGTACCTCTAATCTAAACTAGAGTCAGGGGATTATGGGTGATTATGGTGAAATGGATTGGCAGTGATTCTGGCTGTCATTTTATTTTTTTTCAGAGATACTGACATCCAAGTCTTCTCACAGTAAAAATGTGTTTTACTTTTTTATGCACTTTTGCCTACTTGCTAATCACTAAGTACTGTAGATACACTGAAAAAAGACATTGTTTTAAAAGAAGTGAAAATAATGAGCCCTAGATTTAGGTTTGTTCAGCTTTAACGTGACTTTTCGATTGATGAGAAACAACTGTCTGATATTATTCCTTGAAGAGAGGCAGTAAATGTTGTACTTTGCTCATTACTGACAAAAATTTACAGTATCCCGATGCGTTCCAGCCGATTGCTAGGAGTGATAGTCACATTTTGCAAGAACTACAAACACACTGTACCCCATTTTCCTTCTCCTGCCTCTCCCAACAACAACATGCCTCTTTTCCCTCTTCCTCTTTTCCAACAGAGCGCCACCCCGCCCCAAATCCCCTGCAGGTGGCTTGGCCTGGTCACAGCACACACTACGTACACAAGTATACAGCGAGTGTGTGTGTGTGTGTATGTGCCAGCAAGCTAGTCCCTAATGAGTCCTTCACTGGGAGTTCAACTTCTGGTCACTCATCCACTCGAGAAGAAACTGGGTGTGCGTGTTTGTGTGAATGCATGACTGAGTATTTATGAACAGAGAGGGTGAAATACACACCGATAGATTTCCATCCTGTTTGTTTGTCTTGCCCAAAAGCACGAATGACCATTCGTATTGAGACTCTCAGAGCCAACCAATTAATAACCCTAACACCCCATTAAAATACATACATGATGGGAACTAATGTCAGCATTCTACATGAACCTTAACTTCCCATCACACAAAACCTCAACTTTCTGTATCTGTGTCCTAGCAGACCCCAAAACTCCCCCCCCGACACCCGCTGCTCCCCTGTTCCTATCTGGAATCGTTACACTCCCACACTTTGAGTCTCTTTCCCTGGGCGATGAATAGTTAATGATCTGTGCTGTCACGCCGTATGGCTGCATAAAAATCACAACCCATGAAGAGAGAGAGAGAGGAACAAACCCACAAACACACTCAAACGAAGACGCAAACACCCCTCGCAGCTGGTGTTGAGAGCGAGATGGCCTTGTGGGGAGCGGAGGTTCCCATGCTGTTTTTCCATTGTCCTGATATGATAACCCTGTCACACTCTGCATATGCTCTCTCTCTCTCTCTCTCTCACACACACACACACACACACACACGGCAGAAACTGTGAGTTAAAAGCCGAATAATCCTTTGGCGAGGTGGTGACGCCATGAATAATGACGACTGAGGAGAGGGCTACTGCTGTCAGTGAGGGCAGCTGTGTGTTTTATATATATGCCGTGGCATTTTCCTGCCAACTCCTGAAAGCTGGAGACACATGAAAGGGCCAGAGGAGAGCCGTGAGGTTGCCCTGGGGTAGAGGAGCTGTCAGGTGGCCGCCAGGTGAACACAAAAACAGAGTGGGAGTGGAAGAAGGAGAATACATGCCAGCCAGGACAAGGCGTTTTTGGCATGGATGATTTGATCAAAGATTGCCCTTTCATGCTTTTTTAGGATGCTAAAAAGGCATGCAAAACACTAAATAAACAATACGCAGCATGAAATATCAGGTTCATGGGTCTTACCTGAGCAGCTGAACTCATGCTTCTGTACCTCTGCCACATTGAGTCCCCTGAGCTCAGACGGGGCAGTGCACTGTGTGAATAGACCAATGGTAGGCCTCTGTCTGAGCCACTGGGCCAACCAGGCCAGGTGACAGTCACAGTTCAGATTGTTGGAGTGGAGACGGCTGTTAAAAGAGAGAAAAAACACCACCAGATGAGGACACAAATAGCACAGAAAGTGTCTATTCTTTCTGCAAACTCATCACATCCAAACCCTGCGGTGAAACATACTAAATGATACGCTACATGGATGATTGTAAATGGCACATTTGAAAAAAGAAGGAACACTAAAGAGGACTTTTCTAAACCCAAATACTGCAAACACGGCATTCCTGGGCCGCTGTGTCTGTCCAGAATAACTCTAGCTGTGGTGCGGTGGACCTCTGGAGCACGTATGCTATCTCGCGAACCCGTGTGCGTAGACACTTTGTGCACACATAAACACAAAAGCTATTTAATATAACCCCCACTGGGAGCGAGAACACCACCACAAGAGCAGTGGAGTCATGGCTCTGACAGTTTTCAGCAGGCATAATTGTTTTAATTTGTACATAATTTCAGATTTAGTAATCACATACAATGCACAATACACAATAGGCTTCGGGGGCTATTTTCGGGGCAAGTTGTTTGTGTGTTTAGATGGAGGGGATAATGGCCCCTGGCACTGCTACAGACCCTTCTGTGGTGCTTTGTGGTTATGGCTGCCCCCCAGCACTGAAAACTATCCACTCCCCTTGAAATCATGTGAGACTTACATGCATTTTCTCTGTGCCTGCATGCATGTGGAATATAGTTGTATTTTACCTCCAGTGGGTTAGAGAGCAGAGTGGCAGGATAGGTGTGACTTACAAGGTTCGTAGCTTGGGCATGTGGTTGAAGCTGGAGACAGGAATGCTGCTGATGTTGTTGTTGTTCAGTGTTCTGGGAAAATAAAAGCATCACAACGTCATTGCAGGGGAGACATTTTTATATTTATACTTCAAATTTTGTTGCATCTTTTTTAAATCTACCCCCATCCTTCTCTCTTTTCTCTCTCTTTGTGGCATCCCACTGGGAATATAACACCTCACTCCACGCAGATGGGAAGCCCTCACGCCACCCACGCATGCGTACAGGCACGATCACAAGAAGCACCCCGACTTGTAGTTTGAGAAACACACGACACACAAGCGCACACACACATCGTCGAACCCTGGGCATCAGCTGCAGTGAGAGAGTCAGGTCATTTCAATCAGCTTAATAACCCTCTACCGTATTTCAAGCTGCTCCCCCTTTGAACACAACCTGTCCTCCTCCCCCATAAAACCTATACATACAGACCCCACCAAAACAGACCTCCCCATCCACTACTACACCATTATGACAAACCTATCACTACATCTGCAATCCATCCATGCCATGAAAGCAGCCTTTAATGGCTTTTTTTGTCTCCCCACCCCCTAAATAACCCACAAACACACATGCACAACACAGTCTTTCACCATGAAAATAACAAGGCTGTCATAGTGCCTTTATGCCTCGGACTGCACTGTTAAGTCTACATTGTTTTAGGTGGAGAGCTCTAACAGAGGCCTGTGATTATGATTTTTTTTGACAAGGGATGATTTATTGAATGTTTTTTATATTTTTTTTTAAACTGAATAACATGGTCACTGTTGCCGCCGGGGTGGAATGCTCCCTTGAATGGGATTTTTCATTGAGACGGTTGGAGCTCCCCTGTCAGATGGCCCCGCTCCGGGCTGGATAGGGTGTAGACGGAGGTGGAGGGGTGGATGGGGTTGGGGGTAGAGGGGGGGTGTTAATGTGATGGAGGGGAACGCTGCTGTCAACTGTGTGGAACAATGAGTTAATGGAGCTTGGGCTCCATGATGCAGGCCCCCTCAAGAGGCCAACTGGGAGTATTTTGGCATAATAACCGAGGCCGTATACTAATTAAAGGTCTGTGCTTATGTGTATATAGTACTTATGATTATAACTGAGGCAAAACAATGTCTTCATTTAACTGAGTGCTTTAATGGAATGATACAAGGTGGGGCTTGCATGGCTTCAGGTACTTACAGCACTTCCAAGCCTCTCAGAGCTCTGAAGGCTCCATCCTCCACGCAGCTGATGTGGTTTTTATCCAGCTGACTGCAGAGAGAGAGAGAGAGAGAGAGAGAGAGAGAGAGAGAGAGAGAGAGAGAGGCTTTGTTACACAAGACACACACAAGCTTTCTGTCTCCCTTTGGGGTCGTTGTAATCATTGATACAGTAAGCAGTACACTGATGGACTATGGTAAATCGATGCTGGTTTTGTCGTCTCAGCTCATGTAACCCCCAAGAAGTGGAGCAAAGGGGGGATGTCACTCATTGTTTATCGGCATCGATACGCCTCATAAATCTGTGTGTCCATGTGAATGTGCATGTAATCTGGCGAAGATTTAAATCACCTTTACTACAAGCCATCTTTGGGGAGCTGCTTGTGTGTGTGAGGTAGTTAGTCTATTCAATCACTGAACATGCACACACAACAATTCGCACATGATGTTTTAATCTTGGCGAGGGTCATTAACTCACAAAGACAAGCGACGTTACAATGCTGATATTATACTGAATGAGGCACTCTCTTCTGCTGTTCACTTACAGCAGCCTGCAGTTTGGCTTTTGGACTGCCAGAGAAAACATTTTGAAGTCATCATCATGGCATCTAGGAACTTTGCATTTGATAGGCATTTTTTTGCTAAATTTTTTCTGCTCCAGATCAATCATTGGTCTATCAGTCGGTGTACAGATCAGTGGAACTCTTCAGAAGTAAAAATTGATAATCATAGTTAGTTGCAGCACTTCCTGCTGGGAAAGGTGATGTACTCACAGGTTTTTGATGTCTGTGGCCCCTCTGAATGCTTTTCTGGGGATGGACTGGATGAAGTTCTCGCTCACATCTCTGTGGAGAGACAATAAGTAAGGCATTAGTTACACATAACTTACCCTTGAGAATGACTTGGTTTGGTTTGTTTGGTTGAGCAGCGTGTGTGGTCTTTTGAAAAAAAAAAAAGCAATACAACCCTTTTTATACAAGCAGTATGGATACAATTTCCTATGTAAATGTTTGACTTCCAGCGTTTTAAGTGTGCTTCTCAACCAGCAGAATTCACACTCTATTCAGTGTCACTCCCTCTTTTACCACACTCATCGGTGCAGAACAGAAAGCTAAGGGCAATTTTTTTCTTTCCAGTGTGTGCCAAAACCCCTGAGATGTGGTACTGCATGGAGAGCTCTGCCCATAATGGAGTGGTTATTTTATAGTGGCTGTATTATTCAGTGTTCATTCATGCTATAATTTGTTCTCTGTGACTTGACCGTGCTGTGGTGTGAGGTGCCCGACCCACTGCCTGCACACAGACCAACCAAACAAACAGGCAGCAGGGCCGCAACCAATGAGGGGTTCTGTGAGGTGGATTCATCTGGACGATGCGGCACAAAGAACATTATCTTTTACTATTATTTTGTATGTGTGTGTCCTGCACTTAACGGTACAAGTTAGGCATTTGAAGAAAATGCATGTGTGGAAAGTAAGAGAGTGAGAGAGGGGAGGGCCAGAGAGTGAGTGAAACACAAGTAGCCATAGTTTTAATTAGCAGAGTCTTTTGTCTTGTTTAAATGGTGAGCTAACCTCATTCAGAAAGACTCGGCCCGTTTTCTACACACACACACACACACACACACACGCGCGCGCACACACACACACACACACACACACACACACACACACACACACACACGGGGCTCCCACTGCTCAGACAGAAGTAAACAGAGTACTTATGGTCACTCATAGAGATGCTGAAGCGCAACACCACAATCCATAAAACTACACAACTGTTCTGCATGAGACTAATGGCTTCTACTTATTTAATGATAATCTACACCACAGCATGCATTCCCATGACACACACAACAACATCCCTGTGGGGTAAACTTAAAATGACTTTCTAAGACTCCTTGGTCTCACACCTCCAGCGGGTCATCCTTTCCAAATTTTCCCCTCAGAATGAATGTCACACATACAGTATGCTGTTGAGATGGGATACGAAAAGAGGGGAGCAAAACACACCACAGCCATTTTGTTGTGCAATCCATCTAATGAATGGGTGGTTGTGCCTTTTATGGTGCAGCAAAAATTAAAACAGTGCTCTGAGGGCCAAATGCACCACAATCAAAAATTTTTGTTTTTTTTGTTTGAATATATTAAATCCAAGGCAACGTTTGAACATTTACCAAAATAAAATGAGGCATTTTTCCTTGAACACCTCAATAGTTCTTGTGCACAGTGAAAATCCTGTAGGGTTCAAGCTTGGCAGTTGACTGTAACTTGTTGGGTCTCGCAGCGTCTTTACAGTCACACCCCATTAGAAGATGGCTGTGTGTTTAACATGACGTGACACTATGTGGGAAAGGCCATAAAGTTAACACCTTTATACCTCAGATAAACAAGACAAATAAGCTGTACAATTATCTGCATCACATTGCAACAGTAGTAGAGACAACAGCTTTATGTGGCTGTGACTCTCAGCTCACAACGCTCACGATGCATGCATGACGTGCATGTACAGATTTGTAAATGAAACACACGTCGCTGGCTTGTGTTCAAAGAGAACATAAATATTCCATCTAATGGCTCTTTCTAATTTTGTCATCTGAGGTTCTGGAGGTTTTTTTTTTCTTCTGCAGATCTGCAGGACATCTGCTTTCACAGCGATATTTAGGCAACGCAGTTAGCAGGCAATTTAAGTAATTACACAACAATAATCTGTCTATCTGTCCTATCAGTGTGACATATTTGGCAGGATCATATCCCAAACACCTTCACTTCCTCTAACTAGAACTGTTGTGCTTTGTTGTTACTCTTGGCAAAACAACCCAAGTTCAAGAGATGAAAGGTGAGTCGGTCTGGCTCCTGGGCTCTTATCAAGGCAGCTCCATATGAAAGCGGAATGCTTTCTGGTCTACCTGGTCCCTCTGTATCTGATGACTAATCACCTTCTCCTCACCTTCCTGCAACAAACACACTAACACACACACAGATGCTGTAGTGCCGTACTGCAGGCACACTGTTAATGACTTTTCCCCCCTGGAACAGTGCGGTACATCTTTACTGTGTTTGTTTGCTCCCACGTTTCAATAAGAAGCATGGATTTAGAGCGCCACAGGGTACAGTAGATTCAAAGGAGACGAAGGAGCAGAGAGATGGCGACAGGCAGGAGAAGCTGGAATGCAAGACGAGGCAGGACAGCTCTGACAATATGAACACAATGCTATGTGTGTAAGTAGTAAAATGAAAGCTCTAGGGTGGAATCCACACAATAAAACCCCCCATAAGCCTATCAGCACGCTATAACACGATTGACTGGAATGATCTATATTGCTCTTACTTATGGCGCTGTTTGATTGGATTAAATAGTAAGGTCGTGGGAGGTCGCTTTATAACTGTAGGTCTGTTCTGGGACAATGTGTGCCTCCCGAAAAGAAGAAAAAAAAAAACATGACAAACCTAAATAATGCTATCCATCGTGCCAGTCTGCCTTTCTCTCATTTACTTATATTGCCATTCTGCAACTGCCTGGTTCTTTCTTTCCTGTCACATATAACAGAATAATCACAGTGGTCATGGTTTGGAGTCTGCAGCCTTCTGCGTCCTTTAAGGATTTATCGAGGCGTTCAAGTCCTAAGGCAGCCAGAGCAATATTAAATTTAGCAACGCTACATTTCTGCATTTACACATTCTCAAAACGGCAAACAGGACATTTCTGTGGGAGACCATGCTGTATTTTACATAGTCTGTGGTTGCCCCTCGCTGGTATTTTCTAAGCTCAGCCCCGACTGCGTTGGCTCTGAGATATTTGACATTTCTGATTAGTTTGGAAGCAAATTTCCAGGGAAGCACTGAACCTTTCAGAAACAGACATGATTATGTGAGAACAGTCACCACAAAGAAGGATATTGGCCACCATGGTCTTCATCACTAAGTCATGACAGTAAATCGAATGTTACAGCCCTTCAGCAAATACCACCACTGTGCATCACAGCCCAAATGTAGTTAGCAACCCAACTGGCATAGTGAGACATGACAGCTTCCTTCCTTTCTGTCCTTCGTTTCTCCGTCATGTCATTTTGTCTTTGAGTGTCTTGCCAATACGCACTTTCTAAAATGCTGAGTCTGTGCGTTGCTTCAGGCTTCACTAACCACAGGGTCATCAGATTGTGAAGCAAGACAAAGTTAAGGATCAGAAGCAGGACCACAGGGTGCTAACCTCCAGGCTTCACTCCACTTGCACAGCTCTGTTCAGGCTAAAAGGATTCATGGAAACCCTCAGAGCCACGCCGCACTCTCCACTGCCCAGACTCCTTCCATACACTCATTACAATGCTATGAAGAGTATCCCGAGGCATGGTTGCAGCCTCCAGCCCCAGGCCGGGGCCCCCAGGCATCTCAGAGTGCTGTAATGATGTCAGACCTGCAACTTTGTTCCCCCTTATTTCCTGCACACACAGCATGCCTACCAGTCCTTTTTCATCACAGGTGTGTGAGCTGATGCCTGAGTGAGCGAAGAACGTGTGTTCAAACGGTCTAGACCTGGTATAGATTTATCTTAATTCACTACATACCTAGAAGAGGCCAGTTAGTTCATTAATGTAGCCTGGCTCTCTTTAGGTGACGTTGCTCACAGTTCATTCCCATTGTAGCCTTAATGATGAGGTAACACACATGTTTTCAGGTGTGTCCTCACCACATGAGCCACAGTCCCTAACGTACTGCAGTCAGGATCTTTAAGGTTTCGCTCGTACAAACAACAGTATCTTTTAGTTGGCCCCGACAATAAACTCAGCTACTGATATGCTTATTTACAAGAATCCCTGCAGAGACCATATCTGGAATAATTAGCAATATTATCAGACATAGCTCAAGGCGCCTGGTCTGGAGATTAGCCGAACGTTGAAAGTCTGGTTCCTGTCTGATTCACATCATTTACCTCTGATCTCTATCTCAGTAGACTTCACTAATACTGTACACAACTTCAGCTCTTGTCTGCGTGACACAAATACCTACTGTGACTGCATAAACGATGAGACGTTAATCCTACAGATCAAAAAAAGCAGTGTTAAGAGATTAGAAATTTGTTTTGTTCAGGCATATGATTATCACACTTTTAATTCTTTAATCTTTAGTTCTGACAGCAAAAGGAGTTTCTGGGGATGCTGGGGATGATCTGCCACCTCAAAAACAGACAGCATTTTCTGGTTAAAACCCCTCAAGGCTTCAGGCTCCACAGCGAGGTGGTACTCTGTGGGAAACTAACTTTGGATGAATAAATGAAAACACACACATGGACACATGCGCACACATGCCTGCATGCCAACACAAACAATTGCTTCTTTCACATCTTAGAAAATTTCATAACCTCTGCCTCCGCAGTTGGTCGACAACAGCGCTTGACAGAGTGGATCAAGAACCTGCCGGAATGATCTGATGCTCTGACGTCTCTTCTGTTCTCCATTAAATCTTTCACCTTCTCTCTGTCTGGGATGCACTTTTCTGGTAAAGGAATTCTGGTCATGATTATTTAGAGGCTTCTTTCTTGCTGTTTTAAGGTAACCTAAGGATTTTTTGTCCAGTGATAGTTATGAAAAATACTCACTGAAGTGAATAAATAGTAATAAAGTTTTACGGATGGGGAATTTACAAAAAACAAGCATATCTCATGTAATCTACCATAAAACCACTGCAAAGCAAAGAATTACCTGAATGTGCTAGATAGAAATATTTCAGTGCATATAGCAGTGCAGTAATATAGCAGTGCAGACTTCGCTGTGGCCTTTTGCTGCCTCTCACCCTCATTTCATTCCTCTGTCTCTTCAGTCCATCTCTGATTTCATCCTACTTGGACACATTTAGATATAATTATGTAGTCAAGGCAAGAAAACAATTTATCCTGGCTTTGGGACCATAGCCGTTGAAAAAAAAGCTTAATCTCACCTTCATTTGTGCTTGATTAGATTTCATACCGATAAATAAGTCCTGACCCTGAAAAGAGGTGCCTGTGTGACGCCTGTATATGTGCCGGTGTAAGCACATTTATTTTAGTGTCTAAGTGTTTGTTTTCTTGATTCCTTACTTGATTGCATGATAAGAAAAATGTTTATCCTTGCCAAATGCTCTTAATTTCATTCTTCCATTTAAAGAAGGAGAAAAGACAGAAAGACAGAGGGGGAATGTGTCTGATTGCTTACTCATTAAGAGAGTTAATGAGGTGTGTGAGGGCTGTTAAAGGAATGGCAGTGTGCTGCCACTAACTGCTAACTACGTTCTTCCTCCCTACATGGTAAAAAACCAACAAGTAGACACACACATAAACAACCACACACATAAACTGTGGGCTTTTAAAGTGGCTGAGCCTAGACATGTACCAACAAATGACTCAGGATGCAGCAAATAATGGAGCGATACGTTCAAATAAACAAACCAAACATGCACAAATTGTTTGCTTATGTCCACATCCACATTTTGTCTTAATCTGTGTCAGGGCAACAATTCCTGAACTGCTCATATTAGCACTTATTTATGGTATAGTGGCAGCTAAATATGTGCAGAAGGGGGAGGAAATGCAGGTACCATCTAAGCAGAGCTGTAGAGTTCAGAGTTTGGGTTTGGGCTTTGGCAGGGACTGTCAAAAGACGGTCGAAAATTGTTGAGTTTGAAAATTGGCAGTGCAGAACTGCCCTAAAAGCATGAGTCAATAATCTGTCAATAAAGTTACACACTACTGCTCAGGTAGATATTACTCCCTAGATCTTTACATAGCAGGCAGTTGTAACTATTAACATGTGACCTCACTAAAAGACACTTTAAGTGATACGATACCAGCAGGTAGGAGCAGGCAAAGGAAGAAGGGAGTTAATGATTGGGCCTAGTGTAGAAATGGAGCCATTAGCCCTGTCACTGGAGAAACTGTCGCTGGCTCTCGTGGTTTGTTGCAGCCAACTGAGGGGAGGTTATCGCAAACCATGAGAATTCAATAAGATAAAAAAGGGGAAGGCAAGTCCAGGTCAGAAAGGAAGAGTCAGGAGAGTCAGAAGACCATTTCTGAGCAGGGAACATCTTGAGTGCATATAGTCCCACTTGAAAAGCGTTCAAAAAACAAACAAAAAAAAAACTGTGTTAACTGGCTGCATATATCTTTGGTCGCGGTGCTGAAGACAACAAACCCACTGATGAAAAAAGAAGGAAGGTGTTAAGAGTGGGGGATAACATGAAGAGAATGAGGTGAGAAGCAGTATGGATCGTGGCTGCAGGGCGTTTGGGTGCTGGCCAAAACACAGGCATGCAAGTCTGTGTGTGTATTTATGTGGCCCGGAGAGAGTGACTGAGTGTTTCTCTGTGCGGTCAAGAGTATCCACGTCTTCCTTCTCGCCCCCATGCCCCCCAAACCATCCCTCTCTCTCTACACCTTCACATTATGCTCTCCACCCCACTAAAATAAATGGTAAACATGCCTCCTGGCTGTGTCTCTCTTCACTTTCTCTCTCTCCTCTCTATTTGTACCGCCATACAACAATCTGGACGGTGTAGCCAGACAACAACATCACTCTCTTCATCATCATCCTCATCACGATTACCGTCATCATCATGGATGTCAAAACACAGTCTCAAAATGATCATGCACAGACGCCACAGATCCGGGACATGCGAGCATGCAGAGTGTTTTAGGTGTTTCTCTTTTTGTGGTGGAGATGAGAGCTGGATGGAGCTCAGCGAGAGGAGAAAGACTTTTATAAAGAGAGGAATAAACAACCTGTTTTCTCTGTCTCTCTTTCTCTGTCTCCATTCAAGGCCTAAAAATAGGCTCCACAAAAAATCCTAATGAAAAACAAACACTGCACTAATAGCAAATACAGCATAATTCAATAGCATCTTTTCTTTCGAAAGCGAGTGTCAACCCAAGTCCACATAAACCAGTAGGCAACAAACAGTCAGGAAAAATGACTCCATTACAGTCTCTCTTTCCTCAACGGTGTCACATTCTCTATTTATTCATATTCAGGAAATAAGCCATCAAGCTGCATTATCTCATTTCCAACAGACCCCACAGACTGTCACAGCAGAGCCCTCGTTCACATATTTAACCCTCTAATGCCTTGTGCCTCTAGAAGTGCTGAAAGAGGGAAAAGGAGGCCTCGCTATGGACGCATCTGGAGAAGGTTTGTGATTTATTCTGATGTTGAAAAATGCAGTAAGCATAACACCCTCGGTCTGTCTCGCTCTCATAATAGACACACGCACTTACGACACACACACATACACACAAACTGTCTCTTTTCGACGGGACCTAAAGGGGATTTCATGGATGGACTCCACTCTAATCATGTACAGCTCACCAGCCAATGAGAAACACACAGCGCTCCCAGACTGGAACACTCAACAACCACCAAGAGAAAACACAATGTCAGTGGAACTTATCAAGCCCACATGAGGGCCGACACACACACACACACACACACACACACACACACTGTTGCCCACATCTCTTCTTTCACTGTAAGTGATTCATGATGTCTGTGTGTGTTTGTAGACTCCCATATGAGCGCTTACGTACATTTGGCTGTGTGCTTCGTTGCCACCCGTGAAGCAAATGAAAGAGTTAACATGGTGAAGAAAGAAGGGAGAAAATCTATCCTTTTTCCTCCCAGTTCTCGATTCAGCCTAATTTCCCCCCTGCCATTATGTCTACTTGTGTTCCTGAGTGTGTCCAAGCCTTTCATTGGCAGTCAAGCTGAGTGATGGAGCAGGGCTGAGCGGCATCGATCATGACGAACGCTTACAGGCGCTATCAACTGACGGCAGGGTGTAAGATAGCGCCGCTTTGCACTTGGACGCACAGCCAAGCCCCTGTCCATCCATCATGCTGTCTACCTGCTGGACAATGGAAGAAAAGTGTGAGAGGAACAGAGAGGAGAAGAGGGAGGGTGAGGGAAAACAAATCTCTCAACAGCTCCATTATCACTGCCATTACCTATCCCGACATCAACCAGAGGCTCACACCAAACCAGAAATAATGATCTCCATCTCTGAGAATAGCCTGGAAATCATTTTGCTGGATGTTTTACACTGAGACAGGACAGGAGTAACAGGGAAGGAGACAGCCATTTAGAAAGGAAACAAAGCCAATCTGGGTGGCTGCTCCCACTATCACACACACACACACACACACACACACACACACACACACACACACACTGTGTGGTCTAACTAAAGTAGTTTAAGATGCCTCTTTGTGAACGACTGGCTACCTAGAAAGTGGAAAGCTGATCCTGAAGATCGGATGACAGCTTTTCCTGGAAGAGCTGGTCTGAGGTCAGCGTTATTGAGTTGCTGGGATGACAGACCTACCACACCTAACCACAGGCTGCGGATACCAGATCACAGAACTGTCACTAAGAAACACTCAGTCAGGAGCTATTTCATTCAACACGTAAACAGAACACACTTCAAGACACTTAATGGACTTCATCCATGCTCTTCATACTGCAGAGCTAACGCAGAGGGAGGAAAAAGCTCTGTGGAGGAAGAGAGTAAAAACATGAAGCGGGGTGGGAGAGTTGGTGAGAGCTGACCAAAATGAACCTCAGCAAAGATCATCTTATTGTTTCTTCTGCTTTCCCTTTTCTCTGAGGAACTCATACACAGCCTGTTCTACTCTGTGGACTCACTGTAATCGAGAGCGAAACCTCCCAGTCATTACTTTAAGCTCCTACAGTCGCCTTCACACATGGAAAGTATCAGACAGAGGAGATGAGAGGAGAGGAGAGGAGAGAGGAGAGAAGAGAGGAGAGGAGAGAATAGGAGAGAGGAGAGGACTAAGCCAGAGGGAAGGTGAGCTACCTTTATACCATGCCTGCTGTCTGTCCAAATCCCTCTGAAAGCTAATCTCAAAAACAGCCCAAAGGTACCTGTCCAGATATACACAGTCAAGGACAACTAGTCTAAATAGAGCGTAGAAGCCTAAAAAAGTATGTCCCTTCCATTCATCTTGTTATTGTTGGAATCATTTCTGTAAACTTGTAACCAGTTTCTCTTTTGTTTTCTCATTACATTGTGCTCTGTATTGACATAAATACGTAGCTCATATGCATCAGTTTTGGCTTGGGGGGGAATAAGGCCACTGAGTGGGAGATGTAGCCGTCTCACAGCACAGAGGAGAGAGGTGAAGTGATGGAGCAATACAGGCTGCAGGCTCTTCCCTCAGTTACCCATACAGCCTCCTGCTCTCACCATGATATATGAGACAGGTGCATTGTGGCTGACGTCAAGTCAACAATTCACCCTGGACATGTATCACCTTATCTTTAACAGGACTCACAAATGCACCCTCCAAGGCATGCTCGCACATATATACAGCACTTTCACTCCCACACACACACACGCACACACACACACACTGCATGTTATCTCAATGCAGCAAGACAGCAATGTAATCAGCAGTACGTCAGGCTCCTCATTCTCCTTATCTCTGCACTCAGTGCTACACAAATAACACAATATATGTGAGTAGCGGTTTGCTGGAGACAAGAGCGGCTGCAGTGCACACCACTTTGTCACAAAGAGAAGGTGAATTACACTTGAGTGTCACAGTATATGGCCTGTCCATGTGTAGGAATTGATTTATAGCTAAGCATCAGATTTCACCTGTTGAGGGCACAACTGTATGAATGTGTTGTACAGTATCAGGCTATATCTTTATGCTTTAAGTATACTGCCCAAAGTAACTTCTTTTAGTCATTTGGTGATATCGAGGAATGATAAAAAAGTTTGCAATGAGACTACGACTAATTATGTTTCCATTTTCACACTTAGTTGAGCTTAAGCATTGATCTTGAATGGTTACGGTTAGGACAGACTGTCAGGTAAAGAGTTTATTTAAGGGCTCTGACTAACTGCTATTTTCTGCTATTTTTTTAATATTGTTTAACAAATTAACTGGTTAAATATAGTTTTGAGAGAACAAGAACAAGATTTTCAAAGTTCGTTAAAAGTTTTGTTCAAAACCCAAAGATATTTAGTTTACTATTATGGAAGTCAAAGAAATTATTCACATTTGAGAATCTGCAACTGATTGAATTGATCATCAGAACTGGTTCTGATATGTTGTGGTTGATTGACTAATCATTTCAGTTTTCATCCATTGAAGTGGGATGATGTTTTGCTGTGGAACAAAAAAAAAAGAAAGGTAACTGTGCCTCCACTATATTATCAATCTCCAAAAGCATCAGAATCCTGTATGAGACTAAACAAGCGGCCCAAGCAGACTAATCACAGCTCTCATGGTCACAAAGCAGCATCTCTGTAACTGGTATACCACTGTAGTAGTTACACTCCTAAGAACTTGAACAGCTATACAGTAACAATGCTATGATGGCTAGTTACATAGGCTTCTTTGCTACATATTTTTCAGATGGGTAAGACCTCTGAAGCAGCTGTGGTTGTGAACAAAATCATCTCAGACTGAGTGACAACACCACTGCTGCCCTCAACGTGCACAGCAGATACATACAATATGTTGGCCTTATATTTATTATTTGGCCTGTGTGCTCAGGATCATTTCAGGGAATTTGCCCCTCCATCTGCTCAACCAGACTGCACTGCTCCTGCAGAATGTACAGTAAGTTTAAAGGTTAACCGCTGGTCAGATAGCACTGTGTGTTTCTGTGTGCAGGGTTTGAGGAGGCAACATTTCCTTCCTGTGACAGGTGTGTTTGCATGTTAGGGGTCCGTAAATGCATTCCTGAAGCGATGAATAAACAACTACAGGGTCTCTATGGAAAACATCCCGTCAATATTACATGAGGTTGTCAGGAAGGCCGAACTCACTGTGGCGTCACACAAACTTTAGAACTATGCTTTTCCTTTATTTGACTTTGGCTTCTAAATCCTTTAAATACATGTGCTTATAATAACTGTTTTTTTAGGTTGCAATAACTTCTCAGACCTCTTGTCTGAACACATTTGCATGCATGGTACTGTTTTCCTGGAGGTAACACAAGTATTTGTTCTGCTGTTCAATTGCACTGATGCTTCTGACGTTTTGTGGGCTTTGGCAACGACAATTTCATAGAGAAATCTGGGACTTCAAGTCAAATGAAATGTGATGAAAGTGAATCAAAGCCTCTGGGCTTTCATTTTCTGGCACTCTTTCTCTTTCTATCAGTGCTCTTAATTAACTTCACTGCATAAAGAAAGTAATTCCACCAGAGCTAACAGCCCAATACTTTTCAGATTCAATTTCACTCAGGCTGCAAATCAAAACCCAACTCAAGTCTGTGTGTGTGTGTGTGTGCGTGCGTGCGCAATCCTAACGTCAGGATGGGTCCTCAGTCCAAACTAGAGATGGAAGGCCAGAAATTGCAGAGGTTGTTGGTTGCTAGGAGACAAAAGGTACCCAGCTGGAATTGTGACTAAGCCTTGAGGGTACTGTGTGTGTGTGTGTGTGTGTGTGTGTGTGTGTGTGTGTGTGTGTGTGTGCGTTTGCAAGCACACACATTCGTATATGTGTGATCTGTTTGTGAGAGTCAGACTGAGGCTGACAGAGGAAAGAGAAGACAATGGGAGTTGGTCCCAGCTGTGCTGCAGTGGGTGGGAGCCGTCCTGAGAAAAAGAGCTTAACAATGGACATCAGCGACTGCTCTGGATGTTTACTCTGTCCTCCACACTATACTCTGGATTACCCTCGTCCTCCCACACTGACAGCCGGCATACAGTGTAGACAGGGGAGTGAAAGAAGCAAACCTTACAACTGCCACATAATGACAGACAAAATACAACATTTTCAGCTCGTGGATACAGATGATCTACTACTATGACTGACAAGACGTTTACAGTTATTCCTTGCAGTATTATGGCAGACCTCAATGCGAACAGTTTTCATTGGAGCTATTTCTTTGGTGTATTTCCAATGAAAATTGTTCACAGAGAGGCCTGTGGATCATCCAAAGTAACCGCGGCACTGTTTCTGGAAAGACACGCTACTCTAAAGTAATTTTTCATTGGAAATTCATTCAACTCTGAATTTGGCTGACGACACAAGTTTAAGAGCAGATATCTCAAAACCTCAGTAAATGAAACTAAAACTACCTACATGGTTTGATGCCATAAAGGGTAAGTGTGAAATTATTCTTGTTGTGATTTGATTAAACTGTCCCTTTAAGACAGAAACTTTCTTCATGCAGTTAACAGATGGCGTGTCTATCTCTTTTATTCATTTGGCAAGGGATATCACACACTTGCATTCCTTAAAATATTTCAGAAGCATCACATGTGGTCTTGAGGTGTTTTCATTAATGAATAACCAGCCTGGAGCAGCAGATGTGATCTGAAACGAGCAGGACATAAAGATGAGGCTTGAGAAGAGATAGTGCTTTCAGGGTTAATGAACCCTTGCAGAGGTGCAGCTGTAGGCATGGATTATTATCACAAGGGCCAAGTGAGCACACACACAAACACGCAGACACACACACACACACACACACACACACACACACACACACACACACACACACACACACACACACACACTGTGACTTACGTTAAAGCGTCTCTTTGTCTACCTAACTGCACTCCAAGTTGGATCAAATAAATATCTTAAACACTTCAAAAGGTGCATTTCAACATAATCATTATAAGTCATCTTGACAACAGTGTCTAAAAGATAAATACGTCGCTGAATGAAGGAAACAGTATTTCCTTTTCCAAACAGATAGAGTCCAACACAATGGAGTCTGAAGCACATCCATCATCATCCACAAGCATTAGCATAAAGACTGATTACTGCCTGGGGCCGCGAGTCATCTGTTCAGAGTAATGAATGCATGCCTGTACAGTTAGCATGCCGTCGCTAGCCAGATGAGGCCAATACCTTTAGATAAATTACCAAAACAATGACAGCTATGACGGATAAGTGGGAATACAGTGGCTTTTTGTTCCAAATTGTGTGAACACTGGATCGAGTCCATTCGCTGGAGCTGAACTAACATGCCGCTGCACTTGCTTGTGTAATCACGTCTCTGACAGCATGCAGCTTTGTGCTTTCTTGACAGCAACCTCTGGATCATTTTATTGTCATAAGTTCTGCACGGATGACGATGCACAGCCTGGGAGCTGAGAGCATGCATATTTGTGGCTGTGTGTGTGTGGGTTAGAGGGACTGGTAGCCCCTGAGGAAGCTGAGTGTCACAATGCCAGCCTGGCACTCACTAGAGAACCAACCGCTAGAGCAGGGGGCATGAAATTAAAACTCAACACCCAGGAAAAAAGGGCGAGGAAAAGACAGAGGGAGAGGGAGGAGGAGAAACAAAGGATAATAAAGATGCCAGGGGAGGACAAGACATTATAGAGTGGAAATATAAAATCACCTATGTCAAATAACAAAGAAATTTGCAATGGCAGAGTGGAAATGTGCTCTGCATTAATGACTCCTGCCGAGATTCTCCTGTGCCATATCTGCATCGAGGGAGGTTCTGACAAAAAGAAAAATCCTGCATCTACCCAAAAAAAAACCCCCACAAGAAAGACGATCAACTGTTGGGAGAAAAAGTGCTGCTGACCCTCAGAACCTCAAGCCATATATCATCATATGTGTTGACTTGCCTTGTTGCCAGACATACATTTGGTTTGTGTTTCTAGAGATGGCTATACATCACCCGACTGGTCTAGACCTAACCAACACTGAGGCTCTGCACAGACCTGGCACCCACCCACCCACACACACACACACAACACACACACACACACACACACACACACACACACACACACACACACACAGTCTGTCTATGTAGGCGTCCGCTCTACCATTTTCAACTCTGACCTTCAGAAAGAACAGGAGGCCCTGAGAGGCTATGATGGATATGCCAGACACAGGGAGTGTGTGTGTGCGTGTGTGTGTATGTGTGTGCAAGAACACATTTGCATGCTTACCTGACAATGCTACATCCTGTAGCTGAACTCTGCTATTTATTTTCTTTGCTTTATTTTACTGCCCTGTGCAAATCATCCCCCCCAGCTACCCAGCATACTAGCACAGACAAGGTGTTTACTGAGAAAATAACACACACACTGCACAACAGACACACACACACGCCACTGGGAACAGCCAAGCGGATGTCCTCTCTCCGAGGTTCCTATCTCACCCCAGCCATGACCTTTCACATCAGCTCTGTGAATCAGGCGGGGAGGGCCCTGAGCGTGACCGATCCATTAGACTCCTCTGACAAGGATGAGGATGACATCTGAACCTCGAGAGGCAGGGGAGGGAGGAAGAAGACGATGACTACTGTGAGAGAGTGAGCGGTGGGGGTTGAGGAGAAGGTGCCTCAATTTGAGCATTCAATTGAAAGAAAATACCTCATTCGCCAAGTTACTAAATAAACAGCTACTCTTTATAACACACCTCCATTACCTTTTCATTTTGATTCTGAAAGAAGGGCTGAACAGATGATGAGATGCCTTACTGCCATAACAAGCCAGATAGGGTTTCAACAAAGTGTCACAGATAGCAGAGATGCTTTGCTCTGAACTGAAAAGAGAGACCTTGGGAGGAAATAAAGGAAGGAACAGGAGTGGCTGTGTGAGTGGAGGAGGTGGGGGGAGCTGGAGGGAGGGAGGAGGATGGGACTTTAAGGATGAGCGAGTGAGAGTGACAGCCCTGTCTGGAATGCTTTTGTCTGCATGGGCTAATATTTGCTCTCGGATTTTGCTTTTTCCCCTTCTCTTATTTGCTGTTGACAGAGAGGAATGAAAAGGCAGATAGCCAACGGGTTACCTAGTAGCAAGACTTTTGTGCATGCCAGAAGGTTCCCAAGCAGCAGGTGGTGAGCAGAGGCAAAGTATCTAGTCCAGGAATCTTGTTTCCTGCAAAGAAGTTGCCACTACTTTCCCACTTAGCCCCATACAGAACCACAAACACATGCCAAGAAATGTGTGTGTGATAGAGAGACCGAGAGGACAGGGAGAAAGGGATGAAGACATACAAACTTCATAGCACATGGTGCCAAGAGACCCCCCCCTCCTTCTCCCCCTTCCTCATTGTCCTCCTGGGGAGTCAGTGGTTGCGGGCGGCAGCCTGGGTGTCTGCCTGAAGGCCAGTCTCACAGCGGGCCAGTCATAGCAGCAGCACTTTGATGTCTTTGTGGCGAGACTCTGTGCCTCATGTCCACGCTCATTAACTTTGTCAATGACAGATCAATGTGAGCCTGCAGAATGCTGCGCTGCCTCAAAATTACAGCCTATTTGTCATTCTGGGTCCAGGTCTGGACTGGACCTCAGCATCACTCTGAACAAATAATACAACAGGGGACAGATGCTCACAATATCACCCATTTAACAAGAGCACCCCCCCAACCCCCCCCCCCCACCCCAAACACACACAGAGGAGGATATTGCTCCACTTAACTTTGGCATCCCAACTTCCTGCGGCTTAGTGCTCACAGACAGCAGTCACATCTCTTAACATCCTGCAGTTGCCTGTTTAATGATTAGGATTACAGCCCCTCCATGTTTTTGCACCCTAACGTCAGTCAGACAGACGCAGCCGCCCAGGGAGCAGGTCAGACTCGCCTCTCATAACAAGAGCCACACTGTCAAGATCTAGCACTTAGCACCTTTAAACCACTTCTTGGATCTTATCCGTCTCCTGTGTCTTTTACTTACCACTCTATTTCATTTATAGCTGATTTTTACAACTTCTCCCTGTTTTTTGATGGCCTGCTAGTGTGAGACAAGAGGGGTAAAGGAGAATATCTATTGCAGTCCGTCTGGGAGAAAAGCTTCATAGAGTTAAGAAGGAACAAACAGTCTTGTGTTTCTTTATTACTCCCACTGCCAAAGAGATACTTTCTGCAAAATCTTTTGTTTTTTATTCAACACAATATAAAAAAAAACTTCTCAGTGCTGCTGTCTTTAAAAAAGCATCTTTACAAGAACTTGACATAAAAAGTTATAAAATCAACTTTTACTTTCTGCTATGTTCACATGTTGTTGTTGTGATGTTGTGTTAATTATTGTTATTTATTATAATTTTTGAAACTGTTTCATGATGCTAAGACTTTAGGGAATGTTCTCACCTCTCAACTAAACAAATGAAACTAATCTGAAAGCATCAGATCACCTCGACTTCAACACAAAAGTGACACTACAGTTAAATACTGTAACTGAGAAAATCTCTTCACATTTTCTGCTTCATCGCACACAGTTACACTCTCAGTAACTCCTCGGACTGCATATGCACAACATGTGCGCACACACACACACACACACACACACACACACACACAACTTGGTGTGCACAAATACACAAAGCCAGAGATCATCTGTACTCTAAATATTTAAAAAGACTATCCCTCTGTCTGTAATTAAAACCACTGCAGCATTCCAAAGCTGTATCCCCGACCATCAACCCTTTCCTCCATCTAGTCTGTTGTTCTCGTCTTCCTTCCTCCATCCTGACCTTTGCTTTAGTTGCCTAGAAATGGGATGTTTGAAAATCTTCCAAAAACATTCAAACTGTGGGAATAATCTGTGCAACAACTGCCCTTTCCTTGACATCCATGAATCCCTCTCTCGCTCTCTCATGAGCTCCCTGTCGCCACCCTCACCACCACCACATCCATCTCTCATTTTCATTCACAGTTCATCTAGAAAAGCATCAGTTCATTTACTGTAGAGAGAAAGTAAAATGTCAGGTTTTGTCTGGAAGGTAGGCAGCCATCTCTCCTGAGGAGAAGGTTGCTTTTCCTGAGAAAAGTAATGATATGTTAGGACAGCCCACAGAGCAAACACAGGAACCGTGAGTCAGCGCCACACACTGTTTGGATACATAAACTCATGGGCTTTGGTCGTGCCCGGGCCTGCAGGGATACCGGGGTAAATCCTCACCCTGCCTCACCACTTCCTCCCATTAGAATTTGCCCAAATCCTGCCTTTATCATGGTGTTTGGTCCGCTGAGCTCGCTAATGCTCTCCAGCTTCTCTCACAAGGTAGGTGTTTATATGCGTGTGTGTTTGCTTTGGCCTGCAGAGTAATGCTTCCCATCCCCTTGCCATCAACATAGATGGAATGCAGCGTTGTGATGAAGGCCTGAGCGTGGGGAACACACACTTAGAGACTCATAGGACAGACATGTTCCTGGAGAGGATAGCAGCAGTATATTCCACAGCTTTAGTTGCTATTGATGCAGCTTGTGTGTGTATGTGTGTGTGCGTGTGTGTGCGCGTGCAGAGTTGTAAACAAGCACTTCTCATGAAGTGGAGATAGTCTTAGGAGAGCTGCTCTCATTTCAAACATCATTTATTTATCAGCCCCTTGCGTGGGACACACACACACACACACACACACACACACACACACACACACAGTAACTCACACACACACGCAGTGACAGAAATTCTGCGTTTTTATTCCATCATGCACCAACGATCAACCTCATTCCCTCACCCTTTTTTTTCCTCCCCCTCCTTGCTTCCTCCCTTCGTTGAAATCGATGGAGTGTTTTGTCACCCAGTGCTGCGTTTCGTGCAATATTCATCTGAAGGAAAAAAAAAACTCATCTCACAGTCAATGGATTTTCATAAACTCTGTTTGGTGCTGATTGGTAAATGAAGGGCTACAGGCTTGACACACATGCACATGCACACCAAGAGCCCCCATTATCCGAGCTTCAGGCGAGAGCTTTGTTTGGTACCACTGGAATCTGACAGTGATTTATGGAGAAGGGGAGTCACACTACACCCTGATACACACAACAACACAAAGCAAGGTTACTGGCCCAAGCATGGGTACAAAAAAAGGTTACTGCTCCACCAACAAAGCCACACTGACAGCAATGCACACTGGGGTCCAGGGGTTAACACTACATCAATGCAGCCCAATGAGTGAATTCAGCCGACCCACTAAGTGAATGCGTTGGCCGCTTTCAATAACTTGTTTTGATGAATTCCATGAATATGAATCTCTTTGCCTCCCCACTCAATGATTCCTTAATGACTCTTCCGGAAACTGTGTGAGGTTTGGAAAAAGGCAAAGCTGACTCTCCCGCTGTCATGCTGAGTCCAAGTTTATGTGCCAGCCCAGTTCATGGAGTCATTTTCTGCCACATTACCACTGCGGTTTTGTCAGAGCGGCAAACCTTGAGTGAGGCCAGACACACCCTGCCTCTCAGTGCAGGTATGCCCTCCTCAATGCCAGGTTTCTTCTCTTCTTCCCCTCTGTACGGACATGTTAGATCATCTTTATATCTGCTATCAGTTACAGCTCAGGTGAGGACACCACATTCCTTCTTACTAATTATGAGTGTTGAGAACACACTGCAACAATTTCAGCTCCACGGTTGATTTTAGAACACACACATGCAGACCCCGCAGGGGGAAAGCTGATTCTTGAGGGATCACTTCTTTCTAACCACAGAGCACATTGCATAATCCATTGTGGGTGCTTGTTCGTTGCTACAAACACTTTTGTGGGGACAAACTAGATAGCTGTGATGTCAGCAGGTCCAGAATAAGGAGCAGAGATAAGGGGAGTGGGACAGACACCATGATGGGCAGAAGAACGAGGAAAAGTTTACTCAAAAGTTGGATAAAGGGAAAGAAACACACACTGATGACTCACACACACACATAACACTGACAGTGAGTCATCCTTCATGAAGCTTAATTTGGGGGTAAAACGCTTTTGCTCTCAGGGATGCACTGCAGAACGTGATGATATCAGAGAACAGGCCTCTGCTGCTGATCACACGATGGCATGGACTATATAGTTCATACTGTAGCAGCATAAAGAGAGACAGAGGTGGAGAGGGGTGGGGGTAGAGGCAAGAATGGACCCCATTTGAATAAGAGTTCATTTTCTAAATATGTTCCTCTCCCATTTTGCTCATTTCACCACTTGTTCTCTCTTGATGAGTGCTTCAGCTTTGGCAACAATAGCATAGGTTTGTGTGTGTGTTCGTGTGTGTTTGGTGGAGGTTTATGAAAGCCACTTCAGGGCTCTTCAAGGCTGGCAAGCTTGACGATTGAGGATCGGAATTCAGGAGAGTGGTTGACAAAAAGGCTCTCCCCTGGTGTGTGTTTTACAGAATGAGAGAAACACAAAGATGGAAAGAAAGAACGAGAGAGAGAGAGAGAGAGAGAGAGAGAGATGGGGGATGAAAGAGAGAGAGAGAGCAGGTGTGAGTGCCTGAAACAGCACTGACAACCCATAGACAGTCGTCCATTGAGCACTGTGTTAATTGCCATTACAGTGGTTCCTTGTTTCTTTAATTTCCTCTTTCGGAGCGATACGACAGCTCTTGTGTTACACATTAATTATGTTTTCTGGGATCCCCTCTCCACCCCTCCCCCTCCCTGTTGACTGACAGCTCGGCTGCCTCCTGGCCCAGCCTGGCTCTGAGCAGGGGAGTGGGTGACTGAATAGGCTAATAAATGGCGAAGGAGGGGTCGGTCACACCCCACCCCATTGTACCAACGCTGTCACGCCTGACCCTTAACCAAACACATACACACACGCATGCACGCACTCACGCACACACTCTGATGGCTAACAGTGTGTGTGCACAACCTTGCACATAGTCGCACACACCTTCACATCACCTCTGTCAGCCCTGACCCCGTACCAAATACCCAGGCTCCCCCCTGTATCCAAGGTGACCAAATGAGGCCCCAGCTATCGCCTAGCAACCGGGGGAACAATGAGCTCCAAGGAGACGGAATGGCTTGAGCAAAGGGCAGGCTATTCTCTGGAGATGGAGGGAGGGATGGAGGGATGGTAGCCGAGGTGGGGGAGAGGAGGAGGCGAGGGGTGATGGGAATGGTGTTAGGACACATCTTTAACCATGTCACAAAGAGGGAGCCTGCCTGGGAAACAAGGCTGTGCTTCTCTAACCCCGCTGGACGTCTCCCTTCGACTCCGTCTCACTCAGCTCACTCTCACAAATCTGACTTCTACCTTTCTTTTTTTTTTTTTTTTTTTTTTTTACCCCAATCTCCTCTCCACATTCATACAAAGTAAAAGAGGAGGCCGGGACTAAAGCCAGAAATGCAAAAAAAGCAGGGAAAAATAAAACATGTAATCTGCTTTTCTGCTCTGTCACACATTGAAAATAACTAATACAGAGACTACCTCAGCAAGGAGTGACAATATTATGACGACTTCCACATTTCCTACTATCTGATTGGGGAAAGTTATTTGATTGTTGACACCAACATCCCAAATCTTTGACTTTACTCGCGCTGTGAGAAAAAAAAACTTTCATCAGTTCTCCGTTTCTCTGCCCTTGGAGAAGTGAGGGTGTTAACACAGATGTATCACCATCTTTTAGCTTTCTATATCCAGAAACACAGGTAGGAAGGTGAATGAGGGTGAGATTGCCGAGGGGCCAAACGCAGCACAACAACACTCTGCCAATTCAGTCTCCATAGAAACTATTAGGAGGCCACACTATAAAAAGACAAGGGGATGAGTGAAAAGTCAAACTTGCCCAGATAACTGGCTCTCACTGATTTCACTGATGTTTTCATCACATAATATCCATCTTTGATTAGGTGTCTGCCATTATCTCCTGCCAAAGTGTCTGGCAGTATAAGCAGCTCCTGTAAGAGGTGTCTTCCTGCAGCATGCTCTACGAACCAAAATCAAAGATGTTTTACAGATTAACCCATGAGAAAGAGTTCAGCAAGGTGGAGGAAAGGAAAGAGAGAGGGAATAAAATGGGTAAAATGAGTGTTGAGGAAATGTGTGGAGGGCTGTCAGGCACCAGTCTGTTAGCTTGTTCATGTGAAAACTCTTTGTTAGCCATGAATGGCCTCCTCTCTTTTACAACAGCTTTATGAAGTGGAACCTGGGTATATCCCACCCACACACACACACACTGACCACAAACACAAACACACTACATTTTTTTCTTTAACATAAACTTACACTAATACACATCAATAATCTGCTGCTTTGTTTTATACCATTGTAATTGAACGTCTTTGGCTGTAGAACTCCTGGTCACAGAAAAATGTGAAATTGTGATGACACAGACTGATGATGTAGAATAAATACTAAGTTGATCAACAAAGAAATTGCAACTGTAGCATGCATGAATGGAGCAGCCAGAAAAGTGACCTAATCTACAAGTCTTCGGGTAATCCCTGTCTGCGGGCCTAATGAAGGTGTCAGGGGGAGGGTGCAATAATGGTGTGTGGCTATGCGTTACGGATTAATAGACACACACACACACACACACAAGCATAGATTGGTTTTGGAGGATTTAACAGGGGGTAGACAAGGAGGATTTAAGGAGTGGCGATGCTCCTTTTGGCAAAGTCAAATCAAAGAGCGTCAGCTTTTGTTCAAATGTTCCTCTGTCGCTCTTTCTGTGTCCCTGGACTTATTCAGACTGAAATTTTATGAAGTGTTGACATGCTCAAAGAGCAAGCGGAGAGTAGTAATAGAAAATGCCGTATGCGTTTGTGTGTCTGCCATTGATTTCTGGCCTATGCCGTTGCCCTGCTTAAAGTATCTGACCTTCTGTGGCCTGTAAATATCGGGAAAGGTCTCAGGGATAATGTATTGGACAGAGGAATGCTATAACTTACACAGGCAATAATAATTTGCCCCATTCTTTGACAGTATTGTGTGTCTCTGTGTCTGGCTGGGACACTCTTGGACTTCATGGGAACTGTCTGCGATCTCCAGGTCTGGTCTGGGGCTGAGGTTGACCTATTACCATTCTATTCTACAATCCACAGTCCATTGCTGGTGATATCCACTTCACTTACACCAGCACCAACAACACCTCCTCTAGCCATCGGCTTGATCTCCACATGAAAGGGCCTGCTAGCTCATTACCACAGCCTGGGGCTCATCGGGGCCCTCCAGTCCCCAGGCCTTTTATAAGGTAGAGAGGATGGAGAAATACAGCCAGCAGGGAAGAGGTATCGAGTAAGAGAGCTCATATAGGAGCTCGCCATCTGGGCAACCAGGTGTTAAAGATACAGATAAGGTGCAGGGGGAAGTAATAGAGGGGGAGGAAAGGGAAGCGATAAGGAAGGTAGGACAAGGCGGATGACAGAGAGGAAGTGAAGTACAGTAAAAGGGGCAGGGGGAGATGATAGAGGGAAAACGGGGAAAGCTGACAGAGGGAGGAGGCTTTCTACTCCTATCTCTGCGCTACGTTTCATCCTTCGTAGGGCCCCAGTGTCACTCAGGCCTCCTCCAGTAGAGTCCAGCTTTGAAGTGATAATGGGGCTTTTGGCTAATGCTCCTCTGCAGGTGCTCCTGGCTCCCTCTCTCCCTCTCCATCTCCCAGCACAGGCACATATAGATGAGAAGAGATGAGAATCCTTTCAAAGGCTACAGATGAGGCCAATCTTTCTTCCGTCTGCTTCTTTTTCTTTCTCCATCTTTATCCGCCAACCCTACTTACGCTATCCCCAGATTATGTATTGCTTCCTAGGCACTGTCTGTCACTTTCAGGTCCTTCTATTGCCCTCTAACTCATTTTTACCCACTCTCCACTCCTTTCATTCTCCTTCTGTTTACTTGATTGAATTGCGGTGCTACACTGGATTTGGGAGGGAGGGGGAAAAAAAACAATTTAAAGTTTAGGAGGGAACTTTCCGAGCTATATAAATATTGAATGTAAAATAGGATGTGTATGAAATGATTGCAACAGTTGCTTTATATTCCTGTCCTGCCACACCTTCCTTTCTCTTTCACGGCTCTCCTCTCTTTTATCCTTTGTGCTTTCCAACTGAGCCTTCCATCTCTCTGCGACTCCCTCCTTCTCAGTCAATACTCTCTCATCCTCATCGCTCGCTCTGAGGTGTCAGATTGGTGTGACTGCAGGCCCTGCACTAGTTACAATGCACAAAAGGTAAACACACACACACACACACACACACACACACACACACACACACACACACACACACACATCTGTCTGCATCTCAGACATAACACTCATTTCTGAGAGCTTTGCTTGGGTGGGGCAGGTGTGTGTGTGTACTCCTAGCTGAAACAGCAGGGAAAGGGGAATCGATTCCATCCCCCAGTGATTTCCTGTTATATTGTTCAAAGCTAGGATGGAAAGACACCCCACACACAGAGAAACATACTGTTTCTCACCAAAATATATCTCCAAAGCGGGCATGCACATACGCTCTAGGGCTAATGAGATCACCACTTCATGCTGGGATGCCAGCAGGAGAGTATTGTGTGAGAGGGAGCAAATATTGGAAACAGATAGACATTTGTACTGGAATTCACTTTTTCCTCTCTGCTGTGCTCGTCGGCGCTGCACGGCTCAATATGTATTTTTACTGGAATGTGGGCAGTCTACTTACCTAAGCAGACAAGTGTCTTTTGTTTACTGAGAAAGTAGGATGGCTGTGCAGAGCACGAGGCACACAGCATAGAAGGTTCTGGTTGGATTCAACATTTCAAACAGTCCAGTGCATGTTTAAACTTTATCTTCCAGGTGCTGCGCCTGTTTGTCTTTTCCCACTAGTCACACTGAGTATGTTTATATGCGCGCATAACTCATTACTATGAATAATCACATGTGGGTAAACAGGTTGATTTAAGTGTTTACATGACTCAGAGTAATAGTTGTTTGTTTAAAAGCCAGACAGGGTGTCTGCTGGTCAACAGGAAAGTGCGACAAAGTGAAAAAAGAAAAGCTTACCTAAACCAGCACACTGATGAGATGGGTTTTACAGCATTTGATGTACTTTTATGAATTTATTCAAATGGAACACAAATCCAGAATAATCTGTATGATTGTGTAATTTGAAAAACAATATATTGATTTACATCTTTATTATCAGATTGATTAGCTGCATAATGTCTTCATACATCTGAATGCTGTTGAGATTTTTGTCATAACTGCATCTAAAAACACTTAGTGATATAATATGTGGAAGCTCCCACTGCACAATCACAGCCTGCAGCTGCTAATTAGCAGCTCTATGGGAGCTGTAGGAGGTGGCATGCTCCAGCAGTTGCAGAAAGACAAAAGTTGCCTCATTCACTTCGCCAACCACTCTTTTTTCAAGCTGAGATTCAAACCTGTTGTCACAAGTTTGCCTCTTTCTCCATTAGCCTGCCCCATCTTAACCTCATTAACCCTGACATGCAGTGAAACCCTCAGTCACCAGATCAAGCTGCTATGTGGCAACAGCTCTGCAGAGTGTGGAGTCTCATCATGAACAAAAGGCCTGAAGGTGTGCTAAGTATAAAGCCCTAAGAATGGACCTGCTCACCACAGACAGAGAGGAGACAGAGCCCAGAGTTCACACACATATACACAAATACTCAGAAGTATAGCCACGGGGAAGAGGAAGGAGTTCAACCAGAGACTCTCCTTCCACAGGATAAAGGGATGCATCTAAAGCCTATAATTACATATGCACACACACAACTAAAAATCCAAAAATCTTTTTCCATCCATTACACCACATTTTTCCCAAGCAACTGGATCAGCACTCGTTCAGACAGTATGAGGCTCTTTTTGAACCGTTTCACCTCCCTTTGTGTTTCTGTGTGCGTCTTCCACTCGCTCAGCAAAGGTAAACAGCCCGAGTTCAAGCCCTGCAGGGCATTGATTGGTACAGGATCAAATCAGCAGGAGGTGGGCATTTGTATGTGTGTGTGTGTGTGTGTGTGTGCTGGCATAATTTGCCCTGCAGTTTGTTGTTCTTTTTTAAATCTCAGAATTGGAGACAGAACCCGAGGCCACATAAGGTTGGAACAGCCATTTACCGTGCGTGTGTGGGTTTGCTGGGCATGTGCGCTGGGCAACACATGCGCATGAGATGAGTGGGCAGTCGCTTCTTCCTGCTTCGGTGGAAGCACACCCCCCCCACCCTGTTCATAAGAGTGGAGAGGCTGTGTTTGGATCTGCCTGGGTTACTTCCAACTTCCAACGCTCCAAGTCCAGACCCTAACAGCTCATAACAAGAGATTACACACAGACACTGTAGTCTTCCTGCTAAGCTCCTCACACACGACACTTCCACATGATGATCCAGAGCAGATATTGTCGATTGAAAGCCCAGATCTCCAGGCCAACTGTAACGAGACGGACAGATGCACTGAGCGAGGGAAACACCTATGGCGGGGAGATTGCACTCTATTAAGCCTGTGATGAATGAGCTGGACTTTTCATTCTGATGGCCACATTCATACACCATGCTGCTTAAATTGTACAGAGCCATTATGCACACACACACACACACACACACACACACACACACGCACACGTTATGCGCTCATACATACACACGCAGGACAGCCCGGCTAGCACTATAAGGGTTGTTATTCCTGGCTGGAATCACAGCATTCCACAAGCCGCTGCTTGGAGAATCCAAGGAGTGTGAGTGTGTGTGTGTGTGTGTGTGTGCCTGTGTGTGAGGACAGGAGGGTAGCCTTTTCCTCCCGTGAGTGTCAATTCCAATCTGGACCAGGCAAAGCCAGTCGGCACAGAGGCAAAGTGTCGGCAGCAGCACAGAGAAGAGGAGGAGGTGGAGGAAGAGGAGGAGGCCTCCTTCAGCAGCTCTGTATGAAATCCCGGTGTGTGTATACTCATGACGGATCTAGACCACACTGTGATATCTTATTCATGCCGTATCAATTCATAATGACCAGATCGGTCCCCAGTGTGATGTACGTACATGCGCGCACACACACACACACACACATACACACGATTGGGACGGTCATCGCAGAAAAACTTGTGTGTGTGTGTGTGTGTGTGTGTGTTTTTTTAGAGCACCAGAGCTGGTAGTATGTAGAGCAGTGTGTACCAGACACTGGATACACACACAAAACAGCACTGATGTCCCAGCGCTTTAGTGTGAATATTTAACAAGCCTCAATCCATCTGTTCAATTATTCATGAGGAAGGACACCGAATCGTTAGTAAATATAAACGCCGCTGTTTCTCTCCTGCTTCCGCTGCATCTTCTCCACCTCTGACTGTCTCACTCTCTCTTCTTTGACTTTCTTCATCTTCAGTCTGTTTTTTTTTCTCTCTTGCTCCCCTTGTGCTACGCTGTGAATATTTCAGATGGCGGAGTGGTTTTTAAATTACCCCCTTTTGGCTTCCGCTCTCCTCACATGGTTTGGTCTGCATTTCTCTCTCACACACGGTCCGACTCGTAAAGAAAACAGCGACAAGCCATAAAAGCCACTTTTACCAGCTGACAAGGACAGGACCAGGAAAAGGGGCAGGGGCAAGGAGTCGAGGCCTGCCTGGGATTTTTCAGTCGGTCCCCAGGTCAGGTATTTCATACTCCTGCAAAAAAAAAAAAGTAGCCCTGCATGTAGAGAGTTAAAAGTTAAAGAGTCCGTGCTAAAACTTTTATTTAATATTTCAGGTTCTGATATATTTGCCTCAGATTTTTGTTGTTGGTGTTCACGCCATTGCACATTCACATTTTAGAAATTGCATCTGTTTCCAAGAGCAGTGTCTTTGTTACTTTTCCTGTTTTTGATGTCATAAGCACTACAAAACTAAAAAAAGAAATCAGCATATTATAAAATATGTATTAACTAAACCCATCTACAAGGTTAGAGAGTATACTACTGGTAGTAAAACTAAAAAAAAATAATAATTTTGGGTGAAAAGACCCATAAGTAGCCAGTTTCTCTGATGCAAGTATTTTGCTTTCATTGAATCAAATGTGAACTTTACTCTCTGCTCTCTGTTTACTTTGTGTCAGACAAACCGCAGTCAAGAAATCAGGATGTCTGCCATCAATGGCACACAAACCTCCTGATGAAGACGGGTTGCCATGGGGACCGCTGCCAAGCCGGGGCCCTAGCAGTTCTCTGAAGGAGACAGGGAGACCTAGCATGTCGAGGCAGGTCATTCATAAACAGAGACAAAGAGAAGGAAACGACAAGACCAGCTCAGACCATTAACAGCTTGCCAGACACACACACACACACAGTGCAGTATTACACAAACAATTCGAAAGAGTCACGAGGAGAAAAAGAAAAACACATTTGCGTCAGTCTTCCTGCCACAAAAAAGTCAAAAGTTGAAAGAGTTAATTTGCTGGCATTGTGGCACAAAAACTCTTGGAAACACCAGAGCGAGTTTGCAAGCCTATCAATCAGCACAAATGAAAAGGGGAAAATATATTGAACGGTAAAGTCAAAACAAGCGGGAATACCGAGAGATGATTTATAGGTTTAATGATAGTGCACATTATTTATTCTAGATCTCCTTCCACCAAACAATTATTTCTTCTCACACTGAGCTACCATTCCCAATGCATCAAGCGCTCAACAAACAGAAAGCACAGCGTCCCTCCAGCACAAACACAGAACAGGCAGCTTCGCATCAACAACACATAACCGAAGCTGCTCTTTTATCTGCAGTCAAAGCCATGTAAAGAACGCAGTCCCTTGTGTGCGCCTGCCATCCACACATTAGCACATAGAGACATAATTATAGTGTTATTCTTTTGTGTGGTTGTGTCTAATTAGCGTTATTTACATTTTTCCACTTTTTCCTCTCTCTTGTGAGTGTGAGTACATGGATGTCACCCAGAGTGTGTAGTTAGTTTGTGTATATGAGCATATCCGTCATCAAGCATTGACATTAAAGATCATGAAGAAGAGTGAGATCCCCCTCTCCAGTCCTTTACCAGGGTTTCCTAGGCTCCCCTGTAGTGCAGGTACTACCAAGCCCTTCCCTCCTCCTCCCCCTCCTCCATACCTCCCGGGAAGATACACCAGGGAAAACCTCTCCTAACCGTCCCCTCACCCCACCACGTGATATAGCACGTTAGCCATTAATGAAAGCAACACCCCTTCAGACAAGCCTGTGTTGTTGCCGGCATTTGTTCATGGCAGCAACAAGCAACAATCAAAAACCGCAAAATACCCGTCGCCTCCTCCTCCCTAAACCCCCCACCCTGAGCACAAACCAGATGCTATTCCCCGGGGCCAGCAAACAGGCTAACTGCTCCGCTCACCTATAGCTCTTTTTTTTTACCTCCATCTAGTCGTCCTTCCTTCCTCCTGCTCTCCCACTGTGAAAAGACACTAATTACAGACATGGATGAGTAGATTACAGATCTGAAGTGCAGTGGAAGTGGGATGAGGAGAAGTCAGGGGCGGTGGGCTGAGGGGCAACAGGTCGTTAACAGTGATGAATGCAACTCCATTTTCACTGTTATTGTTCACTGGTGTTCCGCACAGCACCTCTCAGCTCTGCGCCGCCGTTCCCATGCCTTCTCGTCGATGCTATCCATCACAGACAGCGTTAACTAACTCTAACTATCTCTAATCATCTCTAATCAGTTCCAATTATCTCTCCTCTGCCCCTCATGCATCAGTGTCTATGGTATCAGGCATGGGAAGAAACGGAGGAGTGGGGGTGTAGATAACGAGGTAGACTCTAGCTCTCTGTTTAGTACATAAAACAAGACATAAAAATTCAAACAGGTCTGAGCTCTGGCAGAATCATTGAAAAATGATTTCTAAATTTTCTGAATTTATTTCTCTTTCTCTTCCTGTTAGTAGGTTTTCGTACCCTTCCATGTCTGTGTTCTGGCAAGAATTCTCCATCTTTCCTTTGTAGTGGGAACTCATTACCCTGTTAGCTTAATGACTGCATGGAGTCAAGTGTTTAAAAACTCCCCACAAATCAACAGTCTTTTGCTCATTTAACCAACAGCCTTTTATTAACCCACCTAGCGTTTCCTCCAAAGTTTAATGAGAGCAACGGTCTCATCTGCTATCCTTCCCACCTCCACCACCATCCCCTACGTCCTTCTTTCTGTTTGTCCTCTCTGCGGGATGCCTAACACAAAAACACCCACTTTGTTATACAAAGCTTTTCCTCAAACTCTCACTCCAGAGTGAGCAAAGAAAGAGAAAAAAAAAAGAAAAAGGGAAGGAGGGCAGTTAATCCTACGTCCAAGAGAAGAGAAACCATCTGGGTTAGCGCTCCACCTGAGGCTTTCACATTAACCTCTCTTGTTAGGATCATAAAGGCAGACTCTAACAAGCCCCAGTGAGCAACCATAGATTCTCTTTCTGTCCATCTCTCTGTGTGTCATCCGCAGACACATACACACATACAAAAATATGCACATGAAATTTCACAAATGTCTTCCTCTGGGAGCTGAGAACCTTTTAAGTCCATTAAAAGCTGCTGGCGGGAGCGAGACGAGGCTGTAACCTAACCGCATCAGACTGGAACCAGAACCCACGGTGTAGCCCAGACGCACCGCTCAGGAGTTAAGAAACACATTAGGAGAAAACCTTTGTCTTCTACTGCTGTTCCTGATCCCACGCTACTAGACCTAATTTTTAACGAGCACTAGAAGTCTTTCACAAAGTAGCAACTGTCAATCACACGCAGGCACCATGAAGATTGCATTATTTCTTGATTCCACGGCCCTGGATTGTACATTTGTTTTAACTGCTGAAGAATGTATGGCACTTTCCACACCTGACAAGCCTCAAGGTCCATTATGGTTCTCTTTTATCCAACCAAGGATAAAGAACAAATGAGTGTATACACAGACACATAGCGAATCGATTAAGCAATGTTAAACAAAGTCTCATTCTCCAGAATGTGGCAGAAAAGCCAGTGCTGGGTTAGAATAATGAGCATGAAGTTAGATTGGATGAAACAGGGGAGCTGTGTTAGCACAATCCTCTGGCTGTTGGCAGAGCCCGCTGCTCCAGATGGACTAATCACGCTTGTTCAAGGCCATCCGCTGGTCTGGGAGGCCTCGGTCTGCTCTGTGTCTGCTGCAGCTAGACAGGCAAACCAGTGCTGCTCAGTGTAAGCAAGCCACAAATAGGCCAGCCTTGCTCCCAAAAAAGGATGAGGCATTACACCGAAGCCCCGCAGGTTGGATTTGGGCATAATGATAGGTGACGCAAGGAGATAGTTGCAAAGGAAGTGACAGATAGATTCAAGATGGTGTTAAACATCAAACAAAGGATAAACAGATGGAGGGCTGAGGCTGGGATCATGGGTTAGTAGTACCACTATGTGGACTGAAGGGGGGAGGGGGGTGGTTTTTCCATGTCCCACTGTTTCATTATTCCCAGATGCTCCAGGTAATCCGAACTGGAATAATGTGGGCTGTAATGATCAGCTAGCAACAGGGACACTGATTATGCCAAAGAGAGATAAAAAAAAAACATTGAGCCTTGTTGCAGATGGGAATAAAAGTTTAACATTACTGTGGGATTGTCTCACTGCATGGGGTGTACGGGTATGAGGATGTGTGGGTGTGACACGGTGCAGGATTAGCCTTAACAAGTGGAAACTGAATGAAAAATGCGATGACACATCTCATTCACATGATGGAGGTATAGGCGTCCGCTGGCAGAGCAATCTTTGGGGATTTCTCCCGTGACATAAAACGACCTCATTAAGTAACACAGACATGCTTCCACCTTGATCGTAGTTCAAAGTCTAATGTGTTCCTCAGTTCTTGTCCCAATGTCACACCAACTCCCTGTCACCAGTGGATTTTCTTGCAGACAGACTAGTGCAGAGAAACTGCAGATGACTTGGCGCAAAGGCCCAACGATGTGCAAAGAACTCAGATTTCCACTCATCCAGTTCATTTTGTCTCACAGGCAGTTAAGTACAGTGGAAATCACAGCGCACACTTCACACACTTCACCTAATACGTCACCTGATTCGAGCATGGTGCGGTTGAAATTAAACTGTTCTTTAATTGTGTTTAAACCAAACCGAAGCCAACATTCATTTAGATTTACTGAAGCCACTCTGTGCTGTCTACTGTTGCAGCACAGATGATCTCTGAGCAACATTGGTGGCTTGCATAATAAAGAAATACAAAGAGAAAGAGTGCATGTGCACTGACAGAGACGAAAAAGTGAGTGCTCAATCAAAATAAAAAAGTGAATGTACTTACAGTCGAGACAGGCCTGGGTTCTTCTGAAACAGCAACTCAGGAATCTGCTGCAGTTGATTACGGTTCAGCCGCCTGCGGCAGGGAAAACATATGATCAACCAGTGAATTTGTGTGTGTGTGTCTAATGCATGCTTGCCTCTGTGTAGGCTGTGAATAATTTCTACTAGATGCCGTAGAATCGGTTTAGCCACAGGCTATTGTGTTTCAGTGCGCACTGAATGTCACATAAATATCCGACTGAAAGTTCGGGGGAATAAGACTTCCAGTCAGAGACAGCGCCGTAAATTATCTCTGCACAGTTAAATTACGATGCTGCGCCTAGTAGAAATCAGCGCTAGGCAGACTTTCCCAGAGCAACGGAATAGCAGTGTTCCCATTTAAACAAGTGAATTACATCCACCAGTTATCATGAGCATGAACAGATTTTTATCTGGGGTGAACTATCAAAACAAGATGTTTCCAAATAGAACTAAGAGGAATGGATGAGCCTGTTCATGCCCAAGGAAGCGCCAACAGGAATGGCGGTTGGCAACTGACTCCATGTCAAACAACTAACGTCCAAGATTGGCAGGCTTTATGCAAATACAACAATTAAGTCAATGAGGACCAGACTGTTGCTAATCTGTTGGAAACCACAACTCTCTTCTCCCTGAATGGCCCATTGGAGGCACATGGGAGTGAATGTGGCGGCAGTGGTACAGAGAGGCTGCAAATCTGAAAGGTTGGCCACTGCCATTCCTTCAGACACATTCAGACAGATGTTGGGACCTGTGCCATGCACTGTATACACTGAGAAGAGTGCTTGGCCAGCTGAGGTGGAGATTTAGCACGTAATGGGCATTAATAGCTTGCTGCCGCTCTGCTCAAACTGAACCCTACCTGCTGGTGGGGTGGTGGCTTTTAAACATTAGAGAAACGAGCCGCTTAATTTCCACATTGGTCTGGCACGCCAATGTTTGGGATCAGTTGAATGTGGGGAGGGGAGGCGGGTTGTACACAGTCTGGAGATGTAAATTGTTAATGTGGGTTTCAGATCAGGGAGAAAGTTAACCACGATGTGTGTATGACGCCATGTGTCCATAAGTCATCTGCTGTGCAGGTTTCCATGTGGGTAGCGCTATTGATTTGCTAATGAGCTGGTTGAGGTGTGGTCGGCTGTGTTTGTCTGTGTGTTTTCCCAGCCGCTTTACGAGCTGTCGAGGAGTCCTAGTGCTGTCCAGATGAGCCAGGGTCTGCGGTGTGGGAGGCCTCTTAAGCCCACATATCCCAACTGTCAGGCAAAACTAATAAAAAAAATACTGCCAGCCCACGCTGTATCCTCTCAGCACCATCCGACCACAATGAAATGACAGGGAAGTGCATCACATACTTGATACACCACTTACGGTCCAGTTCCTCCTGTTAGTCTCATTACACTCAGCTAATACAAGCGCTGAATATAGATCAGTAATAGGTTTTTCATTTGAAGTTCAAGTTTAGAAAAGACAAAAAAAATGTTATTTCTGGTCAGGCTATCTACAGACAACCCTGGGTGGTACTCACAGTCTCTCCAGCTCCTTCATGTCATCAAAAGCCCCACGCTCGATCACAGTAATCTGATTCTCCATCAGCTGCCTGCAGAGAGAGCACACAAGGAGTCTCAGAGACAACGTGATACAGTGTGGCTTTGACTTTTCTTTTTACTGGTCTGTTTGGGTGGCTGACCCTCTTGCAGTTTGTATATTTAAGCTGGGTGCAGCATATTGAACACCTCTCTCTCTCTCACACACACACACACACACACACACACACACACACACACACACACACAGGGCACAGTGGAATCTTGGCAAAGGAAGCAAAAATAGCAGCCAGGAAAGTTTCTAAGGTGGCTCAGAAAATGTGGGCCTGGGCTCTGGTGTGGTCTGCTGGGTGTAGCGACGAGACGAAAGGTAGGCATGGGGTCAGAAAGTGTGAGAGGGGAAACTGAGGTGGGCTCCAAGGTTTTTAACAACTGGCACAATCAAGGGAAAGTAGGCTGTGTGTATGTGTGCCCGTTGGATAGCAGAGCTGGAGGAGAGTATCAAAGTAGCAGGCAGTGGATCAAGGCTATTAGTCATACAAACAAGGATGCATGCACACACACACACACACACACACACACACACACACACACACACGCAGGAACACATCCTTTCCTCACCTACATTGCCAAAGCTAATGCACAAAAAAGAGGCTTGGATGGTTTTGGAAGTGTTACAATAACACAAGGCCAGGGAGGAGAGAAAAGCGTCCAGCAGCTTTAGAAGCAACAAGAGCTTTCCTTCAGTACGTATACAACTGCTCTGTGTTGAAGGCGACCTCTCATGTCTCCTGTGAGGCTACAGCGCGCTGCAACTCAGCAGTCTGGGCTTCCTCCCCATCGAATATAAATGCTAATCACTGCTCGCACTCCATAAACACAGAGAGAAAAGTGCAATTCACCTCCGATCTCTTTCTCATGAATTTAGATGGAAGTGGAAAAAAAACTGGGATGAGTATTTTTGAATTGAGAAAACTTCTTTTTACAGTCCATGAGCTTTCTTTCTTTCTACTTTTTCCCTGATTGATCCTCTATTGTTCTGTTTTCTCTCTCTCTCACTCACACACACACACACACACACACACACACACACACACAGCTGATGTAGACCAGCCAAACACCCAGTGCCAGACGAATGGCAGTAAATCAGCAGTGTTGATTTTAGACTGACAGGATAGATGGCAGCTGACTGTAACGATAAACCTCTGTTCCTGTTTGGCTCCTTCTGAGGGTTGCCCAGGGGTCATAGGTCAACCTGCTGTTAGTCTTAATGCTGCTGCCCCACAGAGGTCACCCTCCACCACCACCTAGCACACTGGTTGCACACACCGACATGTCATGCACCTCCACCATGATAATCATGCACCATGTATATAGCTGGCTGATATTTCAGAAAGTGAACAGTGTGTGTGTGTGTGTGTATGTGTGTGTGTGTGTGTTGTAGCACAGTGATGGCTGTGAGGAAATCAGGTGCTTTGCAGTTAGGGAAGTGCTTTGTTTTGTACCCCTGTAACAACCTGTTTCCTTCTTATTTGCTGGCGACAAGCTGGCGACATGAAGGCATTTAACCTCCACATAGGGGTAGAAGGTGATGCAAAAATGGGGGCATGCATAGGAAGATGAGAGGGAAAGACGGGGGATGGGTGAGTAACGACAAGGCTCGAAAATAGTCAGGCTTTGCTGGGTAGTAGGAATTACATGCAGCTCATGTTACATTTAAAACATGTTCAGGTCTACACAGCTTCCTCTTCGGCGGTGTTTTTTAACACCTATGGTGCTACTCGCAAGTGTGTGTGCTCACATACGCACATACAGACACTTTTACAACTACTTTAATACCTGAAATCACAAGTGCTGTTTAATTTTCAACAAAGAGGGAGTCAATGACTTCACCTGAATGTGTTAACAGTGCTGAGAGCCTATTTAGGACTGGACGCTTGTGTACACATCACATGTTGGTGTGTAGGAACAGAGGGCAAGTGAGTGTATGTGCGTCTAAGGGACAATAAGTGCTGCTACAGCATGCAGGATACAATGAGAGAGAAGTCCATTACTTCACTCGCTGCAGTCACTCAGCAGCTTAATGTACTCTGGAGTAGGACTCTTGACAGAAGCATCTCCACTTCACTGGGTTTTTGCTAATTTCAGCGGCAAGTCTGTGCAACTTGTGAGCTCTGAGGTTAGATACAGCTCAGGTATGCATGAAAGGACATGCACCACAGGTACACAAACAAACTTCTCATTATCATCGTCATTATCACCACACATGAACACGAAGGCCAGTACTTACAGAACTCGGATGTATTTGAGTCCAGCGAAGTCACTCTTGGTGATGCGTGTGAGGTTATTCCCATTCAGCTCCCTGCGAAGACAGATATGCAAACACACATGAATAATGAATCTTTATTTTCCCCACTGAACCTGCTCAGCCTATTGACTGAAGCCTGAAATAGCACATGGTGGCATGGATGCAGCTTCGATACCTGAGTCAAAATCTGGAGCTTTGCAGCACATACAACCGCACAGAAATACAAACACACACACACACACACACACACACACACACACACACACACACACACACTCGCTTATAAATGTTTCTTGTAACAGATATGGACAGGAGAAATCAGAGAGGTTGTGTCAGAGCCTAACTCCACTGGGAGATATTAAGAGGTCCTATAAAAATTGAAGTCACATTTGAGCCGCTTGTTTGTCTTTCAAACCAAGCACCCCCCCTTCGTCTGCCCCGTCCTTCGACTATTGGTGAGGATTAGCAGTAGCCAGCAGAGGGGATTTGGGTTGGGCCACAAGGCCAGAAAGCTAAGTGCTGTGGATATAATGGATGTAGCCTCCCTGCTGGGAGCCAGCCATCACTGCAAAGGAGAGAAGAGACAAAGTAGTTGAAAAGAGAGATTTTTGTTGACTGGTTTGCCATTAGATGTTAACCAACATCTAATGGCTGACAATAGTTATTTCCAAAGTATTTGACAGCTTATGTAGCTTGCTGAACTTGACTGTGGCACCCTCACTGGTTCAGCTGCTTTTTAAGCATTAAGGGTCCACCACCCTAGTCTGACTCTACAATCCCAACCCCAAAGCACAATCAAAAAAATGCTTCCAAATCTACGCCGAAAGCACTGGTCTCTCTCCCTCAGTCACTCTCTCCTTCTCTCGTCTAATGACCACTCCAGGGATTGTAGCGCTATGCAGTAAGAACGAGAACGGTCATTACAGACAGATGGTGAGTGTGTGTGTGTGTGTGTGTGTGTGTGTGTGTGTGTGTGTGTGTGTACACAGGTGCATCGACAGGCCAAGCGACAGGGCCACGGGAAATAAATAATGGACTGGGCTTCATTAGCCTGGGCTCCAACACACACATGTGGTGCTCATTACAGGTGCTTACTCAAATAGGCACACACTCACACTCACCCCCACACACTCTTCTGAATTACCAATGTCTTATCTTCAGGGTGGTCATTGCTGATGACACCCGTGGGACATTAAAAAAGAGAGAGACAGAGGAGGAGAAAGATGGTTAAAATGAGGGGTGGTGGGGATCATGTGGGAAAATGAGTCACACGTAAACAAGCGAAACCACACTTCACGTCCTCCAGCAAAGTGTTTTGCTTTATCCTGTAATAGAACACATGCCATAGTTTCAGCATGTATCCCAGAGTTGGCTAATCAAAACCGTTATGCAACAACATCTCAAAGTGTTTTGTTAGCTGAGATTTGGTAATTGACTGAAATTTAATGTTCCTGGAAATGATGATGCATTACCCAGCTGAAAGTATCCATCATAAAACCATATTGGCCATGCACCTGCTCAGCAGCACCGTGACATTTAGGCAATGCTCAAATGCCACCAGCAGCTTGTAATGTTTTAGCTACTCAGAATCCGCACAGTTTGTCACATATTCTGACCTTTTCCTTTGACATTTTGCAATCGAAGCTATGCTATGTTTTCAAGTGCTTGAAATTGCCCAGGTGATAATCAGGTCCTTGAAAATTACCCAGATAAAATAACTTTCCCACTGTGTCTCATCTTCTACAAGAATTGATGACTTGCACATGTTGACGTGACCTTCTGTAGTCAATTGTTATATTGTGCTAAAAGAGCACATTACTGCCCAAAGTATGTATTTTGCATAAAAAGGGAAGTGTTTTTAATAATAAGGTCTCACTGGGCTTTCTAGCCCATATATAGTGTTAAAGCTCCTGATGTTTGACCCATCTGATGATGTTTGCTGACCCATAGAAGTATTCTGTCTCTGGGGAAACTCGCCAAGTTACTCCCTTGTCTGTGAGGATGCTCTGCAGCTCTGGCTGATGGAAAGAAGCTGGAATTCACATCAGCTTTAGACCGAAAAGTCATCTCTGTGCACGCACACAGTAGTAATGTACACATGGTCAGTGAACTTGTGCTCAGTTCTGCATGGATGAACAAATCTAGGTGAACCCACAACAACAGAAAGGTAAGAGAATATGGAGTTTGGAGTCAGCAGCACTGATTTCATGTCTAGATAAGGGCACTGTATGCCAAATGCCAAATTAATTGTCAATGGCTCCAAAGAAAATCTGCTGCTACAATATCAGTAACCACTACTTTCTTTGTTTTACAATCAAAGGAGGATAATCAATGGCTTTTGGCACGGCAGCAAAGGCACATTCCCTCCTTTCATAGACAGATGTTTCGTAGTACTGACTTTGTGTGGGTTTTCACATTACAGTACTGCAGTATTACTTTAGAGGCAGAAAATTATTAGGTCTCATTCCCAGTTCCTCCAGTGAAGGATTTCCACTTCCAACTGCAACTTCAGTCAAATCCTTTCCATCGTCTGGAAACTCTGCAAGGATCCCCAGTGCTGACACACTTCCTGGACAGCAAGTGGATTTATGACATCACTATCTAATGCCTCTTCATCTTCCATCTCAAACTGATTGATGCCTGGGAGTACTTCCTGGTGCACCTTCCCTTGGGCGGACACGCGGCGGCTATGCTTCATCGCTCCACATCTCTATAATTCAAAAAAGGGGGCTCAGAGCGCTGCTACAATGCTGAAAAACTCATTATGTTTATTTCTGCCAGCTGCTGGGGTCCCTCGGCTGAAGGGGGACCTGGTTTGAATTGAGCAACGTTACATGAAATGAAACCCCAAGACAAGAGGGAGGATAAGCAAACAGACTGGGTCTGTAAGACCGGCATACAAGCACACTCGTGTAGATACAAATATCCACATAAACTCTGTTTCTTACACACATACACAAAGACCATATAAATATACCGTATCAAGGAACGAACACAAGCACACCTACTGTACTGTGTACACAAACAGTGCCCATGGGAAAGGCAACTGTGTTCTGCTCAGGAGAAACTACTGTTTGCTGTACAACTTTTTGCCAACACCAACCCTTCTGTTTAACAGTCTTATGCTCGGAGCCACAAAGCAATTGGCAATGCAAAGCTTACAAAAAACAAAAGGTAGAAGGACAATTCAAAGTGTTGCAAGTGCTGCAAATTGCTAGCAGGCAAGCTAACAAGTTGAAAATAGTACTCCTTTTATCAAACACTTAATCCCCTGTCTTGTCTTAACACTCACTACTTTATAGAAGCAAGGACAAACTCAAACAGCAACATGATAAATGTTCAGCTAGAGGTCAAAGTGGACACTGGTGAGTCTTGTTGTCTTGCGAGTCAAATTTCAGTCAGACTGAACTCTACTAAACACATATATTCACTGTTCCTGTTTTGAATTAACGCTTAAATGACTTATTAAGGTCTTTTTTTTTGCAGAGCAGTGGTTCTGTGTCGCTGCTGTGAGCACCACTGGACCATTTGTCCTGAACAGCTTTAGCCTGGCAGGGAAGACAGGAGCCAGCTGACTGAGAATCAGTGGCACAGTGGCCATCCAAACTCCTCGCTGTGGAAACAATCTGATGATCAGAAGCCGGAGGTTGCGTACAGCCCGAATGTAGACGCTCATTAACCACAATCACACAGTGATAATGCTATTTGAGCAGACTATCAAGCGCTCTCACTAAAATGAACTGAACAGGTTGAGAAGCAGCGGAAGAGCGAAGCATTTCTCCCTCCTCCAGACTCTGCGACATATGGACATGACAGCCGTGAAACACGCAGGGGTAAAAAAAAAAAAACATCTAGTCACTGAGAGACAGAAAAAAGACAGTGTTGTTAGCTGTCTGAGAGCCACGGTGTGGAGCTGCGAGGCGGAGTGTTGAGGAGATGACGGGCTGTCTAGCAAACTTTAGTGTAGAAATGAGGCCTGGTAGACTATGAAGAGAAAGTGATATACAGCACATACTAGTTGGTCCAACAGGGCTACAGAACCAGGCGGTACCAACCGGGCTCACATCAACCTCCTACACAAAGATGGAGAGATTGTGAAAGTGAAAGAAAGAGAGAGAGAGAAAGCAGACCACCGTGACCAGAATAACACACTCTTAAAACGCAACTGGAACACTTCTATCCACACTAAGAGGTCAGATTTCTGCTCAGCTTGAACAAAACATTCCCTCTCCATTGAAATGTGGCTTTCAGACGAGCAGTTAAGGCCCTCCACTGTACATTTTTAGTGTGTGTGTGCGTCAGCGACCGTCTAAGTGTGTGTGCGCAAAGACGGCTGAGAGTGTTTTCCCGGCTCCCGGTCTCCACAAGGGCTATTTACAGTTTTCGTTCTGCTCAGTCAGGCCTCAGGAGCAAGATTACTGATAGGGAAGGTAAACATGAAGCAGATCCGACATGCATTGCACACACACACACACACACACACACACACACACAGAAGCCCTTCTCAGGGCCTTGACCCATGCATCTTACAGAGCCTCTCATTTTATAAAAGGCTACAGGGACCGAAACCCAAGCAGCATGTCTTTTGCTGTTCCTACCTGGCCTTCACACTTCAACAACAACATTGACAAGGAGTCCCTGATTTTTTTTTTTTTTTTATGTAGCAGATGCTGCTGTAAGCAAAACTTTGACAGATAGTAAGAAACAGAGTGTGTGAGAGAAGGGAGGACAGCAGCACTTTGTGATCAAACATAGATAACTATACGACACTCTCTCAGGCCGAAGTGAATCAATTAAGCATCTGTTCTGATGTGTGTTACTGCCACGGGCTGGAAAAAGAACACACACAGGGCTGTAGTAGGAGCAGACACTGAAGGGCCTTTCATGGTTTCTACTGTATCTGTTTGTTCAGTGACAGACGCTGAGGTTCTGTTGTGGCTTTGAGTCCTGCATGAAGGCATTTAGGCTCTATGAATGTGTACTTTGACTGTAAAGTGGATCAGTGGACAGAAACATCTGCTCTGCTACATTATGTTTCAGTCATTCACACACAGAAGACTGAGAAGACGATTGCCCAACAGATGTATGACTGGTAATTTGATGGGTGCAGCATGTGTGCTCAAATCTGTCTGTTGATCCCCGAGAATAAAGAGTTGTGCTATGTGCAGCTCATATCTACCCTCCTCCAGCTCAAGACAGAATAAGTCAGTAAGTGATTAGAAAAAGAAGTACCTGCAACCTCTTTTGATAATTCAGTTACTGTCATATTTCTAGCAACTATGCCTAACATTCACTGGTTTTAGCTGCTAAAATGTGAGAATTTGCTGTTTGTCTTTATCATAAAATTAAATTTCTTCAGAGTTTTACTGCTTGTTGAAAAAAAAAGAGACATTTTAAGAGCTGGGACTCTGGACATTAATGGACAAATATCTCATAGATCGTAAAAATAAATGAGACTTATCGATTGAACTACTTTTTGAGAATTAAGTCCAGAGTGCATTAAAACAAACTCCCAGTGAACGCAGCGCTGTGATATGCAGCGCAGATCTCAAACTCCTTGAATCTGGATCGCACCCCACAATCTTTTCTCAAACTTGTATCACATCAAAAGCTTCCAGAGTAGCGTGAAATGTGGATTATGAAAGCATATCTACAGCGTCTGGAGAGTGTTCACTAATGTGCATTTTAAGAACACACACACCCTTCAATCTTCATTGCCAGCTTCTTACTGGCTCGCCGGGGGGTGGGGGGTTAAAAGGAAAGATGGACTTCTGAGAGATGAAAGGTGATCTAGGTGGATTCTCCTAATTCAATTTTCATGGTCTGCTGAGATACAGCCACTCTTAGATAGGCGTGCAAAGCAATCACGCATGTACTTTCAATATACGCACATGCTCACACACATCATGTATAACCATGTCAGACATGCACAACTTTAAAAAGTGCATGCACACACACACACACACACACACACACACATCCCATTGATGGGGTCATTTCTTGGCTCTCATGAGTGTGATCACACACTTCCATAAAGTAGCTGCGCTCATCAGGAGAGCAGGCCGGTGGGTGTGGGTGAGTTTAGACACACAGCAGCTGGCTTTGATGCTCAGCAGTCTGTCATCACTCTGCTTAGACAAGCAACACACTTATGGTACATGTGTGTAAAAAATAAAGAGGTGACTAAATGCATAGACCAATTGAAAAATAAAACTTCATTGGCCTAGGACATATTTTGTGCATCAAAAAAAATCCTGAACTGAAAATACAGCTACAGCAATGGTGTCGACCTCAGTATTCAGCACAAGAGGAAAGACCACAGCTGTGTAGTGCAGGCAGTAAATTGAAATGACTGAGTCCCAGGCCTGTAATTTCACAATCCTCCACTGAGCATAAACATTCTCTGAATGATCCTCATTCCAGGCATTATCACTCCTCACGGGATTACCGGCTATGAGGATGGATATATTAGACTGTAAAGAAGGACCTGAAGGAAATTCAGTTCGCCTTGGGGCTTGACTTATTTTGCCCTTCATAATAAATAACACTTTATTCTCTGCTTTATTCATTCATTAGATTTTGCGGTCGAGTTACACGTCTCTTCACTCTTCTGCTCATCCCTTCATTACCACTTCAGTTACTGTGCCAGCCTCGCCTCAAAGGAGCTTCTCATCACACCCTCGACCCCCACAGCTCCACCCCTCACCCCGCTTCTTTGTCTTACCCATCTCACTCTTTGCACTTTCGTCACAAAGCCAGAGTTGGCAGGTAGTGGGCATGCCGTGTTCAATCTTGTCAGGGTAAATTATGGATCAGGTGGCCAGTGAGCTGTCAGTTGTACCAGCTATGAGCTGAGCCAAAAACACCACAGGCATTCACTGGCATAAGCACCCACACACCCACACCTCCAAACCCCCCGAAATACATAAACATGGTTTTCAAAGGGAGCCGCCTCTTCTTCAACCACCACCAAACCTCATGTGTTTCCATCTAACGTTACTTATTCACTGCACGCATGCTCACATATGGAGGCACAAGCTCAAGTTTATGAACAAACATACAAGTGAACCTCAAATTTATACAGGCATGCACAAAAACGGACACACACGAATACACACGTTTTGTACAGCTTCCTCTTTCCCTATTCTGGAGGAGCTCCAATGAGCCCCCAAGTCTCAGTACAGGGTATGTTCTGGCACATAGAATACATCATCAATACACTGTCTTTTTGCAATTAGATGAAGTTATCTCTCTCACACACAGACGTTTACTAAGTCACCTTTGGGGTATTTTTGAGGGTTTTTGCCCTCCATTTGGGGACAAATTTTGATTTCCTAAAAACTTACCCTAAGCCTAACTACAACAACTAACCCCTAACCCTAACCTCAACCTAACTCTAACCCTAACCCTAACCACTGACCCAAAATCAGGGTTTGAACAATTGGGGACATGAATTTTGTCCCCAATTGCACAAGCTGTCCCCAATCTACTGGTATTCAGTGGTGTGTGACCCCAATGTGGACATAAGACACACACACACACACACACACACGCTGCAAATCAACTCTTTCAAATATGAGACCCACACTTAATTTAAACAGTAGGGCTGTGTGAGAGAGAAAGCAGGGAGAGGTTTGTTCAGTACCTGTCCACCTAAAAGCTAGACGAAGAACCTTTACTGTCTGCCTAAAGTCACTCTAATCAACCATCCAGCTGCTGATTTTCTCTATAAGCATATCCTGGTAGCAATGTAATTACCATGTGCTGTTTTGCCACAGCAGATGAAGAAAGGCAGACAAGGACGGTGATGGAGAGAAAGGACGGTGATGGAGAGAGGGAGTGGGGGGGAGTGGCTGGTGGCCTGAACGAGGCAGGGTGTGATTTTAATACATGGAGCTAAGTCTCATTACAGGCTCCAGTCTGAGGAGTGCAGGGGTCAGACCTGACCCAAACCCACACTGACAAGTGCAAATGGGATTCTGCTGTCTGTCTCAACACCCTCCACACACACACACACACACACACACACACACACACACACACACACACACACACACACACACCCACACACACGCACACACACACACCTCACAAACACACACTCTTTCTCCCAAAAGAAACCCCCTCCTTCTCTAACACACACACTCAACCTCCCAAAAGCATCACCCCGTATGCATTAGTGCAAACACACACACACACACACACACACACACACACACACACACACACACGTGTATTAGCATAGATATCTATAAACATACAGCAAAAGCAGAAGTGAAGTGCAACCTCTTCTACTTTGTGAGCTCTGTCGAGTCTGCATCCCTGCTAACACTAATCATATATTTGTATCGACGCCTCCCTTCATAAATTGAGGCAAGAACATTTTGCGGCATTTGAAATCTGTCATTTAAATGAATTTCTCCAAAGAAAAAACTTTAAGCATTAACATTTTAGCCCAAACACCAGTGGGCCACCAACTTCCAGGACAAAATCCATTAAAAAAAAAAAACAAAACCTGAACATCATTACTCATGTTAAACCCCAGTAGCGATTGTGCAATATCATTCACATAAATATACATTTTCCAAATGCATACACATAAATCTAGCTATGCGCATGGGACCGTCATGTGCGGCAGGGTGGACTGTGTTGACTTGCACAATCACCTTGATGAATCACCGTATGTAACGGCCTGCAGGAGAGTATAGTCTCCATTGTTAAGTAGTGCCTCTCCGTGGAGACCGGTTATCTTCTGCACAACCTACACACACACACACACACACACACACACACACACACACACACACACACCACAAAAAAGCAACGACCCAGCAAGAAATTACACATGACCTTTATACGTATCATGTTTAAAATGCAGCATCCTGAGCTAAAATCCCCTTGCTGTACATGACCTATGAATGCACAAACAACTTTAAACACAAAAATGCTCTTGAGCAGGGGCAGGGTATATTTCCAGTGTGAATGCCCATTCATGTAAAAGGAAACCACAAAATGACCATGTTTCCTCTCCCCTTCAATGTAGAACCAGCACATAAGCAACTCGGAAACATGCAGACTGCAAGGCAACAAAAAAAGGTGTTCTTAGAAATTAAATATGAAAAGCATGAAATATGCAGCTAGCTCCCACTATGCCAACGCTGCCTCTGACACAGGCTTTCTCTCCTCCGTTCCCACTGCATGTTTTATTCAGGGCTGATATTCTAAAAGCTGAAATAGAACAATCTATTTCCCCTCGCACTCCTCACTTCTGATTTACTGATGAATATTTCAGAGGAATGTCAGAAACGACTGAGAAAACTGTGAGCCGGCGTCTGCATCACCTCTCCCTCCATCTCCTGCCCTCCCTCTGTTTTTACAAGACAGCTACGTGATCCTCGTGCAAGACTCACTTAAGTAGCAGATTTGCTTAATTTTCTACATGATTTAACAATTTGTGGAGTGAGCATTCAGGGGCATAGGTGGGGGACGAGAGGAGAGTCCTTGGCCCAGAAGTGGAGGAAAGGGAGGAAAAGGGGAGAAAAAAGGAGATAAAGAGAGGCACAGTACTGCAAAGACAGGAAACATGTTCCCCAAACAAAACAGAACTGAAGCTACACAGGACCAGACAGCAAATCTGGTTCTGCCTCACAGTAATTTCAGATTAAAACTTCATGTCAAACTTTTACTTTGTACATTTCTAAATCTACATTGTGTTAAAAAAAAAAAAAAAAGTGGGAATGCAAAAAAAAAAAAAAAATAAGACTGCATTCCATTTGCATTAAGGGTTTAGAAAGAAAATATAAAAATGCATGCAGCAGGCATAAACAAGCAGGTAAGTATATTATGGACACATGTGAAAGGCACACGTCTGCTCTTTCCAGTCCCTCATGCCTATTTATACCTGACTGGAATGCCAGTGAGTGACTGAGTGACTGACACACACACACATACATACACACACACACACACACACACACACACAGATAGCTTTACAGCAGGAAGAGCTATTGTTCTCTTTCAGTCTATGCAAAGTCATGTGCACCACAACAATATAGTGAGGAAACGGTGAAAGAAGAAGACAGAGGGACACAGGTAGGGAGTTTCTCTGTCTCACACAGAGTACAGATGGTACTCACAGTCTTTCAGTGTTGCGGGGGATATTCCTTGGCATGGTTTTGAGACCCAGTCCATGGCAGTCTACTGTGGTGCCACTGCAGGTACACAGGGCAGGGCAGGCACTGGCATTGCCCAAGAGCAGAGTGGAGAGCATCACCATGCACATCCAGAGGGGCTGCCTGGCCAGTCTGCCCATGCCTGCCCCAAAAGAGCCACCTCTGATGGGCATATTCACCACCGCTACAGCTAGCTCTTCTTTTTCTTCAAAAAAAAAAAACTTCACTTCTCTCTGTCCACGTCTCTGCAAAAAAAAAGAGTACTACTACACCTTGTAAGTCCTCTAAAAATAATTATATATTTATGGTGAATATAAATGAAAATACAAAAAAACCTCTAAGAAACACTAATATGTTCCTCTTAGCTGTGAAGCAAAGCAAAATCCTTTTTTTGTTCTTCTAGATTTCTTTTGATGTTAGGTATGATATCCACCACAGTTTGCTGATGTAAAAAAAAGCAGAGCTGTTTTCTGTCTCTTATTTTCTCCTTGCAAACTCTTCTCCTTCTCTTGTCTTTGTGGAGTTGCTGTGCTCTGGTCTGCACACGTCTGCGTCTCTGTCCTCCTCTCAGTCAGTCAGTCCCGCTCTGCTCTGCTCGCCCGAAGAGAGAGGGAACAGGGAAAGAGCAGAAAGAGAAAAAAGCCAGTCTCTCTCTCTCTTTCTCTCTCTCTCTCTCACACACACACACACACACACCAGTCATCCATCACAAGGATCTACAAATAGCAGACCCCCCCCGACTCCACCCCTACCCCTCCTCTCCTCCCCCACTCCTCTCCCTCCTCACACACCCCAGAACCCTGCCTGAACTCCCTCTCATTCCCTTGATTCTATTCATCATACACATCTAGCCCAAGTATCTCTCTTTTTCCCTTTTTTGTTTCACTCACTCCATTCCTTTTCTTTCAGGTTTGCCTCCAGGCAAACCCCCCCCAGAGAGAGACCCAACCTGCATGACACTGCATAACCCCCGTCTGCAGGGAGAGGCTGTGGGGATACTGGGCTGTGCAAGAGTGTGTGTGTGTGTGTGTGTGTGCGTGTGTGTGTGTGAGTACATGTAACGAAGGCGAATCCACTGGGGAAAGAAAGGAATCAACACCTCAGTCCTTAGAGGCAAACGCTGGAATAAATAATCTGTAAATGTGGGCCTTAACGTGAAGATCAAGTGTGGCCACACACACCCAGGAGCTGCAGCAGGGACCTGGAATGAAACACACACACAGAAATACAAATATTCATGATCTGTTGGGACGGCAGACCACAGCCATAAAAAGTAAGTCAATACTCTAATTTAGGATCAGCATAGGCACAGGGACATAGCTTATATCCTAATATATACAAATGAAAAGCTACACTCACATCCATACCTGCTCTGGTATTTGGATTTATGGCACACAATTCCCCTTTCAATGCCAGCATAAAGACATTAACTGCACTGAGATGTGTTGAGAAGGGAAAATTGAATGATAATGTCCGAGCCATTAAAGGAATTCTTGATAAATATTACTTTGCAAAGGTTGACGTTCGGCTAAAACAGTGGATATATTAAGAGTCCAGTCGCTGTTGACAGTGTAATTGTAGCTTTCAGGAAACGTTTACAGCTGCGTATTGATTTGCAGTGCGTAGAATTGCAAATCAGTATTCTGGATGTGGGCAGGAAACAGACCTCTCTGTTCTTTTAATGGATGCATTGTTCACAGTTATCCATACGTGACACTTTAAAATAAGTGACTGAAAATTGAGCCGACAACAACTTCAACATCAACTGAATATCTGTGAATCTGCACACTGATCACCACAAAGCATTCTTGATTAACGTGGGGTCAGCTGCTAAATGGCACTAAACCAATAATTAACACTTAGACCTCTTTCCTATTACACTGTAAAATGAGTTAGTAGTTTAACACCCCCTTCACCAAGGAGGTAATGACACACTATAGGTTTAGTGCCTCGAAGAAGACCCGAGAAAGGTTCATTAAGAGCTCAGATTCACAGATATCTAGGAACTAATTATGACACACTGCATATTTTACATTTGCATGGCATCTGTCAGTTTTTATGCCGTCTGATTTTGGACAAATCACTACTACTATTCATTAGTCTCAGCTCGGCATTGTTCCTAAATCATTGCTTAGTTTTAAAAACTAAAATTTACTAAAAGTTTGTAAAATCTTGGCCATGGCTTTGCTGCAGCATGGATCCCTCCTAACATAAACATCAGCACAGGCCCATAGCCCCAATAACCCCATTCACTTTAACGAACAAAAGACACTGAGAGGACCAGGCAGGGAAGATGTAAGCATCTGAGTTAATTGTGCATCTGGACCAATGGCAAAATGTGTACATGTGCTGAGGTGTGTATGTGTGTACACCTGAACACACACAGAAAGTGGTAAAAGTCTCAGTGCAGTGTAGATCTTCCACATATGAATGGCTAATTAAAGAGGAGACTGGTGGTGTTTAGTGTCTAATGGGGGATGGGGTGGTGGTAATGTCCCTCTACTCTCACAGTCATGATAGGAATGCATTCAAATACACAACAGGAATTATTCTACTGTTCTCCATGGGAGGACATGGCAGCAATTTACAATAAGGACAGTTTGCAAAACTTAAGAGCTCACCAAGCGGATGAGGCTACAATTGCAATTAATGTGGAAAGGCACCCCATTTAAAAGTTCACCACTGTGCAGGAGCCTGTATGATTCAACAAATCCTTTCCTCCAGCTTGTATCCAAAGTTAGAAATCAAAGAAGCAAGACGACAATGGCAGCCGCTCGTGTCTGAACACAGGAATAAAATTTGTTGGTTCCTACATGCCTGACTCACAAAAGTGAAATGTGCTTGATAAAGAAAAAAAAACAAAAAACAACTTAGCATGCAGAAAATTCCACTGTGTACCCTCTGAAAGATCTGTGCCTCAGAAAAAAGACAAGAAAGGGATCTCCTAAATAAAAAAATAAAAATACCAAACTATGTCGGACATTGAATTGTTTTTCCTGCTGTAGTGTGGTATGTCACTATCTGTAATTCTAGACAGAATTAGCTCCCTCTGAAAGGCATTTTAGAGCATACATTTAAAACAAAATCACATCCACTCATCATATATGCTTGTGGGTTTGTGTGCACACCAGATAATGTAAAGTTGATTACAGTATGTCTGACTCATTTCACAGTCATCATGCTCATTCTGGAGCAGGAACACTAAATAAAACCCCTCCAGAGTTTTGGCTGTAAAACAATACTATTCCTATCATGGAGGCTGTCTGATGTATATTTACAGAACATGAGAAAAAGCAGACCCATTCTCATAGATGTTTACAACATATACTTACAATACCAAACATGCATTGACATGGACACCATAATGACACACTGAGGCATTCCTCTTATTGGAGAGCCGCCTTCACTCTTACTATCCACCCACTCACCCTCCAGCTCTGTAAAAATGTTCAATCTGGGCATATCAGTTACTGCAAACCACAACAATTTTGCTGTTTCCCTTTGTGTATTTATTGGTCATATTTAGTTTTAAACTGATTTACATTTAGATTTTGACATTTCTGTAAATTTCAGCAAGTATGGTTGTCACATGCATTACATGTTTCCTTGGTTTTCTTCCTGCTTCTTATTTGCAGCTATGAACAAAGGCTGAGAGTTTGTGAGCAACTTATTGTCTCACTTTTTGGATGTAGGACATTGGGACATGTAGTGTTTACGCCAAGAGAGGAAAAAGTAACACCTATTGTCTTTACGAGAAATGTTGTCAGAGGGTGTTATTACGTAATAACAGCTAGTTTTCAAATAAACTTATTTGTGGTATTTTACAGCACATATGTAGAATCAGCTAATATTGACACATCCTTAACAATTTCACAGTGTCTGGTTGTACCACATCAGACGTGTTGTACCTGAGGTGCGCTGTCCGATCAATCATTTGCAACTAAACACCATCACCTAGTGTCGACAAGTAAAACTGCATCACCCAAATACCTGGGAGGAAAAAAAAATCAAGGAAAAACCCCATCATTTAAGAAAAGGCTCAGAAAGCTACTAGATCACATGTTCCATCATTTCAAATGAAGAGACACCTACAGAACTCAGCTGGATGTCTTTTAATTACAATGAGTTGCACAGCTTCACAGCAGCAGCAATATCATCAGTTTAAATGTTGATCATGTTGGCAATTATCACATTATGAAGCTTGAGCTGGAAGCTGTTACTGAAAGACAACAAGCAGGTTTTAATAGGAAGAACCTGGGTTAACCAGCACAATAGAAAGCAAACAAGAAATTAATCTTCATTTACATTCAACTAACCCGTGAAAATAAATAAAAAAGATAAAAATAATAACAAAATCTTTGCACTAAATGGCTGAAAAACCATCAATATGCAAATGCATATAAAACTGTATAAAATGTTGCATAAGATAAAAAAAAAAACTTCCTGAGGAAAAACTAAAAAATAATGATGGAAAAAAAAATCAAGAAGCAGTTTAAGGCAACAGTAGTTTAAAGCATCACAGTGTTCTATAGTATCACTGAAGATTTGAGCTAATAAAAACAAAGACAGAATTATTTCTTGAATATACACAAACTGGTCTTTTGGCTTTTCACTCAGTATCTCTCACATTCTTCATTCCTTCACTCCCTTACTTTACTCACACTTGAATTCATACTTTATAGAAATCACAGCTTAAACCTTAAATCTTAAACCTATCTGGAGTTTAAAGATAAAATGTTAAATTAAAATTGCATTATATAGTAATTTAAGCTATATTCACTTTAAGGCACATGTCAGAATTCTCTACTTTTCCAGTAAACGTCTTGAACGGTCTGCATTAACTGAGTCCAACTAACTTAACTATAACTTAAAACCAAATGTAACATTTAAATAGAAAAACCTGCACCTCACATTTTATCAATACATCTGATGCACTGAATTCAGGGACTTGAAACAATGAGATGAGAAATAAAAAATAAATACAATATGGTTTGAAAATAAAATAAAATAAACATATTTCAGTCACTGATAAAGCTAACTATTCACATTTCACTTGCATTCCAGCTGAAAATTGCAGATTAACAAGCAATGAGGAAATGAAGAAGGAAAGGCTAAAACTGGGTAAAAAAAACTATTATATTACATTGAATTAAAAAAAGGCATGTAACATTGTCACTGTTGTCCATTAAACCACTTAGCTTACTAGACTGTAAAATGGTTTCTTGCTTCTTGCTGTGAGACATAAAAGTAGTTTATGAGGGGGAAAAAAACAGGTGAGACCCAAACACAGTGTGAAAACAGCTGTTTGTGGATCCTTTAATACCCCTAACGTAACAGTCAGCCCGATGTTTCCTCAGATTAAAGGCGATTAATCCTGAAAAAGATGAGAAGAGAGAGGATGAAATAAGGTTAGGTCACATTGAATCCATTCAGCAGAGGACATCAGGCATCATAGCAATGTGAGCACAGAGGCAGCAGGAGGCCAGGCTCGCCTCCCTGTCACACAGGAGGGAATTATCCTGTCCCCACAATTTAAATGTGACATTTTGATTACTGCTTAAGTGTTTCTCCATATTCATCATCACCATGGGGTAATATTGTAGCAAAAAAAATCACTTTTATCATGGTGCAATAATTCAATACTCACTCCTCCACAGTTCGTGCTTTCTCGTCCATGGCCACCAGCTGACCGCTGGGCAGAGGACTCTGCAGTCTGCTGTTTTCTTTCTCTGTTAAGACTTGACTTCCCAACACCTTTCTCTGTTTCATAAACAAAAAGCCTTTACTGGAACATATTTAGAAGACATGGCTGTATTAGATTATAAACATGTATAATTTGAAAGATTTTTTTTTTCTGTGAATAAAATCTTAAAACATGTTGAACGCATTTCCTATATCATAAACCTTGAATTACAATATGTACTGTACATCACTTTGAACAAAATGGAATGAAGGCTGAAAGGTGAGGCCATGGCTGGATACACAAGTACTGTCAGCAAACCTTGATAATTCCACCCAAAGAGCGTGAACGCCAGTGTTTCCTGCTGAATGGTGTCCGGGAGTCAGTCGAAGACGTCAGCAAAGGCTGCTTATCAAACTACACAAAAGAACAACACTTTAGCTGGTGGATTACAAACAGAGCTTAGGTCTTTCTCTTTGGGTACGCTGACCTACTGTACCTGTCTGATGAGCTTCTTCTTTCTGGCAGACTCAGGCATGTTGTTGACCTGCTGGTACAGCTCCCTGAGTGCAGATTCGGTATAACTCAGAGTGTCGGATGACGTGGACGTAGTGGGACTGCTGCTCTCCTGACCTCTGATTGTTCTCATCGAGGGAGAAGGGGAGGCTGCTAATGCAGATATCGGCCCACCCTTAGTCCCAGAGCAGAGGGTCAGGTCATCCTAGAAGGGTTGTACGAAACGTGACCAGGTATTTTAAATTCTGCTCATCACACTGCAACAACAAACTCTCATCAAGAGACGTGACCAAAAGAAACTATGTATAGCTGACTCACACACACTGAACAATATGTGACCAAACAAATAGCTTTAAAAGCTAGAAGAAGTTGCATTACAATGTCCTTTACTGGATTGAAAAGATAGCTAAGTGGATCAAATGTACAGTATGAGTTTTGAAAACAGATCACTTTAATGTGACAACTCTCTCTTTTTGTTAAGGTGAACATAAAAACAGAAGAAATGATTAGAGCAAAAACACTCACCTTTGACTGAAGTATGTTCGATCCTGTGAAGTACAAGCGGGTATATTCTTTGATGTATGAGGGGGCCTTCAATGGAAGTAAACATGTAAATTAAGTCCTCTGATGGAACGATTGTTGTTGTGACGTATGAGTTTAGTGACCCACAGATTCACATTAAAGGGATCATCATAAACAATAATGTACTGAAGCTGCTATGGTTTTACTCTTGAACACAGGAAAAACAAATAACTGCTACAAATACTCCTTTCGCATGCCTGCGTCCTTTCTCCTCACCCTGCTTGCAATAATGCCATGACTGCACATGAAAAGTAAATCTGAACACATGACAAACACGACATGGTTGTGATGTGCCATACTTATCTCTTTATGATATCTATTTAGGAAGACATGCGTTTTGTATTGAAATGAAAGCAATGTTTAGCTCAGAACACAAACAGGATAATATAATAATCACACATTGTTGTTTCAAGGAAAAGAAACTTAAGGGGAACATTGCATGTAGTGTTTTGAACATGAGCAGTTTTTGCGTAAGTCAAGCTAGGCAGAGAAACAGGCTGTAAAGCTGCGTACCTTGAACAGTTTCTGTGAGTGCCTGATGAGGAACGCTATGCCATTATTCAGTTTCTCGATGTTACCCTGTAGATCACTTGCCATCACCTGCAACATAGATGGAAAAAATGAGAAAACAGTTAAGGTTTACTTGTTTTGCAAACACTAAAAATGGTAAATGGCCTTGCTATTTATCTATTGACCACGCAAACCACATGCCAAGTTTTATCCATTCACACTGATGGTGTCAACCCGCTCAATAAAAGAGGTTAAGGTGTCACCGGCTTCTCAAGGACACTTTGACACTCTCTCTCTGGAGTAGCCCAAGATTGAACCAGGAACCTCCTGAGTCATTCCACCCCGGAGACAAATGTAACATACTTGATAAGTGGAACAGTATTAATCTAAGGCCCTTACATTTTTGGGCCAGATGATGTGTGGAGCAAACATTGTGGCTAGATTGATGGCAGACATCTTGTTGACATGCTGATTTCGAGCAGTGTGGTAAAGCAGGTCCAGCAGCAGCTTCAGAAGGCTGCGGTTGGCTGGTGGGAGCAGCATAAAAAGCAGCTGAAATGCTTCAATCTGGCGTTCCTTGTCAGGCACGTCAGTCTTATCCCCTTTCTCATCAAAGCGAGTCAGCTCTGCACACAGCACATAAGAGACATATTACAAAAGAGCCAAGGGGTCACACTTTTATTGCATTTTCTTGACTTAACCTTGATCTGAATATTGTTTTATATATATATGTATATATATATATACATATATATATATATATATACACACACGTATATATATATATATATATATATATATATATATATATATATATATATACACACATATATATACACGTATATATATATGTATATATATATATATATATATATATATATATATATATATGTATGTGTATATATATATATATATATATATATATATATATATATATATATATATATATATATATATATATACATACATATATATATATATATATATGTGTACATATATATATATATATACATATGGAGCCATGACCAGGATATGTGAATGAGTCATCCCACACCTCCAATCTTCAGGTGAGCATGGTAGTGTCTGTGTGTAAGCAGGGGCTCTGGCAGCTCTCCCAGGTAGGTTTTGAGTAATGTGGCTGCATCATTGGGGTGGAAGTCGCCTGTCTCCAGATCTATCTCTGCACCAGCATTCAGCATCTCCCTCAGGGCTGCCTGCCTTAGGCTGTGGCCTGGCACACGGAACAACCCCTCCACATGAAGGTCTGAGGCATGAGAGAGGAAGATGGTGAGAGACGGGCAAATGTGGATAGAGGGGTGTGTGGGGAAGAGATGTTGTGTGTAGGTGGGTAGACGCAGAGTGAAAGAGACATGGGGAGGCAAAGACACAGAAGTGAGGAGAGAGACGGAGTGAATGAAATGGAAGGAGGGAGCCAGTCAGAGCAAAGTGCTTTCAGATAAATTATTGACCAAAGCATTTGCTCCCAGTGTCCACTTTCAGTGAATTACATCATCGCTTTCTAGAAATAAACCATGACCTCATGCTAATTCACTGCTCTCCAACTAAGTCAAAGTAGTAAGAGTTAGGATGCGGCCTTGATGCTCCACAAATCCAAGTCTTATAAGACTTGAGGATATGGACCTTTCAAACAATTCAGCTATGTAGATCAAGAGATTATCAAATCAAATAATTATGGTGACACAAACACTGGCATGATTACATGTCACATAAAGAAAAAATATGTAGTCATGCCATGAAATAGTGTTTGGATGAAAGTGTCATCCACATGGCAGAATGTACACATGTATGAGGAGATACTCACTTTTACTCAGGTATTCAATGAGCTGATAGATCTGTGCTATTCCTTCTTCAGTTAATGGCGCACCAAAAACCACTCCTTTGTCTGAAAGGCATCAAATAGAACAGTAAGACTGAATTTACACAATGTATACACAACACAATGATATTTACTCCATTACATTATTCCATTATTAGATCTAGTTTATCATTTCCATCTATCACACAGACCTGCTGCTCTCTGTTACATGATATACATCAGCAGAAAGCCACATTACTCAAAAACAAAACAAGGAACAATTCAAATCATCAATTAATCTGTAGAATTGCATAGCTGAAATAATTTGTTGATTGGTTTCATGGTTCGTCCAAATTCATGGGCAACTATTGTGAAAATCAGTACCGCTACTACTAACTAGTAAGAGAGTTCTGCAATAGATCACACACACACAATACCTCAAACACATATATACATTCATCTTTATAACATAGTATACTAGGATTACATTTCATTTCAGTGTTGATTGAGTCAATGATTAGCCTAATGGACTCCCATTGCTTCTCCTGGGTGTTTGGGATAATTGACTGACTGACTCAGATTTCATGTTTGTACCTGTGTGTATATAATGATTGAAATAAAGTTGTTGTTTTTTTTTAGCCATGCTGGAGATAAATACGTTCCAAGTCAGCCAGTGTCTTCGTTTATGAGATACAGTATGAGGTCTGTGTAATTTTCTGGATTGTTTACCTTTCCTAATTGAAGTATTATATTTTATACTATTGTTCTTTGGATCATATTTTATACTATATTTTTATACTATTGTTCTTTTCTTGTAATCATATGATTTTGTCTAATCATAGTAGCCTTTATTCCTATAGTTTTTAGACCATGTAATTAGTTGTGTTACATGATTGTAACACAATAAATACTGGGGTAGATAGAATAGACAGTAGGACTCTTTGTCTATCAGCTGTACTGTGTGTACTAGTTAGTTAGAGCATTGACTCCCCCAGAGCTCTGTATACTTGCTTTTACTGTCAAAAGAGATTGTTAAAGGTTGGAAGGTATCTGTGTGAGGTCTTTTCATTTATGCAGATTTGATACATGCACAGTTGGTCTTCTGAATTTAATACATGATGTTTAATTTACTTATTTAAAGGGGAAGAAAGGAAAATCCAACTACATAATGCAATAGCATAACACCCTAAAATAACTTGATTCATACCATATTCGCCCAAAACAGTTTCAAAAACACTGAGCACAATGGTGGCTCTGGTCTAACACTAACCTTTCCGTTTCAGGAAGTTGAAGGACCGGAGGAAGCCAGTGGCGGAGGGCACCTTGGCCTCAGACTCTCCAGTGAGCTGGGCAAACTCTTCCCCTGGAAGGTCAATGAGCCGAGTAATATTGCTGAGTACCAAATCCGCGAAGGCCTGTGGATGCTCATGTCTCAGCCTCTCTACAAAGAAGTCTGGGTTAAAGATCACAGGCTGGCACAGGTTTGGCTTTTCCTGGCTGATAAACACGCTGCATTTTGTCCCCCTGTTAAAGAGCAACAAGAAGGCCAGGTTTATTTTGTGGCGCAGTGAAATAAATAAGCTTCGGCCTGGCACTAAATATGTGGCAGTGAAAACAGAACGGGTGATAACATAAATAAGCGCATTAAAGTTAGCTAATGTTAGCATAACAGACAGTTGCTGAGTTAGCCAAGGTGGCTAACAAGTCTACTTCATCAGTTACTTTACTGAGTAGTTCATAACAAAGTCATTGTATAAATGCTAATCATTCCAGGAACCTACACTTAATATATCGTAAACTTTATTTTTACGACACACTAAACGAAAAGTCTATACCTTCTACTCAGTTTGTGTTTGCTGTGGGGATCACTGTCAGCCGCCATCTTCGTTTTGAATCTTCCGCTGTTTCATCTTTAGTCCCGCCCACGATGTTCTGATAGGCTGAAATACATCCACGATATGTACGTCATCTAGAGTAGACCGGCTGGAATATACTTCTCCGTCTGCGTAATCCGTCATCCGACTCCGTAGCTACGGAGACCCCTCGAGCCCTCGCACTTCTCCGTCATGATGCGTGTTGTGCAGCCCTGCGCTGAAATGCACCCCCTCGGAAAGTGAAGCAATTCGCAGGATAAAATACTATTTTATGATTTAATTATTTGTGAGGGAGATAGAAGAGAACAACATCGGTTGCTTTCAGTCTTTAAAACTCCTCTTCCTCTTTCTTTTCAACACAAAATCGGATAATAGCGAACGCAAACCAACAACTTTCGGTATGTTCTGTGTAAATATACCCTAGCCATAATTACTGAATGAATTAAATAGATTTTTTGAGCAGGTTGAATGTGTTTGATTTGCCTTTCACAAGGATAATCGATACTTTAGTTACTGTCCTGTCTGTGCTGCTGCAGAGGATACCTGTCTGTCTGTTTCTGTGTAGGGAGAGGGGCTGCATTTCACAGCAGGGTGTAACTAGAGGACCAATCACAGCCCTTGTCGTCTCCGTCTTCCCTTGACGGATTGACGGACAGTTAAAAAAAAATTCCTGCGCCCGGAGACGACGGAGAGGCTCTCCGTCAGGCTCTCCGGCGACGGAGAGGGCTCTCCGTCTCTACGTACGGCACTTTACGGAGTACTATATTAGACCGCGCAGGAATACACAAACAGGCGATATAAGCTGGCACATGGTGGTGCTTCCAGTTTTCCATCCATCCATCCATCTATCTATTCATCCATTATCTACCGCTTATCCTCATAGGGTCACGGTGGGACTGGAGCCTATCCCAGCTGTCTTAGGGCGAAAGGCAGGGTACACCCTGGACAAGTCGCCACCTCAACGCAGGACACGTAGAGACAAACAACCATTCACACTCACATTCACATCTACGGCCAATTTAAATTAGCCAATTAACCTAATCCCCATGTATGTTTTTGGATGGTGGGAGGCAGCTGGAGTACCCGGAGAGAACCCATGCAGACACGGGGAGAACATGCAAACTCCACACAGAAAGGCCCCGGGCCTGGGATTCGAACCCTGTTCCAGTTTTACATTTCAAATAAAATAAGTGAAATTCAGTTTAAAATACTCCACAACATTTATCCCTGCAATAACACATTTTCCAGTTTCACTGACTTAGATGATAAATGCACCTTTTGTGGGATTGAATCAGAAATAATTACACATTTCTTTAGTATTTGCCCTGTGTCTTCTAAGTTTTGGATGGATTTTGAAAAAAACATCTGGATAAGTTTAATGTGCCCTATACCCTTTTACATCTTTTTCTTTGTTTTGTTTTTTTACTGACAAAACTTGATATATCCTATATATGTGTTCTGTTGTGTGTCAGTTGTCTTCACTTGTGTGCTTGTATATTTTGGTGTATCAAAATCTCAAATAAAGATTTTGAAGGAGAAAAAATATATACAGTCTATGGTACTTACATATTTACATATAGTCTATGGTCTATCCATATTTATATGTAGTCTGTGGAACAACAATTATAATGTAACATACAGCATTTTACAATTATGTTTAAGGTGTTATTACTGGTCATAATCTTTGTGCATAGAGAAATGGACAGATAGATAGATAGATAGATAGATAGCTTTCTATATGTTATGTTTATTTCTAGCTTGACAAAATAGAGCATCTGAAAGAACAGACATGTTACTTGACATCAATTCTTCACATTTTCTGGACACAGAAATTATTTTCACAAAAAACAACACTCTTAGATACTCTCACAGCAATAAAAGGAGTGGAAAGAGAGAAAACCTTAGTTCCAAGGTGGTATTTTTGTCTTTAACAGCGTGAAACAATTCAGAGCACTTGCTGCTGCCGCTTAAGTTGAAAGGAGTTTTTGTGGCTATCTGACCTGTTAGTGACTGTGTTTCTCTTTTTGGCCAGCTTCGCTCTATAGCATTTACTGTCAGTCCTCTCTCTGGCTGTTGTGCTTGCTTCTTCAGCAGAGCTGCTCTGCCAAAGCCAAGACTTCCAGTAACAGCGAGGCCTGAGCTTACCCAGAGATCTCCAGCACGCCCTGCGAAATGTATGGGAGGAAATACAGAACAGCAGCGGGTCCAGAGAACCGTTGATATACCACAGTGGCAGCGACAAGTACGATTTCAGGATTGTGTAGACAGAAAGGACAGTGTCGGACCACACAACCACATAGACCTGCATCAGTGATGAAGCAATGTCCGGAAAGTTGCAAACAAAAAAGGCCACTACGACTGCACCTGGAAGACAAGATGATGGGAATGGTTAAAAATAACAAAGCAATGAAGCATTTAACAGCATATGTTATCTTAATACAGGGAATTAGAAATTGTGATATGATGTCATGGGATGTCTTTCTGCTGCTTCACAGTCATAGTTCATGATTTTTTTGGTTGCCAAATTTTAAATGGTTGTCAGAGGGCAGTTGATGAACAATGAATGATGTAAAATATGTGTTATCCTAAATGAACTAAACACAGGGCTCAGTGCAAATCATTCAGTGTCTGGTCTCTCAACCAAAGAGGTTACCAAGGGATTCATCGCCCATTTGGCATGAAATTTGGTGTCCCACTTTTAGTGACTTGCCCACCTTGACCTTCATATGGTCTTCATCAGACTAGGATGAATCAAAGCTTTTGGGGATTTAGCTCACCCATGAGTTTAAGAGCTCTCTTTTCATTTAACAGTAGCTTTCCATTCTGATGACACTGGATGTCTCGTCTTCCTTCTGGATCCGGCCGTGTGAGACCCATGTTTCTCCTTTGGCGTCCGTTCCGTCTCAGGTAGAGCAGGATGAGCAGGTAGAGAGTACAGATGGAGATCAGTGGAACCTGTAGGTGGAGAGGTGTGTTGAGTGCCTGCATGTGATGCAATCAGATAACTTTTCTCCCACAGCATTTATCTTACCAGAAAAAAGATCCCCGCTCTCAGGAGTAAAGCTCCTTTATAGATGTGTGCAGGATCGGGCTCCGTCATTTCACACATGGTGGAAACATGGAAGGCCTCTTTTCGTGTTGCGGCTGTGTAGTCCAGGATGCAGGCACTAGTCTGGTCATAGACCAGAGCAAAGGGGACTGCTGAGACCAGAGAAATGATCCATACTGTAAGAAGGCATGGCAGCCGTGACTTCTGTTGGAAAAGAAGGAGAAAGACTTGAAAAACCTATTTGCTACACGTTGTATACTTGTCTTCAATTTATCCCGGTACAGTGACTAATGTGGCAAACGGTACTTCCCCAAGCTTTCATTGCATTTCATGTATTTTTGTGTGTGCAGGTTTTCAACCTTCAGACTTGAGACAGACCACATGGTGTGGCAAATGGCTGCATAGCGCTCAGCGGTGAAGGTCATGATAACCCAGCTTGTGGTGGCACAGTATATTTGGCGAACCATGAAGTAGACTTTGCATACTGTTCGGCCCAGACGCCATGGGTAGCTCTCCCAATAGTACCGATACAGTGTTACCGGGATGGTTAACAACTGCAGAATGTCTAAAATTTAAAGACAAAAGAAGAAATTGAGGAAATTCACACTGAGGATGGTAAAGTAGGCAATTGAAGTCCCCGACTGACAATATTAAAAACTAATTTTCATTTTCAGGATGATTTTTTTTACTCAAAAGTATAACATCAAAAGCATTTCTCATGAGTGGGATCTAGAAATATTATGAATAAGAATTGTTGTTTCTATGGTAGCCCAGAACAGACAAACCAAGCACTCTAGTCGTGTTTTCATATTTTAGCATTGCCCGCAAATTCTCCTACACCCTTGGTATTTCACTGAACTTTAATATTGTCAGTCCTGGTATTCCACAAGGTGTATGTTAGTAATGTACCTGATATGACCAGGCTAATGAGGTAGAAACGAATGGCACTGACTCTCATGTGAGCGTCCGTGAGGAGTGTCAGTATGCTCACACTATTGAACAGAACCTGTAATGCATAAGGGGAAAATAATGTAATAAATTAGTGTGAAAAAGGCATGAAAATACTGTCTATTGTGGCTTAGTGCTGCTGCTGCTGCATTTTATCATCACAGATAGCAGTTTGTGCTGTACTTCAGTTTAAATTGGCTAGTGTGTGAAGCGTGTCAAATAAATTGACTGTTCATACTCCAAACAAGAAGATGATGCTGTAGAAGACGGTCATGGGGACGGCAATTGTCAGCGGCTCCCTTTTGGTGACACTTATATCGAGCTGTGGTTTCTCATCCGGGGTCTCATTACAGCTAAAAAGGGACAGAATCTGTGCCGAGAGGTTCATGATGAGGCGGCTGGGTGAGAACAAGAAGGAAATTTTAGATAAATAGAACACAAAATAAAATCCATGACTGAATGGGATTCTGAATAAGACAGATAATGGGTAATCCTCAGGTTCCACCTCTTAAATTAAAATGGATAAAATTGATTAAATGTCAATGAGCTAACTGAAGGTCCATTTATGTTAATCAAGCAGGCTGCTGCATTTGGGGCAATCATTAAAGAGAGACCTTTCAAATATTAGCTTTGAGAAAAGAAGAGAAAAGAATGAAGGACAAATCTAACAATCCTTTTTTTATTTTCCTTTTTGCTGTTTCAGTAAATGTCTTATATTAAACACAAGGTTCATAGTACATACAGTATATTGTATGCAAATGAACTATAAATGTACTATAAATACAGTGAATGTCAGCTTCAGTTGTCAAAAGTAATGCTTGTTCACCTTTAACTAATGGTAATATCTAAATCTTAAATCTTAGAAATATGTTTGTTGACACAAAGTAAATCCTTCAGGGAATAACAGAGAAATACACAGTTAAAGGATGAAAAAAAAATCACTCTAAAATAACCATGCCAATTTTACACAATCACTGAGAAACCTATGGCATTAGCATTCAAGCACACACTGTACAATTTATTATGCTGCCAATATGGACTGGCTAGTGAAAAAAAAAGATAATTTTAGAGCTATTATTGCAGTTACAAACAACATGGTTGAAGCTGTATTGTATCAATAATGTGAAGACTTACCTTCCAGAGGCAGAAATGCAGCTTGTCGGCTGGCAGCTCTCGTCACGAGCAAAAGCAAAGACACACTAAACCCAGCTGTAGTCATCTGTCTCCTACTGTAATACCCATTACAGCTGTGGGGGGGCAACCTGTTCCTTTGGAGACAATGCTTATGGATTTCAAGCAGATGTTCACTGGTGTGTTTTTAGAAAGATAGTGGACAGACAGACAAGTGGCAATTTCCTTGAGACCATCAGGATTGTCATCATCACGGTCACTGACTTTAGGATCAGCCTTAAAGCTGAGACTAACAGGAATCAATTAACATCCATATCATGCTAAATTGTTGGACTAAATTTTGCACTGGTCATTTTCACATGCCCCCTTTATGCTAATCCCAAGCAGTTTTTTTTTGCATGCACAAAAAAATTTAATTATCATTATGCACTCGAGAAAATGGTTGAATTTAACACCAGATCTGTGTAACTAATCCAAAACTGCAAAAAAGCAATGTATGAAACACATGATAGAGCATGGGAATGTCCATCATATACTGTAGGCCATATTCTTCTTGTACAGCATATTTTAATTAATTAATGCTTATTTCTGATGTTGACACACAGCGCTGTGGCCCATCTCACATTAACCCTCAGGTTTGCAGCTTTCAGTTGATGAAGGAAAAAGATTGGAAACAGTTGGCCTGGCTCTGTTGGAGAGTAAGTAAGACATCTTTTCATTTCTTTCATCCCATTTGTTGAAAGGTATTCCTTTTAAGATTCAGTTAACCCAGTATGACAGTGTTCAGTACGACACAGAGGTTTAAAATTCAAACAAGTGTAAACAAGCAAGGCAGTTGTATTAAAAACAATTAAGCAGCATCTGAGAAAGAATATTTATTGTTGCCATATAAAAAGTATGTATTTACATACAGAAAGTGATTTATTTGAACTGTTTCTTATAAAAAAAAAACAGATGTGACAATATTTCTTTATATCAAAGTAAAATCCAGCATTTTAAATCAAACAAAAAAATTATGCAATTAAATCAAAAGCACAAGTGCAAAATCAGAGAGCCGTGACTTCGTCTCGTGTTAGTCCAGCATCCTTTGCCATGGCGTAGAAAAAGCCTTGTTTTTTAAGCAGGTTGCTAGGAGAGTCGAATTCCACTATTTTCCCAGCATCGAGCACCATAACCCTGATGAGAGGAGCACAGACAGGAACCTTTTGAGTCATTCCTGGCTGTTAGCGTTTAAAATGCTGTTAAATTATATTCTATTCAGTCTATTTCCATTTGCTCTTTATTATAAAAAAACAAATATTGTATAAATTAGTTGTTCACTGTAAACTCATAGGCCATGGTGTCTGCTGAAATTTTCAAATCACCTTTTCCCCATTAGTTGTGTGGAAATCAGTTTCAATGATTTATTCATCCACCAGGAGAAGCAGTGAGTGACTGTGAGTGTGCCAGTGAGGCATTCATTATATTCACAGAGAACATTATTATATCATGATGATCAGGTCATGAAATTATTATAGCTTGTTGTTGCAGCGAGACAGCTGGAGGTGACAAACCTCTAAAAGAAAACATTTTTACTCAGCAGAAGCAGGTGAATATGAACAAGCATTTTACTCTAAGCTGTGACACAACATGTAGAACAGTTAAATACTGATAAATCTGCTGGTGACATGAGAGAGGCTGTTATATGGAAGCACTTTTTCAACGTATTTCAATTGGACACCTAATTCTCAAATGTGAATATCTTATCATCAAAATCTATAGAATATAACGGATATATTCATTCATTCATTCATTCATTCTACTCTCATGTCACCTCTCACCCCTACTGCTAGTCCACTAATGTGTTGCTTGCACATCCATGTGAAACTGACAGAGACTTTGAAGTGTCACAGAACTTTCATGTCTGTTTACAGCTTTGCACATAGAGGCTGACTTCACTGAGCATCATCAGGCTCACAACAAAGCATGCAGCCAATATACTGGAACACCTGTGAAAAATACTACATCAATCTGGCCCATTATCTGGCAATGAAAAACAGACAAAAGCACACATAATAAATACTCTAACCAAATACAAGTATTTGTGCAACAATCTCCTCGGTCCTCACAAATGAGCCTGTGGACCTTGAGATAAGATTTCAATTTTTGAGCCACTGTGGACAAAAAGGCTCAAAAAGCTCAAATTAGTGGATCAACAGCTCAGCTCAGATTTTAGATTGCTTTGTCAAATAACACTGTTATATAAATGATGTATGCCTTGTTTATTGCAGTTTTATCTAAAGCCAACTAAAGTTCACACCACAGGTAATAGCAGTAACATTGTGTGAACTGGGCATGACAGAATTTTGTCTTTTTAATACTGTCATAAAAGTCAAGGGGATGCGACAGCACAGGAGAGATAATATGGCAATCCGTTTGCTAAAAAAATATTGTTAATTTGTGTACTTAAGCAACAAATAAAATAGAATTGGGAGGGATTAAACCATGAGAAAATGTTACATACATACATACAGTGATATGTGAAGGTCACAAGTCAAAACTAGAGTGGAGGAAGAAACCTGCCACTGACAAGAGAGAGATGAGTGCCAAGACATGTCGTGACTCACCTGGAGCTGTCCATGATGGTGTGCAGGCGGTGGGCGATGGTGAGGACAGTGCAGTGTGCGAACTCTTTGCGAATGGTATTCTGAATCAGGTCGTCTGTCTCCAGGTCAACAGCTGCTGTGGCCTCATCCAGGATTAAGATCCGAGACTTCCTCAGCAGTGCCCGGGCCAGACACAACAGCTGCCTCTGCCCAACGCTGAAGAGAATTAGAGAAATTAGATGTCAACCAAAATAAAATGAGAATATTTTGAAGTAAAAAAGTGTTTAATGAAAAAGAAGAAATTGCAAATTGGGTTAAAAATGCATTTATGGTGTGACATGCTGTGAGTTTCTGGAGCACACAGAGAGGAAAAAAACACTGGAAACAAGCATGAGCCGGTGTGGCTGTTATTATTTTCACCCTGTGAGTCTGTGTTTGCATAATCACGGCAACATATGGTTCTGGAGAACGCCTGCTGTGTGTGAATGAGTAATTCTATTAGATCCTTATAGGCAGATTTGCAGGAATCAGTGTATAATTGTGTGTGAATGGGTGAATGTAGTCAAGTGTAAAGCACTTTGAGTGGTTGGAAGACTAGAATGGCGAGTCCATTAACCATTTGCCAGCCACAATGCCAAACTTCCTACTCCACTTTAATTTTCATCTCAACTCTTCACCTTTAAAGTTTTGTGACAAAACAGATCAGAAAGAAATATAAACACCAGGCAAAGTACTCCAAACTGAATCTGCGGTAGTTCCCATTATAGTAAGAATCTCTAGAACCATATTTAGCTGCATGCTGCTGGTAACAATTGAAGAAGATATTATTAGAGTATTTGAGAGGAGGTTTGCAATGTATTTAGGATGCACTGTGGCACATTATTAGATAGTTGCAGCTAACATCTAAAACTAAAGCTAAAAATAAATGGTAAAAGCTAAAAGCTCAGCTATGCATCAGGTATGTTCCGTGTCTACCAGTGTATCTCTGTGTGTGGATGTGTTTTTATGAGCCAGCTGAAATTAAACTGGTCAGCATTCAAAGCTAAATGTTGTCAGAAGAGTCACATTAACTGTCATGGCCCACCTGAGGTTCTCTCCACCCTCTGCGACTTCATGTTGTAGTCCTTCCTGCAGCCCTGCCACGTAGTCCTTCAGATGGGAGAGCTCCAACACTTTCCAGATCTCCTCATCGCTGACTTTGTCAAATGGGTCCAGGTTCATCCTCAGGGTCCCGGAGAACAGCACAGGATCCTGCACCCACAGGGTTGGATAGGTCAGTGTCTCATTTAAAACTGAGTGCTGTGTTTGGATGTGAGATGCTGCTGTGCATACCTGTGGTATGATTGTGAGCCTGTTTCTGAGGTCGTGCAGGCCTATTGTGGAAACGTCTACACCATCAATGACGATACGACCATCAGCAGCTTCAATGATTCTAAACAGGCAGTTGGTCAGACTTGATTTCCCAGCTCCTGTGCGGCCCACTATACCAATCTGAATGCAGGGGATACAGCACACGCAGCAAAACTTAATGGCCCATTACATTTCTTTGTAGTGTATCTAAGTGTAGCTGTAGCTCTCATATAAAACATGTCCATCAGTCCAAGGCAAGCCAGTTAGTGACAGAAGGATAAGTATTATATTAATATCAGGGTTATAATATCTACTATGCCATGCTATGTATTATACATGTATGTTATTATCTTTGCATGCCTGCGGATACAGTAAAACCCTGACTGATGAAAGATTCAAGATTAAAAAAATGGAACAACGAGGGCAAAATAAAGGTACAAAAAGCCACAAGGAAAAGCAACTGAGACCAGACGAGAGCGAGCAAATCATCAGCATTGCCTTACAAAGAAATGAAAGGCACAAAATGAGTGGAGTAAAAATAAATCCAAGTGTTGGCCTCATCATCCTAATGCAGCCACGATATAACCTGTGCCAAGCAGTTAGCTGTCAGGGCTACAAATGATTTAAAAGTCACAAAAATAAGCAGTAATAAGCATTAAAAATAGTGTTTGGTCTAATTATAACGTCAGATCTGTTACATTTGATTCTACATAATTGTTCTGAAGTTTCTCAAGTTTTTATGTAATGTGACGATTGATTGCAAACATACTACATACTGTAACTAAACAGAATTGTTTAGTCATTATTATCGTTATTGTATGTGCATTGTTTTAAAGAAATATTGGATCTATTTAGAGGCATACTGGCACAGTAATACAGATCTAGAGGTTTATTCACTCAGCAGGCAAATTAAGATTTCTACTGCAATATATCCCACAGGCTTGTTGTACACACAAGCACACACTGATAGGTGTACAGACGCACACACACACACACACAGACCTTTTCAGTGCTCCCGATGTCACAGGTGATCCCATGCAGCACCAGGTCTAATCCAGGTCTATAACGGACCTTGTAGTTGTCAAACTGTACCCTTCCTGCCTCGGGCCACTTCTCATGAGGCCGAGTGTCAGTGATCCACTCAGCCTGTAGAAACAAAGACGCACAGTGTGGATGAGAGATGGTGGCGCAGATCTGTCATCTGTCTATTCATGGCCTAAGCTACAGCATAAAAGCACCTACTTAGATTAGAATAGACACATTAAAAGTCTAGGAAATAGCATGCTACAACAAAACGATACCATGATGACACCACTTGTAGACAGAGTTTGTGACTGAAGAGAAAAGCTCTCTAGTTGATGTACCTCGTTCTCAAGCTCTGTGTATTCGCTCACTCTCTCCACGGCAACGATATTGGTCTCTAGCTCTGATGTCATTCTCACCAGCCAGTTGAGGGTTTGGGTCACCTGCATTGGAAAAGCCGCATGTTGCATTGTTATATTAATGTACCTTAATGAAAAAATATGCCAGAAGTTTGTGATGAGTGTGAGCTGCTAACATTAAGAGCGTAGGATATGGACAAGCCAACCAGGCCGCTGTCCAGAGTGTCCCTAGAAATGACGGCGAACAGAGCAGCAAAAAATACCACCAGGTTTCCGAGGAACTCCAGGCGGATGGCCAACCATCTGCAGGGTGACACAAATATACAGATCATTGACAAGCACACTGAAAATCTCATCTGAGCAATAGTGTGCTTGGATTTGGGTTCAATATCTGACCTGTTTGACACTATCCACGGGTAGACGCTCTTGAGGTTTTCATCAAGAGTTGTTTCATTGTGTTTAAGGAACCTTTCTTGATGGCCGTAGGCTCTTATCACTGACAGCCCAGACACTGTCTCGCCAAAGTGTGAGTATATAGGAGAGCGAGACACTGAGTCCAGCCGGCGAAGCTGTCTTGAAGTCGCTACATAGAAGCGCTGGGCAAAAGAGAAAACAACAGAAAACAGTGTAAGGTCTCGTGGGGACAATATACTTCACCTTGTTGTGTTTTTTTGTCCTACCTTGGTCAGCTTACCTGTACAAAGTAATAGACCAGGGCCAGAGGAAGGATGAGGATGGTGAAGAAAGGAGTGGCTAGACAGATGACAAACAGCGTCCCCAGCACACCCAGCAGACACAGGAGCCAGGAGCGGAAGGACTGTGGGATGGCTTCGTCCACTGTGAAAATGTCCTGCAGAGCCAGCCATGGGAAAGTTAGTCTTTATTATAGCCATAATGCATTATAAACATACAGTAATTATAACCAGTTATGGCATTGAATAATGACATGTACTCATAAGGAAACACAATGCATTATAACAACAACCATATCACATTACAAAGCATTTCATTAAGACTTTTGATGTCATGTATCATACTATTTTATAATAGCTGGTCACTCATTGATACTTTTTCATCATAGAGTACTACAATGCCCGTAGTTGTATTCAGTGAGTAATGCAATATAAGCTGCTTCAAATGGTCACTGGGAGCTGTTAGGCAGATATATCCTCCTCCTGATCAAAACTGTTGAAAAAAGTTAAAAAATTGCAAGAATTTACATTTTGCGATTGGAGTTGGATCTTAAGAAAGGGCACCCTTTAACATCTGTGATACAAAGTGGGGTTGTGACATCACTGTGTGTTTTTATGCGCTTCAATGGTTCTCCGAGCGGAGTATGCTGCTATCAGTGTGGCTGTTTGATTGAGTGGATATGAGGCATTATGGGCGTCATAAACAGTGCTGCTAAATGAACTTATCACGGTGCTTTCAAGCCAGGGCGTAAGCACACATTCTCACAATAAAGCAAAACCAATGCCATGTTAAATATGTCCTTTTACCAACCCTGTCAATGGATCTGCATCATTTTCAATTCACTTTTGTTTTGAAAGGAAAACGTAAATGGATGATCCTTCCTCCTTATTATATAGTTGGTTGCCTCACACTGAGCTTGGCTGCCAAGCTTTTTGAGATGTATGTGTGTGTGAAGAAGAAAGTGGAGAAAGATGATGACAAAAACAAAAGGCAAATGAAAAAAAATCTAACCTTTGCAAAGCGGTTGACCACTCTTCCAATAGGTGTCGTGTCAAAGAACACCATGGGAACTCGCAGAATGTTGTTAAGCAGCCTTGAATGCAGCAAACGTGATGCATCGATCGAAGCATTGGCCAAGAGCAGCGTACCAAGGAACACAAAGAGGCCTGCCAGAAAAGAAAGGTTTATAAAATATATAACTACACCTTCACACCATAAAGTTTGTCCAAAAGAAGAACAGCATTAGCTCAGGCAGAATCCTGAAGTGATGTACACATCACTTGTCTGTGACTATTACCCATAGAGTCCAGTAGTATTTGAAACTAAGGTTACTAAGGGCGTCTCTGTGGCTAATTAGCAAAAGTGCTTCAATCACCAAAATCCAAAAGAGGTTCTCAGCTTTGAAGTAAAAAATTGAATTGCTGAATTAACACAAGCAGCTCTTGGAGAGCACTTCAACAGCTATGGACAATGATTGTGGAGCACACAAATACAGTACAGTATGTCATTAGATTGCTATTGTTATTGAAATCGTATGATTATTCTTTAGTATAAGGTATGTGCTGTGTCTGTGGGTTAGCAAGCTTATCCAATTTGGTGCTTCACAGCACAGAATCTCCACAAAACTCTGTTTAGTTGACAGATATAATGAGTAGACTGTTTAGATACCCTGAGCCACTCCCAGAGCTCCAAATACTCCCACCCTGGTGTCCCTCTTCCAGGCTGGGTACGTCATGTTGTAGTAATCCACTGCATCATTAGTCCAGTCACTCAACCACAGGTTCTGACCGATGAAAGCAATGTTCTGGATGAAGTACACCACGAAGACCATGACAGTATAGCCCCAGCCCATGGCACGTAGGTACTGGAGGTACACTGAGAACTTCACCTGGACATACGTGAGGAAAAACGTTTTTTTGTATCAACTGTTATGTTGGGAAAAGTATTTAAACAAACCAATGGATTAGATTACCTGTCCTGTTTCCATAGTTTCCTTCTCTATCAGCTTCTGGCCTTTCTTTGACTCAACAACATCTTCTGATTTTCTTATGGAGCTACTTTTTCTTAGTCTGACACTAGAAAAAAGGACCACAAAAGAAATCAGGGTGAAGAATTAAGTGGGAGGTTCAAAAGTTGTTCTTGTGTGCTGTGTATGAAAACAAGAAACACTGTATGACTCCACTTGGTGGTGACTTAAGTGTCCTACAAGCAGTGGTGAAGCATATCCACTTCTTTTTCTGGCAGTACGACTACACCGCTGCCTACTAGAAACCCACTGTCCCCTCAGTAATCCACATTCAAAACATAAGAGTCTTAAAACCAGAAAAGGTACTGGATGATGGCTCTGGATGCACTGTGTCAATCTGTGATAAATGGGAGTACTACTTTTGGACTTCCAGCTGTTTATTTCCTCTAGTGGCAGAGGTGAGAGGCAGCAATACACTGTAAGGTGTCCAGCTGGAAATCCAAGAGAAGAAGTAGTTCTTCCATTTGTCTCAGACTGACAGATGGTCACAACCTCACTGCGTTCTTCTAACCTGCCGTTGCGCTGGCTGCGGCGGATGCTGCTTTCTCTCTTCAGTGTAACAGAAACTGTATCCTCCAGAGGTGAGTCAGGTTGAGTGTCCTCTCTTTCAGGAATGAGCTCCACGTCTGCAGTGTCCTTGCAATGATCTGAATAAACATAGTCAAATGGCATCATAATTACATAGTAACACATATGAATTTGGCATAAAAAGTGCATAATTACCTGACTCTGAAGATGTCCGCTTGCTTTGCTCTTTGGCATATGTCTCTAGAAATTCTGAAAAAGCTCCCCTGCTGGCACGAAGGCTGTTATAGGATCCAATCTCAGAAACCACTCCATCCACCAATACCACAATTTCATCTACGTATGGCAGGAAGCTCACTCCATGAGTGACCAGGATACGAGTCTGCACAGACAAGAACAAGCTTGTGGTTGAACGGTGTTTTCCACAAAGGAAGGAGTGAAATGAACTCAAAGAATTCAACTGGCAGCCATGTGAAGAGCTTGTAGATGCTACAGAAAGGTGCTTCAATACTTCTTTTCCTATCACCTTTACCATAGGGTACACTGGAGCATCCTTTACCCAAGGAAAGGAGATGATGCACATTTAAAGCAACACACCATTTTGTATCAATAACATCCACTTGCTGTTGTTTTTAACTGAAAAAATTAGATCTTGAACTGCATGCTATCAATACTTTTAACGTGTCACTGTGTGAATACTATAATCACAAAATGGTCCTTTTGAAGTGAAACATTTGACCCTGATCAATGCAGGCTCAGCACAAACCTTATCCTGTAGTAGTCCATTGGGTCCAATCACTTTATCAAAGAGATGCTTTCCTACATGAGAGTCTACAGCAGACAAGGGGTCATCCAACAGATAAATATCAGCCTGGCTATAAGCTGCCCTGGCCAAGCTCACACGTTGCTTCTGACCCCCTGAGAGGTTGATGCCCTGAGGACAGGAAAAACAGCATTATCAGGTTCAGTAGATCATATCGAGCTACAGTGTTTTCTTATTATTTGTCTCTGGGATCGTATTTTTGAACAATACAACATGTAATGTTGCCTGGCAGCTTAAGAAAATAAAAAACAAGCAGTCATGATTTAAGTCTCTGCAAGTTGGTTTTTCATTTGAAAAAAGGAAATCATGACAACAGGAATCTGTGAAGTAAATCCAATTTAGACTAGATGGGCTAAAGTATAGCATAACAGTGGTACTGAAGTGATATTTGACCAATAATTAATGACAGTGATGAACATACTGATCTTCTTGTCACTGGTTTTCTGTGCTTTGTGATCAACTGAAACTGACGTTGAAATTTGTTTGTGTTTGTGTGTTCTCACTGAATATCCACCCATGGCTATCATATTCAAATCCTTGACTCTTACTTTCTCTCCAATCTCGGTGAGGTCACCGCCTGGCAGCAACTCCAGGTCGGGGGCCAGGGCACAGGCCTCTATTACTGCCTGGAGCCTCCTTTCCTCATGGGCAGAGCCGAACAGGATGTTATCCCTGAGAGTGGCATTTTGGATCCAGGCTTGCTGAGGCACAAAGGCAAGGGAACCCTGGACAGAAAGGCATTAAGAGTCAAACACAGAGGTCCTTCTAACCTCACTGGTGTGCAGCACCCACCAACTGAGAGGGCAAAAAAATAAAACATCAACAAAGCATTTATAATTTCATTTCTAGAGCAAGATTTACTTTTGGCTTTCCTCAGAAAAATTAAAAATTTATTAAACTTTTTTATTATGGTATCTAGTAACATTTCAAGTTCACTTTGAAGTTGTGCTTCGTTTCTCTGTAATGCAGCCATTGTATTTTTGTTTGGTCCCAAGTGGTGTTATGATTTTATGATTTTATTGTTTTTTATGTTAGAAGGCCACAGGGCAAAAGCCCAATTGTATTTAAATCCTCGATGAGTTATTCTGTATCTTTCATCAATAAAACGATAGATTAAAATCCTTGCTGAAGTTGCTGTGTATTGTAAGCCGAGCAGACAGACTGACGATGATGATGATGAGGAAGAGTATCTTGAATGACTTTTGTGCACTAAAGTGAATGTTCAGTTATTACCACAGTGGAAAAAAATCTTAATAGTCTCATAAAAAAGGTTTGAATGAGGAGTCATTTCATTTATCACTCGACAGAACATTGTGCATATGATATTCTGTTGGCTTCACTTCACTACACACTACTCTTCAACATTATTTCCATCCATCCATCCATCCATTATCTACCGCCTATCCTCATAGGATCTCTTCAACATTATTTAAGACAGAAAAATAAGGTGTCACCTGAATGTTGATAACGCCTTTGGTGGTGCTGTGCATCTCTCCCAGGAGGGCTGACATGAGAGAGGACTTTCCTGAACCCACTGCTCCCACTACTGCCACCAACTGGCCTGGCTTGATATCCAAGGACACACTGAAAAACACACAGAATAAATATGTTCAACATGAACATACAGTACAGACAAATATACATACAGTGAAATATCCAAATGTGTAATTTTGTGTCTGTCTCAACAAACTTTTTCAGCAGAGGCTCAGCTTCTCTTTCCCAAGCAAAGGAACCATCACGTATGCTAACAGCAGAGTCTAGCAGATGGATACAGATGCACATACAAATGAAAACAGATGGACAGACAGCACACAATGTACTGTACATATACCAATAATTATGTTCAAACCTACTGAAACTGGAGTCATGGCACACAGTGTCACTTTCAAGGTCTTCACCTGCCAGAAACTTCTCCAGGCGCTTCTTGGACACTAATGTCTGAAGAGTCAAAGAACAAGTTAGTGGTCTTTTAGGTAGGGTATGTGTTTACCTGGACTGTAAGCTGTTGTTCCCTTACTTGCACAATGGCGGCGATGAGCATGGGCAGCATGGCCAGGGGAAATCGGAGGATGTTGAAAAGAGAGATGGAAGTGAAAGCCTTCTCAGCGGTCAACACGTTGCTTGGGTTTGCCACCACAAACACTGCGAATGTGACCAGAGAAACCTGCACAAAAAAGGATAGTTTGAGAAAAAAGATTTGCAAAGACCATCTGTGAATCCACAGCTACTTGTCTTTTTGCGAGTCCTGAATGGGACTCACCAAAGCCGGGGCACAGCTGAAGATGAAGGTGGAAACAGACGCCAGGTAGGCAAACTTTCTCATGACTTTCAGCTCTTGACCCCTAATGCTTTCTACCTGCACCTGGAAGGATGGCTCCCATGCATATAGCTTCAAAATCTGGAGTGAGATGAAAGGCAAAGAGGGGGATGAGGAAGCAGGGGGCATTGTGGAGGACATGTGAAAGGGAGGCTGAGAGATCAGGCACTGAAGTTTCAGCTTTTTCCATCAGACATTTAAGCCTTTCATCTGAGAAACTGTGGAGGGAGCAGGGTGGATGGTTTGGTGCTGGTTTGTTGGAGCAGAGTGTCATCAGCGGTGGTGGAGTTGTAGTTGTAGTGACAAAGTGATCTTAGCAATTACTGGTAATAATGGGCTATTTACTCACCTTGATTCCATTAAGTATTTCATTCATGATTTTCATTCTCTTGTCTTTGAACTTCATGTTCTCGACCTGAAAATAAATTTTACCTAAATGTCAAAAAGTCTCAAAGCTGCCTCACATTTCTCTGAAAACATCTTTGATGTGAATAAAAGACATGGATATTTTTCTGTCACCAAAACAAACACTGTATCTATGTGGTGAATGTCTCAGGAGAAGTACTTGGCCCATTTGACCCTCAGTAACACTGCATTTGAGCCATAACTATTGAATAGTGACAGTGAATGAAGAGTGGTTGTTTAAAACTCACACTATGCATTAGGAATAAAGCTAGCAACATTTTGCTTTTTTCTGTGTAATTTTCTGTTATTTAAATAATCACTATAATAAACACTCATGAACTGTCATGAGTGTTCCTATCCGTGTTAGCATTCAACGTTACTTGTTACTTATATTCTTAAGACAAAAGTTAGAATTTAAAACTAAAATTGTATGTCTATTATTGTTGTGATAGGCAGCAATCTTGTATGTGTTTTCATTTCTGCTGACCTGGAGTTTTCTGGCCTTGGTGGCTATCAGTCCATTGATGGGCACCATCAGCACCATGACTGCCAGTCCTGCCAACACAGACGGTCCTAACTCCAGCCACAGGAACACAATGGACAGGATGACTTGCAGAGGGCAGGACCACAGCAGATGGATGAAGTTGGTCACATCGTTGAAGCGCTGGGCATCTGCGGACATCAGGTTCACCGTTTCCCCAACCGTAGACTCTTTACGAGTATCATTAGACACCACCAATGCCTTGGTGAGAGAGGGAGATTGAAGGAGGAGGACAATTTGATGCAAGTTACAGTTACAGTAGCAAGGTGCAGCATCAGCGGTACAATTATAGTCATTCTCTCTACAGTATACAGGAGATGGAAATGTTCTTATAGGATACATAGAGTAAGTGGTTGATTTAAGTGATCTTTCAGAAATGTACCTGTCAAGTCTCTTTGGCTGGCATTTAAAACTGCATGTGCTAATTTACCTCTTGTAATGTAAAATGGCAAGTTAATTGATTTTCTAAACGGTGTGTGAGACGGAAAATTCGGAAAATCATCATGCTGCCGCTTGTGTGGTTACCTTTTTGTATACGGCAGCTGTGATGGCAGTGCGAACCTGCATCCCCAGCACAAAGCAACGCTGAAAGTACTGCTGCAGGAAGACAGACTGCAAAATAGCCACCAGGAGCAGCAACACTGCATACAGATAGCCCTCCCAGGCATACTTGGATTTGTCTTGTGTGAAAGAGACCATCAATCTAGAGAAGTAAAAAAAAAAGTTATTTAATGGGGCTGTTCAACTATAACATTTTAAGCATCTAGTGGCTCTTATTTATTGTTTATTTCATCATATAGACCCCTAATGTTTTGTTGTCCTTTCTAATTCTCATTTTCTCCTCTTTCCTGCGGCCTTCTCTGATTGTCAACAGTTCAACGTCCTTCTTGAAAGTTTACTGAGCCTGAGTAAATGACTGCCCACCAAGTGAAAGGCCCGTTGACATCAGTAACAATATTGCTTTGCTGTGACTGAGTAAGTTCAGGATTTGTGTTGTTTTTTTTCATGAGAGATTCAATTATTTAAAATCACCATCAATAAATAGCTGCTAAGTTGCTTAGAAGAAAACTGTCAGGAATTAGGAAACATATCTTAGTACCTGAAAGCAGGCTTTATTGAAAACTGGACTCACTTTAGGAGTTGAGGACTGACAAATGCCAGCAGGTCCTGCAGAAGTTTGAAGAAGGCAGATTCAATCAGAACCCACTTAAAGGTTTTGTAAATGGTGGAAACCAGCCATGAATTGGGATAGTTATCGTTCTCCTTTTTTTTGTCCTTTTTCTTCTTCTCCTTTTCATCTTCTTTTTTCCCCTTTTCCTCCTACAGTTTGAACACAGATAAGATCAACAGCAGTAAAAAAAATGGAATCCATTTAGAGTGCAATGCAATATACTGTCTCTGCACTCCTACCATCATCAGCACATCCTGACTGACGCCTTTAGCCAGGCCACTGGAGATGCCATTTCGAAGAGCCTCTTCCTGGGCTTTGTCTCTGTTCTTATGTCTGTTTTTCTTCATCTCGTTTTGAAACCGGACCCGAGCTGCACCCAACTCTGACTTCATGACGTGCTGAAATCGCTGGTTGATGTAAGCAGTGCTGTCTACCTCGTTCAGCTCCCACATGTCCTCCTGAGCCAGGGGTCGCTTGTACCCCTTCACCACCATACTGAAGAAACAAGGAGAATTTGGATGTTGAGGCATACAGTACATGTGCAGGTGTTTGCTTGCATTTCTTACCGTAGTATCTTTTAATTTACCTGTTAAACCAGTTGAAAGTGATTCTGCTCAAAAAAGCTGCGCCTGTCTCTGGATTCTGAGGATAAAAACAAAAACAGCACTCAGTTTGTTTTAAGTTCACAGCAGGTCGAGGAGTTGAAGGTTCACTGCTGTCATTTTTTTATTTCTTTTGTCACAGAAATAAAAAAGTGACAAAAGAAAAAAGAAAATGTGCCTCCACAGGTACCTTTTTTGCGAGCTCCTTGGCTTCCAGAGGGACATCAGCCACAGCAGACAGAATAAGTGCAATAAATTCCAAGCCAAAGGAAATGTAGAAAAGGCAGAAACGAGGGACATCACTGATTTTTCCCTGTTGGTCAAAAATCAGTGTAATAGTGAATAGTGCATTACTGATGAATGCAGGCTCAGAGGAGAGGTTACGGCTCGGATTGGTTGTCGAGTTGACTGTTGTGTAGTTGTTGTTATATGCAGGTGTGAAAGTGGAAAAAATATTAGATTTGTTGTCAAGAAATCACATATATTCTAAATGTGTGGGGTTTTTTGAATATATTTGAAGGTCTTCCAATACTTTCCAAGAGTAATAAAGGCATTAGGACAGACCTTTATCTGTATTTATGGTAGTCTGACATTATGGCATTCCTTTGTCTCACAGTCTTTGATAACCGCTGTTCGAGCTCAATGCCCTCTCCCAACTTGACCTAAAGTCTGTGCTCATACCAGCCTGAGCGCCTCTCGTAGCAGGGTCTGGAAAGGGAAGACTTCACACACAACAAGGAGCAACCAGAAGAGGAAAAGAGTGGCAGAGTCTACTGATCCTTCCCTCCGCCTCACGCCTTCCTGGCACAACAGCAGGAGTATCTAACAAAATAAAGGGCAGAAATAAACATGTCGTCTTTCCAGCTTAAGCACCAGAGCTAATAATTCAATACAAAACCTGTTTTATTTACCCATGTGACTGCATACAGGACAGGGTTTGTGTAGTATACAAGAGGATTTTTTGCTGTTGAAGTAAGGTCTTTGCTTGGACCATAATCCTCTCCTAATGTGACTGCCAGGACTGCTATGGCAGTCAGGAACAACAGAGACACCACAAGCTGAGGGGAGGAAAGACAGACAAGAATGGCAGATAAATCACTGAAGAGTTTTTTTCTAGAAAAAAAACCCCACAATTATTCCAATATCTAAAAAATGTCTGTTCGTTAAATAAAGAAATCCAAGTTATTGTTGCAAATCGTTGACCCCTTGGACCATGATGTCATAATGCTGGGATGACTGCTCTCAGCATCACATTATAACTTGAACCTTTCTGTGAACATTACCTGTTTGCAGATGTAGAGCTTGGACAGGTGTTTCGTGTTCACTTGTGTCCTGCGGCAGAGAGACACCAGGTGATGTGGGGCGGCACAGAGCCACAGGAAGCCCAGGGGGATCCAGACCAGCACCGTCTGCTCTACACATACTGGGAGGTCTGGGTTTTCACTGTTCAGATATGAAGCATTCTGAGGAGCACACACAAGGACGTGTTATTTTTGCCTGTTCAAAAACAGTGTATTTGAATACTGGAGTCTGAGGAATGAGCTCAGTTTTGATTTGTGATGATGATGTTAGACCTTATCCATTTCCATGTAATGAGAGCATTTTTTCAAAGCATGACATGACTGTATAAAATGACCTGTTGTGACCTGGATAATCACAGCCTGATGAAACTTTACAACCGTACTCTAGAGACCTGGGACATTCAGAGGGTGTATGGAGGGTGTTCTCACTGAAATCTTCAGAAAACTTCAATTACTGATGCCAAGACTTGATATTATCCAACAGGAAACAAGCAGAGGGCAGAATTGTTTTTTGCCATGTGGACCCAAAGACAAGGATCTCTGTTTGACAACATCAAAGGCCGCGATGAATTTCACATGCTACATTCTAAATACTAATATCAGAGTAATATGTGTTTATATATGCATTAGCGTAAAAGTATTTAACTCTGCGCAATCATGTGGACGCTTTATTGCTTAAATTAAGTTTTTCATACACTACAGGCCAAACGTTTGGAAGCAAGGCCAACACAAGCCAAACATTTGGAAGAAACTTCAAGTTTCTGTTCACAGTGCCTGTATATTTATTTACTGCATGATCAGACTTTCAGGTTTGAGAAGATTTACAAGAGTCACAACATAAGTGCAAAAGTTAAAAAAATACTTTGGCTTTTAAGAGTCTGAACAGAAAAATCCCAACAAATTTCTTCTGTCTCTCAAATCTACCACAGACATTTCTGGAAGAAGAAACAATGAATGAAATGAAATGATTTTTTTTGTACAAATTCAATCTTGCCTCAAAATTTTTGGCCTGTCGTGTACATTCCCCTATGAGGAAATAAAATTTGTCAGGCTACAATCAATTATTATTTTCACTACTGACTAAAATAACTATTCCATTTTTTATTTACTGATTAACAGTTTGGTTTATAAAACATCAACAAAATTGCCCATAGTACAAGGTGATGTCTTCAATTGTCTTTTCTGACACAAAAAAACCCCAGCAAAACCCAAAGATAGTCAGTTTAAAATGTCTCATGACAAAGAGCTGAGATCAGAAGGTGTTTTTTTGCTTTTAACGCTCATAAAAGTTCTGCAGTTGACTGACATGCTGACTCATATCTTACATGAGAGTAGTTATCTGTCAGTCACATATCCACTGAGCTCTCTCTGTGCAGGGGTGAAAACATATACAATGCTTTCAGATAACACTTCTTCACACTGATCTGTTATTGTGTGAACATAACATGCTTTCATATTTGTCTACCACACACAAGGATGGACACAATTACTATGAGCATCTGTACAAAAAAACACTATCAATTATAGAATGCCTGCTATATTACAAACTTTATTAAGAATAAACAAATATAGTGCTCATTTGTTTTGGGACTGTATCAACAAGGTCTATAATTGCTATAAACAATTAACAATAATAACACAAGTAATAACAATAATAAATATTATAAACACAAAATAAAAAATAAGAAAGTGTGTAAATATCACAGAGACAGAGAAGCGTAGATGTGTTGTTGTGTCCATCCTGTAATTCTCATGTTACATAATTTGCAGTTATCAATCATACATGTGGAAATTATTCATTATCATTTTTTACTTTTTCAGATTAAATGTCAAGTAAGGTTAGCTGGAGGCTGTACCCACTTTTCCCCCCACCACTGTGTCCCATCAGCGGCATTAACCCCAGCTGCTGAACTCACCCAGAAGGTGGACCCACAGTACTCCTCCAGAGCTGCAGCACACATGGTCCACACCAACAGCTTCAGTCGCCCTCAGATGAACAGACAGCTCACACTCCACTGCCGCTGAGCTCGGCTCAAAGGCTCCTTCTCTCTCCCCTGTCCACCCACACTCCAGAGACAATTGCAGGATGTGACTCCGAGGGACTTTGAGCCATGAGGCTTTTAAGCACACATCAAACTTGGTGACCTCCTGGTGCAGAGAGAAGACGCGCTGGACTAAAGTGAAGAGCAGATGTGTTGATGCTTAAATTGAGTCTTTCTCTTTAGACATGAAGGGCTGTCCTCTCACAGTCCTCTGTGACTCCTTTGATGTCTGCATGAAGAACACAAAGTCTTGACAACTGCAGTCCAAGTCATTCAGGAAATCCTGCCTCGCACCAGCCCCCGGACACTCCTCAATGCACAGATTTGTCTAAAGTTCAACATTTCAGGCAGATGGCTGTGAAAAAGTGAAAAAGAGGGAGAGAGAGAGACAGAGGGGCTGGCAGAAGTATTCCTGGCCTGTTTTCTCTCATGTTTGGGGGAGGGAAGGCGAGGGAAGGGGAGGGATTGGGCTCATTTGACACCCTTTTCCTGTTGTGTTTCCACTTACGCTCTGCATGCTTCCACTTTCTCTGGACAGAGGCTCATTTCAAGTCACATTGGATTATTTTCAGGCAATCACACATTCCAATGAGCTACATTACATGACCAAAAAATGCTGTGTTTTCTTCATGTACAATTTTGATGTTTCAGAAAAAAAACGCTCCAGGAGTTAAGTGCTAACAGACACGAGTTCAACCCCAGAGACAAAGAGCATGGCTGCCGGTGGTGTGTATGTGTCTGCCAGGAAAGAGGAAGATAAACACATGACGCCAAAATGAATCAGAAGCATTGTTTTGTTGGAATTATGTGTGCAATTATGTGTGCATAACATCTAGCCTCATAAACTGAACAGATTATCCTAGTGTCAACAAGAAAACCTGCCTAAACTGCAAGAGAGTTTAATGAAGACCCCAACCTGGCTTGTTTGTAATAACTTAATTCATTAAATGTAAATGCAACCTTCATTAGTTCTAAAGGATGTTTGTGAAAAATCTTCTCCAGCCTGTGATGATCCAAAAACAGATACTGAGTGACTGGTTAATAATTACGTTTGATAACACCACATGGTCACAATCTAGCTGACTCATTGTGTGTGCAGCCCCAACGATAGATAGCCTTGTGACACGTGAGGACGACAACCCATACGTAACTAAATAGCACTGTAACTGAATTTGATTTACAACTATAGTGCTCTTGACCCTTTACAATAATTAGCTCAGTCTGAATGCTTGTTGTACAATTAAGTGTGACGTTACATTATTAACAGGGACGTCAGCTGAAGCTGGGAGCAGCTGTGTCGAGGAGGAAGGCCGACGCAGAATGAAGCTTCAAGAGGAAATCGAGCAGTTTGAGTAGGAGAATCATGCTGTTAAAATAATAATAATTATGCAACAGGGAGCTATTTGAAACTGGAGATATGTCTAACTATTTGAATGTTACCTGAGAAGCTTTACTTGAAACATTTTAGCACGGTATCCTACAGAAGACATGTCATAAAAACACACCTCTAGTTTTTAATACTTGACTGATCTTGAGGTTCTTATGTTTTTCTAGTCGTGTGTGTTTTATTATGCACCTGCTGTGCAGTGTTTTTAGAGGGGCTCTTTATAAATAAAATGTATTATTATTATTATAAATAAGGCATGATTTAAGAAAATATGAAATAAGTTAGGGCTCTAGATGAAACAGAAAATCAATTTGCAACCATATAAACTCAGTGATTAACTGACTTTTTAAGCAAAATTATTAAAATCCAAAAAAATTATGTTCTGTAATAGAAATGGAATATGTTTGGACATCCAACTCAACCATGTGTTGTTGTTTCTGTTCTCTGATCAGATGATAACAGTGAATACACACCCTGAAGAGATTTATCACCATTTTTGTCTGAGTTTTATTCTAATTAACTTTAATATTTCTCTAATCTAATGTAAACACGTAAGTGCCTGTTACATGATTTAGAAAAGGATGTGACCAATAAATGAAACTGGTTTTCAATAAAATCTTATCAGCAACACTTCTATCATTAAAACTGAAGCACAGTGCTGTCATACATTCCTAGTAAAGACTTGAATGATAAACTACGATAGTGTAAGTTACATTTCTAAGAAGTAGGTTTAGTGAAGTAACTGGATAACTTTGTTAAATTAGACCTTTAACAGGTGTTTTTCAGGCCAAATTCCAGTTTTAATCATCCACATCACATGGTGAGAAAACGCTCTTTTACGCCCGATGAGTCACACTGTTGAGGATGACCTTTCTTCTTCTTCTTTTTTTTTTTTTTTGTTAATTAACACGACACGCTGACATTTGTGATCTCAAATCTGTCACCTCAGTACAACCTGGTAAGATTCTACAGCAGTATGGCCCATTTGTTAAATGAAATTCGTTTTAACAACAATAAAAGTGCATTGAATTGTTTAATTTCTTTGGGACTTTAATTGAATTCTGAGCAAACTGAATCAAGTCACAAAATTTTTATCCTTGTAAAAAAAATATAGTACAGGGGGGTCACAAACTTGTTTTATCTTCAACTGTGAATAGACACTGCAGTAAATAAATACAGGTTGTATGTTGTTTGGCAACTGGAAATCATCCTGTTCTCAAAGCAGCATCTTTGATTGATGCTTTTCCTTAAACCAGATATTTAAACTTAGCAATCTATTGTGTATTTCATCACACATTTTCTGAGGCCACATACCATACAGGTGTATGTTAATAAATGTAAATTATTCATTGATCTCCACTGTGATGTACTTTGATCGCATAACCCAGAAGTTTACAGGGCTTTCCCTGAGCTCTAACGTTACAAGGACAGTTTGATCAGTGATTACAAAAAGGAGAAAAACTTAACATTTGTGGCAGTTCCGCATTGTCGACTCATTCAGAGCATTAGTGAAAATAATGTTGACATAACAGTGTAATTACCCATGATCACTTTTGAGGTATCTGTTTTGCAGTCTGTCATGAATGTCCAGCACCCATTCACAAAGTATTTCTGGCTATTGCATTAAGAGTGCGGACCTTGCTCACATCTGCTACCTTCAGGCCGTACTCAGGTGCTGAGAAAGCAGCTCCCATCGTCACACAGGTGTTTCTGCACATTAATAGACAGACAGCAACAACAAAAAAACACTTAAGTATATGTTTTATTCCTTGTAGTTGTGAGAAATGTTGTTATTATATGTATGCAAGGGGAAACAAATCAAACATACCTGAACTTCATGGCAGAATCTTTACTGGAGCGGGCTGAGCAGTGAAACTCTTGAGCACCAGAGCCCTCTAAAATTCTCTGCAGGTTCCTCTCAGTGATACCACCTCCTGTATTAAAAGAAAAATTTAAAACAAATAACAACAACAAAAAAATACATTTTACAAATGAAAAGTAAAGATTCTAACCCGGCATGATGGCAATTCTCCCCTTAGCCTGTAGAGAGAAAGAAAAGGTGGACAGGCGGACATAAGAATGGTAGAAACTTAGAGAGTTCACCTGTACAATGACTAAGCAGCACTGATGAATTAGCCATTTTCATGTGCTTGCATGCAAACATGTACTGTATACACACATGTATTTTATACATACTTGATCAATGAGCCGTTTAATGAGAGGGAGCCCCTCCAATGCAGAACAGTCACAGCCACTAGTTAACAGACGCTGGAAGCCTAATGATATCAGAGTCTCCAGAGCGATCGCTGGGTCATGAACCATATCAAAAGCTGCAGAAGGATCAATAAACGTTTAAGAACAGAAGCTGAGAAGTCTTTAGAGCCATTGATGAAATCACTCTAAAAATCTATTATTTCACCAAGTCTTTGTGATATCATTTTTTTGAAATTGCTGGAAGCTAGATGGATTTTTTAAAAATAGCAAGTCTGCATTTGATTTAAAGGAGAAGAACGTTACCTCGGTGGAAGGTGACAGGCAAAGGTCGAGCAGCAGCTAGTGGGCAAAAAGTGATCAGAAAAATACACAGAACATTATAAAACGAGCAGCTCAAAATTGCAATATGGGTATAATTTTAATACTTAATGACCTCTTTATAAAAGCAATAGCTCACAACATACCACCGTTTGTCGCCAGATTGGTGTAAAAAATGAAGTGTGAAAGTAATATTTTAAAATGGCATTTTGGTGCTGAGTACCTGTAACCTGTGATTTTTTTACAACATATATTACATAGTACTGGATCTTTTGCTGGGTGGCACAGTGGTGCAGTGGTTAGCACTGTCGCCTCACAACAAGAAGGTACAAGGTTTGATTCCCGGCCGGGGCCTTTCTGTGTGGAGTTTGCATGTTCTCCCCATGTCTGCGTGGGTTCTCTCCGGGTACTCCGGCTTTCTCCCACCATCCAAAAACATGTAAGGGGATTAGGTTAATTGGCTAATTTAAATTGCCCACAGACGTGAGTGTGAGTGGTTGTCTGTCTCTATGCCCTGTGATGAACTGGAGACTTGTCCAGGGTGTACCCTGCCTTTTGCCCTGAGACAACTATAGCTATAGCTATAAAGCTATAAAGAACAGCTGTGGTTTTGACCTTTGTTTTTGTTTACTGCCATGTGGGCCCATAGATATGATCAAATAAACAGGCAGACAATACCCAGTAACTCCATACAGAGCTCCGTATCCACACGTCCATCCTCTGTCAGGACTCCCAGCACTAGTCCGTCAGCCCCGTGGCTCTTCATCAGCTCTATGTCCTTCCTCATCACTTCCACTTCCGGGTCTGAGTACAGAAAGTCTCCCCCACGAGGCCGTATCATCACATAGACTGGAATTTTGACATACTGCTTCACTACCTGCAGCAGACCTGTGGCAAAGCAAATCATGGCAGCATTATGTGACTGTATGTCCGTGCCTGGTTTCTGCAGGTATTTGTGTGGGGTTGAATGTCTATAGAGATCAACTGAGCTCACCTTGACTGGGAGTGAGTCCCCCCTCCAGAAGACTAGAGCACAGCTCAAGTCGTCCTGCACCTGTCAGAAGAAAACAACCACTCAGATGGAAAATATGCCAGACTTTATGACCTTTCAGATATGAAATAACACTATATGTCCATTTTATTACTCAGCACGATTTAAGCACTTAGGGCATCTGTTAGACTGATTGCAACCCCCTTAAAATGCATGTCATGGTGCTGGTGGGTTAAGGTTAAAAAAGCACAACAGTATTAACTAACGTTACACATTACCAACCTCCTCGTTCAGCATTTACAGCAGACTCCACGGAGTCCACACACACCTCCATTAAATAACTCTCTGCCATCCTGTCAGTCTGGACATTGAGACAGACACAGACAGACCAGAACATATTAATTGTGCATGTTTCAGGTAAAACATCCAAAAAATAATTTTGCTAAGCTGTCACACAACAACTATATACCCGTCCAATGCACTTCCTATCGATACATGGGGTATTATCAGTCGATTAAAGTCAGTGCATATTGTTGATTAACTTCTGCGTCTAGCCACGACTGTGGACCAGCATTTCCCGGATAGTTGAATTTCAAACACCGTGTCTGGCGGGTGGGCGGTGCTACACTGGTTACGTAAAAGGAGATAAGTGACCGCCCATGCGGGATACTCTAGAACAAAGACCACGCACCAACCACACAGACGTATCGCGTCTCGCCGAAAAAAATATGTAAAAAAAATAAAAAAATAGACCATATTTATATTATGTCTGTTTAGTATCGTGTTTTAAGATTTTCTTTCCGTCCAATAAATGTGAAGAAAAAAGACTTGATTTGTTTTGTCAATTTTTTTGTGACGTCAAGGGGTCAAAGTTGAACTGTCCGTTCGGAAACATGGTTGTGTAAGTTAATGGTAACAGTTAGTTACGCTTCATCTTTTATACCTAGTTACTACCCAGCGATAGCAGACATTAGCCCAAGGATGCTACTCTCCTCTTTAAGGACAGCCGTTTTTTGCGGTTGCAGAAGTGCTGGCAACGGATTTAAACACAGCAACGTGAGTATATAGCTAGCTGCTAACATTAGCCAGCTGGCTAAAGAAGCAGGAAAAAGGTCAGACGAGAGCAAAGCAAGCAGTGCGATAATGACGTGATATAGTAAAGGTTTTCGTTGACTAACCCCTTTTATGTCACTGTGGTATTGTTTTCAACCTTCCACGTCATAGCATTTAACGTTTCCGACTGTTTGTACTCTACAGCAGTCGTTTCCGCATTGAATAACATACTAAATGTCAAATTAGCGTTAACGACGACGTAACGTTTACTGTCAAAATAAAAAGTCGTATTTATGATGACCCCATAAGGCCACGCTCCGTTATTATTTCAACGCTTAATGATTAAATGACTAGATATGTGAACCCAACCAACCTGCAGTCCTTTATCCAGAAGTGCCGAACTGATCATCAGATCAGGACAGGATAGGCTCAATGTGAACCTATCACTTAACAGGAGAAAGTGTCATGGAGTAAGCATGTATCATGTGTAACACCCAGATGTGATTGATATTTCATTACAATACTATGAAAATCAATATGCTCCTTTATTTTGGAAGCTGGCAGCCATCCAGCCACCAGCGCATGAATGAATGACTTTGGCTACTGATGTTGGGTGAGGTGGTCCAGTGTGTAGTCCTTAGTTTGAATGGAGATGAGGTCAGGGCTCTGTGCAGGTCAGTTAGATTCCTTAACACTAAACTGGGAAAATGAACTGTATGGACGTGGCTTTGTGTCATGTGTCATGACAAGCATTTGACACAAGGTTGGAAACACACTTTTGATTTAAGATGTTACTGTATGCTATTGAATTAAGACTTCACCAGTGAAGTTAAAAGACATGTTTGTTAGCATTGTAAATGAGACTGTAAATGAGTTCTCCATTTTTACTTGCATCAGCGGAGTCCACAGCTACGACAGTGGCTTGTGAGGAGAGGTCAGAGCACAATCACAGCAGAAGCAGGAGCGTCCTCCACCCCAGCAGCAGCTACTGTCCCCAATGCTGCCTCAAATCGTATAGTAGGACGCTGGTTACTCGGCTGCAGCGGGCTGGTGGTTGGGGCTGTCGTCTTGGGTGGTGTCACAAGGTAAAGTGACTTAAAAGTGATGTGTCTGTGTGTATATAACAGTCTTCCCTGTATTGAAAGTGAGGTGACAGCCACTTAGTGTTTGTCTTTGCAATCAGGCTAACAGAATCTGGGCTTTCCATGGTTGACTGGCATCTGGTGAGAGAGATGAAGCCACCTCAGTCACAAGCAGAGTGGGAGGCTGAGTTTTCCAAGTACCAACAGTTTCCTGAATTCAAAATGTAAGACCTCCCCATCACTAGTAATCAAACACATTTGTAACCTGCTATGATTTTGAAATTGCCTGAAGTGTCTTAATACACTATTGCTTGACAACAAATGACTTTATTTGTTGTCAAGTTGTTAAATGTTGTCACAGTCATATTTTCAGTGATTTTAAATGCTAAACACTGAGTCATTAGTTTGAAGATTCATTGCCTGTTGTCATTATGTTTTCCCAGAATGAACCATGACATGACCCTGCCAGAGTTTAAGTTTATCTTCTACATGGAGTGGGGTCATCGTATGTGGGGAAGGCTGGTTGGACTTGCGTACATCCTCCCTACTATTTACTTCTGGAGGAAAGGATACTTCACTCGCTCCATGAAGGGAAAAGTGCTTGGGCTTTGTGGATTTGTCTTCTTCCAGGTAAGACAGCTGGGAAGATGAGAGGATCACAGGAAGTACATCTATTTTTTGGGTGTACCGTTTTGTCGGGATTCACATTGAGAAGTGTGTATGACGAATGACTGAATCATGGTGTGTGTCTCCCCTCTCAGGGACTTCTGGGGTGGTACATGGTGAAAAGCGGTCTGGAGGAGAAACCAGAGTCTTACGACATCCCGCGGGTCAGTCAGTATCGTCTGAGTGCTCATCTTGGTTCCGCCTTGTTGCTTTACTGCGCCAGTCTCTGGACGGGGCTCACTCTGCTGCTGCCTATACACAAGGTATGTTAATATCAGTCTGTCACGCAATTTGCATTTTTTTGTTTAGTTAATGATGACACCTCCCTTCACAGGTGGCAGAAACCAAACGGCTCATGCAGCTCAGGAGGTTTGCTAAGGGTACCAGTGGACTCGTCTTCCTTACTGCTCTATCGGGTATGGTTTGTCTGTGTGGGAATACAATGTCACAAAAGAATGAAATATGAATAGATTTGCCTAAAGATGGATAGAAAAGAGTATATTTAGTGATGGGTTGCTTTCACTTTCAAGCCTCTTTAATGATGCAACTAGTTTCTCAGCTAGTTTTTATATTTAAGTAGTTCACTGTGGCATATATAGAGGGACAAACAGATATAGAAAAACAGAACTGGAGTAAATACTTGGACATGAAATCAAATGCAGACTGTTAAGATGATGTAGATATGGATGTTGTTCATATACTGTATATACAAGTATGTCTATTACTATAAGCATTTTATCATACATAGGTGCTTTTGTTGCTGGTTTGGATGCTGGGCTGGTGTATAACTCCTTCCCTAAAATGGGAGATCGATGGATTCCAGATGATCTGCTGGCATTCTCTCCAGCCCTAAAGAACTTCTTTGAAAACCCCACGACTGTGCAGTTTGACCACAGAGTTTTGGTATGTTGTCATGTCCAAACAGAAGCAGTGAAACATTACTGACACATTTCTCCTATCCCATTCAGTGTTTTGAGAGGCAGCAGTAGGTTGTTGATGGTCCCTGTATTTATGTGATTCTAGGCGATCTCCTCTCTGACCGCAATCACAGGGCTCTATATGTACTCAAGGAGGATGGTGTTACCTAGGAGGGCTAAGATAGCCATCAGCCTTCTCACAGCAATGGCCTATGGACAGGTAGGCTGTCTCTCAGCCCAGAAATATGTAAACTGAGTCCACTTCTTCTCAGCGTAACCTAACTCTGTATGTTTGTGCTCCTCAGGTTGCTCTCGGCATCAGCACCCTGTTACTGTATGTCCCCACTCCACTGGCAGCAACTCACCAGTCCGGCTCTGTGGCTCTTCTCTCATTGGCCATTTGGGTTCTGGCAGAGCTCCGCAAGATGCCCAAGTAAATGCCTGCTCCTTTTATGGACAAATCCAATCCCTCCTCGCCACACCTCAGTGTCAGCAGTGAAAATGATAAGAGCAGTAAAAATGGAGAAATGTTTTATTTAACACTGGATTATTATGCATTGTTATTCTGAAGCATCTTTTTCTGTGGTGCAGTCCTGCTGGTTAACTGTTTCATCACATTGTTATCAAAGCAGTGTTGAGTGTTGTTAATGATGGCAATACATCAAGGCTGTTAATGAGGACCTGTGCATTAATGCAACTTCTGTTTTGATTAAACAAACAAAAACAAAAAGCACATTTTCTGTTTCTATCCAGCTGTACTTACATAGCAACAATTTCCAGTATATATTTAGTTTTCTGCTAGAATTCTGCAGGAATATCTTCAGCAGACTGACTGCTTTTGATCTTTTACATATACTAAGTGGATTCTGTCTGGTCATACACTGCCTGTTAGGTGAATCAGATGTGGCTGTTAAGATTATATGTAAAATTATGTATATTTAAGTTATGAACCATTTCTTGCTGATGATGATGGATTGTAAGGCAAAAAATATGTTGAGTTTTGATGGTTGCTTTTGTTCTCTTTGGTCTTATTTCAATAAAGACAATTATGTACAGTTCTTAAAGTTCAAACACCAGCCCATTTTGCATAGTAACTGTGATTTTTATTGTCTCTGTACAAAATATACACATTTTGAATATGTAATGCAACCAGTTGAGGCTAGCTAACTAGACAGTCGGTACAACGGGTTAGTAGGTTTTCATTGCTCTAGACACAGTACATGCGGGTATAGACAGGTTTTACTTGTGGCCAGGAACAGAAGTTAAAAACTATTGGCAAGGAACAATCAGAGCAGCCAGACCAATTTCTTCCCCTGGTAAAAAAGCAGAACAGAAACAAACTGACAGGGTTGGAAGTGCATATTTTCATCAGGGCATAGGTGCACCATATACTGTGCTCTGAGAGGAGTGATGAATGGAAAGGTGCAGATACGCGGTAGATAACATTATTGCTGTTCAATGCCAGTCTCTGCATTCAAAAGATGCTATAGCCAAATTGATGGCAGCTTGAGTGTCTCTGTTACTTGTACCATCTTCAAGAGTAATTGTATTTGAACAGAGGAATTAATAAGGGTTGCAAAACCTTCAAATGTCTTTCTAGTAACATGTGAGTTTACAACCTAAAACTACATTTTCAGGTTACAATGTGCAGGCAAACCACATCCCCACTTCACCAAATGACACCCTTTTGTCTCTGATTGCCCCTTGCCCTACGTCACTACAAAGCATCTCCCTCTCAGTTCAATTCAGTATGCTTTATGAATCTAAAAGAACCATGTCACCAAAGCATCAATTAATAGTGAGCTTATAAAGAAAAATAACCAAGTACAATTCCTCTCTCGTCACCCACAGGTGGGCTATACATCTTTAACGTCTATACCTCTTTGACTTGGATCTTGTCTTTGGTGTTACAGAGAGAGCGGGAGAATACTGAATGAGGGGGGCATAAAAGACAATGTTATTAAACCATGCCTCTCTCACTATCAGCACACACACATACTATGCCTCTTTGAAATTGAATGAGCCTGATTTAATGTGACAAGGGGTTTGAATTTCTTTTTTTATGGAAGTGGTAGAATCTGCTAAAGCCACATGACATTTTTATTACAAGAAGTCCACAAATACAATGTGTAATCTAATAAATTCCCCTTGAATGTATATTGATAGACTAGTACAACTGTCCAGTCCTCTGTTGAGAGGAGCGGGATGGTCAAAACAGCTCATCAACTATTTGTGCAATCCCCACATTGTACTGTCATATATCACACTTTTGGGAATGCTAGAAAAAGTACAACAGTCAATAGACACCTACAGCTAGGACTGTAATAGTTTAGGAGGCTTGGAATTATTCTACCACAATCCCATGAGTGGAGGTGAGTGTTGTCCCATCAATCTTACACAGGTAAGATGGATGACTCATCTCATTCTGTTACACACACACACACACACACACACACACACACAAAGGGTGAGGCACCTGTGAATGACTAGGAACAGCAGACAGACAAGCAGACTTTGGAGTATTTCTGTAAATACATAATTGGATATTAGTGACATCATCATGCGATATTGTAATCAGTTCCTCGTGGAAAACGACACGTTTGAACCTTCATCTATAAAAAGGGAACGCCTGGAGCTCCAGTTCAGTCTGCTGTTTCGTCACAAAGTGTCTTTCTCCCCCCCCTCTCTCTCTCTCTCTCTCGCCCACAAGATGGCAGTAGACTCATTTCTGTTTTTTTGCCGTTGTGCAGCTCCTGGGAGGTGTCACCCACATGCACAGAGGCAGGATCAGATTCACAAATCCAAATCACAGCCATCACAGGGAAAAGTGATCTTAGATCAAGCTGTGGAGGCAACTTCCTCCCTTTGAGTTCAGTCATTACAGGCAGTGATAGGTCCTCCATCTGTAAAGGTAATAACTAAAAGTTTGAATAAAACAGGTGGGGGGGTCTTGCGTGTGCCAGTGTGAGCCCACTGCTTGCCTTCGTTCGCTGTGTCTCTGGGGTAAAACTAAGGTTCTGCATGATGAGGAAGGGTGTCGGGGAAACTCCATCTCCACACTCCTTGGAGAAATGTCACTGGCTGTCCAGGAAGAGGGAGAAGGACTCTAGTTGCCTCAGGACTCACAACTTTCAACAGACATAAGCTTGCAAGTCAGATGACACACACACGCACACACGCACGCACGCACGCACGCAGACACACACATACACACACGCGCACACACACACACACACACACATACACACACATACACACACGCGCGCATACAGTCTTTCTCTTTTCAGTCCTGACACACACACTTCCCTCTCTGGTGCCAGCGTACATTCTGGTCCAGATTCTTAGATGACGTTGTCAAACAGCTGCATGGACTGCATGATGTTCTCATCCTAGACAGAAACAAGGGGTTTGAATAAGGTATAGTTTCTCTTTATGTGTTACCCCAAAGACAAGATTAAAGATATTGTTCACCTGTTATAACCAGTGCTATCTAAACAGAAATGCTACATGACAAATTGTGGTTGTACGAGGAGTTAAGGGATGGAAGTATTTCTTGGCAAGACGCAGTGACTTCCTGGAGTCACTGAAGGGCTCCTCTGACTTTCAGTCTTCATGCTAAGGTAAGCTTATTATCTCTTGGTTCAGGCTGCATACTTAATGCACAAACATGACACTGATGTCAATCCTGTCATCTAACTAACTGTAAGAACACAAATAAGCATATTTAAATGTTGAACTGTTCCTTTAGGACTTAGAGAATCCATGTTTCCACCCCACCTTCTTGCATGACTCAATGAACTCTTCTATGGTGACCACCCCGTCTTTATTTCGGTCCATTTTCTGAAAGACAAACACACACACATCAGCCAAAGATTTACCCACTGAAAAACAGTTGTATGCACAATAAAAAAAGTACTTTAGCTCCTAACAATATTTCTATCAGGTTTTAAGCAATCATAAATCAAGGAGCTAACAGAAACAAAGACTGGTGAGTTTGACCTGGAAGAAGCTCTCCACATGTTCCCTTGGAACATCGTCCTGCATAGTGGGGTATGTGTACTTCCCCATCATGTCATAGATGGACTTCATGATGTCCAACATCTCCTGGAAAGTAAGAAGGAGGAGAAATGGGAGAAAACATTATTGAGGATGTAGAAATTATTGGGCAACATAAAAAGCTGAGCTGTAGTCATTCCTACACACTGTAAATGTATATTTAATATAATATCTGCAACCATTTTCCTACAGTCACTTCCAAAAAGGACTTGGTTATGTAATGGTTATATATAGCCACGTATACCACAGGGTGTTTGACATACTGGGGCAGACAATTTCCATAATGTGATTTCTAGCAAAATGTACAAACGGTAACATAAATATCAGTAAATAGGGTGCCTCCACTTCCACACTAATCAGTATCTCCAGCCCCACTTTAAAGTTGCTGAAGCAGGTATGCAGAGAAAGATAAGTGACAGTGTTACCTCTTTGGTGATGCAGCCATCTTTGTTTAGGTCATAGAGGTTGAACGCCCAGTTTAACCGGTCATTAATGGTCCCTCTCAGGATGATAGACAGGCCAAATACAAAGTCCTGAGGCAAAAGGAAAATAAACTACTGTATTGTTTTGGCATTACTTAAGCCATAGAAAACCCAAAACCCGGGCTGGCTTTCACAAATTTCACTGGAGTACATAGAGTATATGCTCTTATCTGTAAAAAAGGAAGCTGATATAAAAATAGAGCTCACCTCAAAACTAACTGAGCCATTCTTGTTAGTGTCGAAGGCTTCGAACAGGAAATGTGCATACATACTTGAATCTGCAAAAGGTAGAGACTTACAGTGACCCGTGTGCCCTCGAAACATGAAACATTAGCAGCAACTAAATATAGCCAAGATATAAGAATAATTTCAAATACAACTGGAGGCGACTGGTTAACATTTCATCAACCTAAATATCCCAATGTGAAAAATAGCCTCGCCTCCTTGCAGTGGTTCAGCAAAGAGGATTTCTAATGAGTTCATTATGTTCATTTCATTGTGATAATGAAATGCTCTGTGTGTACCGCTACAGAGAGTGTTTTGAATTCAAAGTCTCAGCTCTTCAGGTTCATCTGTAGGAATTAACAACTCACCTCCCTGCGGAAAGAACTGTGAGTAAATGGTCTTAAAGTTCTCCTCGTTCACCACACCACTCGGACACTCCTGGAATACAAATGTGAATAGAGAACGCTCATTAGTTTCCACAAAGCACCCCATATAAACTCGTTCTCCTTCAGCCACACCTACGTTTTTGAAGCCCCTGTAGAGGACTTGCAGCTCCTTCTTGGTGAACTTTGTCTGCTCCTGCAGCTTGTCCATGCTTTCAGGGCGATGACACACAGTGGATAACTCAAAGTCATCTTCCACACTGTCTGTGGAAGGGACAGATCACATGTTAGTCAGGGGCAGGGCAGTGGTGACCTGGCCAAAGCATTTCAGTGAAGGCATGATTACACTGATATGATCAGTCAGTAGAAGTAGTAGTACAGTAGAAGCCATGTACAACACAAAATAATATTTAGCTACTAAACTGCACCCATGGATCTCGTACTCACATAAATGTCATCAGAGGGTCCTTGCTCCACATGAAGGAGTTTTAGTCTGAGAAGCAGTGATCTGACAGCACCTCTGGTAAGTTTGTCTGACTGAGCAGTTAACATCAAAACTAACTGAAAGGATGCTACACGGACACAAGTGGCTGAAGGTCAGTAGAGATCGACACACGCACGCACGCACACACACACACACACACACACACACACACACACACACACAGGACTTGACTTTTTCTATCAGTCTGAAAAGAACGTATTACACCAATTCACTGGTTACCTATCCATGTCATATCAGAGTTTAAAGTGTATCTCCCTGAATCCTGTCTGTCACCATAAGGAAATAATAGTCAGCAGGCCTTTTCCTTTCAGGAACTAGTGATTTCAAAATAAAAGCATCAGAAGGTAATTGTATCATAATCCCAACAGAGTAACAGATTAACTACATCCACTACTTTCTGTCTGGCAATATACAATTTTTTTTTATACAAAGTTGTAGCTACTATTAGTACTACTAGCAGTGCCACTGCTACTCCTGCTATTAGTACTACTAATGCTGCCACGACTAACACGGCTACTACTGCTAATAGTAGGCTACTGCTAATGCTGTTACTACTACTACTGCTACTAGTAGGCTACTACTAATGCTGCTACTACTACCTCTGCTGCTAGTACTTCTAATGCTGCTGCTACTACCTCTGCTACTAATGCTGCTACTGTACTATTCTACTAGTACTACTAATGTTGCTACTACTACTTCTGCTACCACTGTATTATTAATGCTGCCACTACTACCTGTGCTACCAGTATTACTAATGCTGCTACTTCTACTTCTGCTGCTGCTGCTGCTACACATGCATTTTGAGCAGGAAATGCATGTTTTAAAAATCTAAATAGCCATGAATGCAGTTTTCTATACACACTTGTGAGGTTACTAGGTCAAGCATTCTCCATATGTTGTTACAGCACAAGGCACTGAACTATGATAATGCAAAGCCTGAGCAGTAAGGCATCCATAAAAATAACCGTTTGTCTCAAAACTGAAAGTTAAAGTGTTTGAGGTTTGAAAATGGTAAAGACGAGACATCCTAAAAGCGTGGAGACACTTCCACTCAGAGACATAACCCTCATTCCATCTGTTTTTCCAAAACGTAACTGTCAAAAACGACAAACACACAAACACGTTTCATTGCCCAAAGGACCAACACATGCTTCAAATCACAAAACAGGTGTGACACAATAGAAGCAATAATAAAGTTTTTATGGGGTTGAGTGTGTTCCTGTATGACAGTACACGTACACTGATGTTTCCTTGGTTGGGTGTACATTACTGCAGTTCTTAAGTGCAAATTTGAGGTATTGAGTATTTTTATTTTCACGTAACTCACTACTTCTACTCCACCACATTTATGAGGGAAATATTTGACTTTTTATTCTTACTCCTCTACAATACAATTATCTGACACTTTTAGTTCATTTACAAATGAAGATGTTTACATACAAAACATATGAAGAGCAAAAATATGATGCTATTTTTTCTGAATTTATTTTTCATTATATGTAACATTTTTTCAAAATGTAAAGTATTTTCTAATTCATGAAAAATATTATTTAATAGTTAAAAATTAATAATAATAATCTAATGATAATAGTAGTCACAGGTTCTGTAACGAGTACTTTCACTTTATACTTGAAGTACAGTTTCCTGATTATACTGTATGTATATACTGAAGTAACATTGTCAAGACTTTTACTTGTAGAGGCTGCATCCACACAATATTTTATAATTCACTAAAGAGACCAGAACACATGGAAGAAAATAGAAATGTATAGAGAGCGAAGGAGCACTTGCTTTCACTGATTGAGGGGGCAGCCGTAGGCTTGCAGCATGGCAGCAGCTTGAGGAATCGCTGCTTTATGGTTTTTTTGCTTTGGCTGGTGGAAGGATTACCTGCAATCACCAACCATAGCACAAAAGTTAGACACACACAAGTCTGTAAAAGTTGTTTTCACACACACATGCCTGTGAAAACCAAAAAAATACACTCCATGCAAGGGAAAGATGCAACAACAGACTGAGTCATGCTGTTTAAGTGAAACTGGTAATTGGCCGCTGACCTGACTGAGCGATGGGAGACCACTTCAGACAGTAGATATTACCACACAACAACAGCACAGCGTGACTTCTAGAAACACACAGTGTCCCTGATCAGACTGGCTCTCACACCACAATACCACACTCAGAAAAAGTGAATAAAAACCAGCGGAGAGTATCAAGTCAAAACACAACTCAAACATCAACGGTTTTAATTCACAGTCGGCTTAAGGACTTATTAATTCCACTTCATAGTAGAGTATAATTTGCAAGACAGACGCACTGCAAAGTCGCCTCAACCAGAGCCCGTCACGTCTACCGCTGTAGCAGCTCATCTCAAAGCAAACTTCACGATGTATTTCGACGGAATGAAAATGAGACAGAGGAAATAAACCATATTCACAGTCACACACATACAAACCCTTACTTTTGCCTCTTAGTTTCCATGGTAACAGTCCCCTCACCCCTTTCAGCAGGACCCCAGCGGTCTGAGGGATGAAGGCCATGATGGGGTGAAAAAAAACAGAACCAAAACAGCTTCTCCACTGACTTCCTAACCTCTCTGTGATGTGTCACCCTGTTGTCTCTCTGCTCTGTGGGCCCTCGGGGACTCTGGCCCTCCCGACCTGTGGCTCTGGCATCATTTGGAGCCACAACAGGCTGAGCACATTGTCTAATGGATACCAGATTAATGCATTCAGCCACCAAGCTCTATGCAAGTCCAGCCCTCTGCCCCAAGGGTCCTATCTATAAGTACATATTATTATTTTCAATATAGACCCAACAGCAGCCCACAATATAGATATGAACATCAAATGCATTGATGATCTGTCAAGGATACAAAAACGAATCAGAGTAAATGTTAAAGTATGTCTAATGGCATAATGATATTTCTGAGTAGTGGTAGATTTAGCATTTTAATTTTGTAACTCTTCAAGGTGAATCTGTTTGGACTAAACTATTAAACTGACATTGAGATGACATTATCTTGTCAAACTTTCCAACACTGAAAAAAATATGGATGAGAAGTCCTTCAAGTGGTCATCAAATTTTAATATCTATAATTTCATGACAGCAGTCTGCTGTGGAAGATTATGAGGTGGACCTTGATGTGAGGTTGCTGTAGGCAACTAATTAACTTTACATAATATTGATAGTTTGTTAGTTGTTGCTGCATAACAATGTATCTTATTCACATTCATCACATGTATGTATGTATGTAAATATTCAATGTAAGTAGATGTGGTGATGTTAAATTTGCAAAATGCAGGATACTATGAAGGAGAAATGCAAAGTAGTAAATGAAATGAATGTATTGTGTGGGGCAAACTGGCCTATATGTAGTAGCATCAAGTCAAAATACCCTCACTTGAATAGTAAACACACTTGCAACCGATGTTTGTTGAATACATTTGAAGTTTGAAAAGTATCCTGCATAGCATTAAATGCTAGTAGCTGTTGTCAAACTGATTTTTATTTTGTTTCAGATGCAGCTTTTCTCTGGGTGTGAGCAGACTAAATTTAATTTCTACTGATGGTTCTGAAGGCCTGGCACAGAGATAGGTATAAAACCCTTCATAATATCCACCTCCTCTGCTCTGCATGGAACACTGAGCTTGAAATACTTGTAAGGACCATGAAAGCTGACTCTACTGGAAACTGTCAATGCTTAGATGAGCTTGTTTTAAGACTGAGACACCTTTTTCCTCTCTCTGACTCACCGCTTTCTCTCCATATCATCTGTTTCTTTCTCTGTAGTTTCGTCTTTTTCTGCTGGCAATGAAATTTCTTGCTTGTTGGGATATCTTTGAGCAAATGTGCTGTCTTGGCCAAGTTTGTATTGCAATAGAGATTTCAGAGGGATTAACCTGATTTTAATGCACACAGAGATGAGTATAAAACATTCCCCAAAAACATCTAACTACACATCATCTCCTAATATCTATCAATCTCTCTATCTTATATTAAACTATAAATTTCACAGCTGTTTAAAGCTTACAATTAACTTAAATTTAAATTTAATATGGAAGTTGCATCGGTGCTAATATGCTGTGATTGAAAACATCCTTCTCTTGAGAAGAAGTAGGTTACTGCGCTCATTACACTACTGAAGTAACGTGATCAAATTTTTTTTCCAGCCTTTGAAGTTAAAATAGGTTTTCGAGTGACACTGACAATGAGACCAGACATTCTTTCATTTTGGCCCGAGTGGGCAAAAGAATAAAAACCAGTGGCGTCTCTAGGCCTATTTTGGGGGGGCCTAAATAATTTGGTGAATTTTATTTTATTTTTTTATTTTATTTTTTTACAAAAAAAAGAAAAAAATGATTGTCACATTCTGCGTGAAAGCATTCATGACAAAACCAACAGTACAAAGAAATATATTGATATATATTTATTATTGAAAAAATAGAGTGGCCCTGATGGCAGTGGCGTCATTAGGCATATTCTTCTTAAGCCCCCTTAAATAATTTGGTGTTGGTTTATTTCATTTTTTTAAAAAATTATTTATTTATTTTTACAAAAAAAGCACAGTCTCTGCCCCATGGCCCAATTATTGAAAAATATGTGCTAAAGTGCCCTCTTTGGAGGCAAAAATGTGCACTAAGGACCCTGTTTGCCAAAACATGCTAAACTGCCCTCTTGGCTTATTAAAACATGGTAAACCTCACCTCACCCTCCTCACCTGGGAGCCAAGCCCCCCTTGTCCTTAAAACCTAGTAACGCCCCTGATAAAAACAGATCCATTCCTCATCATGCAGTCGAGCAGCATTAAGAAATTCTTATGCCTTGTAGTGATTGTGCAATTAAAGTTCAATAGTTTTCCCAGGGTACACTGACAAACCATCACAACACTTTAGGGAAAAAAAGCAGCTCTATTTTTAGCTTGATGGCAGCACATCTTTGGCAATATCCAGATACTTTTGAAGAAGCTTTGTTTCATAGAGGCAAAAGATCTGAGGATTTTCTTAAGGCACAGAAAACCTGAGAACTGAAGTGAAAGCAGCACACATATTACAGCGATGTCATGTACTGCAGATCCAACACTAAGCCTATCAGCTATGATCTCGAGGTCCATTGACAAGCTACATTTTGTGGTTTCAAATGAGGCCTGGGACCTTTACCTAAAGTCATTTATCTCATCCCAATTCTCCTGCTCATTTTATTCTCAACTGCATTCCATCTCTTAAGTATTGCACTTAAATTACACACATAAATTTGGTCGACTCGCAAAAGGACAAACAAATGCTCAAAGTCAATGTTTATCCTGCTTTTTAACTCCAATATGGCTCCAGCATAAGGCTCAAGCTCCAAAAACACTGGATTCTACATTTCCCACAATGCATTGAGACCACTTCACCATTTCATAAAAACTCACACATCCTAAATAAATGCCATGTCCAATTTGACCCAGATGACATCACAGGGGTTATCACTTGGACATTAAGAAGTGTTTTGGATGTGAATTGACATGAAAGTTTTGAATCTTTTCGTGTCATTAATGTAGTAAAATACTTTAACATTCAGCACTTAGATGTCAGGTAGACAGGTATAGGCACACTATATGTGCGTTAATATTTCAGTCTCAAAACCATGCACGCACACACGCAGGCAATCACACACACACTACGGAGGACCATAAATAGGTGAGACAAACGTGACAGCTCTTTAGTGAAGAAAATAGCCCAAATTATGTTATGTTTAACCCTAACAGACATGACAGAAACACACACAAACATATAAGCACACACCCCCTTCCAGCTGAGTGTTTTTCCTCCTGACGTCCCCTCGCCAAATCCATCATTTTGATTTCTCACTCGGCGCCTCTCTCTTGCTCGCTTACCGTTTCCCTTACCTGCCGTGGAAAGGTCGATAAGCCCCAGAAAGTGCATCAGTTTGAGCGAGCTGCAGACCACCAGGAGGATGCCCACAGTCTGCAGCCCCTCCACCTCCCACTTGTCTTGGAAGAACAGATGCATCTTTTCCCCCTTCCTCTCCCCCTGTTTCTGTCACCAAATATCTTTGTCTTTCCCCGGGGCAACCACTTCCCCCCCGAACTCCAACCAGGAATGCACCGTCTTCGTCTCTTCAGTCTCTCCTCTCAGTCTCCCCTCTCAGTCTCCCTCCATATGCCGGTATTCCTCCATCCCAGCACTGCACGGCTCCCCGCCCGCTCTCCACTGAAGGTAGATTGTTATTCTCCTCGTTTCTTCATCAAGAACGGTAAGTGCGTGGCAGCAGAGCTGTCGACTTGCTGCTCCACCCCCGCCGTCTGTGAGGCTGTCAAAGGTTGTTTAAGTTCCAGGTGAACTTCGGACAATTCACTGTGTGTGTCCTGGCAGGTTGGAGGCAATTGTTTTGTGACTCTCTCTGCTTTCCCAGCCACTGACTCTCAAACTATCTCCACTCTCTGTCTGTCCTCTCTCTCTTTCTCGCTTTACCTCCGTCACTCTCCTCCTGATGTGTCCCTCCCCATGCTTAATTGGGTCAGTGATGGGACTGGGTGAAGGAGAGGGGGTATGGAGGACAAAAGAAGGGAGGGAAAAGGATGGAGGAGTACTACTTGTAGGTTAAGAGGAGAAACAGAGATGTACAAAAGACAGATGAGAAGTAGAAACTGGAAGATGGGATTGGAAGAGAGATGAGGAAAGGAGGGGTGAAGTGGAATGGATGAAGGAGGAAATAATAGCAACCAGGGTTATAGCAAGGGCCGAATCCATAAAAACATGCATCAAACAGAGGTAGTCGGAGGAAAAATGAAGGACAGAATCAGGACAAGAAGAAGCAGAGAAAGACTAACAGGAGACTGTGATGACAGAGAGGCAAAGCATCTGACCCAGCGGCTACTGTGGACAAACTCACAGATGTGCCAATCTCCCCTGAGTGTAAAGTCAACACGTGCACACACAAACACACAGCCTGGAGGAGAAATCTGCCTATAACATGTATTGCATATGCAATCCAGCACAGTGGGGGACATTTCAGTTGGGGATGGGATACACTGATGCCACATCTGGCACACTGACATCCTACTACTGACAGACACCACCTCTGAAGAAGTGGAACAGAAAAATGAAATAGTGATGCGCTGATGAGATGCACAGCATCGACCCTGATTCCAACCTTGTTACTATGATTGGGTAGTGGCCAGATTTGAATGAACCACTTTAAATACAGTGCGATGGTCAGTCTCATTGTACAGTTAGTCGATCATTAGGTCACAGAGGGTCACACGCTGCGTTTTTAGTCCCATGGCAACCTTATATTTCCTGACATAAAAAAACACTACTAATGTGTTCTAAAGTTGAGTTTTGGTACAAGAAGAGAACAATGGGTTTGCGAGTGGTCGTTTTGTTGGTCCAGCCTCCTCCTCCCTCTATGAACCTTGTAGATAAAACTATAAATACATCATACAGCTTCCTCCTTTTCTCCCAACGGACTGGAGTCAAAATTACTACAGACGCTAGAAGACTCAAATGTGAACATGTTGTTTGAGGGCATTTGCTGAATGACTGACTGATCTTTTGTCTTGTGAGGACAGTCTCTGGAAACGGTGTAGGGAGCACAAAGTTAGATGACTGCATTCCCTAAAGAGACTGGACTTCAACAAAAAAGGGTGGAAAGTGACACCCTTTGGTTTCAAAGTGCTCCATCACTTTCATCCTCCACTCCATGTTCAATAACATCCCCTCTTATCAGAAGTGGAAGTGAATGCCCTGCAGGAAACTGAGAGAGGAGACGGGGGAATATTTAGTCCCTAGCGCTTTAAAAGCCTCATTTTGTGTTTTTATTGCAGATACGTGCCTTGTGAGATTGAATGACACTACACTGGTGGCAGAGGCAGACTTATGCTCTTTGGTAAACAAAATGACAACAAGCTATGATTTTTAACTCATGGCCAAAGACCACAAAGAAAAACTGAGAAACTGGACTCATGGCTGCTTAAAGTGTGTGTGCAATCCTAACTTGCGAGATGTGATTTAATGTGAGAGAGCTGACTGTGGTAGCTGAGTGCTTCAAGTATAATAAAGGACACCTTATGATTCTAATGGCACTGAAGGATCAGACATTATTACAAAGGCGCTTTACGATCACATAAAGAGGTGACTAAAGAGAACATAGCATTCTCATTGAATGTGAATTAGTTCACAACTGGTCATCTGCACAGAGTTACAATCCACATAAAGCATTATACTACCTTATATTGTGTATTATGTGCGACATAAAATTATAAACACAGTGACATATTCAGGCCAGTAAATTCTAAAATGCAGTCTGTAGTCGAAAAGTCAAATCGAGGATGAAAGTATGAGAGATTAAGGCTGGCTGTCATTATGGCTCACATAAAACCTTAGGATATCTGTCATATACCTAGACAGAAATTTAAGATCAATATATTAAAACAAACAAAAAAAATCTCCCCCTTTAACTCAGACATGACAGCTCTGTGATTCCAGGAATGCTGACCTCTGACCTTGCTCCTGTTGGGGCAGTTGTGTCTAATAATGGCAACATGAATTTCAGCTGACTTCACCGCTGTGCTGTTGTAATCCTGCATTCACTGATTTGGTGACTTGCAGGTCAGAAGAGTGTCTAGACGTCTAGTTTACTGTTAAACTGCAGTGGGCTAAAACTAGATGACATGTAACCGTTCTGACAGCATGTCAGCTTTATTTATAGCAGCTTCAAATTAAATACAGGCATGCTTTTGAAATATTAAGTATGTAATCTATATGTCAAAAACAGTTTAGAGCCACACTGGCAGCTCAGTGAGAGGTCCTGAGGCTTTGAGCTGAATGCTAATATCCACCTGTTAGTACTCACACAATGCTAACATGCTGATGCTAACAGGAGACATGGGAGAAGTTTGCCTTCAGGGATTCATTAGCATGCTAACATTCACTAATTAGCAATAAACAGAAAGTGCAGTTGAAGCTCATGGGAATATCATTATTTTTGCAGGTATTTAGGCAACAAATTGAACTCTGGACCTGACGATGAAACATCAAAGGTTCACCAAAATGTTTGCAATTCATCCCAACTGTCAGAAACCAAAAAAAATGATTGGTAATCCATCTAATAACTGCTAATCATCAGGATACGTTCACTGGGGATCACGACTATCAAGAACATTTCATAGCGATAGGTCCAGTTGCCACAGACGTCACAGATATGTGAAATGCAGGTGATGTGCGTGATATAATTTTCAGGCCAATAGTGAGAGCTTCCAGAAAAATTCCTCTGGCGTTTCTTCTTCCTGCTTGACCTCTACTCATCACCTCAAAACATCTTATAAGGGTAGTGAGGTTCCTCCAGGATGAAAAATCACAGATGAAGCACAGGAGCTTATTTTAGACGAGACTGGAGCGAGGAAGCAACACTTGTAATGTGTCCCAAGAGATGCTCTGATGATCTTGATACATAATGATGGGTGTGCACTTGCCTGAATGTGTATCTACAGTAGATGTTGACAACCTCACACACACACATTAGGATTGTAATAAATTGTTGGGTTAATCAGCCTAAGTTGATTAGTCTCTGTGAGACATGCCTGAAGCCAGACACACAGTAATTGAAATACCTCCATATTTAGACGTCTACCTGGGCAATTATTCCTCTAAAAACTGATTAAAATGTCTAAGAGCGAACGAGGGGGAGTCTGTGTGTGCGTGTGTGTGTGTGTGTGTGTGTGTGTGTGTGTGTGTGAATGCGTGCAGTGAAACAGACACAGAGAAGGTCATTGACAAATGGGCCTCTAAATTGGCTAGTGTGTTTCCAATTAGGTAAGTGAAAGAACAGATCAGTTTTCATAGATCATTAGCTTTTTAAGGCTATTTTTAATACAGCAATGTGGGACAAAAACAGATTCATTCGACTGAGGTGATTCCTTTCAGCGTGAAGTACAGAGAGCTGCTAATGAACAGTTTTCTTTAGAAAATGCTCACAGTCAGGCGAGACAAGGAAGGGTCAGACTGAGGTGAGAGTGGTCGTCCTGAACCTCAGGGTCATCGGTTCGATCCCCCGCTTCTACTGTCCTCATGTCCTTGTGTCCTTGAACGAAGCACTTAACCCTCAACTTGTATATACTTGTATATACATATATAGTACATATATAGTACATATATATATATGACAATAAAGGCTGTTTAGTATTAGTATGTAATTAATTATTTCTGTGTACATGAACAGCATCACTACTGACAATTAGATAAGTAGTTAAATTTAGACATTTGTTCTTTAGGGGTATACTGCGCGCTATATGGCCATATGAGTTGTTTGGATACAAGTTCATGCGAAAAAGAAAGAGAGGGAACAAATTCAGGTGGTAACTGTGAATATTTTAATTGTAAAGCACTGCCTTCTAATCAAGGATTAGAGGAACTATTTCTAATCTTTTAATTTCACTAAAGATAAGCCAAGTATGATGACCTTGACAACTTTCTACTGTGATTTTTCTTTCAGTAAAAAATGTGATCTTGAATTATTTTTCTTTCTTTTTCTCAGCAATTGGATTGCATGCATTTATGAAGAATTTCCCCTGCAAGAGGTCGTCAACAGTCCTTATTGCTGCCAAAGAGCGGACATGTCCATGTAGGCCTGCAGAGGGCAGTGCAAGGTAACACATTTGTTAATCAACACTGAATTCAAGCATGCTGTCCCTTCAGATACTCTCTGTTACTGTCCTTCATTTACATTGTGCTAAAGGGTAATGAAAGATCACAAGTCATTAACAATTTCTAACATACTGAAAGTGACACTAACAGTCATGTTTGCTATTATGGCAATGTGTCAGATTAAAACTACAGCAGGCCAAACAGCTGTTATAATTTGAAGCTTCTTTTTTTGGCACACATGCTATTTTTTAAATGCTTGCTGTGTTTTTGAGCGGTGTTACGCAATCAATCTAAATTGGATTTGCATTGCTCACAACAATGCTGTAAACTTATTTCCATCAAATCATAAACACTCTGCTCAGCTGTTTCCTGTCAGGAGCTAAATCAGGTAAACATCCCGAACGGGTCGATACGACAGGGGAAAAAAAACAAAGAAAAAAACTTTATAGACCTTTGTAGCCCTTTATATAAAAGGGTTTGAGTCTTAAGACTTGCTTTCAGCTTTGTTTCTGAAAAGACCTACAACAAATCTTCAAGGGAAATTTCCATCACAGCAACACAGCAAACTAACATAATTTCCAGCCAAAGCAAGACGTTGTGTGACAACAGAATAGGAAAGTTATCGTCATCATTTAATGGGAATCAAACATGAATGAAGATCAAATTGGCAGGAAATCAATCGCAGACTGACAGCAGCCTGTGATCGTTGTAAAACAGGCAGAAATAATCAGACTGCCTGACATAGATGTTTTATCCTGGTGAGCCATTATTAATGCTGTACTGTATGTGTGTGAGAGAGTGTTAGTCCAGGAATCAGACTGTACTTTTCCTATTTCCAGTCATCTCTTAGAGTGAATGACGGCTAACTTGAGTGTGAGTGAAAATTGGAAAGTTCTGTCATTGGTTTGTTTGGGCCTCCTTGTTACATATCTAACATGAACATTTGACAGCTGGCACTTGCAAACTTTAGAGCATCCTTACTTTTATCAGTATTCCCATTAGTGGATCAACATTATGCAGCAATCATGAACTCCCTAAGGAAGACTCATTCCCCAACTTCAACCTCACACCTGCAAACAAACATTCAATCTGTACAGAGGCTTCATCATTAACCAGTGATGTTTGGCTGTGAGTGATCTTGACAGGAATATTCAGCATTACTTTTGTTAAAGTTCTATTAAAAGTGTCAATATATAGTCTCCTAAAATGTATTTTCCTTTATATATATATATAAACCTTTATGTGCACATTTTCCTTGACTGTATCACTGGACTTTAAATGTGACAAGCTGACTCAGTGTTTTAAATAATTTCACATATTTCCACAATAACCATGCTTACCTACTGCTTGGCTTCCGGGAATGATTTTTTTATTTCTTATCCTGTAAATTGCAGGAGCATCTTACATAGAGAATAAGCATGATGTCGGAACATTTGCGCATTAAGCTTCATACAGGAAAAGGTCCTCAGACACAAGGCTCAGCTGGGTTCATGCAAATCTTCCAAACTTAAATAAGTTAGCAAGGGATATTTTTAAGGACGGGTCTGCATGTGTGTGAATTCATTAGTTTACTCTCAATGTTATCATCTTCCTGCAGCCATGTGTCAGAGGAAGAGCAGCCGAACATCAGCGACTTCTGTTCTTTTATCCACAGAGCACCTGCCATACAAATACACACACACACACACACACACACTGCTATAATCAAATACGAGTGAGAGTCAGAGGCAAAAATAAGACAGACAGCGACAGGAGAGAGGGGAGAGAAACAAATAGAGAAAGAGAGAAAGAAGGATGGAGGACAGAGAGAGATGTGTATTAAATATCCCGTCTGATCCTCTGTGTCCCAGACTCTCATCTTCTACCTGGCCAGCCATCACAGGGCAGAGACAGAAAGGGGCTCACACAAGGACAACAAGGACAGTTGCCTCCACGCTCACAGGTTTTATTTCTGTTTATAAAGTTAACCACAACCAGCATACGTGTTGTCCAAACCACTGATAAAAGTGAACTGCCTCTGTCTGTGTTTTCCAGGGAAGGAGAGAGACAATTCTGGAAGTGAACCTGGGATATTGCGGTTATATGACATGAGCTGCAACCAGTCAGGTACCAAGGAGCTCCAAAATATCATCAGACTTGACAGCTTTAATATCCTCCGACCCTGCACACACACACACACACACACACACACACTGCATTCTCCATTAGTGTCTAGCATCTATTGAAGAGCAATTACAGTGAGGGTAGATGGACGTGGCTCTGTGTGTGTGTGTGTGTGTGTGTGTGTGTGTGTGTGTGTGTGTTTGCTTGGACACAAATGGGTCCTCTGCTGACCGCTAAGCAATTTACCCTCACTTATCCCTCTCCATCGTCTCTCTCTCTCTCTCTCTCTCACACACACAAACACACACACACACACACACACACACACACACACACACACACACTGTGCTGATCAAAGCCAGATAACCTCTTAAGCAGGAACATGATTTGCAGAGCCTTTTTGTATACAGCAAAATGATGGTGGACATTACTCCATGATGGAGCTAAAACTATAGTGTTCATCAAAGGCGCGCGCACACACACACACACACACACACACACACACACACTCATGCATGCAAACACACACAAACGAGGCATATACTACTGGAACTTTCACTACAACCAGGTTTATAGAGAATGGTCCAAAAAAGAGGGAATATCCAGTGAGCAGCAGTTGTGTGGATGAAAATGCCTTGTTAATGTGAGCGGTCACAGGAAAACGGGCAGACTGGCTGGAGATGATCGAAAGGCAACAGTAACTCAAATAACCACTGGTTACAACCAAGGAATGCAGAATATCATCTGTGAACACACAACACATTGAACCTTGAAGAAGATGGACTACAGCAGCAGAAGAGCACACCTGGAGCCACTCCTGTCCTGTCCTGGGATGTTTATACCACATAAACTCATTTTTAGCTGGTGAGCAAAATGTTAGCATCAGAATGCTAACACACTCACAAAGTTAATCATGCTGACCATCTATTTTTCCATGTCAGCATGTTAACAACTGATAAATATCACTAAACACAAACTGATGGGAATGTCATTCATTTTGCAGGTATTTGACCTTCCTCCTGTCATCATCAGGTCAAAATTAGAATTTGTCCGGTGCTTAGGTTTGTGCCGAAGGTTTTCAAATTAAGGCCTGAGGAGACCACGACAATGTGTAACGAATTTTACTGAAATCTCGGCAATAGTTGTTCAGACATTTTAAAAACAAAGTAAAATGTCAACCTCATGGTGGAGCTCCAGGAAACATTGCCACAGTCAGATGGATTCATCCTCAGAAGACCGTGAATGACTGTACAAAATGTTGTGCTGATTCATTCTCAGATATTTCACTGAATAAGAGAAAATGTTACTTGATAGTACTGTGAGAGGAAAGTTACCAAGGTCATTAGAATTCATCCATTAGGGCCCTTGAATATCCGTAGCAAAATTCATGGCAATCGATTAAATACTCGTTGAGATATTTCAGTCTGGACAGATCGACACTGGCATCCATAAAGCCCATGCCATCAGCATAAATAATTTCTGTTGATGGCAAACACAAGATTTAGTCTATGCTCTACATAGTTTAAAAGCACAGTCGTGACTGACTCTTTATGATAGACAGCTCCAGGTGAGTCCAGTTTTTAGTCTTCATTTAATCTACAATCAAGAAGATGCTGCGTTGAATTTTTGAAAAATGTAAAGCAGCGTAATTACAAAATCTGTACCTTTAATGTAAATAATCATAATAATGAATAAAGTCGTCTTGCAATAGCCTGTTCCAGATCGCTAGAGTCAAAATGAAGTCATTTCCAGTTAGCTGATGTGAGTCAAGCCGAAGGAGCAAAGTAAAACTGGAAAGTAAAGGCTGGGATTCTGCAGGCTGGTTTGGCAAGTGGCTCACATCCCACTGCTGAGCTGACATGAAGGCAAGGAGAGACATTAAAGTATCAAAGGCCATTCAGAAGTGATGAAGCAGCACTGGAACATGTCCCCAACATCCAGGACTGCATCAATGCTGGTGCCAGCAGTTTATTCTAAAATCAAAGGCTGAAAGAGGTTGTGGTGCATGATGGCAAAATGCCACACCTTTCATGCTGGTGAGTGACCCGAAGGAGCACAGACCACTATAGCACACAGAGTAAGGCCTTTGAGTTGGTCCTTATTAGTCACATATATCCACTGAGAGACAGCAACAAGTACATCTCAGTGACAGGAACATGTGGGAGAAAATAAAATGCTCAGGTAGAGATGCAGTTTGCATCATGAGTCAAGTTAAAGTCAGCAAATTCTATCCAACAACAAATGTTTTTAGAACAAGAGAGGAGCTGTCAGAATATCCTATCTCACAACTTGTCAATTTCCACCTTGTAAACATCTGAAGAAAACACCAACCATTAGCAATTAGCTTTAAATCTATCTGAGCCTGAACTCCCAGACCAGCGTGCACCTGCCTCACACACAGTGTGTGCATCAGCTTCACACACATCCAGCTCCTTCTTTCTTTCCCTTCCTCACTTCTTGCATGCTGTACTGTGTGTGTGTGTGTGTGTCTGTGTGAGTTTAATCACTATAAGGTCAGCAACACAGCTCATTAAAGTAATGGGAGTCTCAGTCTCTTTATTTTACTTGTCTCGCTCTGTCTCACCAGAAAATGAGTAGGAGTCTAGCAAGAGGAAGAAGGGAGGACATTTCAACCACAATTAATATTTCATCCTTTTTTTCCCACCTTCAAAAAGTGACCTTCCATTGGTGGGAGGTCAGCTCCACAAAACTGAGAGGCATTTCAAATTTTCTCCATTTTTGTCTAATTTTTGTCCTGTAAGTAAAGCAGGGACAGGGTTTCCTGCAAACTGGGTACCAGTGACTACTTGCTATCTGCTGTCAAGTCATCTCACGTCAGCGGATCGATATCCTGAGAGGGAAGTGAATGAAAGACACACCATCGGCACAAGCAGCCAACACAAGACTATTAAAGTCGAAAGGTCGAGCAGAATGAGTGAAGCTGGCCTAGCGAAGGCCTAATATGAAAGGGGACAGATAACAAATGAGTATGAATGAGTGTCAGTTTAGTCAAAACAAATCGACTGACTAATCACATTATTTTGTATGGGATATAAGCCACATGAACATGGCACACATACTCAAGGAGATGTGTACATAAATTGTAGATTGCTCGGCTTTATATGGAATGACTGTTGGTGACAAGCCTTCATGACAAGAGCTCATGATTCTGTCTGAAGATGGTAGAGCCACTGTATTACTCAGACTAAGCACCATTAAAGAGAAAATTCATTAGCTTAAGTACTCACAGGGGAGTTGCCGTGCACACACACACACACACACACACACACACACACACACACATTAAGGCTGCCATTTTCCATAAAGAATGGTCAAAATATAGTGACTGATGTATATAAATGGATCCTAGTGTGTGCGTGTTTGTTTGCAGTGTTGCATACTATATGTGCACCATAGTTTACGCCAAGGGGAACTCTTTTGAGTCGATGACAGAGATGTTGGCCCACCTTGACCACTGGGTGCGGTCCAGCAGGTGCAACAAGGATGAGGATTGTCTTTTATAACGTAGAGTCGATAAGAATCTACTGGAGCAAACTTTTAATCTAGTGGTAATGAAGCTTTACTGAACTGACTAAAACTACATGGTGACTCAAAATGAATGTAAAAGAGCAGATATCATGAGAATAAAAAGTGAAGACCCTGTCAGAGTGCAGCTGTTAGCAGACGACCAAAGTTTGTAGGGCATGAGCGGAGTAAAACACAAAACACAATGGAAATAGGAATCCCATCTTCCCCGTTGTCACCCAGAGAGAAGAGATAAACAAGAGTGTGAACGAGGTAAAGTAGATTGGATTTAGGGAGGGGACAAACAAAGCGTAGGTCATCCAGATAAGAAACGGCCTTGACAGCTCCTGGACTGAGCCAGAGCGGGACAAGGACCTTTTTTGTCAACCGTCCATATACAGACAGGCACTTTTTAAACTGTTGTAAAAGTAAACTGTGGTACATATTTAATTTGGTTACAATTTCTGCAAACTGACCTTCCCAATGAGTACATGGTCAGCCACTGATTTACCACAAATCAATAAAGAAAGGCTTCTGTCTTCTTTATATAGTTCTAATGTGGACAAAAACATGTTTTGAACCAAATGATGTTTGTCAAATCACATTAGACCAACTCAACCACAAAACAAGTTGACCTGTGCTCTGCAGTAAAGAAAATTAGCCCCATTTGCTCTCTTGATACAGCTCCATACTAAAGGCAATAGGCTAAAGAGAGTACTGAAAGCCAGGCTGACATTCCCTCAGTGAGACAAGTTCCTCTACACAGCACTCAGACCCACTCTGTCCATAGTGTTATCGATTAAAGGGTAAAAGCACACACCCCAGGGGCTGAGGGAGGCCTCACACAGCTAAAGTTACTCTGTGTGTGTGTGTATGTGTGTGTCACACACACACAGAGAGCTGCATGGCCCACAGTTACTCTGGTAACTAAAACCCTAATACAGGACCGCGGCCCACTCGGGTTCAGATGAAACGGGCACTGCAGATTAAAGTATCAGCTCATGCACCCAATTTTGCTGTAAATCTGTGAACTCTTTTTTATACTGTACCTATTGTCCCTGTACCTATACTGTACCCATTATTAAACCAACAAATCTCAGAGAAAATCTATTACCTTCGCCTCCGACAGGCTCGAACATCCCAAACTGCTCCAGGACTTTGATGAAGAGACCCATGACCACCAACACAGCGATCATCTCCAAGCCATCCAGATTCAACATCTTGATAGACCACTGTCTGTCATCGCCTGGCACCACAGCGACGAGCCAAGTCGGGCCAGCGACACAACATCCGTCCAACTGCGATCAAACCTGAACAGATTGTCCAACTGTAGCTCAACTGAGACGACTTCCGCCTACTTCCTCTCTTTCATCCACTTCGATCCAATCTAGTATTCTGACTTACGAAAAAGAAACTGTCAACTACAATGGAGAGAAGAAATAAAATTGTTGTCGCCCAAATGTTTCTTTTCTGTCACACAATACCCTCTTATTCCCTGTTGGAGGCCATACTGCTGAAGCTACAGGCTGCCACACTGAGTGCCAGATTGTCACAACACCTGGGCTAAAGTTAGGCAGCAAGGTCTTTTTTTCCCTTTTCTTCTCCTCTTTCTTTCTTGTTCCAGGACCCCGTTGAGTAATGGAAACTTGGGATGTGCTGCGTCTGCTAGTCCTTTGGCAGTGGTTGTCAGGAAGCGAGTGTTGTGAGGGGGAAAGAGGCAGAGAGTGAGGGAGAGGCGGCAGATAAAGAGAGGGGGAGAGGATGAGAGGGAGGGATGGAGGGGTGAGATAGTCGGGTACACCCTCCCTCTCCAGTGATATTACCTTCATTGATTTGTCTAATGTAGTTTCCTTTGTATCTGGAAGTGTTACAGACTAAACTATAGAAAATATAGTTATGTTTATTTATTTATGTATGCTTTATTTATGTATGTATCTCAAATGTGTGTTTCACTGTATGGAGATGGCTGCATCTCATGTATGCCTGCCGGTCGATGCTACGTCTCATTAACTTTTTAAACGCGTTGCTATCAGAGCTTGATGGGCAAAAGATATTTAGCTTCAGTACAACAGAAGATGAGAACAGAAATAGCAACTAAAAAGGAAAAAAAATAGTAAATAGATAAATAGTAGCGGTCGGCATCAATGTTTTTGTGCCTAACAGACAAATCTGCATTTGATCATCATGGCTTTTACGACAGAAATTTGGTTCAGTCCCTCTTGAATGTATCAATACTGTGGAAACTTGTAGTCATCGTTATGTTGAAAGGAAACAAAAAATGTTCACTGCTCATATATCATGTGTGCTTTTCTTTAGATGTGTCTGTCTAGTGAGGCTTTTAATATCACATAGTAAGAAATCTGATTCAATAAGGAGCTGCACAAATATTTGGTTTCCTTAATGTTTCCTTTGAATATTTCATTTTAATATTTAATCACTAATTAGATCTGCATGTACTGTGTTTCTCAGAATTGACATATTTGTCCTGTTAGCAGCTAATTTCATTTAGATGAAGAAAATAGACCCAATACATAAAGAGCATATTGGTGTCCTCTACAAAAACATTCTCTTTAATGCATATTTATATGATAAATCTTACATGGGAAGGCAGAAATCAAATTTAACTCTGGGATAAGAAAAAGGGGCATCTATTCTATTTACTGCAGTATATACAACATACTTTAGCACTTTATATAGTCTCAAAGTGAAAGTAGAATCCTAGTTTTAAAAGAATACAAAGTGCAAGAAGATGACAAAGCTTATCTGTTACAGAAATATATTTTGAAATTTCTTGATTTTTAACCTTGCACTAACTTATTCTTATTTATCTTATTCATGTTTGTACAAGGTGTGATGTTCCCCCTTTGTCTGATTCTCCCACTGTTTCCTCTCTCTGCAACAAGGTTGAAAGATGGCAACTCTCAAATGTGCTGTGTGAGCATCCACCTCTGCTGCTGTTCCTCTTTGTTGACATTTCTGTTGCTGCATTTTCAGCTTGGCTACAAAGCAGCGTGCCTCATTACGAAGACTTCTGCCACAGAGGACCATGGCGGTCACTGCATGCTCACACACACACACAAGTCAGACAAGGTGACAGGAAACCTAATCTTATGTCACGTCACACTTCTCATATATGGCGTGTAGGCAAACAAACATGACGCCAAAGCAGACCCATTTCTCCTCACTCCATGGCAGTAATGCATCCCCACTGTATTGAAGCTGAGCTCCGATTACAGACTCGGTATAAATGTAAACAGAGAAATATTGAACCACACACTCACAAAAGAGGCAAAGAGAGAGAGAAATCTGAGCTCGACTTGTTGGTTAAAAATGATTTCTCTGCCCACTTATTTATTGAAGGGTTGTCGTTCGAGGGGAGAAACAGAGAGGTGGAAGGAAAGAAGAAGCGAGGCAGGCTGTTGCATGAGACATGGTGGCAGGGGAGAGTAATGAGAAGTAAGATAAGACAGACGGAGACAGAACATGAAGGAACAAAGGAAGGACAAACTGAAAAGCCTGAGAGACTAAGGTCAGATCCCTCTGTGTGGCGATCTGCAAAGCATGGAGGGAAGAGACATCTATTCTTTATTACCCTCCAGGATCTCTTCCCTCCAGGAGGATTTTTCACCTCATTCTGGCTGTCACCATTGAAAATTGGACCTGCAGATGTGTCCACTGCTTTTTTGTTACTCCCCTCCCCTTCTTTCATCACATTTACACAAACTAGAAGCACATATTTACACTTTCAGAACCAAGGTCGGCAAGCCTAAGTCAGTATGACTTTAATTTCACAAGAAAAGACAACTGTCTGAATCTGAACAGTCAGTTTAGCTCAGACACTCTGTCCACCATCTCACCATTTCGAGCTCTTCGCCAACAACTAAGAGAAAATGACTTTCTGGAAACATCTCTCTCTAGGTGCAGTTAATGAGCAGACACAGTTATCACTTCAGGGTGTTATTGTCTAGAAAAAACTGCACCTCACTATTCAGAGTGAATAAAGATGCAGCTCTCAGGTATACAAATAGAAAATTTGGTTGACTGTTTTGAAAACTCAAATGCCTTTATGTGCATCATAACTGGAAAGTTTGAGCTGTTGTGTGCTCTGACAGTTTTCTTATCCTGTTTATGCTCCATTTATCTTTATAAAGTTATAAAAAAGTTTTCTTGTTTTCTTGAAAAAATGAATGAAAAGAAAATCAACAATTTTAGATTATAATGTAAAATTATTTGGGGGAGGAGGCGGAGGGTATTGTTTTCTTAAAGGGAGGGTAGTTTAGGGACTCTTTTTTCTTTACCCCAGATTTATATTTTATTTCATGGTTTTCTTTGAAATAAGCAGTAGATTTGCAATTAATTTTCCTTGGCATCTTAACAGCAACAGTGAATTAAAACTATAATTCAAGTTCAGGATCATACCAGTAGTATAAGTTTATATCATTTCAATTCAAGGAGAGGATTAAAGGAAAATATCAAAGTTGTATTTAGTACCTCTCCCCAGACAAATAATTTCCACACAGCCCCTTAACGACAGTGCCTTCGGTTGCTCTCTTGACTCTGACGCCTGTGTGCTCAGACATCTCAGACTAATGAAGTCATAAATCACGAGAATCTTTCCACACACAAACTCACGCTCCGTCTTTTATCGCTGATGTGACCAATCATATAAGACAGCAAGAGTCACTCAGCTCTAAAAACAAAACACAAATTACCTCACATCCTCTCTCTTTCCCCTCTGGCTCCTATTGATTTTTCCAAATTTCTTCTGCTGCTAAATATACTGTAAGGGATGCTGTCGGACGTGGGCACTGAAGGGAAGCTAGCCAGTTGATAGGTGCCAAACTGCAGAGAGTGTTGTTCACATTTATGCTGATGGGTTCATGGCTTTCCATCACAAACTGAAATTGGCTGAACTGAACGGCTTTATTGATGCATATCTTGGTGTTTATGTGCTGCTTGTATATGCCAAACTTGAGCCCCCGGGGGAATGAAACAGTGAGGTGACATTTGAGCTTTATCAGATCCTCTCAGGTAGATAGATTGTTACTTGAAGTAGTGGAGAAGGATTTATGGCAGATTTCAGGCCTGCTGTTCTTATCTTGTTGTACATAAAAATACATTTTCCACAGCGATGAAGGTTGAAAGTACATGACAGTTAAGCTGTTACGGATGTGTTTTGCAGCATCGATCCTTGCATGTCACATTCTCTAATCCACAGAACGTGCTAATTGGAGAACATGACCATTGACCTCTGCTTCAATAAGGCACACACAAGGCAAATGCTTTGTGAGACTCGAGCCAAAGAAAATTGTTGTGATTTCACCTGACACTATATGGCATCACGTGAGGGAGCTCGAATGAACATACAGATTTGAAATCAATAACAAGATAGACGTCTGGCCAGAGATGTCGTCTTTACTTTCCATGTCACACTGTGAGCTGAGACAATCAATACAGATATAATGCAACATGCTAGACTGGAAAACTAAAGAAGGCTGTGTTTTTAGATGCTGGGTCAGCTAGACTGGGACATCTAGTGGGCAGATATCACACACTGTATTTTTTAACATCCCTACATGCTCTTCTATAACTCATCTTCCGCATAAATATACACTCCTTTATTGTGACTAAATAAATCTATCAATGTTATATTCCTGTCTCACACTAGAAATGACATAAAAATGTCAAAACATTTGGTCCACTGACGAGTAAAACAAATAGTTAAAACCAGCTTTTTTTCCAGAGAATTTGCAACTCACCTTTCCTCACAAATAGCCAGTAAGACAGTGGGAATATTGACATGAGGATGAGTGCATAAATGCCTCCGATGCCCTCCTCTGAGCTGCTCAGGATGACCACAGAGTTAAAAATCCTCATACTCAACACAGACGAGTGAGTATGTTCACTGCTCAGCATGTGTGAGTTATGAGAATGATATTCAGAGATAATCAGTGGCACAGCCAGGTTTCCCCTCCTTCTGCTGTGGGTGTGATCACACACACTACAGTTTGTACCTCTTCTTAGGTACAATTTTGAGGTACTTTACTTGAGTATTTTAATTTTGTGCGACTTTAAACCTATTCTACTACAATTCAGAGGGAAGTACTGATTCTGGAATGGGCCATGCTGCATAAAGACAACTTTTATCTTTTGTACTTTATATTTACTTGATGTCATTTTTTTAATCTGCAGGTTTGTGTTGAGTATTTCAATATGCATTATTGCAACTTTATTTTAAAGTAAAAGATGGTAGTACTTCTTCCACCACTGCTGTGCACCCACACACACGAACAATGATGTGATAATGCACCACCTGTTTAGTTTTTTCTCTCATGATCTAAAGGTTTACAAAAGACGCTGCCTCCTATCAATTGACCATTCAACCAATCTGATTGAGGCCCTTTATGCCATTTGTTTATGTAGTTTGTGCTATGACAGTACGTCTTATAAACTAGTCTTGCTGTTATGCCCCATGACAATAGATCAGTGGCATGGCTGAACCAGCACAACACACAAACAACATGTGCAGCTCCAGTAAATGGCAACACAGCTGTGTGAGAGATATAGGGATAACAGTGTAGGAAATTTCCAATTTGTGGCCCTGCAAACACACATAAAAGTACAGTCTTAGATGCAATGTTCAAAATAAGCAATGTAATATTTATGCCACCAACTGAATGCAGGGTGAGTGAACTTTGATTTCACAGTGCCAGTGAGCAGGTGCAGGATGGCTAGAAACCTACTGGGAAAAAAGAAAGAGAATGGGAAAGAAGGTTGAGAGGGAAGAAAGAAAGACTAACAGACTGTGAGAGAGGAAAGAGAATTACAAAATATAGGAGTGAGTGTCAACTGTAGAAATATTAGAGGAGGGTGAGGCTGCATTAGGAAAGCAGGATTCACTAAATTGAAGAGTATATGAGTAGATATGAGCGTTCAGTCAAAAAGTGCAACTTCAATCAAGCTCCACTAGAGGTCAGTGTAGATTAAAGTATTTACATACATTTCAAAGTATTTCAAACACACACAGTTACTTGAATGTGCAGAGAGTGTTCTGGCAGATGGTCCGACATGTGACTTTCAAGTGTTCTTCACATATTCACTGAACTGATAAAAGCATGCAGCAGTTTTGAGTTGATGCCAAGTCTGCAACACCATCTCATCAGCAGTAAGTCCTTAGCCTAACCTTTAAGAGAACAGCACATATAGCCTGGCACAGAGCCGGCTACATGAGGTAATAACTGAGGAGTCACAGGTTCAACTCACATCAAAGGTAAAAGACCTTGAGCTGTACACTGAGCTAACGTGGCTAACCTGACCCAGTGGTGCAGCCAAATGTCCGACGATGTTTAACGTGAATGCACTGTGCGTAGAATGCAATACACCCCTAATTACAGCATAGGCAACCTCTCTGTCACCTCCTTTGTTGAAGAAACCAACTGTCAACTGAATTCATCTGACCATTCATCATTTTGACTGGCTCAGTCAAGTTAAGGACAAATACTGTTGGTAGACCCACAGCCCATCCATTTGTATCTAAATTAATGTCTCAGTGGACAATGACGTCAAGCAGGTGAAGCCGCCGGTACGCTGATTCAGCAGCTAATCAAAACCCACAAAATGATCCAACCTAGACGAAAGGACGAACCTGGCTGCGCTGCAAAAACCCTGCAAAGGCACTATGGCTGGATAGCAAACTATTGACGAGCAGGCAACATGTGAATCATAATCATAATTAATATGTGTGCTCATTAATATCAGGAATCCATACACATAGGGACAGTTTGTTCATCAGTCAATATGTGCAAACAGGAGCTATACAGTAATCTAGAGAGCTGTGGAGGTAGAGAAATAGGAGAGATGCTATCACAATGGTTAATTTGTTTTTAATTATAACAAGGTTTAAAGGGAGAAGAGAGGACACAAGGGAGGACACAGGAAAGGAGTGAAAGCTGTGATTGCCTCTGACAGCCAGGCCCAGTCAAACGCTCTATTGTGTTAAACCTGTCAACTGTCACCATAGACAGAAACAGACATGGAGAGCCAGGCACACACCTACCACATCACCCATCTATTTCCATTCTGCTCCATGTATCCATAAAAACTACACAGGCATTCCCATTTCATCAACTGTGCTGGTGACTGTATTGATCTAGCATACATATGACACACATTCAAACACACACACACACACACACACACACACACACACACACACACAGTGTAGCATGCATTTCATTGCACATTGTTAGGTTTCTGAGCTGCTGTCTCTCTGATATTACCAGACCTTGTGGACATGACAAACCTCATTATCATGGTCGTGCAGGCTACGGTGCCCATTAGTATTCTGCAGAGCAGACACACAAATGCACAAATACATGCATGCAGGCAGAGTGGTGTTATTTCATAGAGGAGTTGCATATGCCTCCCAGAGGATAAAAGTTTATAATCCTTTTCCTGCTGCTCTCCCATCTTTGAAGAAAACATTGGTCTGAAGATATTTCTATTTCTGGGCTGGATTACTCAGTCCTAACCAGCAGGAATACAGTCAGTAACAATCAGTGATCGTTTTCCACTTTTCTCATTATGTATGCTGCTCTCTATTGACCTCTTTGTTTGTCCACTTATATGACCCATCAGCTGTCCTCTGTCCTTTACAGTGATCATGATAAAATCAACAAGTGTACCTCAGGTTTGGTTCACTCAAATTACAAAATTTTCTGCTATGTTGAAATGACTCTGCCTCCATCCCAACACGCTGCAGATAAATTGTTTGTGGTGGTGAAAGTATTGAAAAATGACATTTACAACAGCAGCATTCTTTTCAGCAAACAATGTCTGTAAAAGCCACACACCCAATTGTAAACAGTTTTCATTGCATCTACTTTCAGTTAAAGAAATACTGCAGCTCCTATAAAATGCACTGACAGCGAGCTCTGTGGCTTATCCAGACTAACGAGGACACTGATTCTGTGAGACGGTGTTGAATTTTTAAACCACTTTTCAACACTGCGAGCACAACAACAAAAATTACATTTGCATCTGCTCTATGTGTATGAGTGTGTGTACGCGAAGACATCTTTAAACCTGGGCAAATAAAACCAAAGAGAGAAAACCAAAATCACTCCTTCATTCAAAACTCTCTATATACAGTAGTAGTTTACAGAAACACTGCAAATATTGAGATTCAGACAATTATCAATCCCCCAGTTTTGCACCCCAACCTGTCACAGTAACAGCTACAACTTTTGCATTTATTAACGGCAAAGCACTGTGAGATTGTTAGCAGAATGTAGAGCACATAGTGTACATGCCACAGACGCTGCTATTTTCATCTATTGTGGTATTTTTGAGTTGGATAAACTTACATACTCTTAGGTCAGGCTCTCAAATAAAATGCTGGGCAGTAAATACAGTGCACTACATGGTACAGCGTGGGTGATTACAGAAACGTAACAACTATGTAACTTTTGCCTTTTGAATTAATCTGGGACAGTGTAACTGATTTCAGTTTGCAGATCTAGAGCATTCCCTCATTTTTACAATACCTTAGCATTAACTGTAACAGCATCATTGATGTTTCTTATATTTTATCCAACAGTTTTGACAGTTGCTCTTAGCAATTAAAGGACAACTCCTGTCTTCAACCTTCACTAGAAGTGTGTTTGGCTGTAAGCCTTCACACACATTGAGAACAGAAGCAAAAAATTGTGATTTGTAAACTGACTGACACTTATATGTTTTGTACTGGATTAACACAGAGTTGGAAAACAACCATAGAGGGAATACACACACACACACACACACACACACACATTGTGTATTTACATATTGTGGGGACATTACATTGACTTACATTAATTTCCTAGACACTTCCCTTGATCCTAACCATAACCACTACCCATGTAATCCTAACCCTAACCCTAACCAAAGTCTAAACTTACACTAACATTAAATGTTCTCCAAGTCTTCAGCCTAAAATGTAACAGTTTGCATTATGGGGACATGTATTTTGTCCCCATAAGGATGGTGAGTCCCAACAATGTGACTGTGTGAACAAATGTATGTCCCCATAACCACACACACACACACACACACACACTTTTACTTAAGTCACCTTTGGGGTGTTTATGTGTTTTTACCCTCCCTTTGGGGACAAATTTTGACTTCCTAAAAAACTTACCCTAAGCCTAACTACAACAACTAACCCCCTAACCCTAACCCTAACCTCAACCTAACCCTAACCTCAACCTAACCCTAACCTCAACCTAACCCTAACCTCAAGGTTTGAACAATTGGGGACATGGATTTTGTCCCCAATTGCACATGCCGTCCCCAATCAACTGGTAGTAAGTCAAGTGTGTGACCCCAATGTGGACATAAGGCAGACACACACACAGACTCTCTCACACACACACACACACACACACACACACACCTATCATTTTTCACAAAGGCAGGCAGGAACACAGGGCACGGGGTGTTACACAGTGTGGAGTGGGCCTCCACAGCTATAAATAGCCCTGAGAGGAATCAGATTTGGAGAACCGGAGGTGGGAACTGATGTAATCACACATCCTTGTGTGTGTGTGAGTGCACGCACACACAACACTTGGATGTGAGGAAATGGAGTCAGACTGACATCATGCAGATTGTGAGATGGACAAGCAGAGGAAGCAGCGGGAAGGCAGTAGAGCAGAGAGAGGGAACAGACTGAGCACACCGCTACGACTGAGAGGAGGGTGTGAGGTGACATCAAGAGATGACTACCTGCTGAAAAAACTGGGGTGATGATGAGGAGGGTGATGACAAGATGGTGGAACCAGTGCAATTTATTGGTTGTGATGAGAACGATGGCAACAAGGGAACAAAAATCAACTTAAGATGTAACGACACCCCAAGCGTTGACGTATTTCTAATATCCATAAACGTGCAGCTTTTCAAGGACATCACAGCATTAATAACAGGAAACGAACACCTGGCCATGACAGGTCACAAATGCATATTCTCTTTTCTATATGAATATGATTTGAATATGTTTGACATGAAGATGCAGTGTATTTGCATTTCATTACAAAAAAATATCCACCAGGCATTCATACAAACTGATTGATGGTCTATATTTTACTTGAGCTAGAACATGCAGCTTGTCCTTCATGTTGTAAAGAAGTCGATCACTGCTCCATTTTGCCCTTCATGTGCCCTTTTGTTGTTTTACATCTACAAAAGAAATTGTGCATGAAACACAAGCACATAGCGAGAAACCTTTTTTGACATTTAGAGATAATTTCTTTGCACAACGTAGAAACATGAAAGATTGAAATTTTGTTTTAAGAAAATAAAATCAATTCAAAGCTATTTTGGGAATACAAAAATAGAGAGGTGTTCTGGTTTGCTACACGTCAAACAAGGTGTCTGTCTGTGTTAACTATTGTTGATTTTCTTTTGTTTTAAAGTCTTTAAATGACATATTGCCTCACCGTGACAGCCACCCAGAGGCATGAACACACACACCATCACATTTCTGTGGCACACAACTGACTGACAGACATCAAGAAGATGCAGCGTGAAAAGATGACAGACGTGTGTCACTTGAGAAATTGACTAGCAAGTGCCTCATTTCCAGTAAGAAGCTGGTGTCAATCAGGAACAGTGATGATGAAGTCGCTCAGTGAGGCAGGAAATATTTATTCATCTATTCGGCTATGTATTTAATACATTTGCTGTTTGCAGTAATTTTATCTTGTAACTTTATTTATCAAAGAAAATTCAAGGGTAAATTGTAGTTTTGTAACCAGATAACTATAATAATAAAAACCCTTTGCTCCTGAGGACAAACCTTTGACTTCTTTACTCAATGACTTGAATTTGTTTGTCTATGAAACACAGTCCTGTTTAATTAAATATGCTTGTATTGTAAATGTGCCGTTATGCCATGAGAATGTTTTTTATCAGCTGCTACTGAAGTCTGAGGACAGAGAACGAACAGCACTAAAAGGCCCAGCGATGTCACCAAAGCACAGAGGCAGAGACCAGGAAGACATTACCCCCATGTACATTTTTACAAATAGTTTTTTTTTCTGATAAATGAATGGTCTAGATATCAAAATTATCACAGACTCCCTCACCTGCATCTTTCTACCCCTCTTCTCACTCTCTTGCTCCCTCTCTGTCATGCTGACTGGAGGTCAACAGCACAGCCTCTCAAGGTCGTCTCTGACCGAGGTCTGGCGTCCTCCTGCCTGGATGGCTGAGTGGAGCAGACAGCTCTGTCCCAGTTGGGCACCGTCAGACTTTTAGTGCCTCTGACCACCGGCCTCCCTTGTGGATAGGCCTGATGTGCATCCTTTCTTTGTCCATTACAGAGACTGTGACACAGAGAGAAAGACAAGGAAGAAGATAAAGGAAGAGCTATGGAATGATCCAAATTCAGTGCTCCTTCAAACGAGTCCAAAATGCCAACAGGCTTGTTTATTGTTGTTGTAATAGTCTGAATACTGCAGTATTATGTTAGCAAAAAAATATGACATAAGGTACACTATGCTACTTCTTCATTTTAGTTTGTTTGAGCAGCTGAGAACGATGCCATTCAAACTCTGCACACACCAAACAACCATGCAGAGGCTGCCTGGAGCTGTGGGTCTCTGTCATCTTCCAGGTGGAATGAAATGTAGCCTGTTCGTGGTGAGAAACATCATGGACCCACCCTGACAAAACAGCTGATTATTATTCAGATCATGGCAACCATTTTCCAATTTATACATGTGTCAGATGCTTTATCTGCTTTGTCTTTTCCTAGTGGCATCGTTTTGATGGATGAGGTGAGATTACAGTCTGATGTTCATTTCTTTGTAAGTATAGAACCATATTAAAATACTGCAGTGCCATGGTTTATCAGCACTCGCTCCCACATTTAGTCTGGTTATCTCAAAACAAAGGTTACCATGTTGTTACCCTCCTTCTGCTGGATTCTTTGGTTAATACTTTGCTCCAATCACAAGCACACATTTGACCACTGAAAATTTGCATGAGTGTAGCCGTCAAATCAGCGCTTACCCGAATACATGGGGCTATCTGCTACCCTGCAGCCTCTTTGGTGAGCGGCGTAGGAGCAACAGGACCTCCATGGTGGAGGTCGCTGTGCAAGGAGTAGTAGAGTTACAATATCCTTCGTTCTGACTCTCCACCCCTACTGGACTCTATTGATACAGTGGTTGGAGCCTAATGACTGGACGTAACACATTTAGTGTATAAAGCTTTACAACTTCACACCATCCGTGAAGCATGTCACTACCTGTTCAGTGCGTCCAATGGGAGAAAAGTATGGGGAAGTTTGTTATAATATTTATTCATCATGCCCTTTTTTAGGTGCAGAGTGTGGGGGAAAAACAGATGAATGGAAACATATTGTGACGATACCATTCAACTGTGACAGAGCTTTAATCCAATCAACATACATTCATTACATGATGCATGTGTAACAAAAAGAATTAGAGTTATTCACAATAATTCAATAATAATCCATTTCTTATCACACCATCACCTGTAAGGAGCTATTCCATGTGTTTTGTGAAAGGCTGCAAAAACAATCCCTCAGGCACTTTGCACTGAAAGTAAAGAGCCAGGTGTACACATTGCGCTCACATCCATAGAGCAGATCGAGAGCTCCCTGAGGCCTTTAATAGCTATAGTTAGCTTAGATTTATTCACTGCTCTGATAGCTATAGTTAGCAGTAAATTTATCCACCTGCCAGGGGAACTTGTCAGCGAGGGATGGAAAATACACGTCCATTGAGTTAGTTAGGCTCTAATGACTGAGGGGCTGGAAAGAGCTGATTAGAAAATTAATTATTTATCAAAATACTACTAAATTTTTCCCCTGAAAACTGAAAAAATGAGAACGTCATTAAGGTGTAAATTGAATGGTCTGAATTTCAAATAGGGACTCTGAGTCTTAATGTATGAGTGCATGTGTGTGTTGGGGAGGCTTTTCTCTGCATGTATATGTACAGTATGGCTGATCTATGTGTGTTTGGCGGGGACTCAAATGTGTCTGAAAGAGTCTGAAGGGATTTCATCCATATCAGGGGAAGGTCCATAAAATGATCAGTCCATCAGTCATTAAGCAGAGACAGCAACACTGCTGTTATTCTCCTCTTTATCGGAATATTTTACACCCCTTTCATTCATGCTCTTCTCTCTTCCACTAAAGCACTAAAAGATGTACTACTGGCTGCTGACACTGATCATTTCAAGTTCTTTAAATCCCAGCTCTGCATTCATTACTGCTGATCCATTTGGAAGACAGAAGTATAAAGGCCAGTTTTATGTAAGTTGAGAGGCCATGTTCTGTAGTTAATGGGGATTCAATTTCAAGTTAATAAAGCGTCATTGGAGTTCTTCATGGTTCTTTGCTTGGAGTTTTCTTTTATATTCATGCATACATGGAGACAGAGATGTTGGGGCTCTCTGGATTGGTTCAGCAGGTTGATGGAAAGCTGGAGGATTGGGAGTGCAGTGGATACATCAGCTAATGTTATTCAACTATATGCTATGGCAATATATCAGAAAACTTTTCCTTCTGATACAATAGTATTTTTTTTTATCTCTTAATATCATTCCCCCCCCAAAAAAGTAATGTTTTGAGCTGATTAATCATGTTAATGTGACAGTCTAGTATACACATATATATATATACGTATATATATATATATATATATATATATATACGTATATATATATACACATATATATATACACATATATATATATACGTATATATATATATAATGTATATATATATGTGTATATGTATATCTATGTGTTTATAAATAGACGTATAGTACATTTGAATTTGTGTGTCTGTGTGTGTGTGTGTGTGTGTGTATACATATATATATATATATATATATATATATATATATATATATATATATATAGAGGGATTGGATGATGAAACTGAAACACTGGCCAATTCAGTGTTGTAGGTTTCATGGCTAAATGTGACCAGCCTGGTGGCCAAACTTCATTGATTGTACATTGCACCAGTAATAGCAGAGTGTGAAGGTTCAATTAGCAGAGTACTAGCACAGTTTTGCTTAAAAAAATTGCAATGCACACAACATTATGGGTGACATATCAGAGTTCAAAAGAGATTTCCAGTGAACTACGTATAATATTGTGGATTATCGCAATATCACAATATTGTATCATGACTCAAGTATTGCAATACGTGTCATATCGTGAAGTCCTTGCCAATACCAACCCCTACTCAGCTATGTTCCTCCTTCTGTCTGAGCGCGGAGAGAAGTGAAAAATGCGAGGCGTTTGCACTTGACCAGTCAGAGGTCGAAGGAGAAAGACCTTGAGGTAATGCCAGCGGAGCAGTCAGAGCACTGGGATATGTCTAGCCATATTTACAGAGTGTTCTGTATATTAACTCTATTTTTATCTTCAAAATGCATACCAAGCATTATCATGTTAATGTATTCTTGTGTCCCTGTGCACTTGATATGCATTATAATGGATAATTTAATAAGGTAATGGGCATTTCAGCCTATTAGCTACAATAACTCTATACTCAGCAAATTTGGAATATGTGGGGTGGGGGGGTTAATGTGAGGAAACTTTCCAGACAGAAACTACTTGATAAGTTGAAGGTTAAATGGAACAGGTGATGGGTGCCCTGTGAGAGAGGTTGTGTTTCAGCACCATGGACAGAGACAAGAGAAAAAACCAGACCAGAATGGACTAATGTTGGGTTAAGTCTATTTCTTCCTGTTTTCTACATGCACAAGAACAGAGCATGAATAAATGCAAGACTTCTCCTTTGGAAAACACATAAAGGTGTTTGACACCACAGATTGACTTTTCCTGTTGCTTTGTAACAAGCATACAGAAACATAAAACAATCCCAAACTGTGGCAAAACTCTTTGTCCCTACTCACATGCATTGTCTGCTTTGCAACGTGTAAACAAATTTAATCAAAGAAGACATTTTGGCCTCTTCTTTTTTTATAACTGCGCTAGAAGAACGAGAGAAAACTCAGATTCCCAGACAACACAGGCCTTAACTTTATAACACAATCACGTGTGTTTGAAAGAGGAAGAGAAGCTGACTTGCAATAAAATTTCAGATTGGGGACAGAGATGAAAGCAGTTTTAGCTTCACTACACCATGTCAGGTATTTTAGTGCAGCCTTGCAGTCACTGAAACAGAGGCAAGTGTTACGGTGACATCCCAAGCTGCTCATGGCTTCTCTCACTGCTACAAAGACTGGCTGAGCCAAAAAGTATATTTGCTTGCTTGTCCGTTATCAAGTGGTAACAACAACAGAGGCAGGCTAAAACAAGCTGTTCAAAAAATTTCTCTAACTGCAACTAAAAGCCCGCCAAAGGAAAAATTTGTGGAATCAACTACATCTTCTTTTGAACCGCAAAATCAATATATTTTGCCTAATCTTATTTCCTGGGGGCACTGGCTTCAAAAAAAAGTATTACCAGCATAGACAGGATACTGTATGCTAAAAATAAGATTAAAAAATTATTCTTTGCAAAAGTTATTTTTGGATGCATGTTTACTCACAAGACAGAGTTACTCGTCACACAGCTGAGGTTGTTACCAAAAGCTCACCCTTCAAAACCCTATTCTACCTGTCCTGATGGAATAGGATAGAATTACTTTATTGATCCCAACCAGAAAATTATTTTACAGCAGCAGCAACAGCAATAAACACTATGAAAAACACGACAAGCAATATAAAACAGAAAATGTATTATTACTTACAGTATTAAGTTTAAGAAGAGCAATATAAAAAGTATCAAAATGTATATACAGACCCTCGTACTATCGTACAGAGGGTCTGGCAACCGATTTCAGATAGGAGACGTGAACTCTGTTGAAGTTTGAAACGACTGGATCTTATTTTACCCAATTGCTATTGTTTGGTTGTGACGTACTTTTTCCGAAACCCACGGGGAGTAAAGCCACGACATCTTTGCCAGCAATAAAACTGGTTAAACATTCCTCTTGCTCCAACTTCAATTGCTGAATATTTGGGAGCCTAGCCAAAACGGACTGAATAGCTTCCTTGACTTCCGTCTCCCCCACCATTGCCAAACTACAACCAGCTAGACTACAACACAAATGCTGTGCATTCAACGTCATCGTTAACACCCACCTACCCCCGCTCCCCACCTTTCGCTGATTGGCCCGGTTGGAATTCATCCTGAGAAATCGAGTCCAAGGGGAGCAAACCCAGACGTAATCTGTAGGGAAATGATTGAGCGGAAGATTACGGAGGGCTCAGCCAGGCTACTTTCAAATGAGTCCAGCTTCAAACCTACTACAGAACCAGCCCTCTTGCTGATCTTATCTGATGGCTGCAGAGTGAGAGTGAGATTCATGTCTATAGTCTGTGGACCTAAACAAAGCCTCGTACATATTCACACATGAGAAAGCACCAAGGTCCAAACCTTTTCTTCCTTGTAGATCCTCCTCTTTGCTGCACATTACATCATATTTTTCCCCTTTCTGCACCACCACCTCTTCACACCTAGTTTTGCTCCCTTCACTACCCTCACACTCAGCCTGCTGCTAATAGGGGTTTATTTTTAGCACATGTGACGAGTGTGTGTGTATACACATGATGGATGAAGTCGATGTTTCATACCTCCCCGGTGAGGAGGTGGAAGATGAGGGATGGAGGTGAAGGGAGCAGAGGTTGAAGGAGGGGCAAGAAGCAGGCTTGAGAGCTATACAGGAAGGGTGTCGGGCGGTGACAGGGACAAGGCTTCCACCTGAAAGCCCCGCTGGCACAGCACAACTGACCAACAAGCAGCTGAAGATCAACAGGCCGCTCTACACCAGATGATAGTGTTCTTCCTCAGAGAGACAAGGGATGACAGGAACAGCCTGATGTCCTGCAGCGTTCAATTAGACAGCTCACACCAGCCTCAGCTTTGTGCGAGAACTGAAATTTAAACACATCTTTTCTAGCTTCTCATCTTTCTCCTCAGTTTCTCTTGAGAGGAAGTCGGAGAGAGCTGGTCAAAGGTGAGAAGCCTGTAACCTTTAAATCACATGAAAGTGGATATAAGAAGTAATACCTGAGGGGCAGAGCAAGCTAGAGCAACTCAATCAGCTTGAAATGGAGCGTAATGTGAACAGCATGGAGCAGATTAGGGATAAAACAGTGGGATGGATGCCAGAGAAAACAAAGGATAAGAAAGCAAGCAACAGATACACAGCAGGATTATTCAGCATACACAGAGTGCACAAATAACTACTAACCAACTGTCGCTTTTCCTTTAATAACTTTATGTGGAATGCCACTGCATGTGCACCAAACTGGCACCGCATGCAAAACAGAGGCGTTCAAATATAGATGCTTGAAGAGGAACTTTCTTTCCTGCACAGGCTTTAACCTTGAACTACCCCTAGGAGATCATTTTTAGGACACCCTTTTCTCTAGACTGTGAATTTATGAGTCAGGAGGTGTCATAAACAGATAAAAATAATCAGTGCAAGCCAGATAATTTTAAGTGAGAATCTTCTCACGTCTGGCAACAAAACAGGCGTGTTCTTAAAATGGATGCGATCATGCAGACATGATAGGATGTGGCAAATCTTTCCATCTCCATTCATCCTTCCCAACTTCTTACTTTGTCTCTTTTTTTCTCCATTTTTTTTATGATGTCATACAACAAACAGATTATTAAATGACAAAACAGCTGTCACAATTTGGCACCATAGCAAGTAAAATCATAATCTCAAGTGAAGTGGAACAAAGTCTTGCAAATGAATGGGAATATATGTCTCAGTTTCTACCCTGCAAGTCATGTCTACCCAAACCCGAGGCTTCAGCACTGCTTCCTGCTGGGTTTTCATATTGCCTATTATGCACTAATATGAGACAACCAGCCTGGCAGAGTGTCTCCTCTTCACCCCATGGTGAGCGGGGGACTTTAGCTTGGAGTACCATAAAGTTATCCTTATGGTAATGAAGAATCCCCTTCCCACTGTGAGCGCCCTTACCACACACTGTGATATGGCTTGCAGTAGTACACTCCAAGCATGCGAATACAGCAAGAGCACACTAACCCCTGCAAGCAGCCGTCACAATTTACCATCACAGACAGCCTATGTTTTATTCATCAAGCCTAAAATTGACGTTTAGTGTCAAGTTACGTGAAAAGAAGAGGAAAGTGATGGACGGGTGGGTAATGATACTTGTCAGAGTTGACGCTGTTAAACGTGATCAGCTCTACAGGTGTTTGAAGGGGATCAGTTCAGAGGAAAGATACTTCAAACTTGTCAAAAATAAAATGCAAAATGTAAGAGCAGCACTATCTCACACATACATAAACACACATAAAGTTCAGCATCTGTACGCTGGGGCCAAGGCTCGCACCGACTATCTTTTATTCATAGATGAAAGCTCGATAACAAAATCTCTTTGGTTGTAGCCTCGAGTGAGCTGCAAAGAGAATTAAACAACGTGTGGAAGTGTGAAAGTGTGTGTGTCTGTCAATCTAATGTGTGTGTGTGTGTGTGTGTGTGTTTGTGTGCATGGTCTGCCTTATGTCCACATTGGGGTCACACACTTGACTTACTGTAATACCAGTTGATTGGGGACAGCATGTGCAATTGGGGACAAAGTCCATGTGCCCAATTGTTCAAACCTTGATTTTGGGTCAGTGCTTAGGGTTTGTGTGTGTGTGTGTGTGTGTGTGTGTCCTCACTGGTGTGGAAGTAGACAGGCCCATGCAAAAGAAAAGCAGCACATTGTAGTCAGATGTTATTAATTAGAAAAATGTCAACGCCCTGAACAAATGACTCCTATACACTGAAGAAGGAAATGAATTATGTGACTAAATCTTGGTGCTCGTATCATCTGTGAATTGCAGGTGAAAGTTTGCATTACGATATGTAGGTGCAATGGCGGTGGGTGCTTTTTATTAAATGAATAAGTCACGGGAAGCAAGTCTCTGTAACACATGATCTGGATCCCCTGAAGAGAATTAATATGCAATAATCTACCAGCATGTTATGCTGCTCATGACACAATGACCAGAGACATTAATCCTCAGACATGACATATTGATTCAAGACGATTCATTACAAGCTGAAGCAATTTACAAGCCAATTGATGTGTTTGTGTACAGTTAATGTGGACTAAAGTTATTAAGACACAAGGAGCCGCTTGTTCATTTGATTAGGAAAATCTCAACTGCTCTTAGTCATTGTGGAATGACTGGAAAACAGTCATTTGTTACTTTGGCAAAGGCAGAACCAGAAAAACATGATCCAAATACACAGCCAACTAGGACAAACTGGGCTGTTTAATATTGTGATACTCCTCCACTGATGAGGCAATGGAAAAGGGACAGTTTTTGACCAGTCAAAAACATTTAGGTGTGCCAGCAAAGGAAGCAGAGGACTTTTTCATGAATTCACTGTTTCTTCACCATGAAGGGATTGTGTCATATTAGTGCAAAAGGAATCATGGGACAAGCGCACAACATGGACACAGGTAAACTGGATAAAGTAAGTATGTGAAAATAACATAATGGACATATTTCATCTGTTTGTGAACAGGTCATTTATAGACCATTAAACATCTACTGCTCTTAATGAAATACATTTGTTGATGCAAAGAGCATCTTTTTTTAAATGTAGTGCTAATTTCACCATATTGTGGAAAGCCATACACCAGTGATTGCACTCAAATGAAAAAAGTAGAAGCATGTGACACTGGTGAGGAGAGGAGAGGAGAGGAGAGGAGGAGAGGGGAGGAGACAGAAAGAAGAAGGAGGCCTGTGTGCTGTCAGCTTGCAGTGTTTATGTTAGATAAGAGCATGGCTAAAGGACAGATCAATATGGCTCTCAGAGATTCTATACAGCCAAAGTCACGACATCTTCAGATAGTGTCATGCAACAGATGAAGATGTTGTGAAGGGAAGATAGCGTGACTGCAGTTGGATCTATGTTAATGTATAGATATGATTACATGCATATGCATATGAGCGGCAAGCAAGTTGAACAGTGTTTAATGCATCTTAATTGCACCAAACAAAGCTAGTGCGACCATTAGGTAGATCAACACAAACAAAGCTCTAGGGCAGAGAAGGAGAGGAGGACACACACACATAATCACACACACACACACACACACATAATCACATACACACACACACACACACACACACATAATCACATACACACACACACGCGCGCACACACATAATCACACACACCAGCATGGTTTGTTTCCCCTACAGAGGCTAATGAAACAAACTAATTAGTGGGCAAAGTAGGGGAAAGGAGGAGGGCGACTACAAATGACTGTCATCAGTTATGTTCCCACACACACACACTTGTACACGCACACCAACGAGCCATAACCAAACACAACCAGGTTTATATGGTGGGATAAGCAGTGGCTTCCAATTATAGTTATAAGTGACAGGACTAATTATAGACACAAGAGCCTATCCAGAAACACAGTGTGGGATCAAGGCTCAGCAAGGGTATAAAATCAAGGAAAAATGGGAATTTCAGACATGGCCCACTGACTTTAAACAATGAGGTGGAATAAAAACGCAATATAACCTGGGACTTTCTTAATGTCTGCAGAGTTTAAATCACTGCGAGGTTCACACACAGTTTACGGATGGCGGAGTAAATTCGGTTTCTTTGTGTCAGACTTAAATGGCACGTCCCTCAGCACAGCCAAAAATGCCACAATACTCAAATACCAAACTCTGAATGGCCTTGATGAAATCCCTGTGTAGCACAGCCATTACAGTTCAGCCCTCACTGGCTCCCATCGCACTGAAGCAGACATCTCTCTCCTTCTCTCTCTCCTATTGGAAGAGACACACAGGAGCCAGTAGTCATGGTAACTCCATTCTGGGCAAACTTAAGGATGTGTATGTGCATACACATACGCACATTGTTTTTAAATAAATATGTCATGGAGGGGAGCCAGAGGAGCTCTGAGACTCTGGTAACTAGTTAGCAGTCTGAGCTGAGGGTAGTTTGATTTGCAAAGCACGATGTCAAGCTCCATAATTTACCAATGTTTTTATTTGTTTTTCTGACTTTATAGATTTATGTGTGCATACGCATTAAGCACTCAACAGATGCCTGGAATGTCAATCATTCTGATTCTTTCATTCATATAAATGAGGACAAATTGGATATTAAGCACAATCAAAGTCATTAATCAAATACTGATATATTTTAAAAAGGACAATGTCAAAACCGTCAATGTGATAGACTGTCAATTCTTTCCAGCTTCCTCACCCTGTCTATGGCACCAAGCCCACTGGTAGAGGACAATGAGGACGAAAAGGTGCTCTATACAATACCCATCTATTCACAATGTGTAATTGATTATCCTTTTCAGGGGCGTGGGGGGTGCTGGAGCATTCACAACCATTCATGCTCACATTCACACCCACAGCCAATTTAGACTCAACAATTAACTAACGTGTATTTCTTGAATTAATGTCTACCTGAGCAGAGAATGAAGTTGCTCTCCTTCTGTGTGTGTTGTAAACTCAGCTTGTCCTTGCTTTGTTGACATTACTGGGCCGGCTGTGCACACTTTTAGTGCATGTTTGTGCACTAAAAGCATGTCCCATTGGCTAACGACCACCATTATGCATCATGTTCATACCATGGTTACACCGAATAAGGCCGTCCAACTGACGTTGGTGTTGCAGAGGCATAGCTCCCACTCAGCGTTTTTCCGACAACACCGGAGCTGTATGGCACATACTAAGCTAAGACTTTTAACTTTAAATGCAGTTTGTTGACACTAACAAATATAGAGTATCATCAGTCTTGTCCATTTATATAAGCCAAATAATTATTCAACTTTATTAAATTTAAATAATTTATTTTAATTTGAATTATTAATTATTTAATATATTACCGTATTTTTGGAAAAAGAAATGTGTCGGTGTTTGACTGTGGAATTTAAAGTTTGATTAAGTTTTTGACTGCTTTGATGTGGTAATTTGCTTCCTGAAAACAAAATACGCAGATAAAAAGACATTTACAGTTCCATTCTAACCATCAAAAAATAATTTTCAGCACAACAATGTGTTTCTTTTCCTCATGGAGAAATTGGTTATGTTTTGACCAAGCTATAAAGTGTGTGTATGTGTGTGCGTGCCTCTCGCCACATTGCACGCATGTCCAACTGCTGCTTTCAGAACACGATGCTCTGCAGATCTCAATGTCTGAGGAGATAAAGAGGAGGAAAGCCGAGGTGGAGATTAGTAGCACGGATGTCAAATTAGCATTCACATGCCGCTCTATTGACAAGGTCATCTAAACACTGCTTTATCTCCACCTTCGAGGATCAACTGCTGGGTTTCAATAGAACCGCCCTACTCTGTTGTGTCTTCCCCAAGGCAATGTGAGCTGCTGCTCAATATCACTCACAAGAGGAAACAAAATGTGTAAAGCTTAGCAGCAGAATGTCAAAAGGCAACGCTTTAGAGGGTGTTTCTGGCAAAGGACACTTTATTCAGCCAGCACTAATCTCAGCAGGACAAAGAGGGCAAGGACATGAAAGAAATCAGACCTTTTTAAGTATCAGGAAAAGATTTCAACATCATTTATACAACTTTATTCTAATCTCAGTGCACAAATTATAACACATTATAAAGTTGTGTGTGTAACTGTACAGGGAGTGCTAGAGAGGAGCCTGGATAAAAGGCTCTGTCTTTCTCCTACTGAGAGTTTCTCAATGGAGGTGGAAAGCCACTTGCTTCCAGAGAGCAAGCTGTCTGACTGCTAGAGAGCGAGCAGGACGAGAGGAAAGGACAGAGCTGTGGGAGTGAGGAGGAGGAGGAGGGAGTCAAAAGGCAGATAGAAAAGATGGGAAGACTGAGTTCAACCCCAACAGCTTTCCAATGCTCACTGTGCATACTAATCACTGATAATATTCTTATGCACAAAAAGGAAAGAGACATGCCCACAAGCACACACTTGTACACACAGTACATACAAACAGATTATGCAGAGAATAATCTCTAAACTGTTTGATGTCTACTCTGTCTGGAGATGAAACGAAGTGGCTCCAATATACTGCATAGGCTCACACACACACACACCCACACACACACACACCCTATAAGTCCACTAACACTCTTTTTGGATCTATGCACATAAGAGTGCACCTGCACTGCCATCACTCAGACACTAGACAAACTGAGACCACAGACACAGCAGGACACTGACTGATGGATCAACAATAGAACCACCAGCAAAGATCAGAAACTACCTCTTCTAACTCCAGAGGAAACCATCTCCACTTGGCTCCTGTACTCAGCGAAAGAAGCGCACCCACAGGCGAAAAGCTCTTGATGCTGAAGTGGAAGTTTTTGGGGGGAACCTACCTTGGGTGAGCGTTCCCATGAGGAAGTGGTAGAAATAGCGAGCCACCTTGGTGAGCTGCCTCTTACATCTTTTCCTGCACTGGCTCATCTTGGTGCAGCTGTGGTGGAGGTGGAAGTGATGGAGCTGGTTGTCGGCGAGTCTGCCGGAGGAAGTAAGCTCTCAAGGTAGGAGGGGAGGACCTACAGCAGGTGTATATGGAAGTCTGACTGCCACTGCCTCTCTTCTCCTCCTCACTTCTCTTTCCTCTCTCTCTGTCGTCCTCCCCCCTTTCGCTTTCTCTCCACTCTTCTCTCCACCTGTAGGGCGCTGGCTGTCAATCAGCCCGCAGCACTCTGCCTCCTCCTCCTCCTCACATTCTGAGAAGCCCTGTTCTGGCCTCTCATTGGCTGAGAGCAATGTGTGGCGGAAAATTACGGACTGGCGCACACGCTCGTGTGAGCAGTATACTACAAGGAGGCTGGCTTGAGTGGCAGGTGGTGGTTTTTCTCTAGCTGCACACATCTTGTTGATGTTTTTTTTCCTTCTATTTTTCCCTCCACTCACGGCTCATAAACATGACAGCTTCTGAGCATGTGTGTGTTTGTTTGAGCCAGCAGGAGGCTGGGTAAAGTGACAGAGAAAACGAAGCAAACCCATTAATTAGCATCAAACACTGCGCGTCTCTGTGCATCTGCCTGTCTCTCACTCACTCATTAATGGTATTCATAACAGCCAGGAAAAAGACGAAGAGGAGTTGCGGTGTAGGAGCAAAAAGGAAAAGTGAAGGTACACGAAGAGACAGACAGGGAGGTGGAGATGGGGCAAAGAGGGGGATGCATAATTCATATCTTTCCCTCCTTTCTCCGGTGTGGTAAAATTTAAAAAGGAGTGGAAAAAGCTTGACAGGAGTGAGCGAGAGAGAGAGATTGTTGGAGCCCTCACCAGCAGCTGATGAACGGATTATTATGTGCCAGCAGAGAGGGAGGAGCAGAGAGAGGAGGAGCGTTGAAATGGCTATGAAAAGAAAGGTGTTCATACAAAGCCTCAATGTGAACGCTTGCAGTCACTAAACAAGGAATTTATTGTTTCTCCCTCCACAACTCCTAAATTACACTACTTAAGTGCTGCCACATCACCTTTATGCTCTCTCCTTCTCCCTGATGCTGAATTAAAAGTGATTCCCGTTACCACAGCAACCCCAGACTCCATGGATTTTTCTGGTAGTCTGAGCAGCGCTCACACGCACATACACACCTGTGCGCTCCTTAGGTCAGAGAGAAAATCAATCGAACGTCAGGCAGATGCTTCCTCGTTCTCTTTCTGCAGCCTCTGTGCTTTCATTCTCATTTAGAAGTCAAACAGAGGGGCCAGAGAACAGATGAGTGTTTGACAGCGAGCTGTTCAGGACTCATGTGTCGATGCACATAAAGCAGCTTCCTGAGTGTGACGGTGAGCAGATGGGAAGACTTTAAGGTTTACTTACTAATTATTAACTCCTGGCTTCTTGGTTCAGGGGCCTCTAATGATTTAGATCAGGATTAACTGCTTTACATCTGAGTATAAATGCAGGGTTTTGCACGTTTGTGATGCATAATACATCATCTACCATTACGCAGCATGTACGAGGTTTTAATTGGTAACTTATCATCTCAAAGTGATTATAATCATTGCTTCTATATTAACTTTCTGATTCCCATTGACACATTTATACATCATTTAAAATCCAGCGCTGAGTGCCCACTGACGTATAAATACGTCAAAGTGTTTTTTCGACAACAGGCACAGAGCAAAGAGAGCATAGAGAGCAAAATGGATGGTATCTGAACAAAAAGTGGTGATTTTCGTGAAACTGGCCTTTACTCAACCTCTGATAAAACAAGAATGGAACAAGGTAAAAACAAGCAGTTCTTTTCATGATGAAATAGAGAGTCTCTTCTTTCATTTGAGCTATTCAGTGTTTTCAGAGACATAGTACAAAAAATTATGTGGGTCTTAAAATGACTCAAAATGGACAAAAATGCTGGCACAAGGTACTTACGGTTTTATAAAATGGCTGGCACTCAATGAGTTAACAATGCATCACGGTGAATTCTATGTGAAAGGGCTCATTGATAATGGTGAACCCACAGAGAATTATCAGCTGACTCTGCAGTTCATCTCAGCTATACAGAGGTTCATTAGCCTAGAAATCTAGACGCATCCTAGCAGCAAAAAATATCATTGCCTAGCAGGATGGTCTAGTGGCGCACCATAGGGTCTGTCAGACCAATCACAACGCTCTATCTGCGCAGCGAGTCGTTGGGGTGGTGTACCACGATAACGACAGGGCTGCACGATGCTGGAGATAGCAAAACAACCAAGATGGCTGTGGCTAACAAACAGCGGTCGTTTGAATCGGCTCTGTCATTGATTTTGAGAGTTAGACTTGGGCTTTTCTTTGAAAGTTGAGAAGAAAGAAGCACTCAAGTCATCCGTTTTAAAGAAGGATGAATTTGTTGTTTTGCTGACCGGCTACAGCAAAAGTCTAAAGCCTGGTTTATACTTCTGCGTCGCGGCGACGACGTAGCTACGGCATCGACGCAGAACCCTACGCAGACCCTACGCCGTAGCCTGACGCGCACCTCCAAAAATTCCTGACTACGCGTCGCTTCAACGCGTTGAGACGCGAACGGCAAAGACTGTGATTGGGCCGCTCAGAACGTAATTTCTGGCGGTTGCTTTTCCGGTCAACAGCTCAACAACACCGCTATTTGTGGAGCGGCATGAGCGGTACGAAATAGTCGGACAGACCACCTCCGCAAACGTCTTCTGTGCTTCAACATTTGTAGTAACAGCATTTCTTTTTCAATTTTATGAGCTCCATCTCCAGAAACACCCGCTCCATCTCAGTTGTCATTGTTTACTGTCGGAAGAAAAGCAAGGAATCCGATATGAGCCCCCAGAAGCCACACAAAGACACAGCCACACCCCCCTAGCAGCTTGGCGGTGAATTGCAGAGCAACGCGTTCCCTCGACGCAGAGCTTCGAATGCTCAACGACGGCGTAGGGTCTACGCCGTAGGTACGCCGTCGCCGCGACGCAGAAGCATAAACCAGGCTTAATACGTCACATCCGTTTGCTTTGCTTGGTGCACTGGCCTATTACGCACAGAGGCAGTTTAAATGACAACGGTTGGTCCCACCTACAGGCTTTAACTCTGCCTATGGACTGCCCCCAGACTATTTCATGTCATAGTCTGCCTTGTCAGGCTTGAGGTTCATAGCATCTTTCAGCTCACTGCTTTTTGGCCCGCAACTTTACAGATGCCCAATCTGCAGCTAGCAGCTGTTTTGAGAGGAAAAGGAGATCCTAAGTGCACTACCTAACGAGCTATGAGAAGACAGAGTGGAGAATTTAGCAGCTACATATTTACTTCTGCAGTTGGTGAAAAGAGACTGAATATTGGACTTTGCCTGTTTGCCACAACAACAGAAAGATGATATATGATGATCACCATATATCTGTATCCATACAAGTTTCAGACTGTATCCAAACAGTCTGCTGCTACCTGCAGGCTTGAGTGCTGATACCTGGCTAAAGCCCAACGGGACCCATCAAATGATGCTTTGAGTTCTTTTCAGGTAAAATATTGAGTATTAAAAAAAAAATAAAAATGATGGACCTACTGCCTTCTGTTTACTTCTTGTTACGTGCTTACAGTAAACTAACTGCGTCGGACCCTCGTCCATAAAAAACGAAATGCTTGGTGGGTTTGGCTGGCGGTTGGTTACTATTCTCTATAATCTACTATGCTATCATTATGAACTACTCTCTCTCAGGTCAGGGTCAGACAGGAATATGCTGCCCGAGCTGCTCTTGACTGCAGATCCTGTCTGACATGTCTGACTCCATCTGTCCATATTTAAGATATTAAAAATGACCCCTCGTGAAAAGAAACAGCAAAACAATATGTTCAGAAGTGCTGAGGACATTTACAGCCAAATTACTTCCGTAAATAAAGTTGAAAAATGTTCCCATAAAAATGAGCAATATAATCTTTGGGAAGTTTCTACCAGGATTACAGGTAAACAATGAATACTCATCTGTTTGTATCAGCTTTAACTCAGCAGGCAGGGTTTTAGAAAAAAATGTGTGTGAAGCAAACATATTTCAACACTGTTCACTCACTCTCATACACACCACATGACTCCCTAAGCCTATGAATAATAGAGTCCACTAGAGTCACATTGTAGTTTAAGAAAGGCAGCAAGCTGGCACACAAACACACGGACACATCAGTTCAAACACGTACTGAGCTGAAGAAAAAATGAAGACATAGAGTGATCAGTGTAGCATGAAGGAACACACACACACACACACAAGAGACTGGAGTATGATCTAATGAAGAGGTTAAAGTTTAATACCGCCAGCTTTGTGCTTAGGAGATTAAGAACGCACTAATAATTAATATTTATATGTCTGGAATTCCAAGCAGGGAAAATACAGAACAAAAAGGCAATTCCAGTTGAGCTGCATGACGCATAAAGACAGCATGTAAGGAAAACTGAAACCTTACAAATTCAAAAGAAGACCTCAGAAAGATGAAAAGAGTCTGTGGTTGACTGTGGATCAGTATGAGTCAGAACGTCTTGAAGATTCTGGATCTTTCTCTGCCCTTGGCATATTTCACATCATGCCTGATATTTCTGAATGAAAGAAAATGCTTAAAAACAGCAGAAAATCAAGAATGCGTTCAAGTTTCTATTCTCGGCATGGAACAGTCATGCTGTGACACTGAAAATCTGCAAAGTACTTTTTATTCACAGTGTATGTAGTTACTGTTTATTTGCAATTCAAGAAACGAACCATACTGGGGACTAATGGTGGTGGGTGTTTCTTTATCAACACACAGTGATCACACACTGTTTCACACTTCACATTAAATCAGTGAGGTCAGACATGGAAAGTCAAGTATGCGACATGCTTGTAGTTCAAGTTGCACAGATCACTGTTTATAGACTACCAAGAAGAAAAAGGATGCTGCCTTTTTTCCTTTTAAAACAATAAAATAATTAGCTTATTCTTTTGTCCCTGACATATAAAAAGCACAGACAAAGAAAACTACGACGGAGTATTAGTGCCAAATTGAGAAAAAGAAATTCACAGACTTTTTAGAATAAAGTCATTATTTACGTGAATAAAGTCATAAATTTATGAGAGAAAAGTCATAAATTTACAAGAATAAAGGTGTAAATTTACAGGATTAAAGCACAATTTTACAAGAATAACATTATAATATTCTTACATACAGTATGATCTAAAGATGCAAGTGATGCATTTCTGAATGTTGGTGAGGCACACGATGAGCTACAACTGTATTTTTACCGAAACAATGTGTCCCCGTGCTCCATGGAAAACATTACACCTGAGGAGACAGTGGAGGGACCGTCTACAAAGTGCAACACCAGAACGAAAATTATAAACATTATACATTATAAACTTCAGCATCACCACATTCAGCTCAGAATCAGGAATCCTGTGTTTACTAAAAATAATAATGTGTATGGGCTATTGGTCATTACTCCCATAAAATGAATAGACTTTATTCTCATAAATAATGACTTTATTCTTAAAGTGACTTTTCTCACTGTGGCTGAGACTAAATGGAAAATTCTTGTTGTTCATGCACACGTTTTGACTCACCAAAGCTACTTTGATAAAAAAAAAAAAAAAAAAAAATCTAGAAAGTAAGCAAACTTGGTGTGACATGTGCATGTAATTCTGTAATCTGTGACTCAGATTTGAAGTTGGAATATTAGCTGCCACTCAGGGACCTGTCTTCCTCCCAGAAAAGCTTTTCAACACCAACAACTTTTAGCTCCAGCTCTGACACTGTAACTGAGGCAGCGACTGTCAGACCCTCTTCCACATAGCTGACAGGTTTACAGAGGACGTCGAGAAGCTTGTCTGCAACACCAAGGCCAACCAGACAAACAGAAATAGCAAGATGAAGCAGAGGTAGCATTACACAGTGTCAGGATCCTCTGACTGTTACCCAGCAGAAGTGTTTTTCAAGTGCTGCTTCCATCCAGTCTGAGTCACACCAACAAGATGTCCAGGGTGTGAACCAAGCAGAGCCAAATCTAGACTGCAGTCATTAGCGACTATAACCAAGGAACACAACACAAACAAAGAACACTACAGCTCTCACATCAGGCCCTGTTAGCACCAAAGCTCTTGTGTTTAGTGTTGATATATTAATTGTGATTTCAATCAAATGCCAGCAGTTCTTAATTGCATTCATACACAGACTAAGAACAGAGCCAGTTTCAAAATGTCAGTGAAAATCTGAGAAATGGACAGACGGGGAGGCATGCCGGCAGAAAGAAAGCGAGGTCAAACACACAAAAGAAAAGATGAGTGAAGTGGAAGGCAGACAGTGAAGCTCCAGATCTGCAGGCTGTATGAGTGATTGGATCAATCATTAGGATGGAGACCCTGGAGGCCCCTAACCATGGGGTCTGTCAGAATCATCATCAAGCAAACTGGAAATCTAGGGCTTTTTTGGCAGGTCAACAGGAGGATAAATCTACTTCACCTGCTTCCCTCTTTTCTTTCCCTGTTTCTAAACTTAGGTTTTGTACTGAATCCAGTATCTATAAAAAAGAACTCTCTGAATGAAGAAGAAGAAGAAGAAGAAGAATTCCTTTATTATTCCCAGTTTAACAGTTTTCACTCTGAATTTTATGAATCACGTGCACATGCATTAGCAGGGAGGTGTCAGAGTGAGGGGGCTGTCCTGTATCCAGGCAGCGTCCAGAGCAGATGGGGGTTCACTGCCTTGCTCATGGCAGGGGCACCTCAACAGTGCCCAGGAGGAGGAACTGACAGCTCTCCAGCTACCAGTCCACTCTCCAGACTTGGTCTGAACTTGAACCAGCGACCCTCCAGTTCCCAGCCCCAGTCACTACAGACTGAGTGAGAGTCAGATGCAGAGCTAGAGACCATTTTGCAATGGATAACACCAGCGGAGACAACAAATTAAGCCACGGCGTAAAGCAAGGAGGCCAATGGAGTCGGTGCAGCAGTCGGCCACGCGAACACAAAAACATTCAGGAATGTTGGAGGGCAGATGTGACACTGACACTCCACTCAAGTATCTGGCAATGAAGACACGCACATATTTGTTTTTAACACTATTTATGCGGCAGGCAAAGGCACCAGCTGGTGAAACCCACTCAACACTCTATTCATTGGGAACATGTGACTGTGGAGGGAAGGAGAAAGAGATGGAGGAGGAAGGAAGAGGCACAGGTGGAAGCACTCTGGTTCAGGGATGTGCAGTTCATCCTTAAAGGAATAGTTTGGCTGTTTTGAAGATGAGGTTGTATGAGGTACTTATCCTTAGCCAGTGTGTTACATTGAGGGGATGGAGGTCAGCACGCCCAGATGGGGGAACAGACAAGAGCACCAACATAAGCGCAAAGCAATAGATAATAATCAATTTGAGTGTATACCATATATACAATATTTTCTGTCCTTTATTTTACCATCTCTGTGACGAGTTTGTGTTGAATTGTGATTATTAAAATGGAGGCCGTATTCATAAGGAGTGTTTCTGAATACAATAAGACCAAAGAGACCAAACTAAAACGCTTGCTTGCTTGCAAATATCTGGAAGCGTGTGTAGTGTGATATCCTTGTCTCTATGCTTGTTACCATGTGACTCTGTTCTGTCCTTCGTCATAAGTACAGATGACAGAGGAAGCAGACGTCATACCTGTTGACTTCTTGTGTATCCACAGATTATTGGTTTGTCCAGAGTTTCAGAGCATACTGCAAAGAACAAACACTTCTGTGCTTGTCGGCCTGTGTCACAGTGTCACATACAAACACAAACACAGTTTTACACTGCCTTTCCAAGATGGCTTCAGGCATGAATCACAGAACGCCAAACCAGCACAATAAATTTGATTTGTCTTCATTTGAATGTGTCAATAGAAAATGGTATATTTACAGTTAAACAGAACATAATGTAGGGTAAGTGGAGATGGAAATTTTAGGGATCGTGGCAAGTGATAATTTATACTCTCCCCTTTAATGTGCTGTGGGGGTGCTCCACAGTAGCAAACAGGATTTACTGTGGACTGCAGGTTCTAGTAGGTAGGGAGGGATTATTCAGAAAAAGTACTGGAAATAATTGAAAGTTTAAGCCAGATGGAGGGAAAGTAGATACAACAGAAAAGGGAAATAGCAGCATCTCCTCACTGCATAACTCCTACAATCCCTCAAACATTACACACTCTAGTAGTTTCTTGTCAGCTTTAGCAGAAGACAGGATTTTAATTCATAAATGTAATTCATAAAATTAGAAGACAGATGTTCCAGACATACTGTAGGGCGCTAATTATGCTGAGACTCTAATTCGAAGCTAATCAGACTTCAATAACAGCATTTGGTGTTTCAGGAAGTTTTTAAACACGCGTGTAATAATGAAAATATTACATTTAAACTGAGTGACAGAGGTGTCCTGATACATTTTCACTTCCGCCCAATTATTGACATATACCGATATTGATCCGATACAATATCAGCACGAATCATACAGACTTTTAATATTTTATCTTGCGAAAATCCTCATGCTGTTTTTGTCATGCTCCTTCAAATGTACAATGAGGTTGGACGTATTAAACTTCCTGGTTCTGTGCCACCACAGGAACCTGTGTACGAAAAGTTTTGCTCTCAGCTGCAACGTCTTTTTCGAACTTTAACTAAAAATCCTGCCACGTGACCGACATCACTCCTCGTCCCTCTACTTTGTTAGCACTTTAGCACAGCTGTTGTTGTGATCACTGGGCTCTGCTGCTGGATAGAAGAGCTGGAGTGGAGTCTGGAAAGGACTACTGGTATCTGAGTGCTTGTATCAGAGATTTTAGATCCAGGCTGATTTAATCCGACACTTTTTTTTTTTTTTTTGCTGATATCCAATATCAATATTGGATCGGGACACCCCTGCTGACTGATGTCCAGTGGTGGAATATAATTACAGTAAGAACATTTACTCATGTAAGTTTTTATATACTTCCCTTGGTACACACAAAAAACATATATGTTTATATATTATGATAAATTACTAAACTACTAATATATTGATAAGTACAAAGTAAATTTCATAAGAGTTTGCATAATTAATATTTTTACAGTTTTTTTTTAAGTAATTTTGTGTGATGATGAGTGAGAGTAATTGCCTGTCTCTGTGTGCCGGTCCTGATGGTCTGGCGCTTTGTCCAGGGTGAACCATGCCTTTGCTCAATGTCAGCTGGTTGATATGATGAGATACCAGAGGACCAGTGAATGAACAACCACATCCAAGAGATCAATCAGCATGTAAGCAAATAAAAATAAGCGACTAAACTCCAAGAAGGAAATGAGAGCAGCTATCCATATTTAACAGGACACAGTGAATGCTTGGAATGGTGAATATTCTTTAAACATCAGCTCCATGACACTGCTGCCATCTGCAGGCAAACACCTGCACAGCCGCTACTCCAGGAGCCACTGGCTGTCCTGAGGGCAAACACATGGACGGAAAATACTTCACAACAAGCTCATCAACTTCTAACTTTAACGAAGAAACTAATGATGCATGGCTCTTCCAGCCGGGAGAGAAATAGAACTATAGTGCACTTCAACTAGAATACCAATGAATATTCATTAAAATCTGTTGTAAAGAAAATATGGATTGCTAAAAATTATTTGTGCATGTGTATATGAGCAAATATGTGCATGTGTGTCTGTAAGCATCTAAGGATGAGGACACCACCAAGTTCAAACCTTACATATTTCCTCCATCATCAACAGTGCGACCACTAGATTTATGAGTGGTAGAATCAAAGAAGTGATTATTAAGTAATGTTTCGATAAGCAAAACTATATTTCTGCTGACATATCCCTAGTCTAATAACTCATGAATAAATGGGTAAATATGATGCATTTAACACAGGAACACAAATCTGAAACAGCACTCATGTCCAGGTTACTGGTTTAGTCTAAGAGGCACAGAGTCACCTTACAATGTTGTACATTTACTTTGCATGAAAGGAAGGGAAAGGATCAGAAAAAAACATCTGACAGTCCACATTAAAATCTAGTGTGGTGTTCCCTGTTGTGTCCAGGGGACTTGACTTGTACCAAACAGCGCACACCAGTAGAGGGCAGATACAGACCAGTGAAACCACAGCAACTGTAGGTCTAAAACAATATTTCACACAAACTAATAATTTTCCCACATAGTAAGAAATAAACATTTCCTTTTTATATTTAATTTTATGGGACTTGTAATATCCTGCAGGCAAACTTCATAAGAAAGCAGCAAAATACAATGAAATTATACCCTCCAATATGATAGATGATACATTTCACCTATGCATTACTTCACTCTGAATAAGTTAGGCTGAGGTAAAAGTTGGCACCCACTCCAAATTAATATTTAAGTATGTAGATAAAACCATTTTATGTCTTAGTAATGATTTCAGACAAATCTTAGCAGAGTAATTATTTGGGCTGACTTTCCATGGATTAATGTCTGGCACCAGTTTACGCCTGTCTGCATTTATGTACAGTTAATTATCTCATCTGCAGAAAATATAGCAACAGAGTAATTGAACCATTAGGAGATAACGCTGGAGGGGAGAGCAGAGATATTTACTGGTGTGTTATCGACCCAACAACCAAGTTACTTCAGATTTAAGGGTCGCGCTTCAGCTTTGCTCTTTGCTCTGGGCGTCACAGCAATCTGTATCAGTTCAGTGAAGTGATGGTGAAAAAGAGCTGAAAGGTCACAAGAGGACATGAGGTGACGATGGATTAATAAAGAAAAGGAATGGGAGGATACAGAAAATGCTGTGGTAGTATTACTATTAGACTCAAGCCATCCATCTCTCCCACTCTACATTAAAGCTACACAAACAGATATTCTCCCACTGCTGCCTTTATACCCTGTGGGAGGTCTTTGAGTAGTCATCTGGACAAAGCCAAGGATGAGGCTACTATGAGTTTTCACATTGTTTTTATTAGCAAAGTGAGCTGAGCCTGAAAAAAAGAGTAGCATCAAATCACTCGCTGCTGCCTGCACATCTCCTTGATGGCATCAAACATCCTGCGAGTGACAAAGGGTCTCTGATATTCCTTAAGTGCCTGTGTTGTTGTGAACTTCTGCCATCACGTCGCCTTTGCTGCACCTTGCTCCACTCCTGTTTTACATGTTATCATCTGACACAGCTCTGTAATTCCTCTGAAGTCTGCATCTCTCTTACTCTCGCTGTCACACCCAACCTCTTGGCTGCTTGAGAGCTGTTCTAGCCTGCCCTCCCACCCACCATCTCTCTCTCTCTCTCTGTCTGAAGGCAGGCAGCAGGTGTTTTGTGACTTGAAGATCAGAGAGCTTCCAAGAGATGGAGCCCCTCTGAGCCAGGCTGCATGTGTAGGAGGAGGAGAGAAAATCTACGCTTCCATTTTTATGAGAGTCTGTCTTGTTCTCTGCAACAGGAGAGAGTGCTTATCCAACCCCCGGACCACAATCATGTGTCTTATCTTTGTCATGTGTTCATGTATGTCTTCTGAGTTTATGAAGAGACATGGGAGCTAGTGAGCGAGGCAGCGTGGCAGAACACATGCACTGATTAATATGGCAAATGTAGAGGAGAAGTGAGGAGGGGGTGGGATCATGTTTTTCATGAGGTCCATTCTGTGTGACATGCAGATGTAACACCGAAGCACGCCACGACTTTGCACTGATTAAATCAAACATTTTTAAGGTAACCCAATTTCACAGCACCCACTCTCTGACCTAAAACTAGTTTCAGTCATGCTGACTCAAACACTCCATTACTGCTCTCTCCTCTCTCCCTTTCACTCAGAGTAGTTTTGTGAATTATTCTTCATTAGTCTCCATGCAGCTGCAGGGATGATTCCTCAGTGTCAGAACCACATCCTGTACACACTTTCTATTCACTGTCCCTCTTTCTCACTCACCTTTTCTCTAAGTACAGTCTGCAAATGGCCACTTTGAAGAGCATCTTCTATTTTATCTACCTTGATTATGTATTCTAAATAAAAAACATTCATGGAAATGACACAGCTTCCAGCTTGTGGGCGGGTGACTAAAATATGGAGTGCGACATTTTATTTCGGTATGACATAATTCTTCCTTGGAAACCATCTTGCCTGCATGGCCTTCTTCTGACTTGCATTCACATTTGCTCTGTTTGTTGTTCTATGTATCTTGACTGTTACAAATCATATGGTTTGTAAGACTGAAAAGAAAAATACTTAGAAAAAGACATTTTACGTAAATGCACTAGTTTGTACTCTTTAACCCTTTATGGACTATCATAGGGCAAGTCCACCAGAGCATGCTTTACATTACACAAAAAGGAAAAACAATTTACAATAGTGCAATCAGATCTGTGTCTGTGTCAGATATTTATGAGTTTCTGCAAACCCATTAACGGAAGGAAACTGCGCTCTGATACATGTTCAATGCATGATATGTAAGTGTAACTCTTCCGGTTTTTGTATGCAAAAGATTTATTGCTCTCTTATGTGGTTGCAATTCTACCAGCATTTGAAAGTCGCTGTACAGATTGGAGCGCCGGCACTCCAGGAGGTCTTAAAATGTTAATGCATGGAGCTACATATATGCTTATATGATTTTAATTAAGTACCAACGGACTGGTGATCAGGTTGAATTATAAAGTTGAAGAAGTCCCTTTATCCACAGTTCTCGGCCCACTGGTCTAAAATATTGGCTGACTGGGAGAGATAATGAATCTCCACATTCTTTTCCAGTTCTCCATCTTTGTTTACATCCCCATGCTGACATCTAACCTTCTGCTCATTGAAATAAATAAATTCTAAGGTGGATTTACTTTGTCTCTAAAAAATACCTACTTCTCTCCTCATATTCTGCAAGCTGCCTGAGGAGACACTGTAAAGTATATACGTGTTAACTCACACTGCAATTTGTGTCTGCGTCCAACTTTTATACACTTACACTGTTCAAATCAATGGACTTGGTCACAACACTCACGCTGAACATGAAAACCAAATCTCTGATCAGTTCTGCCCCTTGACAATTCCAATAAAGGTTATTCAAACAAGACACAGCATACTAAAAAATGTTGGGGAGTATTACTTTCTGCAATTTGGATGGAAAACAGGAATAAAAATGTAACACGTGGAGCTGCAGGTGTTCTGACTGTAGCTCTTTTTACATCACAACTCGACTGGATATTTCACACGCTAGATATTCAGTTTTCGTCTGTGACTCAGAGTCAGGACATCGGCGTGTGTTTGACTGGCATCTTTGAGGTGTTCACACTTAACTACCCAGGCTTGTGCCACGTGGATGACTGCCTCACCCCGATTTGGGGGAGGGGTGTCAAAAAAAACTTCGCCACCCGGCCGATTGGGCTAAAATCGTGTAGTGTGAACAAGGCATAAGTTGCCATGGATCACACATCTGTGGCTGCAGCAAACAGACTCCAGCTCTTTTGTTTACTGGCTGGTGACTCTGTCCATCGTACCGCCCTGGTGTCCAGGTATTTAATTTGTGTGTTTCCTCTTCATTGCCAGCCTCTGTTAACCTCATAGCTTCTTGTGAGCCATTAACCAAGAGCTCAGTCTGGTGTGTCTGATGAGGACAGCTGCTGGGTTAAACAACCCATCTGTATCCAAATGATATAATCAGTCCTAATAGAAAGGGGACAGATCAGTCCCATTGCTGTCAACCATCAGAGGACAAGAGGTCACCTTCACAGTGTTTTAGGCACAGTCCTGATTGGGAATCCACAGAGATACGCCTGAAGCTACTGCCTGTTGTGTATGGGACTGTGTGTGTCAGTGGTATCTGCTTTGTATAACATGTCAGTCGAGTCGTTTGTCTTTCGACAACCTTACAGTAACTTTTTTTGCACAAGTTCTGTGCTACAGTGCTGAAAATGAAGGGCTGGATGGGGATTATTGATGAGAAGGTATTTGGGCCTTTTGCCCTGGGGGGATAATTCATCAGGAAGTGTTGGTGCAAAGGGTATACAGGGCATAAGAGCATGTCGAAACTGTAAGCTTAAGCAGGGTCGTTCAAGTATCTGCCCCAAGAGCCCACATTTATCCAAAAACAGTGACATGCCAGGGCCTCAAACTTTCCCACACACAGGCAAAAAAAACCAACCAAAATCCTAAAAAAAACGTATTTCATTTCATTTTCAACGTATTAATTCCTTGACAGCTTCCCATTTGCACTCATATTACACATTTCCTGAGCCTGATTTGATCCTCACTAAGAGCACTAATAGCAGCTTTGATCATGACAAGTGCAGTACTTACACTACATCACTATCTTCTAATGTAATCCCTCACTTCTCTTGACACCTCCTAGCTTTCTTAAGGAGCTCCCTCCATCTGTCTCTCCAGCAGGACTATCGCTGAACTTTCCACCTCGCACTCGACTCAGTTCTCAGAGCTCAATCGGATGCTCTTGCTGGGCTTCTTACTGTAAATGCTTCTACCCTTGGCTGTGTGTGCACAGACACAAGAAACACCTCCGGCTAATGACACTGGTATGATGATGATCTCTGAAACAGAGATCCTGGGGAGTGAAGCAATGGAAAATGTTTTTTCTCAGTCTCTGGTTCTGTTTCTCTCACCATGTGGGCAGGTTGCCAGGGGTGAACCAGGGTGAACATAAGAACACAGTGATGAAAGAGCAGACACTCAGCAGACTTTAGACAGACCCGACGATGTGAACACGAACACACACCATGCAGACGAACATCTTTCAGAGGATAAAAAATGATGCTGGAGTTGTATTGATTAGAGGACGCTCTTCCCAAGTTTACTCCTAACAAGCAGCTCATCTATCCTCCATCACTGTAAATACAACTGTTATGTAAGACAGAGTACAGAGAGTGTGTGAGTGGGAGTGAATGTTAAAGCGAGCATTTGTGTACAGCTGTGTGTGTTCTCGCACGGAGAGCGTGCTTGCATGTATGTTTGTTTAAATGAACAGCAACTCTGTAGAAAAGAGCTCGACTTGGCTGGATTCACACAATCACCCAAAGGCTCATGGGAAATTAGTGGGCGGACAGGTATGGATCGGTGACAGCAGGAGGAGGAGGAGGAGGGTAGCTCGGTTGGATTGGGTTCACTCTCTAACACACTTTGATGCTCTCGTTCTTTCGGCGTCTCTCTCAGGGATTCATTCTCTTCAAAATAACGGCAGCTGTTCTGAGTGGATAACTTCTTTTGAGAGGTGCACATTCAACAGTTACACGCCTCTCTAAGCACCTGAACCGATCATTAGCTGTACATGCTGTGGGTTAAACACAGCCACAGTCATTTCTCTCTGTTGGGATAAAACAAAGTGTTCAGGAAGGATTGATAAAGAGGCTTTTCTCAAATTATCACTGTTAGTTTGTGAGTTTTAATATGAGAACATGTCATAAAATATTGTGTCTTTTGTGAGTAAAGCTAAGGTATCAAATATTTGAAATATTTCCCTTCTATGGGACATCATAAATTCTATTCTTCTAATATATATACTATTCTAATATCTAATTTTTGATGTGTTGGTTATAATAATATAATAACTGCAAGTGGACAGTCACATAAACATGAATTTCAAACTGTGTGTGTAACGACAGCATCAGCAGCGGCTGCTGGTCTTTCAAAGAGGGGAAGCTCATTGTCGGCTTACATCATAAAATTCAATAAAATGATCTAACGAAACAATATTGAACTCGAACAAGGAAATGTTGAAATTATGTTGAACTGAAACAAGGAAATACTATGAGTGTGTTTTACAGTGTAAGACATGAATAAGTCATTTTGCTGAGCAAATACCAACAAATGGGTTGCAGTTTGTCTTCAGACTTTGCTTGCAAAATCTGCGATGGGACTGAGCTGAGCTGTCAAGTGACGGTGTATATCTCAGAATACCTGTCAATCAAAATGGGATTCAGCCTTTCGACTGATCCTCCAATCATCATGCAGAAGCTCAGCATCCAGGCCAGCCGAGGCCCGCCCACAGCTCCATTCACCCCAGAGATGCTGAGCGTACGGGGGCGGGACAAAATTGTGACATTTATCCAATAACCGTCAAGTTACGAGGCAATGAAAAAAAAGCAGTCCCATTGAAGTGCATGGACGCTCAGCTTCTATGAGCAAATGCATTAATCACAGACCGTATAAGAAAACAGCGCTATGGGAATGTATGAGAAGTTAACTACATGGATTCATCAGTCGATTTGTGATAAGTAGCTGATTCTGAACGAACTCGTCCTTGAGTTGAACGTGTTCTGAAACACTCGTAGTCAATGAAATGTTAACACAACCATACATATTTGACCATTTAATTTTTGACATTTTAGGGGAAGCTGAAGGGGAAGTCTTCACCTCTGGACAGCATATACTTGCCAAGTAACACATAAACATAAGCAGCCATTTTTTTAATGCGTTATCTCAATGGTGATACCCTGAAGGAAACATAAAAAGCTAAAAAAAAAAAAAAAAAAATACAAAGAAAACAAACACAGCTCTTTTCCTTTCATCAGCTGCTGTGACAGGCCTGTGTAGTTGATGCTTTGCAGAGACAAAGAAACAAACAAATATAAAACAACTCTATAAAGGTCTGCAGGAGGGAATGAAAAAAAAATGTGCACACTGTATGCTCATGTGCCTATATGTTTTATTCAAACATGACAATGACACCAGCGCTCATCTCTTCTTTTTCCTTCCACCGTCTTCTCCTATAGAGTGGACAAAATGATGGAAACATGATAGAATACTTCCCGTGTCTTTCTGGGACCACTGTTCCTCATTATGAATTCAGTTGTTTGGCACACGCATCAGTAACAGACAATGGAAATGTAATCTGGAAAGGGCAGACTGAAGGAGTGATTTTCATTTTTACTGCTCTGTACTTCAGAGTTTCTTTTTTGTTTCCTTAAAAAGTCAGTCATAAAAATGGTGATTGTCAGACCTCCATTAAAGCTGACACATACTGCTAATTGGTTTTCAAATGAATATGACACACCAGTGACTAATTGTGATTTACAGTCTCAATCACTGCAACAAAATGTAAGGCCTCAGAGGATGATATGACCTACACAGGTCATAAGTAGTCACCATCGTTTGCTAAAACAACATTAAATGCTTCACAATTCAACAAACTGCTGCCTTTAACGGGGTTAACAAAATTCAAACATTGACTTTGATGGAATTACTATCACTTTAATTACTGGCTCCTGCAGGCTGTTTTACACTTTATTGCTGCAGTATATACTCATATTCTCTTTCTCTGCCAGCACTGCCTCTTTTATGCATTACTCTTCCACTGTTTTCTTCTGAAATATGAACTGTGTGCACCTCTCTCCTGCTGCTCGCCTTCCCCTTTTATTCTGCACGGGTGACAGAACAGAGGAAGCAGCACGAGGTGAGACATGCAGGGCAGCAGTGGAGAAAAAGAAACTCTCAAGGCTTCACAACTTTCCTTTATCTATAATATATAGAGTGGCTGATATTAAATGCAGCTGTGCTGCCCCTTGCTCCCAATTCACTAAGTCTCCTGACTTTACTGTGAAGCTCTCTGCTGTGAACAGTTTCCTTTTCCAAAACTTTCCAAACTTCTCTTTTTCTCTGTGAAAAGCCTGGGCTTTGACCCTGCAGCTCTAAAAAAAAGATGCTTTGGGGTTTTTCCTCTCTTGTGCTCATTTATCCGTCCCCATCTTATCGACCCATCTCTGCCAACCAATTTTGTCTAATACACCCACTATCTCTGACTCAATCTGTCTGTGCCGTCCTTCTTCTTCCGGCTTCTTAAGTCTCGACACAGAGCTTGGAAGAGACGGACAAGGACAAGGGCAGAGGAAGAGGAAAAGGAGGCTGAAGAGGCAATGAAAATGTGTCTAACTTAGAGTAGGCACAGAATAAAACAGGCATTCACAAAGATCTTCAAAGATGAATGGTGCAGTGAATTAAATACACATTTTGAGCTCTTCTGTCTTTTCTCTCATTGTCGAATTCTTCAACACATAGAAATACTCTGTCTTTGTCTGTCTCAATGACATACTGTAGGCTCATATTTCAACTGGATCAGGATTCTGATTCATGCACAAAGAGAGAGGAGCAGGAGCTGGTGATAAAAAATACTTGTACACACACACTAGATTTATATCCTGGTTGATTTAAGCAAATCTCCATATTAGCAGAAGGTAGAGGACGGATATTTTTCCAGTGTTTTGGCACACTGCCTCAAGGAGAAATATAATATTGTGACAGTCTCCAAACAAGGATGGATAAAGAGAGCTGTCACTGCAGGAACAACTACAATTTCTATAGTGCTGAGGTGACATGTTGACTGGAAGGGATGGTCAAAGACAAATGACCACAGCGTCATTTATACATCCTCTATTATACTGGATGGATGGACTTTGGTACATCGATACTGACTATGATGAGCCCTCTATAGTGCTATAATATCATGTATCAATATCAATATCAATTTGTGTTTTTGGGAGAAATGTTTCCACAGCTAAATTGACTGTCATCTCATGGCCCTCATTGTAATATTGAATTTGTAACTTAAGTGATTCCCTAAGTTTTAATCTAGTCTTTAATGTTAAATTTTGTCCAATACTGTATAATAATTTCCAAGAAAAATTTATGTTTTTCTCAAACCACCCATCTACGAGCCAAAGATGTTTACGTTAAATTTTACACAAATTTCCGCAACTGAGGTATTGACATGAAAACATTATCAAAATAGTTGAATTAATATTGAATTTACATTATACGGAGGGTACTTAATTTCCTCTACGTGTGTGCGGCAACAGGTTGATGCTGACTGAAAGCCTTCTAACTCTGAGTGTGTGATTTAAGACAGAAATAGACAGCTTTTATGGTCAGAGTAATGGTGAGCGACTCAGACACTGACCAGCTAACAGTGTGTGTGTGTGTGTGTGTGTGTGTGTGTGTGTGTGTGTGTGTGTGTCAACTTGTGTTTGTGCATGGCTCATAAATCCTGAATGAAGTTTGTACTATTTCCTGTATCTCTCGGGAGGGATTAGTTCTACCCAAACAGGCGTGTATCCGGACCAATACGCCTGAATCTCAACCGAACACACACACACTCATACAACACTGTCTGCAAACATACAGTAGACGTAAAAATGAAAGGGCTAACAAGCAGATGTGACATCAGGGAGTGAGGAGAGAATCCAGCAGAGAGGACTATAAAAAATAATGACCTAGACACACACATTACCAGCCAATCTATTTCTACAGGTGCCCTGAGATTGAGGATGTAATGTATGGATGTATATGAGTACAGTGGAAGTCTACAGAATGGAAGTTGCAATAACAGTGCTAAAGCTACGTAAAAGATGTACACTATCATCACAAATGTGTGAAGTACAGAGCACAGATAACACAAAAGCTCTTTGTTACATACAAAGTGTAGGTGTGCAGTTCTCTATTTGGGCTTCACAAAGATTATAATTTAAAAGGCAGGAATGAAAGAGCAGAAGTGTGACATTTGATCACAAAGGTCATTCTGCCACCTACTGCACTTGGTGCATGGAAGAGAGTTTCTCAGACTTGGCCGACTCGTTACTTTGGAGATCAACTCCCCGTGGAGCAGCTTCATGCACACCTACTTCATAGCAGAGCTTACTGTAGTGCAGTGTGGGAGGAAATGGAGCTTCCAGACTACATGTGACAAAAACCACCAGCTGTGCCTATGCATGTACAGTACAGTAGGCTCAAAGCTTCTTATACAGCCACGTAACATGTACCTCTGTGGGTTCAGCAAGGTTGAATTCAGTAAATGTGTTTTATTTTTACATAGTTGATTAAAATGATTAGTGCCATGTTAAGTTTTTCTTATGCAAACTGACAGTTGCCTTAATTTTATTGTAACTAAAGCTGTAATAAATCTGTGGTCAGCTCGATTTCTAGCTATCAAGGTTTTATTCATTTCAATAAAATCTCCTCCAGGTGTTTTCATGTTTAAAACCCTAGACAGGTTTCAGCTCTCAGACACCCCAGAGACCTGGGAGCCAGAGCTCTGCAACGGACCAGCAGGTGTTCAATAACAAAGCTAACTTGCCTCCAAGCTGTTGGCTGCAGCTGTATTGTTCTTTCTCTAGGGCTCGGAGCGGGTGCAGCTCTTCTGTTCTGTTGGTTTTCTGTCAGATTTAGTCTGCTGTTCAGATGGGCATTAAGGATAAGATGAAGAGGGTCACACACCCCAACCTTTGAGCTTAAATCAAAGCCCAGGTGACTCAGGCATATCACTATACACGTCTGTGTTTGTGTGGATGCACTGTGTGCCTGTTGTTTATACTGCTCCCTCACTCGACACACAAGGTTAATTGTTGAGATGACCTTTATCTGAGCAAACACCTCAGAGACATTACAACCCGGGAAAAACCATCAATATGGAGAGGACATAAATCCACACGCACAAGAGTATGTTTGCTTAGAGAGCTGGCATCTTCCTAATCTCAGAGTTTGCTGTAGAGTCATGAAATGGCCCTGTAGATGGAATCAGATTGGGTCATGTGTGGTTTTTGCCAGCTGTTGGACTTCCATGTTTTTTTTAGATGGGTATTACTTAATAGAAAACAATAAAGTGACTGCTTTAAAAAAATAAATAAAATCGTGTCCATTTGAACAGATTTGCATGTCAAAGAAATACCCTGAAAAGACAGCCAGCCTTGGTAATCAAATGAAAGAAGAATCACATAGAAGGAACATAACAAGATGGGACAAAAACATTTGACTGAGTGTTCAACAACACAGCACAATGCCGTCCCCACCTGAGGCAATGCTGAGAGACAGAGGGAATTAATTCTGTTTATTAAACAGAGGTTCCAGAGGATTGCAACCACTGCCTCTGGTGTTCGAGTAATTTGAAAGTGACGTGGAAAGCAGCATAAACAAAGGCATTATTGTCAGCTACACCACCACCACTACCTGTTAAGATCTCAAGTTTATTAGAAAAGGCCAGAGTACAGGGAAAGTGATGAGAAACTGTCAGAGGTTTATGTGGACTTAATTAGGCAGGTCTGGGCAAGCATGACTGAAAAAAAAATCTTGAGAGACAGTCCAATTACTAACTTCAGGAGAGACAAAAAGTTGTGCTTTTTTTCTTTTAAAAGAAGGCAATCGGTTCCATCCTGCTGAACACGTTAAAGCTAAACATTAAAGTTGCATTAAGCAATGTTTGGCTACTGGGAGAGAGGTAAGCTGATGGACACAAAGCCCTGACAAAACACATCTAGCAGCAACATTCTCGTCACATTTAATGCTTGTTTCTGGCAAACACAGGTCCAGCTGCACTGGTCTTATTCTAGCTGGTGAACATAAAGATGCATTTGGCAGCTAAAGAACTTTTATCTCTGGACTGAGACCAGAACTGAATATTGGATTTATATTTGTCAGCACAACTCCAGTTTTGGGACATAAGATGGGATATTATGTCAATGTTGTTCATATAGTTTATGCTGTCCCCTAGTAACAAAATACAATGCTGGTTTAAAAAGATAATAGGTTATAATGTCAACTGTCTATGGTTATTTCATGATGTGTGACCACTTTCACTCCACAAGCAGTTTTAAGATTGTAGTCATGTGATTTAATGATAATATGGGCATTTGGAGGGCGGCAGGGTGGTGTAGTGGTTAGCACTGTCGCCTCACAGCAAGAAGGTACCGGGTTTGATTCCCGGCCCGGAGCCTTCCTGTGTGAAGGAAAAGCATGTTTTATGTTTGTGATGTAAATGTTGGTGTAATTAGAGGTACACCTTCACACAGATGGCTGCTTCACAACCTGAAAACTTGCATGATCCCTTTTATCATTTAGAATTTCTGGATTAGTTAACTGTCGTCATTTGATCGGCGTCATTCGTCACTGTAAGTTATTCAGATGCAATGAGAGACATGGCGGTGGTAAGAGAGTGATTTTGAAATCGAGGATTTTGATGAAAAATTTGTGTTAAAAATCTTTTTTATTTATTTTTTTTACGATAAAATATAATTTCAGTTGGACTTTTAACAAGAGCACATACATTGTATTGCAGTTGAGTTTATCATTACATACCCAGTTATAACATTGAATTTTAACTATCCTTTCTGATAGTCCAGTGTGGAAATGAATGGTAAAAATATATCTGAAAGACTGTGGGTGTGACTATCTAAATTTTCTCATGGAGTCGTCTCATGATTGGCTTGAACCTCTGGCCTCTCACACTCCAGCACATGTGCTCCTCTGGCTGCCAGAGTTGTCTCTATTTCACCTTCTCTATGCTCATTTCAAAGTCGTTAAGAGAGAAGTAAGTAAGGATAATTGGCTCATATACACTGGGGGGAGGTGGAGGGGGGCAACCCTCAGGCAGTTTACGTACCACAAACACACACATGCAAATACACAGACACACATCCACTGTACAGGTGGTTCATTAAGGTTGCTTAAGTGAGTGAGGAGAATAGGGGAATAGAAAGTGGCTGTAGTCATTAACAGCCACAGACGGGTGGTATTACAGGGTCTAGCATCTAATGACAGTGTAAAGTGGAAGGAGCCAGCTGAAAGGACTCAGACAATATTTCCTCTTCAATTTTATTATTTTGCCTCCGATGTCCACACAACTTGTAGCCAAGAAATATGGATGAGCTCCACGAGGATGTGAATGTGTCAGTATTTGTGTGCCTGTATGTGTGCTGTAATTGTTTATGAGTGTGTATGAAGCATGCCAAATCACTGCCCCCCTTCTCTTTCAGTGTGGGGAGAGCTGAGGGAAGGAGAGACCCCTCGATCCCAGATCCGAACCACAGCTGGCGGATGGCGATAAGACAAACAGGCTCCCCCATCAGGATGCAGCTGAATAGGAACAGAGGAGGAGAAGATGGGTGGAGAGGAGAGAGGAGGAGGTGAACAGCAGAGAAATGTCACAGTTTTATAAGACCTACACACACTGCATCTGTGTGTGTGTGTGTGTGTGTGTGTCCACGCACATGCCTGTGTGAGTGTGTGCAGTGTTTGGGCCATTAACCGGGGCCATTACCCAGCCTTATTTCCCATCTGTCTAGAACTTTTTACAAAGTGCTATACTCAAAATGCCAAACTTCAGCAAGGTCAGAAAGAGACAGACATGACGACAGAAAAAAAGTCCAGCAACAAAAATCACCATTTGTTAGTCTAACAATCACGTATGACTCACACCAAGAGGGAGCCGATAACGAGGACTGGCCCATTGTGCACTGAGCGGCACATCCTAAGAAATGCAGCTTTGGCTGCAAAAGGTAGAGAGAAATGTGTTACAATGTGTTAAAGTTCATTTGAAGTTCAGCTCAGTGATGTGACAGAAATTGCCACCAAAATGAAAGCTCTGCATGCTTCAGTCGTTTCACACAATGTCCTCGTGGTTATTAAAGCTATGATGGAGGTGCATACATTATCACTGTCAAACAACCATCCGAACAGTGAATGTGTTCTTAGGATGATGAAGGGCAACTCTCCGGCTGAGGGGATGATGCAGGAGATATTAGTGCATGTGTTTGTGTGTGTACAACTCGGTATCTGCACTAGAGCTGATCTCTTCCATTTAAAAGTGATCCCACTTGAGATGAGTGGAAACCTATACTTTGACACTCTAACACAGCAGCTGACTTCCTGTGGCAGGAAACAGTCTTATTGTTGTAGGGCTGAGGGCCAGGGGCTGATAAAGGAGGCGAGCAGGAGAACAGAGGTGAGGGGATTACTGTCATAGCTTTCCTGTCATCGCTGCCACAATGCAGCTCACAATTCAGCACAGAGGAGAGGGATGTTAGAGGAGAAGGGAGGGGAGGAGGATTACCTACTGTGCCAAGACGGGCTGCACTTTGACTAACAAATGAGACAAAAGGTGTCATCATCAGCATTACCGAGGATCCCCAAATCCTTAAGACACATCATTTTACTTTTGTGCCAAGAGAGAGCTCTGACCAGCATCACTCTATTCCTCTGTGTCCTCAGTCAAGCTCTCATTCACACCATCAGGACAGTGAGAGCAGCTGCCATAACTTTTCATCGATTTCCTCCTGATGCAAACATTTTAAGTGCCAATGTATGTGAACCAGTGTTTTGCAGTTTCCAAAAACAGCTTCATCATAATAGCAAATTTTCTTTGGACCTCTATTCATGCTAACTACATGATTCATCATCACAGAAAAAACTGTTGCAAAAAAAACACACTCAAGGCATGTGCATCTGCACCAGAAAATAGATGCTCTACACGTATGGACAGGTCACAAATGATTGCAGGAAATAATGAAATATCAATATTGTAAAATGCAGCATTAGTGATATGCTTACTCCTCTTATTTCAAAGTTTGAGTCCTTAAAAAAATGCAAAGTACCAATCATTGCTTATTAGAGCAGAGCAGAAGTGCAGTCCTCATTGTTCATTTCTATCTTTAGACTGCCTGTCTAAGTCAAAGCTAAGTGAAGAGCAGCGTTAAGGAGCAGCGTTAAGGAGCAGGTAAGAAGCGAAGACATAGAGCGGCTGATTCATCTCTGCTGCTGTAAAGGCACAGTGCAGCGTAGGAGAAGCAGACTTGCAAACGAGGAACTCACACCTGTCTGTTTTTCTTCTCTCCATCTCTGTCGAAGACACACACACACACACACACACACACACACACACACACTAACCTCTGTCAGAGGCTTTCCTTGGTGTATGTTTCCCTCTGTCACTCTCTCCCTTAAAGCACGAAGGAAAGCAGGAGATGTAGAACCGAGGAATGGGAAGGTGCACAGTTTTCCTCTGTTGTAAGTACAGTGGCACACTGTGTGTTTGACTCAAGGGCACAAACACACATAACTCTCACACACACTGTAAAACACATGAAGTCAGACTGAAAGGAGCTGCACACATCAGTAGTTATATATAATGTAAGCTTGTCATCAAGTGTTTATAGAAAACATTCCTGCTTGGTCTAAAGTTGGGAACAAGACAGCGACAGCCTGCACTGTATACTGTATAAGCAGCTGCCCAAATGCAGTGGTGGAGGTTCATATTGACATGTAGACGTCGTAGTTGTCTCTAAATCCCCCAAAGCAACCCAAAGAACAACAGAACATCACCACTGTTCACTGCTGTGACATTATTATTAGCTTCCAGACTTCTTTCATTGTGTCACTGAGCTGCAAAATAGCAGAATTACATCATCTAGAGTCAACAAGTGTCTGTGTGCTGCACATGATGACATCAGACTAACAAATCCTCTATGTTTTTTTGTGTATCATTAAAAAGGGGCAAATTCACTCAGACTGGGTAGTTCATTAGGAAAAACCCTACCATTTCATGAAATAGCCAACCACATCCCTCCTCCTAGCTTTTGATAACACTGTGTTTCATCCGAGGACACAATGAAAAAAGTGCTAAAAATATTTCCCATAAGCATTATGCTGACATAAACCCAGGCTAAGAGGCAGGCGAGCGGTGACAGAAGTCCTTTTCTAGCCGCTTGGAGGTGCTGACAGAGAGCAGCTGCTGTATTATAGTTCTGAATCAACAGGTCAGCGGGTGTCTGTCTCACTTTCTGTGTGTGTGTGTGTGTGTGTGTCACTTGATTGACACATAGAACCTCAACTACTCACTAAATGTGTGCTGCATCAGTCCATAAAACTCTGAATTTTGTTCCACTGCTTATATAATACTACAAAAAGGAAAGCGGAGATACACAACCAGATAATAGCAGCGCCTGCCAAGTTTGAAGTTATTTTATTTTCATCAAACTACTGACCTACAGGGTTGTATCTGAGCTTATTAAATTGCTGTTGGCTGCAGTCTGCCTGAGTTTGTGTGGAGGTGTTCGTCTTTGGCTGCTTGCCCTGATCACATTCACCGTAGTTGTTTCATTCTGGAAGTCTTCTGATAGAAATGGGAGAAGTTCTGAGGAAAAGGGACCTGAGACCAGGCGACTTTCAGTTTTACACTGCAATCAGTATCACAGAGAGGGACGACAGAGAGGCCCTCTAGAGATGACTTCTATCCTCCTCTCTGTCTCTCATGTACACACACATGAATCTTTCATCTGCTTCACACTAGGCTCAAAAGATTCTTTCAGCACATGCCCAGAAATTACAAATTAAACACATTCAAAGGGGGAAAACTGAATGAGCCAATGTTCCTCAATGTGCCGTAATAATTCAGTTATTCCCATTAATGAGCTGCACTCCCACTGTAACTGTGCCGCGCATATTCAGCAAACATGCCGATCATCAAACCTGAGTATATGTGTATGTGTCATCACACTGACATGTAATCGCAATGATATTAGTCTGAGATTTCTCACAGTGGCACTCTCCACAATTAGCAGACTGAATGTTAAAAAATTCATAACTTGTTGCATCAGAAATTATTTACAGTGGAAAGATCCCAGATAGCAGCTCTATACTGTGTACGTCCCTTCATGGCACAATGAATGAAGGGTATTTACATCATTAATCTTAATAAATACAAATTCATCTCTTGCAGATAACATCTGACAGGCAGAGATATCCATAAGACCTTATTCAAAGTCAACCTGTCACCTGTACTGAACTGAAGGGCTAATATAAGGAAATGATTAGCTTTTGTGCGCACACACACGCACACGCACACACACTGTTTTTCATTACTGTGCCCAGTGCATTCACATCTTGTGCCCATCCAGGCATGAGAGCTAGTGCTGAAACTATTAATTTTACCTCCACTTTAATCACCATTTCCTCCTCTGAGGAGGAGAGGAGGAGAGATGAGAGGGTTAAATAGGAAAACATAAAGGAGGTACTGCCTCTCATTCATAAAAGTGTTGCATGAAGGGGAGAAAAACTAAGCAGGAGGGTGAAAAGTGAAGGTGAGAGAAGAGGTGAGAAGAATCTGCAATAGACCTCTGCCTCTCACTTGTCAAACTATAATGACTCCCTAATGTCAAGATCTGCTCAGGAATACCAATGACACAGCACTGTACTACACAAACACTCACACAAACACACATATCAGGACGTTCACCAAAACACACACAACGACTGAGATTATTCCCTGTGCTGCATAAACACAGCGAGGTACAATAAAAGGCTGTTTTAAGATAATAATTCATATTTCAGCTTTGTAACGACTGGCTGAGTAGGCAGAAGCTCCACAGTAGCTATGGCTATTAGCTATTAGATCTGTATTTAATGTGTATCTGAATTATTAAAATAAGTGTGGCCTAATTATTTTTGTAAGCATATTGATCCAATAATGAGACATCTCAATTCAGAATTCTAAAGTTTATAAACTCAAATTATTGATATAATATGGATAATATGGAGCACCTTACTAGTGCATGTGTGTGTATTTATATATATACATATGTATATATGTATGTATGTGTATATACGTATATAATATAGGTATATATATATATATACACACAGGTATAATATATATGTAAAAAAAAATGTTTTTGTAACATGATCAATAAAGTATAATTCTTCTTCTTCTTCTTCTTCATATTGTATAGAGCACCTTATTTAACTGGTTCACTGTCCACAATGTCTCATTTGATGCCAACATCCAGCAGAGACTCTCTGAGTCATGAACAGGAGGGAAGGAAATAGCAGGCTCATATTTCAACACGTGAATTTGATACTAGCCTCATTAATAATCGTTAGCCCTCTTAATGACTTTCTCTGAGTGTGCATCAGAACGTGAGCATCATGTATTCCTAATCCAGCCTCATTAGAAGTAAACATCTTGTGGTTGGAAAAAAAAAAAGATGGTGTGTGGAAAAACAACCTTCAGACAGCTGCTCTACTATGAATACTCAATGACTTTCCTTGGGTACATTTTTCATTACGGCCTTTATAGGAGTCGTAGTTCAAAGTTGAGTTCACGAAAAACATCAAATGCACAGCTTAAGCTTTTATTTTTGATGAGTTTCATAAATACACTCATTCCCACAGAGTTTATCCTATATTCTGTTTTCATCTCCACCTGTCCACCTGTTTAAGCTCCTCAAAATGTTCTGAGATGCCAGGCAAGATAATCACCTGAAGGTGGTTGGGGAATGGACTGACTTCAGCTTTCTCTAGGGGAGAGATAAAGACCACACTGTCAGGAAGTCTGTCAATGGTGTCCCAGCAGGCCGCTGAGGACAGCCCTGCACTGTGCAACAGGGCTGCAGGAAACAGCTGAAACTGCAGTAATTATGAGAAAAAAATCCAAACCTACTTATAAAAAAAGTTTTGTTATCTAAAAAATAGATAACTCATCACTTTATTTGTCCACCCTGGTGGTGTCAAAGTCCTCACAGATTAGTATCTTTTAAGCTAAACAATGTAGTAATGTAGCAGCTAGGACACTTAGCTAACAAGCTACGACTGTGCTCAGGTCTGTGTGTGCAGGGCTGTACGTTAACTTTTTCAGCACATAGCACTAGTGCTACAGAGGCTGACCGTTTTTTAGCACAGGACCAGAGAGTTGTAGCACACCCTAAAACTGCCCATCACCTCTGCAGAGGACAATTAATACAGCCCATCACTTACACAGGAACATCAAGTGTACTTCATATATACATAATGTAATACAATTGCAGAATAATAACTCGAAATGTTTTCAGATACAGCAGAAGCATCTTTATCACACTTAAAACTTACATAACAGGCGTGCCGCATGACACATTTGCACATAACACACTGCCAGTCTAAAGACTGTCTGCTTTCGCCACACAGTAGGCCACATTCATTTTCATTTCACGGACAAACATATACACACACACAGAAGGATTTTTTCCCCTCAAACAAGATATTTTTTTGTGGCTAAATCTGCCCATAGCACCCATGCTACAGGGCAGATTCAGTCGTAGCACAGGCATGTATTGATATAGCACGTCATATGACATATGTCGCACTATACAGCCCTGGAGCGGTATCTACCCCTAATCACTACTGTGCAGATTCTGGCTCCAAATGACATCACAATCTCAAGATGGCAGCTCCCCTATACGGGATACTTGGCTTCACTTTTGAGCAGTTATATCCAGTCACTGGTCACAGCACAGCAGGAGACAAGCTGCTGATGAATATGAGCATGTGCTTGAAAACAAACTGCATTTGGCAGATAGCCTTTTGTAAGATCAAATCAAATGATCAAATCAAATATGCAATCATTTTGATATGTCATAATGTGATTTGTTTGTTTGTTAATGAGCTGATTTGGAATCTACCTGACCATTAATCATATCTCAACTATATCAATAATGTGTGATGCAAAACTGACCCGCCATAATTGATCTAATCACATCTCAGCTGAAATTTGAGCCACTGTCTATAATACTATGTCTATATATGATGTCTCCATGTATAGGAGAAGTTCCTCTGTCTGTCTTTACTCTCCAGCCTCATCACCTCCTTCACTCCTCTCTATATACAACATTAGCCCCACCTTTGATGGTAATGTCAGTGGCTGCTGCGCTGCTCCACGTCGGTAACATTCCCATTGCTGTCAGGACTGTCACTCCACCAATCAATCAAACCTGTCTGCATGTGTGTGTGGGTTTGTGTGTCTCGGTCTGTGTGTGTGCGTGCTTGTTGATTAGTAGACTCCATTAACTCTTATGAAATTCTGGTGCCAGGCCACGGTGCCTGGGGAGAAGCACTTATGGAGCGTCAGGTTGCTGTGTGAGTAATCGGTTTACCAGTGCCAGAGGGAGATAGCTGAGGATAGGGAGTGGTGGGTCCGATTTTCAAGCCCCACAGCCAACAAACAAACAGCCGGATTGAGCGGCGTGCAATGGAGATGATTAAAGCAAATGCATTTTCAAGTACAAAAATATGTTATTAGACTTCTTACGTCTGTGTATTTACAAGTGTAGTTTGGTATAACTGCCTGAGAGGAAGTGCAGGCTGGTTCAACAGTCGAGGACAGCGAGGAGGACACAGAGACACAGCTCTGTGGAGCTGAACGAAATACTCCCAGCTCAGCATTTAGATGTTCCTCAATAACCTTCTCTCACACAACTGTAACACCTTGAATCATATCGTAGCCTCCAGAATGCAATCGGTCCCATTTCCGTCCACCTTCCACCAAAGTGTGCATATTTAGCTGGTTGTGGATTTGGCTGACTTCAGCATCCCTCCTGGGAGAGATAAAGACCAAGTTGTCAGGAAGTGTCCTCTCTGACGGCTCAGCCCCAGGCTGTCAGACAGAGGAGCAATGATGAAGGCAGCCATTCTGGGGCCAGAGCAGGGGCAGTTTGGCTTGTCAGTGGGCTAATGATGCTGGGAAATAATACAATATTGTTCGACAACATAGATGTTAAGCATTGGTTTCTCTCCTCTAACAGATCATCTACATTACTTTTATCACTTTTGACCAGAAACAGTAATTTTCCATTGACTCATTGAGTGCCAGCCGTTTTTATAAAACCGAAAGTGCCTTGTGCCAGCGTTTCTGCCCATTTTGAGTCATTTTTTAAGACCCACAGAATATTTGTGACCTACTATGTCTCTGAAAACACAGAATAGCTCACATGAAAGAAGAGACTCTTTATTTCATCATGAAAAAATGTTTTTACCTTGTTCCATTCTTGTTTTATCAGAGGGAGAGTCGAGGCCACTTTCACCAAAATGACTACATTTTGTCCAGATTCCTTCTGTTTTGCTCTCTAATCACTTTCTACTCCACTTCCTGCCTTGATCTCTGTGGTGTATACCCTCACTTTATGCTCCAACTACTATGCTGCAACTACAAATCCCAGAAGCCTCGACATTACTCACAGGCTGTGTGAGAGCGCTCTTTTGTCCCTGCTACTGAAAAACCACTTTGATGAATTCATACGTCTGTGGCACTCAAACATTGGATTTTAAATGACGTACAAAAATTTGGCTTGATGGGGCTATCAGTAAGGCACTGTGTGTATTGAGAGACACTGAGTTTATTCTGACTGGCTAACTGACAGATTGTCCAAAGTTTTGCCAGAGCTAACTGACTGATTGTAAGAGCAGCTGCAGTGTTCTCCCGTGCTGTCATCCCTCAGGCCAAAACCTTGTGTGTGTGTGTGATTATGCCTGCGTGTGTGTGTGTGTGTGTGTGTGTGTGTGTGTGTGAGTGCATGACAGATTTTGCTTTTGACAAGAGTAAACCCCAGGCTTCCTCTAATCACCTCCACCTCCTTATCGCTCTCTGCTGTGCTGTCAATCACATTGACGTTATTACAGAAGAACTTTCAGTGAAGAGTGTAAATGTCCTCAGTGGGCCTGTTCACGACTAAATTACAGTCGCTCATTAGTCCTGTTTCCATTTAGCTGTCAGGCTAATTTTAAGAAAACTTTTGAAATGTGAATTAGGTGGGTTTTCTTGAAGCGAATAAACTCTGCTGCCCCTATACTACGCATGGCTGTAACCCACCAGTAAACAGATGAAAACGAGAAATAAAACAAGTCGACTCTGCAATTTAATTGATCTAAAAACAAAGGGAGGGAATTTACTCAGTCATCAGTCACACGACTTAAATGTTCTTTACATCAAAACCGATTTGGCAAAGGTGTATCCAAAAAAAAAAAAACACAGAGTAAGCACAAAAAAGTTATGAATGGAAACACGGCTATAGTCTGCTTGTTTGTGCTGTCTCTGTTCAAACTTAACATGTTTAGGAATAAATCGAGCAGCACACACTCCTCCAGACATCCTTCTGATGGCAGTCACACTTGCCCTTCAGACATCCTCTACACAATTGTTTACAGCGAAACACACAACATGCTAACCCACAAGAGTCTTCGACCTGATAACCTCTAACGACAAAGGACACACACAGGCTACAAAATGAGTCCCAAAGTGCACAAAAAAAAGGAGCAGGGTTGTGACCTACATGGTACGACATGGCAGCATTGTTTAGCTATCTGCTGGTCTCTGCTCTTCCCCATACTGATGAAGTACTGTCAGTCTAATGGAGAACGGCTGAGCTAATGGACAGAAAACCATCCTCTAATGTGGATTTTGGTGAATCAGGTATACCCCTGCTGACCCTTGATGCCTTCCCTGCTAAATTCTACTCCTCCTTCCCCTCTTCTTCGCTTCCGCTGCTTTATTTTGCATCCTCTCCTCTTCCATTTATAAATGAATGTGTTTACTGAGAAGAGGAGGAGGAGATGGGGTGGGTGAGGGGGGCAAGGGAGAGGTGAGCAGGGTTTATTTTAATTAGCAATCACCCAGCCCCTCTGTAGATTCAGTCAAAGATTAAAACTCGTTAGGATTGACATTGGCTTCCAAACCCATTAAGCTACTGGTCCCACTGTGGGCTGACAGTTGGAGGAGAGGGAAGCGGGTGGGGGGTCGGGGGGACGGCTTGGTCCAAGGATGGTCAGCGGGAAAGCAAAAAGGTGAAGGCAATTATAGCAGACAAAATAGGAGCACACAGCAGGATCAGCACACAGAAAGTGAGACACTGAAGACACTCACACTTAAAAGATGGAAATATATATATATATATGATATTATTATGTAATCTGATTTGGGAGTGGAGACAGAGTGAGGGGGAGGAGTGCGATGGAGTCAGAGGAACGAGAAAGTGCAGTTTAAGTGGGAACTGTCAGTCAAAATATTTAGAAATGTAGCAGGGACATTAGGAGGAGGACGAGGCAATTACATCCTGTGAATTTCTACATGCAAACACCAACTTTATCTTCAGTAGCACAGGACTGGATGTCAGAAAGCGCTCGCATGGCAGCTCCCATACCATTACAGGTCTCTACTGATGGATTGTGCATTAGCAGGGTATGATTGGCAGGAGGAGCTTTTATAATAGGGCAAGCACCCACCTACACACTACCAAAGAGCCTCGCTGGCAAATACAACAGTGTCTGCAACCTAACTCATTTTTCTTGCACCCTTCCTTTGCCCCTTCCCTTCCTTCCTGTCTTTCATTATTCCTTCCTCATTTGCTTCCCTCAATGATGTAACCAATGTGACAGATAAGCCAAAGTGAGCCACTCCGAGCGCTCCTCCATGTAGGAATCCAGTCGTTTCACATCAGCAATTCTGGCACTTCCAGGAGGAACTAAGGCCCAGGAACCCCGAGAGGATCCCTGATGAGGCAGCGTGTGTCACACATGTCCCGGCACATCAGATGACACGTTAAATCAAGGCTTTTAATTAGTGCCAGTGGCCATTACAGTTCTAGCAGCAGCAAAAATAACTGTCATGTCGAGAAGGTGACTCTGGAATAAACTCCCTCTGACAGGCTCAATTATGAAGGTGATCTCAGTCCTGGAATCAGTTTGGTCTAGTAATTGTAAAAAAATATTTTCTCCATGGGGGCTCTGCATCAATCAGGATGTTTGGGTGTGTTTCTCATGTGGCTTCCAGAACAGCTGATACCCATCACCTCAACACCTCTATCCTGTCTTTCGCTGGTATTTTTTTTGACTGGCTAGGTTATAAACTAGTATGGCTCTGTATGCCAGAGCTTTTAAGATTGCTCATTAAGACCTGGTGTGTGTGTGTGTGTGTGTGTGTGTGTGTGTGTGTGTGTGTGTGTGTGTGTGTGAGTGAGAGAGAAATGAACTGTCCAGATCTATCAGAGGATGAACATTTCTCATAGAGCTGAGCTGCTGCGTGAGACGAGCCAACTAGAGGACGTTCTGCATATCTGTTAAACTGAGTTGAGTAGGAAAGACTTAACAACTTAATGAGTGAATGTTTGCGCTTGTCAAGGGTTGTGTGTGCTTTTGTAAATTTGCACTTGTGTGTGAGTGGTGCATCAAATCATTCAGCTCACTTTTCCAAGAGCGGACATGCAGTTAATCTGAGAGACGGACTTCATTACCTGACCTATCCTCCACATACGGCACCTCCTCTACACACAAACACACCAAACACACTTCTGAAACCAGAGGTGGTACTAGAGTCTGGAGCTAAGTCCAGCCCAATGCTGAACAACAACGGTTTTAGGAGATAACACTTAATAATTAACTGTAATAAACTGGAGTGTGAAAGGGTTAAAGTTGGTATGGTACAGTAGCCACACCCAGAAACATCCCCTTCTTTATGGTCTGTTTGACTCTAAATGGGACCATAATTGACTAAATGAACATCTAGAGTTGAAACTATTGATCGAGATCATAAATTCACATTTACGATGTGTACTGAGTTAATAAATCAAGGGAGAAATAGGAACATTTACTCACAGACTTCCATACAGTCAATAAAATACTGCAGCTCTACTGGCTGTAAGAAAGAATGCAGGTTTAAGGGTTGTTTTTACTATGTGCTCACATTTATGAATAAACTTTTCCTTGCACATATTTCTGAGCTACAGTAGGTTCAGCTAACCTTCACACACTCTTAGCCAAAACAAAAACAAGATCAATTCATTGTTTTCTCCATAAAATGGTAAAAAAAAAAAATGTCCATCACAGTTCCTCAGAGTCTAAGGTGACCTCTACTCATGTCTTGTTTTATCCACTCCACCATACAAAAACACAAACAGATTCAGTTTACTACTGAACTATGATCTGTGCACCAAAATTTGGAACAAATATTTGTTTCTTTACAATATGACTTACATGATTAATAAAAATAAATTGATATATGATTAATTTCCTGTTGACCTCTAAAAACAAAAGCGGTGGTGGCTATCCCTCTACACTGAGCCATTCTTACATGTATGAGTAACTAGAGGCCATGGATTAAAAAAGATAAAATATAAGGGAAATTTGGCAAATTAGGATCTGACAGATAATCTGAGCATGAAGGGAAAAAATAAAGCATCTCATGTCTCAAGCACCACAATGCTAACCACTACTGATTTAGCCCTGAGACAACATTCTGGACTCAGAGCGAGTAGAAGGAAGCATGACAAGGTTAAGATAATAGCTGCACATGCATATGGGAGAGAAGCCATTGTAGGTGTGTGTGTGTGTGTGTGTGCTGGCTCGTGTGTAGGTGATATGATTCCTCTTGAGTGTGGTTTGTGAAGTGGAAGAGGAGATTACTGCAACACGCTTCTATAATTACCTCTCATCTCTCTCAGCCGGTGCTCTTAAACACAACGGGGAATGCCAGGCTGCCACACACACACACACACACGCACACACGCACGCACACACGCACGCACACACGCACGCACGCACACACACGCACACACACACACAGTGGGGCATACTTCAGCACAATGTAGCCGGCTGAGGGGGAGTTATTTCTAGAGGGTTACATTTCACTCAAATGGTGACTGGAGACCACCCACACTGCCTTTAAGCAACACGGGTCAGCTTTGCTTTAAGCACCGTCTCTCTCTCTCTCTCTCTCTCTCTCTCTCTCTCTCTATCTATCTATTTCTCTCTGTAAGTAAGAATAGTGACTCACCTGTAGCTGTCCTTCCCACACAAAAACCCACTTAAGAATCCATTCTCACAAGTCGTGCACTCACATCACACTATAGCATTTACTTTTCCATTTTAGTGGGGATTATGCTGAAAATCATGTCACCTTTTCTCTCTGTCAGACATACATACTGTATAAACTGCACCACTCACTGTCTAAATGCCATAAACACGAGACAAGTAATTTCAGTCATTTCTGCATAGCTTTCGCTGCATCACATCTTCATTACACTGACTCTTATTGGAAAGAGCGGGCCTTAATAACCATACAAACCATCAGGGTTAACTATGTTTTTGGAGTTGACAGCATCTCACAAAGATTAATTAACCATGCAATTCAAAGCTTTGAAAAAGTCATTAAAAAAAATAAGCCAGAGGTAAATTGCTCCGCCACACTGAATGGCTTGGTCCCTCTACTGTCTCTCAAGCACTGTATTAAAAAGACTTCTTGTGGACAGTCAGACACAGGGGACCACTTCAACATGTTGGACTGAGGAGAGGGGACGAGATGAAAGAGGAAAGAAGAGGACATGCTGATGAGTTACAGAAAGTTTCATCTCCTCCACTGTCACATTAACTAATCCTCTGTAATGCATGATCTCATTCTCAGGTGTGTGTTGCACACTAATCTGCAGCTGATTACAGAGCCAAAGTCAAGCTGCTGAAGTGTGTTATGTTGCTGAGAAGCTCTGCAAAAAGCCCAGTGTTTGTCTGACCACCACACACTATGAGGGCCTGCTGCCATGATGAACGATCCCCGCATTAACTCGTAAAGCCTGATGGATGTTTTTGAATTCAGCAGAACAAATTCTTCTTTTTTTAACTTCCAACAATGGACTGCAGAAAAGTGAAGCCGCAGCTTCTTAACTCACCCACACACACACACACACAAATATTCCCAGATACACCCAGCAGAATAAAACCCACACACTGCTGCACACCAACATACTTTCAATGAAACACTTTGCAATTTTCTCTTAATTTAGGATCTATTCAAATTGTGACAGATGCTAATGCGTGGACTTGTGCAAATGAGATTATAGTGTCCCCGTCCAGCCAGAGGCGCACACACACATCTGTCTGGATGGGCAGTGTTTCCCTCTGCAGGCCCGAGATGCGTTCACGCATTAAAGCAGCATTTTATTTAGGCAGCTGGCACTCAGCAGGCAAACGGTGCTCACAGTGAGCTGAGCAGGGAGAGCTGGGAGCTGTAGTGCTGTGGTGACACCTTAAGAGAGGAGCCCTGCCACTCAGTGGACTGATTCACTGTATTATAATCAAACTGATCAATTCTGCATATAGGAACAGTTTTTTTTCCCTATTCAAGTCACAGAGCAGACACCCACAAACCCCAAAAGTGGCTCAGCAGAAAATATCATGTACAGAAGTGATGACACACCAAAGAAGCAGGAGGAATCTGCTCCACAGTTCAGGCATCAGATCTGTAAGACTGATGTTGTCTGATCCCCGCAGCGCCACGCAACAACCAACACAGCGACAATAATAAGATGGTCTCCCATAGCTGATCCAGGGCCAGCAACGATCACACTGCTGTCCTCAAAATGTTGACAAAAACCAGCCATCATCATCACGTTATGCAACCACACTGACATGCAACACCGACATTAAAAAAGATTCAATGTGTATTTTTTTCCAACTAAAAATGGTATTTTTATTTATCCCCTGTAGGATATGTGAATGTCCCACTACTTTGAGCAGCACAGGAATAAAACAGGATAATTATATTACCCTGGAAGCTGGAAAAGCTTATATAAACTTGTCTGTCTACATGTAAACTTGCAGCACAAATAAAAACATGTTAGGGTGTTTTGGTGGGGAGATGAATGGCGGACAGGTTGTGACATGTCACCTGAAGTTAGGTGGCCCCGGCCCTTACATATTGAATCTTTTTTTTTTTACTATGATTTTCTGCATGCAGTCACACAACATGCACCAGTTCACTCACCCGTCAGCTGGTCGTAGGATCCGTCCAGCTCTCTGGAGTCCGACAAGCTTTGGTCACGGTTTTTCGCCTTCATTTTCCCAGTGTGCGCCGGAATGTGGAACTGTGGGGGAAACAGCTGATCTGTTGGCGATTCTCTTTGTGAAAATAACAGTGATTTTTGTTGTTCGCCTTCACGGAGGATGGCTACAAGTACACCACCGCTAGCAAGTCATAATTGATTTGCCATAGAAAACAAAGATGGACACAGAGAGAGAGAGAGCCATGGAAGTTGTTATTTCCCCGCGTGTCTGCTCCTGTGTGCGCTCTCGGCATCCAGGAGCTGAGTGAACCGAGAGAAGCGCGCTTCTGGTCGGCACCCTCACGTGGACTGGCACGCGCACGCGCTTTAGTATACGTACACAAACACACACAAACAGAGAAACAAAAGGAGGAGAAACCCAGATATATAGGATCCATCTCTACATTGCTTCAGTTTGGATACTTTTTGGAGATCATGACAAAAGTGCACAAAATATGACAATGGAGTAAGTAGGAAGTAATTAAAGGAACTGTATGAAATTTATTTTAATTCATCGTAAAATGACCCTGATATGTCACCAGACATTAAGAAATAATGCTCATTTCAAATACTTATTTCACTGACAACAGTAGTCCAGCCAGCATATTCTCATTTAAAAAGCCAAGTTGCAGCCCTCAACTGATGTTGATGTTGTCATGTTGTGTTTTGTTTTGATGCGCAACCCTCCACCTATCTCCCAATCACCAAGTCAGTAGTGTGTCAGCATCCGGAATCTAGAGCTCTGCTCTAGTTAGCACAGCTGCAGCTACGAACGTGTCGGATAAATAATGTCTAACGTTACGAAACCTAAAAGACCTCGTTATGAATCCGAAACACGTCTTGACAAAGTGAAATAAAACAAGGATTTGTATAGGAGATGCCTTTGAAAGATGGAGACGGCTGAAAGCGGACGGGCAGCAGCATTCCCGATCGGCCACTCTCACCTCATACCCCTGCCACCCCGCTCCAGAGCTCCACTCACTGTACCCCAGCCCTCCACGGCTCTCCTCCATCCCATTTTACTCCTTCTAAGTGCCCATGGTGATGCCCAATTTTTTACTCCTTCTAAGTGCCCATGGTGATGCCCAAGGTGGCTGCTTTTCATTCACTGTAACACTTTCCGTTCCTGTTGGATACTGCAGCCTAGCTGGTAACCTTTAGTCTGGGGGAGGTAGAGGGGCGACACCGCTCTACAGTAATTTGAAAGTGATTGCAGTACCAGTTTTGGCCACCATCCTACATACGGTTCCTTTAATGTGTGGTTTGTCAACTGATTCATAGTTAATCAGGAACTCTTATGAAAAAATGGTTAATACTCTGATCCACAGATTCTGAACTATTATCTGAATGATTCATCATTATCCACCATATAGTTCTTGAATTTCAGTTATCAGTTGCCAGGTCGGTTTTTGATTCATACCTCGCTCGATCCTCAGTACCTTGTGTTTCTGTGTATGCCCTAAAATGTAAGCAGCAATACCTATCTGGCTCCATTCATGCAAACTCTCACTTGGTGAATTGGTCGTCAGCCTGCCACTCTGCCATTAATATCACAGCCTCTCTTCCTGATGTTCTCCGCTGAGTCAGAGCCATGTCGGATGTGTACAGAGACATCAGCAGGAGAAACAAGGAGCACACACTGCTGCTGCCAGGCAGAGGTTCTCACTACATCTGATCTATAAATACTCGCTGGCTCTGGGTAGCCTGGCGTCTATCCCTTTTCCTCCTCTCTGTCTCTTTTCCTCATCGCCTCACTCCTGTCCATTTACTACAGTATGACATTTGGTCACAATCTGTCGAGCAATCTGTCTTTGATGCCATATTTTACTATATTATGACAGTGTTTGCAACAATAACACCTTCCATCCCTTCATCCATCCGCTCGTTCATTTATCTCAAGCATGAACAGGTGGAACATTTGTCCGTCTGTGACTGTGTGGTGAAGTTACTCATTTATTTAGATGTTCACACTCTTTTTATCCTCTGCTGAAGGAAGGTTATAAACTGTGTGCTTGGTGCTACATTCCCTCATCACCGAATCAGACGTGTCACGAAAAGGTTGGCCATAAGACCTTGTCTTCAGACGGAGCTGCCTGACGGGTCACATCTGTCACTGAAATAACCATCCAAGTGTGCATCTGTCACATGCAGCAATTCCATAATGCCCACATGCATACACTATATACATGGCATGTAAGACCTTGACCTGCCTGTTGAGTGCGCAGTGTGACACAGAGAGGATGGTTTTGCTGATGAAGGTCTGGATTCTGGAAGAGACAACGTGTTTTAATCTTCTCATTTCATTTTGTTCCACATGAGAGCGATCATTTTCACTATCAAATATGCCGTGACAGACTGCTGATGAAAGTTGGAAGTTTTGTCTTTCACAGAGAAAAGAGGTCAGCTGTGAAAGTCGTGTTGATTACATCAGACTCCAAGGGCCCAGTGTGCTTCAAATTAAGTGCCTGTGGGATCGTCCAGCGGCGCTGTAAGCCCCTTTACCGACACACTTTTTGTAACTTTACAAAACTGTCAATCTGACAAGCGAGTCCACTTCCCAAAGTGGTTAGCCAGGTGTGCACAGTTTTCATTCTTGCCCAAAACTTAACTAAATACTCTGGTTCATAGGCGTGATTAATATTTATCACGTTGACACATTTGGAATCTAATGTAAGCAACATAAATTGTCACAGCTGCATTTCCAAGCAAGAGCCAAAAACTGATTGAAGTGGTCATTGTGTAATTACACAGCATCATTTTGAATTCGCTTGTTCTTCTGCATTTGGCAGGCTGATAACGTGGGTCTGACATTTCTCCTGGGTGAAGCATTAATGACACAGTGGGAGCGTACAAAAATGATTTTGGCCTCGGTACATTAGACCAACTCTGTTCGGTCACATCTCTTGATTATTGTCACTTGCTGTTTTTTAACCCACTAACAACTATAAGATGCATTTAACTGCATGGAAAGGAAAATGCATATGTTCTGAGTTTGTCACACCTCAGAAAAACATGTCATTATCCACCCAGCCAAATTTAAATGCTTAAAAAAAAGCCAAATATAGTAAATTAGGCAAGGCAAGGCAATTTTATTTACATAGCACATTTCAGCAACGGGGTGATTCAAAGTGCTTTACATAAAACATCAGGAATTAAAAGCATCAAAGTATAAAACATTAAAAGCAACAAGACATAAAACTATAAAACACATTATAACTGATAAATGACAAAAATTAATGACCTATAATCCAGTGGGCAGCAAACTGTGGGATTCTCACTCTCCAGCAGTGACTTTATCAGTTGCTTCGTTAAACAAAAACAAGTTAAAAGGTATAAAATCCAAGAATAAAGGTCTTAAGGTCTTCAGTCTCAATTTAAGTAAGAGTTGCAGCTGACCTGCAGTTTTCTGGGAATTTGTTCCAGATATAAGGAGCATAGAAACTGAACGCTGCTTCTCCATGTTTGGTTCTGACTCTGGGGACAGGAAGCAGACCTGAACCAGATGACCTAAGAGGTCTGGATGGTTCATACTGTAGCAGAAGATCAGACAGGTACTTTGACCCCAAACCATTTAGTGCTTTATAAACCAACAGTGACACTTTGAAATCACTTCTTTGCCTGACAGGGAGCCAGTGTAAAGACCTCAGAACTGGAGTGATGTGATCCACTTTCTTGGCCTTGAGGACTTCAGCAGCAGGGTTCTGGTTCAGCTGGGATGATCTGATATCACCAAGTACTTAACAGCCCTGGACAACTGTCAAAGTTTTTAGAGTTAGGGTAAGGATTAGGGTTAGTGGTCCAGGACTATTGTGGTAGTTGTCCAGGGCTGTTAATTACTTGGTGATATCAGATGCAGCTGTCTAGTGGATTTTTTTGGGAGACCTATAAAGACACTGTTGCAATAGTCCAGTCTACTAAAGATAAATGTGTAGGCAAGTCTGAATGAGACATAAGTCCTTTCATCCTTGATATAATCTTAAGGTGATAATAGGCTGACTTTGTAATTGCTTTAATGTGGCTGCTGAAATTTAGGTCTGAGTCCATGACGATACCAATTTCTGGCTTGGTCTGTGGTTTTTAACATTGCTGATTGTAGGTAAGCGCTGGCTCTGAGTCGCTCCTCCTTGGCTCCAAAAACAATTGCCTCAGTTTTGTCTTCCTTTAATTGAAGAAAATTCTGGCACATGCAGTTGTTGATTTGTTTGATACTCTTCCTCAGTGCTTGCAGTGGGCCATAGTCTGGTGATATTGCTATATTGATTTGTGTGTTGTCTCCGTAAATATGGTAACTTGTTTTGTTGCTTTTCATAATCTGAGCCAGTGGAAGTATGTACTGTAGATGTTAAACAGAGGAGGCCCCAGGATTGAGCCTTGAGGAACTCCGCATCTAATATTTGTCCGCTCAGATGTGTAATTACCTATCGACACAAAGTGTCAGGATCTGTCTGTCTGTTTTGGTTAAGTTATCTATTTTTGTCTTGTGCATACATGTGTCTTGTCATTTCCTGTTTTATTTTGAAGTAACTGTGTTTTCCCTCTCGTTTCAGATTCACACTTCCCGCGTCTTGTGATTGTCTGACCCCCCACCTGTCTCCACCTGTTCCCCATCACCTCGTGTATAAATAGTCCAGTCTTCTCTTGTCTCGTTGCATGATCGTCATGTTCCCTGTGTCCGTGTGTTCCTCGCTCCCTCGTTTGCCTTGCATGATTTCCAGCTTCCTTGTATCTCCAGAGGTAATTTTTGTTTGTAGTTTTGATAGCCTTTTCTTTTGATTAAACTAGACGAATCCTCTGTGGAGTTGATCCTAGTTGTACCCTTTAGTTAGTCACCATTTTTGTTAGTCTCCCTTAGTCCACAAGAAGAATCCTCCTTGGAGTAGATCCTTGTGTGTTTTCCCTTTGTTAGTTTATTTTCTGTTTTTTTGGTAATTCCCTCCTCTAGTGTAGAGTTGTAGGTGTCCCTGTTTATTTCCCTAGCTCCCCTTCTCCTAGTTTGCCTTAGCTGTGTTCCTTCCCCACCTAGCGTCCCTCTTAGTTTCCCTCCTGTTACTAGTAGTGTGCTTAGTGCGTACTTTTCATAGCCAACTGAGTCAGTATTTCCCCTTTTTGCTTTCTAGGTAATGTTAATGGTTTTCCCTCTTGGCATTAAGAGTGGCTTTTGATTTTTCCCCAGTAATAGTCGAGTGTAGAGAGAGTAGGGACTCTCTGGGCACGCGCCTCCACCTGTCCGGTGGCGCGTGGCCGTGCTCCACCTCCCCGCTGGAACATTGTGCTCGATTATCTTGCTCACTTGAATAAAGACTTGTGTGAGAACTGTACAACTGTGTATGAGTCGCGCGTCTGGGTTCCTGGCAATGGATCCCTGTCACAAAGTAGTCCCCATCCTTTAAGTAGGACTCAAACCAGTTTAGCACTGTACCAGAAAGTCCCGTCCAGTTTTCCAGTCGGTCTAGTAATATTTTGTGGTCAACTGTGTCAAATGCAGCACTGGGATCTAATACTAAGACTGAAATTCTGCCACTGTGAGTGTTTAAATGTATGTCATTGAAGACCTTAATAAGAGCAGTCTCAGTGCTGTGGTGTGGTCAAAAACCTGATTGGAAGACATCAAAACAGCTTTCAGAATTGTGGCTTTGCTTTCAGAGCAGCAAATGGCCACATGCAGATAGCCCTGGTTCATAGTCTCATTGTAGTGTAGATGCCTACATGGTTGTTTTAGCTGTGATTATCGATATTTAGAAAAGTATAACAGCATAAAGGTACCAAAACACCCTGTATAAAAAGTGAGTTAAGGTCAAGGAGGTAGATGTTCCCCCTGCTTAAGTCTTATTCAAACCCTGCATGCTGCCAATAAACAGAGGGAGGCCCACAATAACCACAGAGCCTGCTTTTTCTGTCATCTATTACCAACAAAATATTTCACAGATACGGACGATTGGATAGTGATTGGATTTCTCAGTGTGGTAAATGAAAGACGACAAGAGAGAGGTGGATTCTAAATGAAGGTGAGGAGGAGTGTGCAAAGAATGAAGTAGAGGGGAGGTGGTGGGGGGATCGATTCGTGGTGAGTTAGAGGATATTTAGTGAGTCAGAGCCAAAACAAAGAGAATCTGCGAGTCTCAGTTGAGAAGTGGTGTCTGTAAACTGTGGGATTAGTATTGGGGTTGGGTCTTAGATAAACCTGGATGTAGCTGTGCGATGACCCAGAGATGACCTTGTCGCCCGGAACAGAAAAGCGATACCGAGCATGATGCCAGCTGGGTAGGGCAGTCTGTTGTTGCTCTATTAGTGAGGTGTTGTTTTCATCCATATTTTCAACACCAGAAAGCATGCAGGGCAGGATAAGGCTCTTTGGATTTGCATTGCTTATGATTCAGGATCATCTCCTACAGTTTACCTCCTCTATCAGCAGTAAAGAGGCTATCGTTGTGTTATTTTTTGACTTGTTCCTGAGCGTCTCTGCAGTCTCATTGATTTGACAGTGGTAACCTATGATCCTGTTCAGTGATAAATCGTCACAAATCCCGGAACACGTCTACCCATGCTAATATTTTCAATTTATAGTGAACTCCTCTCATTTCATAACTCAACATAAAACACAACGTGTCAGTGTGCGTGTGAGCGTAGCTGCACATTGCAGTTTAAAACGTTCAAATCAAGCATGTAATCCCAGTCTACCCACAGATTATTTACAGCTACTCAGAAGCTCAAACAGACACTCGGGCATGCAGGTTATGTTGTTGGTGTCTGCAGGTAAAAAGTGGAAAAGTGGGAGAGGAGAATAAGATGAAATGTGAGGGGGGTGGACTCATCAAACTATTGAGATGCAGCCTCTGGCTCTCACTGCAACCCCAAGGTTAGTCCCCGTCCTTGGCAGCTCTCACACAAGCCAAACTGCACTGTGAATATTAATAGCACAAACTGGGATTCCCAAACTAAGGTGTGGCTGCTGGCACAACTCAGTGAAAGTGATGACAGCCAGAATCAAGTCAGCATGTCTCATACTGCACTGTGACAGCAAAGCAATGCATGCAGTTTTCCATGTAAAGCTTCACGTTCAATATTTGCAGTTTCTGCAGGATCACGGGAAGAAAGGAGGGGAAACAATTCTTTGCCAGAACAATTGTGCTCCTCGGCAGAAAATATGGAATAAGAAGGATTATGTTAGACAAACCTGTCACTGATGGTATGTCAAAGCCTCGAGCTTCCTGAAAGCAGAAAGACAACCCTCCTTGTTAAGCTGTATTAAAAAGCTCTTCAAACATCCCAATGACACTTCCTTTCATTATTCAGCACGGCCTGCGACCTCCAGCACGGGGCTGTCAGCTCGCTCTCAGTCAGATTGCCAACACTGGCTGAGTGACTGATTGATGATGTCCAGTGAGACTCCGACAAGCATCACACACAAGCATCCAGCATCACATTAACAAGACATACAACAAATACAGTAAAAAAAAAACAACACATGATCCACACCCCTGTCAATTTGAATACATTTTACAGTTTGCCCTTCAGTAGCATTGTTCCAAACAATTTATACTGCATTTAAAGTGTTTTAGACTATGTATCTGTTGGTATAGTACCTTTTGCTGCTTATATTATATGCAAGAGAAAGAAAACATGTAGCAAAACGACCCACTGAAAGTCTTAATTTTGGAACAATCTACTTCTTATATGTCCAAAAGCACAACTTGGGCTCAAAATCATTGTAATTCTACTTAATTTATTGGTTTTCATAACCACTTTATAAGCCAACTGAAAACAAATCTCAAAGGACAAAACAAAACAAAGTGCTTTCATTTTCTATTTTTTAATCCTACCTTGTTTATCGATACCAACATATCGTAATTTCCAGACGTATTCTCAATTGCCCACATTGAGACCATTTCTTCCAGGACAAATATAATTTGTCATCTAATTTTCTCTACCAAACTCTCATTTAATTAAACCATATGTCGTAAGTATTGGCTAATGAAAAGGTACTTGGTGTACACTGAGAATAAAATCTCTACACTGCATCAGACCACTGTTTATCTGCAGGGAGTCTTCTGAACCCATAGACTTCACTTTGTTATATACAGTTTTAATAATGCTGGCTCCATTCTACTGCATACTGTCACCTGAATTTTAAAAGAATTATAGTTCCTCCTCGCTCTCTTTCTTTTAGCGGTTTACTCGTTTATTTAAACCTACCACTATCAGTTCAGTCAGTTTCCATCAAATCCGCTGTAACCCTAATCCAAAGTGACTGTCCACTCTCGCTCCCCGCCTATCCTCCACCATACTCTGATTGTCTTTTCCCTCTGTATCGCCATCTCTCAGAGACCTCCGTCCCCTCCTGTGAGCCAGAGATATGCAATGACGCCATGCAGGGCAGAAAGTGTGCGACCCCCAGAGCACACAGACAGATCCCACTTGACTGAAATTGTCTTTATTTGGTTTTGTGCTGCTGTCTCAGGAAAAGAAAGGTAAACCCTGACCCCCCTCAGGCATGTTTGCTGTCTCTGCGAGCATTTAAAACCTGTGATGGCTTTTGACACATGTCAGCTGGGGTATCAACGTCACCTTTCACCTCAGGGATGGCACCCACAAGACAGAGTGGCACATGCACACAATCATGCCATAAGTTGCCATCTGGGTAGTGAATCTGTGACGGTGTGGGTGTCCTTGAATTATAACCTCCCCTGTCTCCGTCTGTCTCACTCTAATGTATACAGCTCGAGAGAGAGAGGGAGAGAGAGCAGCCAAATAATGTTGCATCTCTTTATATTTACTGGCCTGGAGGAAAGAAAACCAAGCAGAATGGAAACCTGAATGAATTACTCATGAGTGTAAAGTGTGTTTTCTCTGTCTGTCTCTGACTCTTTTCATTTTCATTTGTTGTACCCTCTTCATTCCTGCCGTGTGTCCTTGAGGAACGTGTCCCAGACATGTCCTCTCTGTCCAGACAGTGGACTCATTTCTGAGGAAAGGTAGACAAACAGACTCAATCACACACACACAGAGTCAAAATTGGAGCATATTACCCAGAGGTGCCCTCTATGATTGTTAATCAACAGACAATTTGTGTCAACATAAATCATCCATCTGTTATGTGCCACTTTTAAATACAGTCTGACAGCGAAAGGCTCAAAGTGGGACGTGAAAGCCTCTTTATGTGCTGGTGGTAAGTTTATAGAAGCAACATAAAACTGCTGTATTAGTGCCTCTTCCTTGTACCCTGCAATTCTGTCTCCTCAAAATGTCATTTATAAACTGGTGAATGTTTTTTGCCAAACCTAATTGCTGCTGGGATTATGTTCACTGGCAGCGTTTCTGGCCCAGGAAGCGTCACATTCATTTACAAAGCTCAGGACTTTGGAGCTTCTGTATGGTTATGTTTATGTTAATGAGGTTTGAGTTTAGGTTTTTAAACACTTTGTAAATACTTAACCAAGTGCCACCTCCAGGTACGAAAAGAGAAGCTAATGTGGAGGTGCCTTTTCTCATCGAATCTAGTTTCAACTCTTCTTCAACACAGTATTATATTCATTTAGTAAATTATGGTCCTATTTAGAGCAAACAGACCATACAGCTTTAGGACATGGCGACTTTTTGACTGGCATTGTCTGGGAGTTGTTATTGTCAAACTTATTTTAGTTTTTGAGAGTTAATTGTAACATTTTGATTGTTGAAAAGGGTCACCAATCACCACTTCTGGTTAAAAACCGAGGCTACGTCCACTTCTTATATACAGTCCATGGTCACCCTGTCTTTTTCTCTACTTGTTTCCTGTTATCTCTGCACTGTCTTTCTAACAAAAGGCAAAAGATACTCAAAAACACTAAAAAAAGAACTGTAATTGCCAAAAGGGTGGATAAAAAGGGAAAGAGTGCTGACAACACTACAACGTTTTTGTACAGAGAAGAACACCACGTACCTCCACCTGTTTTTCCTTCTTCGATTTCTCTTATTCAAGAGTCACATTGTGTAAAAGACACATGCATTCACGTGTACATTCACACACACACACACACACACACACACACACACCTCCAGTGCCAGCCCTGGGTAATGAAGAGTGCTGTTTAGTGAACCATGAGGCTGTTGTTTACGCTACAAACCATAAACCTCAAATTGACTTGCTTATCGGATACCTGATTGTATTGTTCTCGATCCAGTCGTCCCAGATGAGAGCCCCATTGAAATTCAAAAAGATAATATACACAATTGGAAACACATGAACATTGCTTTTTAAATCACCAACCAATGTTTCCCAGAAGGGTATAATAGTCGATTTTAAAAGTGAATTATCATTGACGTGTAATGGGCATCGGCTTAGAGGTAACACAACCCCTCATGTTGGTGTGTGTGTGTGTGTGTGTGTGTGTGTGTGTGTCCTCCCATCACTGTAAAGCAACCTGAGATTGTGTACTGAAGCAATGGCAGCAACCAAGAGAGCAGAATGCAGTTTAAGTGCTCCACGTGCCCATGAAAGCCGATATGGTCACCAGTGGAGAGAATCAAAAGAAAGCATATTCAGCTATTTTTTTCAAAACTATCATTAATTCGAAGGTGAATCCCATTCTCATCACATCCTTCATCTCGACCTCTTTTCTATCCAATATCCTTTCACAACAATCTCATTATCACTTCCTATATCCCTGATGTGTCATTGATCTGCCAGCGTAATGAATTGTCATAACTTTCCATAAACCTCTGTCATTTTTCATCAGTGTGCCACCAGTGCAAACAGCCTGAATGTGTTGGACAAACACTTACAATAACAGATGGTCCTAGGTTGGGTGAGGACTGCTAAATGGCCAACAGTACGAGGGGAAAAGCCCATAAAATCACCCCCTGATGTATCGCTGGGGTGTGCTTAGCAGAGGCAGACGCACACAAATCTTAAAGGGGGGGGGGGCAACTCAGAGATGGATGGAGAACTGAGACGGGTGAGTACATGCAGGATATGATGGAGAGAGAAAACAGGAAATGTCCCGATCAGACAGATGGATGGAGTCTGGCGGCCCGAGAATGTCCCAGCCTCTGTACCCCGAAATGTGTTGTCCCATTAATGTTGCCGGAGGGTTGTTTTCATGCTGCAATAAGAGATGTATCACTGATACTAATTGTAATGGAGGGGGAGGGTTCCCCTCTCCTCTTGTCTCCATACTGTGACAGACAGGAACAGCAGCAGGCATCTGGTTCCCCACATGATGATTCCCTATCTCATGATGCTCTTAAGAGCGTTGCTCTTTTTTTATCAGGATGCTCTTTACAACACTCACCACATAAAACCCATTGTCAATCTAATTACTTGGACCATCTGTAAAGTGGTTGTGTGATCACTGTGCTACAATACCAGTGGGGAATGAACAAATGAGATGAATGGGAGCTGCAGATATTAGATCTGAATGTGAGGTATATTAGATAAGTCTGACCGCAGCAAGCTGCATCAACACTCTTATCCGGAATATTTTTCCCGCAAGTGTCCAATCCAGCGACACAGATAATGCTCTGAGTGCACCGTTTCAAATGCTTCGTATCAAATCAGTCCGTGGTTTGTGCACGTTTGTGTTTGTGAACGTGCATGTGTGTCCTAGGGGTCTTGAATAAGTAATGCAGAGGCGCCTAATGAAAGATAATGTCTAGTTAATGATCTGTCAAAATGAAGTGTTTGCTCATTGAGGAAGGGATCATCCCAGGCTTTAATTTCCACCCTGTGACTCATATTGGAGGATATTACTTCTTTGTAGACAAAGTATACACACACACACACATTCACATGTAGCGCACAAGTATACAAACACATGCACACACACACAGACACACAAACAAAAAATACAAAAGCGGAGTGCATTGTGCTCCGACTGTGCCAGTGAATGTGCCGGTTTGTTTGTGTATATACTAAGAAGTGCTGAAGCTCTCATCAGCCACTTCAGCTGCCTGCGGATTAACAGAGGAGATGGAAACAGAAACACAACAGTCAAGCCACCCATAAATGGCCATCTAGCCAACAGCTATGGAGGGAGGATTAGCCTCTGCTTTATTCGCCACACAACGTTGTCAGGAAGAGCTCTCAGCGCTAATCTTGGTGACAGCTTTCCTGCTCAGTGTGGACGAGCCGCTACAGAATCATGCTGAATACTTGAGGTGATGAGTGTTGATGTGGTTTACCGTAAAAAGATGGGGCTTGAACCAAAATGATGCACATTCAGGAAAGAGAAGTGATTGGGTCTGTGAATGAAAGTTAAAGCGTACACACACATGCACACACACACACACACACACACACACACACACACACACACACACACAGACTGAATGAAGAAGGGGAAAAGGATTGCAGATAAAGAGGTCAAACACAAGTCAAGGCACCAGAGAGAAACAGAAAAGGAGTCTTTGTAAATGTGACTCAACATGGGAAGAGACTGAGCATGTCTGTCTGTTTGTGTGGATGAGCATCATGAGCTGCTTGAATTTATAAATAATCGATTAGGTGATCAGCAGAAACTTAATCTGTAAGGAGCTTCAATTTCAATCTGGTAAAAAAGGGAAATGTTTGGGGTTTTGGACAATGGGGGACACTGAAAGATGTTATCTTGGGCCTTCTGACCTTTTGATGGACACTTTTCACAGTTCATTCCATATTTTATACATTCAACGATTAATAAAAGTGATAATCGGAGAAATCAATGACACAACATTTAAACTTCTTGATAAAAAGAATGCAAGCACCAAAAAGACAACGGGTTGACACTGTAAAAGACTGTCTTGTAGATTAACAGGACAGAAATAAGAAGACAGGAAGCAACAAGAGAGACTCCTGTGATTCACTGCTAATGAATATAAAACCTCAGGTATTTTCTCTGTGTATCTCTGAAAAACAGCTAACAGACTGGGGCTAACAGACAGGCGTACCATCCATCCACTTCTACTTGACTCCCCTTTGTTGTACTTTCAACAGCAGCAGTATCATTTCTTTTCCAACAGCCCTACAGTGGCATATGTCATGCACTTGTAAAGACAAAACCCGAGGCAGCAGCTGTTATTTTACTGCCTGTGAGAGGATGCAAGGTGTGTTTCATTTTTCACAACCTACTGTAGGTTATCTAAGCTTTACCTCCACCCACAGAGGAAGCCACATGTGAAGCAGTAAGAATAAACTACCAACCATTTAGTTACTCATTATGCCAGTGCACACACAGTAAAAGCACTGACACTTGAAGCCCTTCAGGGTATTAAATCATCGCAGCATATTTATTGTGATGGTTAAGACACATGATGCAAACCTTAACCACAAACCTGGGCTTGATGAACACAGGACGGTCAACTTCAAATTATTTCAGTATGAGCTTAAATAAACCTCCACATGTCCCTGTCTCTTTCAGTGGAAACCCATATCTCTTCCTACCTCCACCACATTTATCCAAACTAGTGTGCAATGTAATCATGTGCTGTGCCATCCATAAAGCCTCCATCTCTGTGTGTCATCCCAGACTGGTCGACACTATTATAAACTAGTTAAGTGTCATCTCTCTAATTTATGCAAGTTTTGTCATGTAAGCAACACTAGGCAATGAAAATAGATTCACCATGTATTGTCTGAATGCAAGCAAACGTCTGTCCCAAGGCTTCCATCTGCCCTAAATGTCAACTGACTACGTGTGTGTGTGTGTGTGTGTGTGTGTGTGTGTGTGTGTGTGTGTGTTCTGGTTTATAATGTCCAACAAAGCAGATCATTCGTCATCTTACTGGTGCTCACAAATCCACGGCTAGTTGACAGGTTCTACTTCACTTTAAAGAGCTAAACTTCAATGGAAATATTTTAATAGGTGCTAAATGAATCAAGATCCATATTTCAATAATCGGTCCTTTGCTTTTTTCTCATTTCTAGCCTCTCACAGAGGAATCCCAGCAGATAATCAGCATTTGACCGAACACTCCCTGTAGAGAGGAGAGCAGCGGCACAGCCGAGCTGTCTTTCAGGCCTCCTGCTGTTTCCTCACACAGGACAGAGTTATCATCAAACAGGGATGCTTCACTGGAGCTCACCTCCAGCTTTAGTGCCACATGGCCACACAGATTGAAGAGCAGGTCAGTCAGGTTTGGCTCAGATGTACATGGTGGCCCCCATTGTGTGGAGTCAATCAAAATAGAGGAAGACAAGATGGATATTAGTGACTGAGGTGCAACAATGTACAGCACAAAAAGTCAGCCCCAAATAAAGGAATTTGTTAAATGATGTATGTTCTTGTATAGGAGGAATACATACTCATACAGAATATTAATAATGCAATGCACAGTGTATTTGATTCCTGGTTTTGAACACATATGGGCAAAGACAGACCTGCAGGATAGTATGGAATATTTCCTTATATTTAATCACCTGCTGGCTCACATAATTGGGCAAAGCTCTGAAGAGTGACTTCCATTTCTGACAGTGTGACTGGCTTAGTAAAATCAAAACAACAAGTCACAGCAGATTTAGCAAACATAATGAACTCGGAGGCATATTTAGATACAATTAAGGAGCAGGGACAGTAAGGAAGGAAACCATCACAACAGTGGCTATCCAAGCTAATAAACTGTCAAAGCTCACACACTCGCTAATTCACCGTTAGCAGGCTGAACAGGTGATCTAGAAGTGCTGGCCAAGAACTGCACCTCTTTTCTAGCTGCACGAAATTGGCAAAGGATCTTTAACAAGGCGAGGGCGCTCCCATCATCATTAGCATGTTCCTCAGGTCTGTCTTAACTTTGTATAAAGTAAATCACTGAGCTGAGCCGTTATAAAAAAAAACCACACACACACAGATGGTGACAATTGTCAACCAGCAGACAAAAAGAAAATGTCACAAAGCATCAGAGGCAGCGTCAGTCACAAAATGAGACAGAGTGGATGGCTGAACACAGCTCTGTTACCATCGGGCAAGAGGTCGAGCTGCCACACAAGCTGACACAGATGGCACAGTCAGTACACAAACACACTCACGAACATACTCAGACACACAGTTTCACTGTTTTGCTCTTGCCAAAGGTAAAAGAACAATAATTTGACTAATTTCAGACTAATGATGTCTGGACTTTGGAAAAGTACAGACACACACTCACACACAGTAATGAGATTCAGACTTATTATGAGTCAAAGCAGCCATTAGGCAGGGATTTGTAGGACCAGGGTTGGGAGAGAGGGGCGGTCTTCACAATCAATACACCGATGCTGCTGCACTGCCTACCATTAGTTGCAGATATTTATGTCTGATTGGAGTAACAAAGCTGAGGCCATTAGTTCTCATAATGCAGATGCAAGAGCACCCCTTGCAGAGCAACGTCCAAGTCAACGATCTACAGAGAAGTGGAAAAGAGTGTAATTAAAGATCCAAACTATCTGGGAATATGAATTAAACAGTGCACAGCCCATACATCATCATCCTGCAGTAGACTGTAAAGAAATCCAAGAATGAAAAAATATTCACCCAGAAAATATATTGAAACATGCAAAAAAAAAAAAAAATAAAAAAGGGACAAAGTGCCATCATTCCAGACTGCACAGCATGGCCCTGATGCCCCAAACAAAGATAACACCAAGCTCTTTTTATGCATGGCCCACAGCAATGGAGACAGCCAGTGGACCATCAGCATCACCTCTGGATCTGGTTGTTACATATCTTAGAAATGGAGACTGCAGCCAAGCCTGGCAGGGATCTCACAAAGCCCTACATTGGTTGTTTCATGGTTGAATGCCTTCGGGAAAGATAAAAATAAAATCAAAAACCACCAACCTGAAGGATCTGATATCAGATTTCTGACAGAAGCAACAAGAAGGGAAAAGAGGAGAGACGTAAAGGACAGAGAGAGAGAGAGAGAAGCAAAAGCAGAAGAAGTGGTGTGATTGGAGAGTAAGCAAAGCTCATGGCTGGTGGTGACAGGTAATCACTCACACACAATATGCATTGACAGCGCAAGAAACGTGTCAGAAAAGATCCCCCACGCAGACAAGCCACAGCACTCAAAATGACACATTCACACAGGCATTCCCACACAAGACAATCATCAGCGATTGTAAATTACAGACATGAAATATGAGGCGAGGGAAACAGCAACTTTTCCCTCAGAAATGATTTGTTAATACTCAGAAGATCCTGGGGGTTTAAAGCCTCTGGCTTATGTTCTGGATTATGGCTTGCTGGTTCTATATTTAGTAAATATTGATGAGTCAGGTTCAATCTCACCCACGTTGAACGGTTTGAGGCAAGCCAGGCTGAGCTGCTGTGTATCGATATTCACAGCTAGGCAGGCCTTCCACTCTTAGATTCAACGTGCTTACTCATTGCGTTTGCGTCGCACAGAGCCAACGAACCCAGCGAGTGCACAGTGCCCTCAGCAGAGAGGCAGATGTGCCATCCAGAAGATGAATCTACTCCACAAATAAATCAGACCTTCATAGAGTTCCCTCCAGAGGATTACATTTGCTAGGGCACACCTGCGCACTTACACATACAGTACAGTACTTAGCTATCGCACACACCTAATGTCCAAGCACACATGTAATCAGGAGCGTTCATGCACATGCAATCACAAGCACACAGTTGCAGTCATTACATAATGAAAGCTGCCCTTCTAATCCCAAAGTGTTTGGAGGTCTTCACCCTCAAACTCAGCAACAGAAAAACAAGTAATGAGGGGAGAAAGGGATTAGATTTTCTAATCTAACAAGAAATCAGCCATGAAGGTGTATAGTTTAATCCTCTGCCTGTGTCTGAGGGCAGGGCACAACTACTCCCCTGCTTGCAATGAAGCTGAAGGTCAAACTCAAAACAGCATGTAACAATGGAGCGGTGCCATGAGCAGAACTGAAAGATATGCATCTAAGAACAGCTTCATCAGACCTTAACCTGGACAATACTTTTTTTTATTGTACTATCACACAAAGTATGCATTCCAATGCCCATAATACTATTTAGTATGCCAGAAAAATAATATGTAATATGTCTCAATGAATAATATATGCAAAATGCTAAAAATACCTAGATATCCAACTACATCCGGTCACATTATGCAGTATGTCCAAAGTGTACACATACTGCATGCAACAGTGAATCCTTTGTAAGAGTAGTACTAAAAGTATGTGCTAAAATAAAATGAAAAGGTATGCTATTAGAAATGTAACCCATGTCTACAGGCAGTCTAAAGAGTCTAAACGGTTTCCATAATGGCTCCAAATACACAAGATGAGAAGTCTGCTGTCCATTTAAATGGGCATAACGTACAGACATTATCTCCACAGGCTCCAATAATGGCAAAAAGTTATGTGAAGCTTCAAATCCTACATACTTTCTCACCTTTGCACTCCATGGATATGATGTGGTTGTTGGACTGCTGGAATCAGAAAGCTTCAAAAATTGACAGATGCAGCCCCTTAATTCAGACGTCTGAAAGATATGGGGTGAGGAAGTGTTAGACGCTGTTCGACAGTCCAACAAGCACATATCACTGCAGCAGACCAACTCCTTAAAAGGCGTATTTCTCTTGTCTGGCTAGAATTTTTCTGAGACAGAAACATCATTTAGCAAATGTCTGGTAGGTTATTCATACTAATAAGAGGTATAAATCTGTGAGAATGTAAACAATGAGTGAAAGCAGTAGTGTTTAATCATAGCTGAGCTAATGATTCTGCAGTGGGGCTTTGCTGCAATTTATATTTATTCCCCTGGCTGTAAGTGGTCTGGCTGCTGTCTGAATATTTCAGTGATTGACAGGAAAATAATGGAACTAATTTTAGGATATGTTGAGGTGACCAACCAGTTCAGAGCTTTCACATTTAAGATTCTGCATTGGTGTAACACTAAACTAATTAAAAAAGAAAGACACAAAATAAGAGGACTTTAACAAATGATACTGGTAATGCAGAGCCACAAATACCAAAAGGCAAGACCTCCTAATTGAGTTAGTTTAATCTAAAGCCAGACAGCATTCTCTTTGGCGCTGACCCTGGGTCTGATATTAACAGACAGCGGAGCAGACGGCGAGAACAGAAGAATTGGAATGAGCGAATGAAAGGGAATAGTGATACAATGCAGGGACCAGGAGAGGGGAGAGGGATTGGAAAAGAGCTGAAGGTAAAGGAGCACATCAGGAGGAATTAGAGGGTAAAACCTGTGGTTATGAATGAGTGACGGACCAAAGAAAAGGAACACAAAAGAGGAAGAGATGACTTTCTGCTACATTTCACACAAGACAAGCTTGAATGGCAGAGGAGAGCAAGATGAAATATTTGCTTTGTATTTACTTCCAACAGGTTTGGCATCACTTTGCATCATTGTGTTTTTGCACTTGGGATGGTCTCTTTCACACTGCATGATTTTACAAAAATGCTTCCACAAACAAAAGATGGAGGAGTCATGGCCAGATACATGGCGTGGCAGCAATGCAGATTTGCAGTCAGAACGTCCTCACCAGTATCATGGCATTGAAAAAAACTGAATTATTCCAACCAATGAGACAATGAGAGACAATGAGGAGAGAGCACAAAGCCCATCGTCTATCAGAGCAAAGATAAAGTCTTTGCTAAAAGGAGCTGGGAGAGTGAATACTGGGCTTACATTTGTCAGAAACATAACCAATAGCAGCCCAATGACAGTACGTAATACACAAGAACAAGCATATCAACTCAAGAACAAGCACCTTTAACTTGGTATCAACTGTGTGGCATGTTTTGATCTGCTTCCTGGCAGGATCAGCCAATCAGCTCACTTGATACTTGAGGTGTTTTCTACATAAATCCACAGAGAGGTTTACACATAGCCAGTATTTAGAGTTAATAAACTTCCCTCCATCCTCACTAAGATAACCAAACCCCTCATCGGTCTCTGCCTTCCTTATTCCACTAAACTGCTGCCATCCTGGAGTGGAAGTCCACCGTCCTGTGACCATCAACAGTTCTCCTCTCACCCCTCCTCCTCCTCCTCCTCCTCCTCCCCTGGGAAGCCTGTAGAGTGGAGGCTTCCCTCTCCTCTTGATAAACGAGCTGCAGGAGAGGGAAGCTACTTGCCGTGCGGAGGAGAGACGGCTATTATACACAGAGAGAATGGGGTCGTGGATGAAGGAGAGTGGAATGAGGGAACAGACAGCAGCTGCTTACACAGATGAGAGTGGTGGCTGGTCACTGGCCTGTGAAATATGGAAAAAGAGAAATGGCTGTGGTTTGTCGAGGCTGGAGCTCCGCTAGTCCAGATCTGTACAGATAAAGAGAATCATCTCGTCTCCCGCTGTTACTCCAACTTTCTTTGTAAACTGGAGAATTGTGGGAGCAGAAAAGTGATGCTGAGGCAGGTATCAGTGTTTCCTAATGAGGAGTTATATAGAGTCTTTTCTTCTTGTCCTGCTGACTGTTGTTGCCAAATCTTTTTATAAGTTTGAAACACAGTAGAGCTCTTCTTCCCTGTCAAAACATGATGCATAAATCCTGCAACGGCAATTTCCATTGATAAGATTATCTCATGTGAAACTAAAGACTCAGCAGTCAGCATTAGTACATCTACCGTATAGATTGCGGTTCTAAGTCGACATAAAAACACAATATATTTAAAAGACTGGAAAGGAATCTAAATTGTTTCTGGCACTGTTTGCACAGAGGCATCAAAATTCAAGTAAATGCCACCAGCAAAACATTCAGTCAACAACTTAATGTCCACTTGAGCTATTAGAACCAGTAGCTCTTGTTCCTCTGGGATGTCTGGCAGTCTGCAGGGCAAACCTGCTAAGTTGTCAATCATGCAGCCACCTGACCGATCTGCCAGCTCCCAATGGCCTGGAGGAAAATAAGTGCTCATTTCCTCTCCCCCTCTTCAGAGCTAAAATGGCATGGCGGAGGTACAGAGGCGCATGGTGGAGCCATTTACAGATGGCATTTACTCACTAAATGTGCTCACTGGCCTTTGGATAATGCACATTCACTGAATTTCTCAGTCCCTTTTTTTCTATGAGAAATGGGACTAATTTATCAGAATTCTTTGTAGCATAGTGGTGGAATAAATCGTTGTTCCTCAGATATAGTTGCAAAAAGGCCACTCATATTATTCACTTTCCCTCTCGTTCCCACTCCTTAGTTTAGCACCTTTCCGCTGCCCTGCTGTGGCCTGAGAAAGTGTGTGAAGACTCAACCACAGGTTTGTATCGATCGCTCTCACAAGGCTGTCTCACGTATAGAGATGATGTAAGACTTTCTTTGTGCACACAGTCCATGTGGTTGCAGATAACTGTGTGATCTGCTGTGTATGTTTACATACCATGTGTGTTTGGACACGCATGAGTGTGTAGTAGTCAATAGAGTGAAGACTACAAAGCTCAAGCCCCGGGGCACAAATACAGGACTTAATCAATAACCACTACGCAGCCACAGGATGAAGATCTTAACCATTAACAATCAATTTCAATCCTCTCCCTCTCAACCATGTATAAGCCATGTGCATCCAATATAGTGTTCATAGTGACTCTCAGTTACTGATTTATGACCTTTGAATTTTCGGCTTTCTTAGCCTTTAGCAGAGGAAGCACAGAAAGAGATGAGAGATATATTCCTTTGAAATATGATGGTTGAACTGAGAGGAAAGAGAGGAGCATTTTGGATTCAAATGCAGGCTGCAGAAAATGAGCAAAAGAATAAAGAAAAGGGAATTCTGATGAGATTAGGGAATGAGAGAAAGAATAAGACAGTGGCTAAGAAAAGTTGTAAAAGAACAGGAAAAAGGGGCACATGAGGAGAATGGAATAAAAAAATGTTTTGTTTCATCTCATCTCGGTGCACACAGAAACAAAGAGAGCGACAAACACATTGTCAGCCAGTGATCTTAGGGGGAAGGAAAATTGGACATGAAAGTATTCTTAGTGAAGCTTCTTCTTATTGTGTTCGAGAGAGGATTCAACAAAGGAAGCAAGCCGTGGTCTCCTGACTCAAAGTAAAGGATGAGAGGATGTTTGTGCCACTAGTACACAGTAATCATCTCTAATTATTTTTGGCAAAGCTCAAATCCCTCCAATCACACTGGGACTTATAGCTACACTTGTCAAACTCTGCACGAATGGGACCAACTTGATTGAAAATGGAGAGTTATCATTTGAATTTATCACAAAAGGGTAAATATCCTAAAGGCTTTTTCAGACAAACATACTCTTATTACACTGACATACTGTCCCCATGGACGTATTATCAGAGCTGGGACTGTGATAGATAATAATCCAAAGATGAAGATGTTTTGATGTTCTGATGGGTTTCTATTCTGGTGTACTGTACAGACAGCAGGGTTTCGCATGCCAGCACATACACTAAGACACACACTCAGATTTCGATTAAGTGTATCATGTGAGCAACCAGTGAAGTGACTCTACAGGTCGGCCTCCTGGGAAAGCCTTTGTGCTGTGTACTACAGCCATAAAGCTTCTGACTCACTGTGAAACTGAAGCTGTTGTTAACATGGAGGTCAGTGAATATCAGTCCCGATTCATACTATGCATGTGTAAATATACGCCAAAATCTATTTTTTCAAAACAGCTAAACACAGGTGTCATTCAATGAAATATGCATGCTGTAATATGCACTGTATGTCCTGTGAGTGGATTTTTTTATGTCGATAGACTGTTTAAACTGAATGATGCATGCACGCACACCTGAAATTTAATAATTGTATTTTTATTGAAAGTTCAGTTTCTAAACAAGCCTAACACAAAACATCTAAATTGCTTTGGCTATTTCATGTATCAATATATTAAATTTTAATACATGCACATATGGATCGAGACGACAGCAACAACTCTGTTTGATCAGTAACTGCCGTAAAATGCTTTGATAGGCAGGCGAGCGGATCTAGACACGTATTGCACATGCACAGTACAAATCAGGTTTTCGGTACGGATCGGGTAGTGACACTCCTTATGCTGCAGTTTACAAATTCTTTCACAAACAGTGACATCACTGTCCACCTTCAGTGTTGGCCAATAAAAATGGTTGTGACCCCAAATGCCTGTTTGTGTGTGAAAGAATGCATCAAACTGTGTATTTGTCTGTTCTAATGTAAGCATGCTAGCTCACTAGCTTATCACTCACAGTAATTCAATCATGACTTTGCAGGACGCCTGTTAAGCTACCATTTCCTGTTTTTTTTTTCCACAATAAAGGGAACATTAGAAGACTTAAGTGAGTTTCATGCAAGGTTAGCTTAACATTGTCAAGGGGAAAAAGAAAAAGTGGACCGCCTGACATGACTCATGCTGCAATGATGGAATTATTGCTGTGAAAAAGAAATATTATACTATATTTATCAAGATAAATTTGTGTGAGATTGAATGTTGAACAGAGCAGAACTTTAAAATAAAAGCCTGTCTATTCCAAATAAATGCCTTGGTTTCTTTGCCACTGAGGTAAAGATGCATTGTAAGTGTTTTGATGGAAAAATCACAGTAATGTCCTATTAGGAGAAAATATATTGTTTCTCTTCATTTTCTGTATCATTCGTTTCTGTATTTTTTGAGAACACTTGTGCATACTGAAGCTTTGGATTGATTTTCCCTGCAGTGTTTACGACACAATTTCATGTCCCTGTCCTTAAAGTGTGGGTTTTATATTTCATAAGAAAGCTGGACTGGCATGGAGTGTAATGTGTGGAAAAAAGTAGGAACATCAATATTTCAACCTTCTTCATGCAAAGTGAATTACTCAGACGCTTCAAAAATTACAAAAGAACATACTGTTTTTTCCCATACTGCAGGTTTTCAGCTTAGTTTTATCCCTGATATGAAAAGCAGGCAACACAACAAGGCCTGGCGTATAAATAGACTGCAGTAGAACAACCTTTTCTGCAGCGTTCCCTCTCTATCCATTCCCTGCTCTTACTTACAACATGCACGTTGTGGTTGTGTCTAAATACCTAATCATCTCATGGGATTTTGTGCTGAATTTTAATGGTTATCCTGTAAGGCCAGAACACATCTACAAGAGATGTTAACTGAATATAGCATAAAATATGCAACTCATCAGCTGAACTGATGGACAGCGTTGCTCTCTCTCTTCTCTCTCACCACAGCTCTTGGCTAACGTAGCCTGACAAGACCTCCTCCCACAGCATTTACTCTGCGTTGGACTCACTCTGGAAACACATGAAAGTTTAAAATAGAGTGGTTAGTAATGGAGTAAGAGCTAGGAACTGCTGCAGCTTAGTTTTTCCAAGAGCATAAAATTATGTAAAGCTGAATTTTTGCGTGCTAAGTACTTTCAACCTGAGGGTCTGACATCTACTTTTCATTTAGGGAAAAAGGTGAAAAAAATGCTTTGGATTGGCTCACGTGGCATAAATCTGAGCTGAAACATTTCTCCATTGTGTCATTAACTCTACAAATCTTTCTGAACCTTCTTGACTGTGTCCTCCAGCAGAGTGATTGATCCTTTTATCATCAAAGGCTTGAGCTTTTGTCTCTGGTGACCTATCTGCTTTACGTCTTTGTTCATACACCATGTAAGCCTTGCAGGCAAACTCATGGTCTGAATACAGATAAACTGTTCAATAACACAGCCTGCCTCAAGTAGACATCTATCACATTGTGGTTCTCCAAACATTCAAAGACAGAAACACTCAGAGTTTAGAGTCATTGCTAAAGTATCTCAATGAGAGGACATAAAAGAGACAAAATCAAGGAGGAAATGAAAAACTAAGTGTGTGTGTGAGAGAGAGGAAGAGGGAGAAAGCGATGACAAGGCAAACTGAAGGATGCCACGAGGCACCTACACCAGTCTCAGAGGTAGATAGCTAATTAATCTCTCAGCAGGAGCGAAACGTCAAAATACCAAACCACAGACCCAAGACGGCATCGAGCAGGAAGAGCAGGAGGTGGGAAGAGGGAAACTACAGAATATAATGAGGGGAAGAAAACAAGTGCATGACAAACAATGACAGAGATCAGAGGAGCCTCTTTAGACTGCATGTAACTTGTCTAGACAGCAGACTGTTGAGAGTGAAGTTAAGGATCATGAGATGTTTGGAATTAATCCAAATTATGGTATGGAGTGATCTGTACCTGAAAGAGTCCACACATTGTATTTTGAAGCATCAATCAACACTGTAAATCATGTCAGTTGTGTGTTACTTAATAGCAGCTGCAAGATGTTGTGCTATAACTATAAATAACTACCAAGAGTCTATCTGTCCTGAATTTAAGTTGGCTGTACTCAAAGAAAAAAAATATATTCCAATAGTGAAAGCATATGTAATGTTGATTAAAGATACACCTGATACACTGAAAGAAGTACAACTTACAAATTCTGTTCTTACACTCCATAAAATCTATTTGTATGAAATCCAAACACTTGTAAAACAGGAAGTACAAAGGATAACAGACGCCGTAGAGATGAGGTCAGGGTGGATGAGTGGACTTTCACTCAGGAGGTCAGTGTTCAGACACCATGTAAAACCAATAGTCATTGAAAATAGTTATTTGGCCATGTACTGAAATTGAGTTGGGGCAACTATTAACTATCTACTTACAGATGCCTGGAAAACCATTGAATAATGCATTTGTTTAAAGAAAGAAGCCTACTGATGTTGTCAACATTATTTAAAGGTGCTAAATTTGATATTCATAGCATTAAAGCTACAGTCTGTCATTTTGTTCAGAAACACTTTTTGTTATACTGGGTGAAATGGTCCTTCCACCCTGAGAGCAGTCAATACATTATCTTATCATTATAATCAGACATCTGTGGAAGCTACAGGACTATAAAAACTCTGACCAATCAACTGACACTCGGTACGAATGGAAGTATTTTGTTGCACCACCTTTAGCTTTGATTTCGGCACACATTCGCTGTGGGATAGTTTCGATAAGCTTCTGCAATGTCACAAGATTTATTTCCATCCAGTGTTGCATTAATTTTTCACCAAGACCTTGCATTGATGATGGTAGAGTCAAAGTCTTCTCCAGCACATCCCAGAGATTGTCAGTGGGGTTAAGGTCTGGACTCTGTGGTGAAAATGATGTCTCATGCTCCCTGAACCACTCTTTCACTATTTGAGCCCGATCCGAATCCTGGCATTGTCATCTTGGAATATGCCCGTGCCCCTAGTGGAGAAAAAAATCCATTGATGGAATAACCTGGTCATTCAGTATATTCAGGTAGTCAGCTGACCTCATTCTTTGAGCACATACTGTTGCTGAACCTGCAGTAATTATCCAATAGGAGGCTCTATTTGCTTAGTTAAATCCAGGTGGTGACTTTTTTTTGGGCCGGGCAGTGTATGTTGAAACACTTTTGCAGGTGTTTGTGCTGCTCTTCTTAGCTATTGTAGTAACCACAAAACTAAAAATGGAGGCAGACTGGAGAAATCAAGAAAACCATAACATTCTTTTAGCACTTGTGTGGTTGTCTTATGAAGTATGTGAATGATTTAAGCTGTTTTCCTCCCTGTCCCCCGTGTCCCCCATGCACATGTGCTCGGTCCTTCTTCCTCACACACATACACATACACACACATGGAGGTATGAGGAGGCATCCATCTCAAGGGACTAAAGGCAAAGGTAAGCAAAACATAGTATGAAATCTATTTCTTTTGAGGATGACGATGTGTGTGAGACGTGCACCCACACAGGGATGTTCACACAGCTGTGTACAACATGCATCAAGCCCTCCTGCTGTGATTGGAGAAAAAATACACCCAGGTGTGTCTTTCATTGGGTTGCTGACTGGTCCCCAGATACTCTTTGTAGACACTGTACACTGAGGAAATTGCTGATAAACTTGATGAATATCACACACACACATCTGTATGAGCACACACACAGATTAGCCCCACTGAGATAGTGAAACCAAACATTAAAGAAGGGGCCCTTGGTGTGAGATAATAATAGAACACAGGCAGATTCAAGTACGCACACACAATATACTGGTGCAGAGCTGGAGAGGAAACATTCAGGTTTATTGATGTTAACGCTGTACATTTACATGCAAACAGATTTACACTTTGATCACAGGAGAAACATTGACAAATTGCATCTTGTAGGCAAACAGTGCGATAGCACTTTTCTAATTACCGAAGGCTATCACTGTAGATCGTGATCCATGTATGAGACATACACACACACACACACACACACACACACAAACACAAACACACACACCAGCCACTAAAGCTGTGAGCAGGCTATCACTCTGGCCCATCAGCTGTAATAGGTTTTCACAAACACACCACGCATGCACGCACACACACAGTCACACCTGAGGGGATTCATTCTGCTATTTTTGTCCATGAATGAATCCCATCTTTCATAACTTGCATTATTCAAACAAAATCCAAAAAACCCTCTGATTGAGAGCATGCTGGAGAATGCCACTGGGCGCAGATGCAAAGGCTGTCTCCACACACACACACACACACACACACACACACACACACACACACACACGCGCACAGCCATAGGCCAAGCTGTCCACATGACAAACGAGGCTCTGAACCCAGGGCTGTTCAAAAAGGTCTGCAGCCAGACTACAGAGAGGGAACCCCCATCTCTCCCCTTCACTCCCACACCTGCTGCTCACCCAACACACACACACACACGCACACACATGCACACATGCACACACACACACACACACACACACACACACACACACACACACAATGTAAAATAAACAGGATTAATGAACTTCACACATTATCTTACCTGGCTGCCTTATGTAGAACTGATCATTTTAATCACCAGGCTGTCTAAAGTCTGCATTTGGCTGCTGAGCTTAGTAAAAAATATCCACAAGATCAGCGGACGATTTGAAAAACTGTGACTGTATTGAATTTCTACATCAACACCACCATTGTCATCGTTGTAGATTTCTTTCTTGTAATTATAAGATATTATAAGATATTTGTCATATCTTTTTCCATGAAGCAATTATTCTGTATAATAGAGGAATAGCACAGGTGGCTGTGGTTGAGGTGGTAGACCTTGCTACATGTCAAAGTTAGCACTATGGTTCTGTCTATTTTCCATAGGACATGATGTAGAAACCAATGCTTTTGATCATTTTTTTCCCAGGAAACATAAGACCTGAAGAGCATTCATACAATTGATCAATATTTTACCAAAATGACACATCTAGTTTGATGAAAACATGTTGAATTGACAGTATATCAGGGAGATAAACACTGCTGGCTCTTTCGACAGAAGAAACTGATGCACTTGAAAGACAGCTTCTAATAAAATGCACTTCTTAGACTCCAAATCAAAGGTGACATATCTAATTGAGCTTCTCCTTGACATGGTCTTATATCACACACATAGTTCTCATTGCAGTAATGAGGCTGAGGCTCTGGGCTGCCAAACTGACTCCAACATGAAAAGGATTTAGAAAGGAAGTCTTAAAAATGTTAAAAAATAAAAAAAATAAAAAAAGGAATGGATCTGACAGCAGTTCTGCCTCTTCATTGCTCAACATTATTAGACTCTACTTCATATTCTATTGTTTCTTACATGAGAATAGAGCTGCGGGGGTTTGCAATAAACGGAAGGCCTGAATGTCAGGTTATTAGATTGACTTTTGTAAAATTCACCACTGGATTTCTTGAACGGGAATGGCAATGGGTGTTAATTGCCTAGAAATGTCACTCATACACACTCCATCCACGCACAGAGCTTTCCAGAGCGCCAAGGAAATATGGCTGTGTGGAGGCAAGGACTGCTGCTTTGAATGGAGCCCATAAACACAAAGTCTGTGTCTTAGCTGCTGCTGCTGCGCTGATCTGCCTGAAGTATCTCAGGGGGATGAAGTGGAGAAATGTCAACAACATTTATATGCATGACAGTTTGTGTGTGTGTGTGTGTGTGTGTGTAGCAATATCTGCTTTGGGGTATTTTACAGTGATTGCACTCTGTACTGTTTTTGCTCTTAATTAGCTGTCTAATGTGTGTAAGGTTTACATTAAATTCAGTTCATATTGTCCATTGTACTTTGTACAGCAGTTGGACTGCAATATGGAGCATGTTAATTATAGATTAATCTGCAGATTATGCTCAGATTATGCAGATCATGTCATCACAGTGGAACTTTTGTACAAAGTTATCATTCAGTGTCCTCACAGTCTCCTTCATGGAGCTTAAAGCACAGTATAAGGCATTATTGTTTGTTTATCTGCTGGCTGGCTGTCACAGAGATACAGGAAAAGAAAATGCTGTTGTTTTTTGTTTTTTTTTTAAATGATGTTATTTCTTCCAAAATAGAAAATACATTACTATTTGTGAAAATATATATGTCGTAACCACTGAATGGCAGGATATTTGTGTAAGTTGCAGCTTCTGTCTCCAGGACTGTCTCATTTCACTGTGGATAGTTCAGCATTTGCTTGTTATCCATTATGGTGCAACGTCTGCTCTGTGTATTTCTCTCACCCAATGCAACAAACACTCATATCAGCACGTTTCACATAGGACGTATTATGAGTGTTACAGAAATGCCCGAGGGAGCCGATCTTTCCTTTCCACTGAGCTGTATTAGATCAAATTAAAAAGAGTGCAAATGAGAAATATCCCCCCCAAGGCACAAACAAAAACACTTATAAAAGGTTCACATCACATTTCATATGCACATACTTTAGACCAATTCAGTGATTTCCGAAAGATTTCTAGAATCTTCTTCTTTCTCTCTCTCTCTCTCTCTCTCTCTCTCACACACACACACACACACACACACACACACACATTTTTTTCCTTTTTCCCTTATGAAATATCCATGAAGATCTGCAAAAAATGCCTGCAAATCAAGACTGGAAATAGGTCATGTTTTCTTTCTTCATCTTTGATTGAACATGACAGTGAATTTCTCAAACAAGAGGAAGGGTTCCATGCATGGCTCAGATTGTAGTGTGCAAGAGACTGAGGCAGAGACAAAGTGCAAAATATATTTCAAAGTCATTTAGTTGACAATTAATTTTCAACTTTTTTAAAGAGTACGCATGTTTGTGCCTGTGGTTTCTTCCTCTGTTTCTGTTGATGTGCAATATGTGTGATCCTATATTACAAACTCATACTGGTGTGGGTGAGACAAAAGATGAAAAAGCAAAGAGAAAATTAGGAATCGGTGAGCCAGTAGAGAGAAAAAAGACACTAGATGACATTAGACCACAGACTGTGACTCAGCCATTTTTTGACAGAACTCAACTCAAAAAGAAAATCAGGAGGGAGCTAAAAAGATCAATAGTAAAAGGGAGACTTAGGTCATTTTGTTTTATTATTACATAGTGGACAGCATATGCAAATGTTGTACTTCCCGTCATGTTGCCTTTCTTTCAGTTTAAGTTGCTGAATCCAACATTACAGAGAAAGGGACACATGACAACAGATTTCAGTAATGATATAGGCTATGGTACCATAGTGTAATGGTTTTACCACTGAAAATAACATACTGTAAGAGTATTGTACTTTGTCTACTAATTCTATGAAAACAAACATAGATGTGCCACAAAAGTATTGGTGACATGTTGTAATGTATCATTTGACTTTGCAGTCATTTTTTGTTCATAATCACGTGTTGTCATCTATGGTACTTTCCCCTTTATCCAAGGTTGACCGCACCTCTCAACCCCTAACTATTGCATTCCTCCCCACTATCATGAAATCCTCACAGTGGCATCCAGTCAGTCAGGCTATCCAACAACTCTACACCCTCCTTCACTAGAAACCATATTTTCCACCACATCCTACAATGTCAAGGCTTCCTTACATTAAGTTTTGTACCCTGTGAAGTAAAATCCAATCTGCATTAGGCTCACACACGATCAATAGACACAATTAAATTAATATTCTCATCTTTCTGATTCAATTAGGAGATCTGCTCTGATTGAAATTCTGTCCTCGTCCTCTATAGGATTTTGATTCAGAAACACTCAACACTGAACAAAGGCCTCATCAGCATAATGGAAACTGCAACATACACACGTTAGCTAATATCACTTTTGGGGACATAGCATTGACTTCTACTACTGCAGCTGGAAGCAAAGTGAAATAAAAAGAGACACATTTCTTATTCTCAGCAGTAACGCGTCTCCCGTTAAGACTCATTAATCTGCCATCCCATAAAATACACCTTGTCTCTTTTGCATAAAACACATCTCCCACAGATATGTCTTCCGGCTTCAGCCACATACTGTGAGCTTAGACACACACCGGTCTAACTTTACCTCCTGATGATGTGTGTGTGTCTGTGTGTGGTGTAATGGACACCTGCGGACCTCTTTCTGCCCATTAAGTCAGATTTACATCTCCTTCTACGCCCTCTGTCCTCGGGACATCCTGCTGTCCGTTATGTCCTTCTTATCTCATCCATGTCTTTCCTCTCTGATGCTTTACTCCTCCCACCTGCCCTCCTCATCTGTTCCCTCATCCCCCTCACTCTTTATGAGCTACTTTCCTTCAAAATTTGGTTCTTATTTTACTTTGATGGTTCATCAAAACACATTCCGCACAGGAAAAAACTGGGGGAGAAAAACAATAATTTTTTTTTGTCCAAATGGAGTCATGCTGGATCAAGTATGCAAAAGGACTACATGCTGATCCTGTGGAAAGGCTGAGCAACTTTCACCTTCACTTTCATCTCCTCTCTCTCTTTCTATGTCCCCCTCTTGTCGACTTTTCATGTATTATACACAGATTTTAACCTCCACCTACAGACAGCAATCTCTTTCTCTACCTGGTAAGCTCTCACCCACACACAGGTCCACCCATGCACTCTCTTCTGACATGATTCCATCTATAACAACCACTCCAACAAGTCAGCGACATAGAAGAGGAGTGAGAGAGAAGGTGGAGAGCTCACTTCACTTTTTCAAAAATATATATGACATAAACCACAGGCGCAGCAGTAGCTGTTGTCTACCCTCTCAAAATTTGCTTTGGTGGCGGTTTCATTTGCAAATGAAATTACTTTCATAAATACGAGCTGTAGGTGTGTAGTCATAGCAACGTAACACTTTGCTTAGAGGGGATACTTTTTGTTTATTTGGCACCAACAGTTCTCTGCCTGTTTTGTTCTGAAAGTGTTATTGCATATGAGTTCTCAGTATATTTAGATTCAATCTGTCTCTTTTGTTTTGAATCGCAACTGTAAAAAGACTGTATGAACACATACGTGGTGAATAACCAAACATAATAATCAAACGCTGCTAAATTATGTAGCACCTTTCATGTTGTTGACAGGTTCGACTGCTTAGTTGTTGTTCTTCAGTCTTGTGAGAATACCGTCATTTACAGCAGCTGAAGTAGATGCAATTGATAGTACCACCTGGAATGGGGAGCTATGTTGACAGAGAAATTGATGAAAGCTTTAATTGAACCAAACTCTCCATCTGCCTGCACTGAACACTTGATGTGCCTTTTAATTACAACCAACAAAACTTTATACTTCAAGCCAAACTGTGCTGCGGCTACACAATTAAAATGGAAGTCATCACCCATTAAAGGATATATCCATAAGTCGTCTGTGTGAATGTGTGGCTGAAGCACTTTTATAAAATATATTAAAAATATATTCAAAGCCAGACTATGCTCAAAGACGAGAGAAGGAGAATGCATAAAAATGCAAGAAACAACTGTAAAGTGATGACCGACCACACAGTCTTGTAATATGGAGTTTTTGTCCACCTGGGAGCAGCAGAGCAAGTTGTAAACACACCAACACTGACATATCATCAGTTTACCATGGCTGACAAATTCAAGTTCAATATTAACTCTCTCTTTTTTGCTCTGTTTTTGGCCTCCACCATCTCCTGAGGTAAATATCTGACTTTTTAGCTGCTAAATGCTCCACCAGTATGTTACCCAGCTTGTCAGTAAAGTGACAGGCAGCTTGAATTAACACATCCTGATTTCAACATTTCAAGTCTCAAACATGTGCAGAATAAATCAGTAACCTTTGAAGCAATCTGACCTATGAATGTTTTCAGAAACACGAGGGCAATTTTCCTTCATAATTAAATCGAGTCACTTGAAATAAGTGGTTGCTGACTGAAGGGCCACTCAAGACGGGCCGACGTGAAGCGTTTGTTATTCGAAAGTGCGCCATAAAAGGACAGACCACGAGATGAACAGATGCTGTACCCTCTTTTATTTTTTCTTCTAGATGCTTTCTTTGGCTCAGAAGAAGTCAGTCATTTGTGAATCACGTTGTGTGACTCAGAGGTTTTGCAAACAGAGGCACATGAGGCATTTTGTTCTGTTGGCCATCTGCACCTCCATCAAGCTGGAAAAACCCCACTGCTTTACCCCCTGGCAGAGAGGAGGCAGGCAGCAGGTGCAGCGTGACGCCCAGCTCCGATGATCACTCCACGCAGGCCGGCAGGACGAGAGACATCCAGGATCAGACTCCATGTCAGTGTACTTCCACCCCGTTGAAGCATCCTTGAGCAAGGCATTAAATCCCTCCACAGATGCTATGAGAGGAAAATACCACTTTCCCCCAGATAATGAGGAATGGTAGCCTAGAAATCTACACGCGCCCATAGTGGCAAAAAATATTTTTGCCTAGCAGGATGGTCTAGCGGCGCACCATAGGGGCTAATCTTGGCTCCAGCAAGGAGTCTGTCAGACCAATCACAACGCTCTATCTGCATAGCGAGTCATTGGGGCGGTGTAGCACGTTGACGACAGGGATGCGTGATGCTGGAGTTAGCAAAACAACCAAGATGGCTGCGACTAAAGAACAGTGGTCGTTTGAATCGGCTCTATCATTGATTTTGAGAATTAGACTTTCGCTTTTCTTTGAAAGTTGAGCAGAAAGAATCACTCAAGTCATCCCTTTTAAAGAAGGATGTATTTGCTGTTTTATCGACCGGCTATGGCAAAAGTCTAATATACCAGCTGGCACCGCTGGCAGCTAAAAGGATCACTCTGAATATGTCACATTGTCCGTTGCACTGATTGGTCATAGCGCTGGCCTATTATGTGCAGCGGCAGTTTGAATGACAACAGTTGGTCCCACCCACAGGCTTCAACTCTGCCTATGGACTGTCCCAAGACTATACATTTGATGTCATAGTCTGGCTTGTCAGGCTAGAAGAGTGATATAATTTTCTTTTTCTCCAAGTTCCACAATGTGTCTCCTTCTATCTGACTTTAGGGACACAGCAGTCCAAACCATGCAGAGAAAAAAAAAAAACTTTGCATTGGACCATGCTAAGTGTACACATAAGCTCGACTGCAGATAGAGAGCGTTGTGGCTGACAACCATATGAGACAGATGTCACTGTACCTCACATGTTCAGATCAAAGTGTGACTGTGTGTGTGTGTGTGTGTGTGTGTGTGTGTGTGTGTGTGTGTGTGCAAACACGTGCATGTCTTACTAACCTTGAGTAAATGAGCTCGTCTCCTTTGCTTTATTAGCATGAAACACACACACAGGGCAGCCTACCAAAGTCTCATGTGTTCAGTCGACAGCAGTACACATGTATAACATTTTTAAAAAATGGAAGCTCCCAAGAATAAACAATAATTGACATCCATCCAAGCCACACATGTCTTGTACTGCATTGCATGCGTTAGCCATGATAAACTTTACATTGCGTTTTAATTGCATGGTGTGAGAACCGTGACAGTGTCCATAGCTGAACAATGTCAACAACATCACTGTGAATTATGTGGCTCGACATTTAGTCTTTGTTTACTTTCACTCCAAATCTCCGTTTTTTTTCTCCTACCTCACACCTCATATAGTGAAAATGTGACATTAACCATAACGTTCACTTCATGTGGAACATCTTTTTCTATCTAGCCATATCCCATTTGTCCTCATTCAAACTCTGATCAAAAACCTTGTTTCTTTGGGTGTCTGTGTCACTAAACCCTATTGCAGTTTACCCAGTCTGCCCAAGTTACTTTGCTTCTCATATTTTTAAAACTTTTTGCTTCTCCATACTTGTGTCATCTCGCCATATCTCCCACCACACAAAGCAATTATACAAGTCTCCTTACCGCAGTCACAAGTATTGCCATTTGTTGTGGCTAAGAAACTGCATGTACCTTCTGCTTCTCACATTACATAATGAAATCTCCAGGAGTTTAGTGACTCATCTAACGGAAGGAGTATTTCTCATTCTTCTCTCTACCATCACCTTCCTCCTCCTCTGTACTGCATCTCTGTGCTATATCACACCTGCACACAGGTCATAATGCAGCCATTAAAAGGAGAAACCTTATTAATCACTGTTAAGTTGCTTTCCAAATGACCAGGGACATTTAACTGGGCTATTAACTGTTAAGTGACTGTTAATTGTCTTTAAAATCATTGCCAAAGTAAATGTCTGGACTGATGGGCCATGACTACACAACACAATAGATCTTCCTCTGCATCTTCCTCTCTGCTATTGTGGAGTCTGCAGGACACAACTCAGTTCAAATGCTTTTATTTGTCTTTGCAAAAATAAATACACTATTTATATGGTATTAAAGGTCCATACATGAGTGGCATTCACAGGGCAGTGGAAGCAGATAAGAGGATGTACTGGGCTTTCAGTGGTCATTTGCTGGAGATTTGTGGCTTCTCCTCCTGCCCATTCAACTCCCCCACACCCTCTGCCACCCTACCTTCACCTTCCTCAGGGATTGAAGGAGATTAAGTGTCTCAGTGGAGCACCACGCCAAATTAAACATCTTCTCTCTATCTGTATCACTTCCCCCTGCTTTTCTCCCAGGCTCCTTGAGGTCTTTTTCCCCCCTCCTCTCAGGGTCTGACCGCTGATTGCTTTTTCTTTCTCCTCTACAAATACCTTCCTTCAGCACAAAGCTGTGCTTGTTTTGGTGGGCTGCTGCAGGTTAAGAATGCAGGTCCACAACAGTCTAGGTTTAATGGCCAGGGATAAAGCCATGAGATTTGGCCTCTCAAATATAAAACTTGACCCTGGGAATTCTGTGAAAGTGTAGAAAATTGTGTTTACAGTAGTTTACTTTTAATTCACTTTTAATCATATTTTGTTCTATTTTCTGCTCAGTGATGAAACACGAATATGATAAGATGACTGTGTCTTCAATTAAATAAACCAAGGCAATAATAAACTACTGTCTCTGCTCTCTATCAATGTCACCCCATACACAGTTTAACCAATATAAGAACCCGGCATCTCTGGGAGGGAGTAAGTACTGCTTGGAAGAAATAATTGACCGCCTCCTGCTGTGAGATATCATCACATTTACACAGACAGATCAATGCAAACTCATTTATCAAACTGATCAGGCATGTGTGTGTGTGTGCTGATTGGGGAAGCCCAACTCACCCAATAACATAAACTCGTCCATCTACAGCAGTCCTGTGTAAGATGATCGATCACTAGAAGCTTCCAGTAAGATTTTAATTTGAAGGGAGATCTGACTGATCGATACGCATCCAGCCGAAGAGGAGGAGGGAGATGGAGGTGAAGTTGAGCTTTATAAAAGCGCCATAATACCATTCAACGCCTACCACAATCAGACAGGATGTGCTACATGCACCATTGAATAGAAGAGCTGCCACATGTATTCATGACATAAATGCTCACTTAACAACTGCCTCTTCCTCTAAACCCATATAGTTTACCGAAGACTGTGCAATTGCTCATATTTCAGTTATGGCTTCCAATGATTAGGAAAACAAGATAATCGAGAATTTAATATTCTCTTGTGTTATAACCCCAGCTCACTTTCCCATCCATACTTTGTGTTATTTTCTATATAATTAATGTGTTTTCTATGATTAAATTGTTAAAATGCACAAATTTCCCTCAGTTTCACTCTCAAAGTGCACCTGATCAACGCATTTAAAGATATAGTCTGTGATGTTGCAGAGCTAGCAAAAGAGCTAGCTAGATTTGAAAGTAGCACCTCCTCTAAATTCCACCCCCTCATCCTCCTCCCATCAATACTCTGTCTGATGCCACGCCCCCTCTAACTCAGCTAACTCAGCTGCTAACTCAGAATTTCTTGCTGAGGAGTGTGCTGAATATTTCCGGCAACAACGTGATGCGAGACAGAGGGGGCGTGGGCAGGGGGGATACATGAGGGCATCTGATTGGTTCTTTCCATTTGGACTGAATGGCAGGGATTGGTCAGAGTGTTTACAGTCCTGCAGCTGCCACAGAGGTCTGGTTCTTTTCATTCCCTCTTCTGAATACATAATGTATTGATTGCTCTCAGGAAGGAAGGACCATTTCACCCAGTGTAAAAAAAAAAACACATCTGAACTGGGTTACTAACTAGAGCTTTGACTTTAAAATGTAGGCTACAAAATTCTGAATGCATGATGTTTCAAAAGTCAATAAGAAATTGTGTTAAATAATTTGGATCTTAATGTTGACCAGAATAATTGTGATTTTAGGACAGATTTTACTGCAAAACTTAGACAAAACTAGAGCTTTATAGAACTGTTCTGTACGTTCTGAAACGTACATTCTCATAAGCTTTACCACCGTCCATTTTAGGATTTGAATAAGTTAACTCAAAGAGACTGGATCTGAATATGGACAAAGCTAATGTCTTCTGGATGGAACTAATGTAGCTGAATAGTAAATTAGGATATTGTTGTTTCCTTCTCTCAAGTAAAATAGAGGAAATTACTGAGCCAAGCTAAGTGGATAATCATCAAATCATCTGAGAAGTTATGTGATGCAGCATTTTAGATTCAACACCACAAACTAATGACTAAGAATTAAGCTTTTTTTCTGTGTATGTTGTATTCATATATTCAAACAAGTTATGTGTTAAACTCAACTCATTCATACTTGATTGTTTCTCAATAAGTGACAGCCCTGATGGCCGTGTTGGCCTAGAAGTCAGGAAATTACATGTAAAATCATTATGTATGGGTTGTTTGTTTGGTCAAATCTAGAGCTAAAAAATAAAATCCTAACAACAAAAAATACTTTCTCATAGTCACTCAAGTATGTTATCATGATGATTGAACCTATGATATAAACCCGATTTCTGGGTTAGTGCTTCACATGAAGTATAAAACAAAAACAAAATACCAGAGTTGGTGGACAAAAGAGCAATTTGAGCCACTGCAACTGTTTAATTTTTCCCCTCCTGATTGGGTAATGTGGGCAGGGGCAGATTAATTTTCCTTCAGCTGCATTTAATTATGGAGGTGCGTCCCAAAGCACCAAACACTCCTCTCCTTGCCTCCATATCTTGTTAGTTAGTTCCACAGAATTACAAGCTGCCCTAGAAAGAGGCAAGACAAGACAGTCTGCTCCAGCATTCACTGTCATCAGAGGACAGAAGTCCACTCAGAATGGATGAGAGGGATCCCATTCATAATATGATATAACACAGATCTCAACAATGGAGGTTATCAGTGGTCTAGAGGAACTATTGTGCCCTCAAAGAGACAGGAGGGGAGTTCTTGGGAGATGAATGGCATAAGTCTCAGACTGAAACCACCCAAACTAAGATTAGACTTTTATATTATTCCATCCTCTCACTCCCTGGCACAACAACTGTGATATTGCCATCAAATCGTTTTGTGGGTTTAAAGAAACTGTTTAGAAAGTGTTTACATTGGTAATAGAACAGTTTTGTTGTGATATAATAGAGTTTAAATGGGTTTGGGGGCCCTTGAACGCTTCTGAGCCCATAAGGGAGCATTTAAACCTTCAATTCAAGAGAAACTATGAAATCGTCAAAAACATAGTTACCAGACATTCATACAACTGCTGCAATAAAGAAGACAGAGTGATCTGACTGCTGTTGTTGCTGGGCTATAATAATGTAAAGCTGAGTGTGCCTGGACAGACAACACAGAGAAATGACTACACCTAGTCTCTCTGCAGCCTTGGGCCTGCCAACAAGACTGAATGCTGCACATTACAAGCAAATAAACTGCCCTGGCAGGACCCCTAATGTATGTGCATGCCATGCTACGCTTTGCTACCCCCAGGAAAACATGGGCATTAACATAGATGTCACGTACGATTCGACTCTGCCTCCCAAACATGTGCACGAACACGCACATACACACACATGCAAGTAAAAGGAGACATTCCTGGAGAGTGATGAGTCAATGTAAGCCTACAGGCCTTCCTCCCACAACTCCTACATATGATAATCAACAGATGAGAGACAGACATAAAGACAGATGCTCATCTACATGAGTGTCCAGACAAATAAAACTGTATGGCTATTGGTCATATACATGAACGCTTTATTTAACATAATAGCTTCTCAATCCAATCTATTCCATTCTCATCCAGTGCATGACAGATAGTGAGAGCAAACTAATTCAAAGTTACTAAAAATACAATGATGCAATTTTAGCTGATTTTAACAAACACCGCCATGGAGTTAACATAGCCAGATCAACAGAAGAGGCCTGTTGATGGGTGTGCAAAAGCGTATGACGATAGAGTGGGTGCACATTCTCACGTTTATAAAGGAATAGTTTGACGTATTAGTACATATGTTGCAATACGCAGTGATTCTATTATAGTTACTGTCCAAATACAGTGGGTGATTAAGTTCTGTGACTGTGACTTTTGTTTTTATACTCATATAACTATTGATCCATTCATGTGGCGTCATTTTAGAATACACATTATTATTGCCCAGGTTGTCCTGAATAAAAGGTGTTCATTACTTGACTGTGCATGAAAGGGTTGACATTATACATGCATAAATAGACAGAGAGGCCAGGCGGACAAAAAATAGCAATAAATGGCTTGGTTCTTTAAGGGTGGGCAAACTATGCCATGTAGTTATTGATTATCACAGCACAGACAAACACCAGCATACAAAATCAAGACACCAAATTAGTGTAAATCTATATTAGTTTGATGAGATTCATTATACTATAAACTCCATATCTAAAATGTTTAGAATAAAGCGACACTGGTGCGCCTGATTAAAAGTTCTGCAGGCAACTAGACCCATTGCAGGTATTAAATATGCATTTGTGAAGTGCGATAGGTAGGTGTGTGTGTGTGTGTGTGTGTGTGTGTGTGTGTGTGTGCGTGTGTGTGTGTGTGTGATGGCGTCTCCTGTCATGCGTGTGTGTACCACAGAGTACAGTGTGGCTTCGTGACTGCACTCTCTGGAACTTTGCCTAATCTCTGAAACACAAAAGAGCAAAGAGGGGCGAGCTGTTACATTATTAAACACACACACACACACGTCTATTGCCTCAGCTAACACGTGCATGGCCTTTTGTGCGCTTGTTTGTTTTTGCGACTTAGAAACTCACCCACGAGGCTTAGGGCTCTGCGGTTTAAATACTGGCTTCGCTCCTGCCTGTTTTATATCTATAAGAATATTCCCTTCGCTGCAGACAGCTTCAAATCTGTTCTCTCATGTATATCTCTCTCTCACTCCTTTCAGCGAGTCGGGACACTCATCACATAAACTCACATGAACCCACACACACACACACACACACACACACACACACACACACACACACACAAAGGTCGCTCACGGAGCCAAACTTTCATACTTATGACATCTTTTGCATAATTCATGAGGCCAAATAAGAGCACATGAAATAATCATGACCGGGGGCCATATTCACCAAGTCATCTGAAGCTAAAAGGTGGTCCTAATTGGCCAATTTAGGAAGAAATTCTAAAAGTAATGTGCTTCTCAGTTATGATTTTAAAAGCCTCTCTAAAAGCAATTCTCCAAGCATTGAAGAAGGAAGAAAGATTTCCCAGAAGAGGTGGAGGAAGGTTGTTTGAGGATAAAACAATTCTTTACTACGACATATAAAATGTTAGCCACACTTGCTGAGCAATAACTGTCTTAATCCATCCTAACGCCTGTAACTCCTCAGCAATTATGAGATCACTTTTAATATCATTACATCAATTCAGCAAACACTGATGGTGAAAATGACCATTCTTCCCCAAATGTGGTCTGCGTGTTGTATCTCCTTTAAAGATTGAGTGTTACAGTAATTACAGCAATAATAGCCTCTTCACCAGCCATTAAAAACACAGATTACTAACAGATATTTCTGAAAGAGGTTGGAGTCACCTCTGCTTTCCCCCCCAAAAAGAACTGTAAAAGCTTCCTCATGAATACTTTCTTAGAGGAGACTTCTCCTGACTCCAAGGAACTTTACTGCTGCTGTTTTAAGAAAGCAGGGAAGAAGTATTTTTAGCGGTAAGATAAAACACTGTGCAAACAGGAACCTCAAGCACATTAGAAGTTTGTTGTTTAGCTGTGGATCCTGCTAACAGGCTTAATGTTGCAGGGAGCTGCTTTACAAGCTGGGCAGGGATCAAATTCCATGTTTAAGAAACACTAAGTCTGCAAATGTTCCACGATGTGATGCCTTATTTGGTTGTTTGTGTAGAAATAACCCTCCAAATGATGTGTGTGTTTATTTACAGTATGTACATATCTGCATACATATAATTTTTCTAGGTGTATTTACTTACTTATTTACTTTTACTTGCATGTATGTGTCAAAAACATTTTTAGAATTGAATTAAAATTCACATAATGCATTAGTTCCTTTCTCAATGATAATCCAGACTTTCTTCGCTTTTCTTGAAGGCACTAAAGGCAAGATTGGGAGCATTTGTGTTGCTTCTGCATGGCTCTCAACATGGAGACGGCTGAGTTTGTGGTAAACACTGATAACAGTTTAAATAAAAACTCAAAACATTGGCAGCACAATGAAGGGAGGCAGCTGTGAGCCAGTAGACGTAATGTGTTATCTTTAGCAAATAGTTGTTTGCTGTTGTATTAATGCTCTGAATATCATAGAAAGAGCACCGACAGCATCACAAGCACCTTTAAGGTTGACCAAAAGTACTGAAGATAGCAGCAATTTCCATAATTTCCTCCCATGAAAACAGTGGGACTCATGGGCTGAATTCTAAATGTGTTTATTTGCATATAATTTTCTTGTAATTGATTTTTATTTGCATCATCAAACTCATTAACACAGAGCCACACAGCGCCTCTCTGTACTGATGTTCTCCAACTGTTCACCTATTATTCTTTATAAATCTGTGTGCGTTCTTCCAGTTCTCTAAATCTATGGTCGTATTCTCTGTGAATTCAATATCACAGTTTCCTCCCAATAGTGATTATCATGGAACATCCACAGGGATTTGATTACAGCAAATTACGATCATAATTACCCAAAACATTTTAATAATGGAGCTGATTAATGAATATTCGAGAGCACCGGTGAATGTCGCTGATCACACACAGAGAGGAGGAGGATATATAAACCAGGAGGCAGAGGATTGATAAAACTAGAATACATAACATCATTGATCGGACTGAAATAAAATTGAATTTAACAAATGAAATACAGAAATGCAGATAAACAGTTTATTAAGTTTGACCCTGAATCTTTGATCTAAATTGCAAACAGTGCTATCTGTGAGGCTCCCTGAAATTGAAAAAAGAAAATGCAGAACGACTCCACACTGGACCTCCCACGCTCCTCTAAAAAAATAAAATAAAATAAAACATATTTACTTTAAAATCTACTCTGTGTGCATTTATGATATCAACACCCCAACCTTCGAACTGTGCCACATTCTCCAGCACTTTAATCTGCAGAGCCCCGTCATACATTATTCTGTGTCCATTTTCCATGTGTGCTCGCTGGAACACTGAACTCTAATAGCAGCCAGGAGCTCGCCCAGCTCTCCATGGTGGCAGCTTCCCCCACCCAGTCCACTGCAGCCAACTGAAGGGCACAGGCTGCAGCCCAAGAGAAAAACACAACATGTTTTTTAGAGCTGCAAGCGAGCTTGGGGCAGCATGCTAAACAACCGTCAGGACCTGCTGAAGCCAACTGAACAAGCAGTTTCATTTTGTCACTGCAATGGAACTGAATGCATGGATGCATTTGAAAAGATCCTCATCTAGAATGATTTTATTCTTTCAGTCCTTAGGATAGCTTAAAAGCCCATTACTTCTTTCTTTGCTACTGGAAGATGTAGTCCTCTTTCCCCTGAGTGCATTTGAGTGTGTATATGTGTCAGTGTGAGTATCAGTGTATGTTGCATTTTGATTAATCTGCAAAGTGAGTGAAAATAATGGGGGGAAATGGTGAGTTGAAGCAGATTATTACAATTCACTTTCTTTGGTGCTCACTGAAAAATAAGCCAATTATTTTCCAGGGTTACTACTGGCACTCGCTCTCTTTTTAATCACAGCCACAGAGTGAAGGCAGCTCAGCTCCAGAAGAGCAATATAAACCTAAAGCAGCACGCAGATAAGATATCAGGAGGAGGGAAGCATGAGTTAAATAATTCAAAGTCCTCTAATGAAAGGCAAATCTTGATTTACAGTTGTCTAGTATGAGTCGTCTTTCTCTTGTTTGCTCCAGCATGGAGGCTAGTAAAATATCAATTCTGTCCACCAGCTTTCTACTTGTTAGATATATTTGAAAATATTAATGTAGAGGTAAATATAAGTTAATATAATAATATTGATGATTGATGGCAGCCTGACTTCAGCACCATGGACAGAGGCCAAATGAGGCCAGGTGGCACAGCCACACAAACAGACATTAAACTGTTTACCGCGACTATTTGACTGGTTCAGAGATAGAAAATAGTGATTGTTGTTTCATAAATGATAATGTGTGAATGCATTTGTTGTCTTATGGTTTATCACAGAAGTTAGCCTACCACAACAGTCACAGTACAAAGGCAACAGTACATGTAAAAATAGCTGCCACTGTGACCATCCTCCTTTGTTGATTATTTGAATGTGAATGTCCATTCTACCTGTCACAGTATGAGGAAGAAGCTCATCAGTGTCCTGAAACAACGGTTTGTCCATGCCTCTTGTGCTTGGCAGAACATTTTTCTTGGAAGGGAGCTACATGAGGGAAATGATTGACTGTGTTAGGTATAAGTAAAATAAAATGTTAGACTATGAGGAGACATTTTGGTTGTTATTTCATTAAGCATGCCAGCAATAAAACACATAAAATCTATTAAAGCTTACACGGTTGTGTGTAGAACACAACAATTTGTGTGTGTGTGTGTGTGTGTGTGTGTGTGTGTGTGTGTGTGTGTGTGGATGTCCTTTTGTTTTGGGAGACAAGCCAAGGGCTGCCTGAGAACCTCCCACGCTAACTGGGAATGACACTAATTAATGGCTGCTCTAATAGCTCCTTCTGCAAAAACACTTGGACAGTAAACAAGCTTTCAAGGTGAAAAGAAGACGTGTATGTCATTTTTACCAAGCAGCATGCTTCAGGACAGCTGCATGATGTCCGAACATTATGAAACGCTGTACCTGTCATTTCAAATACTGTCCTCATTCTGGTTAACTCTGTTCTCCATTTGTATCACAGGAACTTTTGCCCCTTGAGCATAATAAAGCGAGCCTGATGCAAAGCATAGCTTGTGTCATGTGGGAACAGATGTGATGATAAGCCAGGCCCTCATGCTTCCTCATTATTCTCAGACAGGTTCCCTGCTGTATTGGATCTGATCCAAGTCACTGGTGTCAAGCAAAGAAAAAAATAACCCTTAATAAGTCTTGAATGAACCTTAGAGAGTCTTAACTTAAACTTGCATGAGAGAAAGAACATGACATGATGCGGTTACCCTTGTGCATCATTGTGCATAATCCAATGCATGGGGACATCATCTGCATACAGTAGGACATAAGGCTGCATTATCACAGAAGCAGTAATGATCATTACTTTATCTCCTGCACTTTGGTTCAAACAGCTGGTGCATTAACAGGAGCTAAAACAAGGCTTCATGGAGGTTAAGAGAGAGACCTACCATACTACTTTTACCTCACACGTCTCAGCAGTGGAGATGTGTGGTGAGCAGGACGTGCAAATCTATCAGTCCTCTTATTTTCAGCTTTTAGAGAGTCATTTACCACCTACACATGCACACAAATGCATGTTTTACATAAGCCCACATTGAAGCATTAAAACAAAGCGTATTAAAGCACATTTGCACACTTGTGCACTCAAGCACACACACACCTGTCAGTTAGCAACTAATGATTCATTTCAGGGAAAAACTGTCAAAACTTTAAGACTTCCAACTGCAAAAGACTTCATGAAATGTACTTCTTAAATTTTTACATTTTACAGCAAAACAGGTCAAAGTCGAACCAGGAAGTCAGCCTATAAATTGTAATGGCTGTTTAACATTGTTAAAGTACTCATTTTCCCAGTGACTTTTTGTTTTTTTTCTATAAATATAGTCATTGACCATGGGGTTTGTTTACAACCTGTATCTTAGCAATGAAATTATTAATATTTTGCGTTATTTTGCATCCTTATTATTGCTACAATTGATGGTCAAAGCCACAAATATAAGAACCCTTCATATTAAGCACAGGTGTAATCAATAGCATTGATCAAAGCTAGTTTTCATTTATTCCAGGTCCAGAGAGATGGTTGAGCAAACAGAGGCCATCTTAATATGTAACAAGGAACATGAATGGTAACAGCTGTGTTGTGCTGCCTTAATGTTATACCGTATATACAGTGGTCAACATTTATTTTTATTTATTTATCGTTTTTGTAATGATTAATTTACCAGTATGTAGAGGCTCTTTATTATTTACTTGCATTATTAATGTGTTTTAGTGGTTGCATGTTAATCTTGATTAATTTCTGACTTCTCACAGAATTCCAGTGTTTTGGCTCAAATTTGGGCCCAAAATGGTGAATTCTGTTTAAATTCCTCACTCTTGTTCAAAATAGTGAAGTGTAGGGAACTCAGTGAGAAAGAAAGAGTCTGAATTGAAGCTCTTCATGACGCTGGAGGCTCTTTGAGACAATAGGGCAGGTGGTCTCATAAAACTGTAAAGCACTCTATACACACACGTATACTGTATACAGCATTTTCACAAACCAATCAAACATAGTTTGTGTTGTGTTGCACAGCAAGAATAATTCCAGTTTATTAGGTATGGCCCACAGCGCAGCAATGATGTGGATGCAGATGTCTCGTGACAACATTTAGTTTTCTACACAACAGATGGTAGATATCATCTATAAACTATTTTCTTTTGACAGCACCTGCCTCCACCTCACATTGCAAACACAACATCCCTCACTGCACTGCTAATCAGAGGCGGTATTAATGTAGCATCTCCCCAGGCTTTTTCGAGTATCAGCCTCTTATCACAGCACTGTGACTGGCAGATACACACATGTACTGCTCCACTCGGTGGCAGGATTACTCTTTGTGCGTGTGTGTGTGTGGCTGCAGATTTAGAGATACTATAAGAATGCCTGGGGTTTTCTTACAAAGCTGGACAAACTGTCTTTATGGGACAATGGATGAGAGCTTATGTTGTGATCTCAGGACTAGATACCATGTTGGATCCCAAACCTGCTACAACTCCTCAACTGGTTTACTGTCTTCCCAAGAAGCCAATTAAGTAAAATAGTTGTTGTTTTTTTACTAAAAGAGGAAAAAGCTCATTTCACCTCTCGTTTCTGCCTCTGCCTTGCTCCACGGGGATCTGTTACGACTGAGTGGTTCGCTAATGATCTCCGAGTGAGAGGCAGAAAGTCATCCAGAAGCATGCACATGGTCACACACACACACACACACACACACACACACACACACACAAGCATATCTTGGTATCCTCAGGGATAATTGGGGGAGAGTTCCCCATAGCTCAGTGTATCCCAGCATCCTGCCACCATTAAAGCGTGGAGCTGTGTCTGTGCAGCTACATTTAGTGTTTAGAGTGTGTGTGTGTGTGTGTGTGTGTGTGTGTGTGTGTGTGTGTGTGTGTGTTGGAGAGAGGGAGTTGGGTGGACTTGACAGGTGTTTTTAGGAATGAAGTGCAGCAGACAGCTTGTCATGCGGATGGAAAGTCAGCATTTTGTGCGTGTGCATACGAGTGTGTGTGTTTGTTGGGTGGGCAGGCATATATGTGACATGCAAAGTGAAGTGTTAATGCTTGCCTGAGCGTGTCGAGGACCTGTACATGAAAACCCCTCGCAGCCTGAAGAGACAGACAGTCAGAGACAGGCAGGAAGTGGGAGAGCGAGAGAAACCCAGGATATATTCACAAAATCAACTACCTGAAAAAGGAACTGCAGTGAATAATCACACAGCAAAACTTATTAATTGGTCAAAACACTCAACGCATTGCCTACAGCTCACGTAATTGGCTCAGTCATTTTAAATAATTACCTTGGTGGACTGTGAAAATAGTATAAAAGGTCCTACTGAGAAGACAGTGGAAAATAGTACAGTGTTTTTAGTGAGAGGATGGCCACACATGCCAGACAATGCTGCAGTGTAATGCAGTATAGTTAATCAATAGCTGTATTGGACAAGTGGCTGTTCTATTGATCCTGTTTTTAAATTCAAATCAGTTAACTGTGTTGAGTTACTGACAGCTTCACTCACAGTAGCCACTCATTAGCCATGAAGCAGTCTGCATGTGCTGTAAGTGGATGGATGAGTCACTTCTTTTGCTCTGCAGTAGTTAATAAACATGTTATTCTGAACCACCACAAACAACAGCTTTTCATGTTTACTGGCTAAAACTACCTCTGGATATCTATTATTCACATTTTTTGCTACACAACTTTCATAAAAAGCTTCAAAGTGTAGCAAAACTAAGCACTTTGAATTGATTTTGGTCAGAGGACACAAAACCACGCTCTCCAGCTGTAAATGATGCGTTTGATCTTTATGAAGCACTTCTGGTGAACCTGTGAGGTTAAAAGTCTTTTATAAATTAACAAGATTTAATTCAATTTATTCTCTCATCTTTAATTTTTCAGCCACTTCAAAACACCCACACTCACACGCCAACTTCTCCTACTGACGTCCCACCAGATTGTTTTTGCATTATAAAGCCCTCAGAGAGGAAGTGTGGCTGATTCACTCTCACCAGTAAATAAAGGCCTGATTCTATGAAAAGATTTCTGGTCAACATGTGTTTTAACAGTTTAGATGTACAGAGTTTGATCTGGTTTATGATATGATGTGGAGGATTGAATGGTCATTAATGTCATCTAGTGACTCAGAGTTGCATAATACAGTGATGGATAACTTGTCTCTAAGCAAATATCCAACGCGTCAAGTCAAGTTAATTTTATTTGTATAGCCAACATCACAAATTTGCCTCAGAGTGCTTTACAATCTGTACAGGCTATGACACCCTCTGTCCTTTACAAACGACCCTCACATCGACTGAGGGAAAACTCCCCCCCAAAAAACTTATAACAGGGAGAACAACATGAATTCAGTCTTGTTTTCACTGTGGCTGCTTCTACTTTATTAAATCATATAATCTAATGTGTGTTTGTTGCTTGCTTGATGTTTAAAATTTCCACTGTGAAATACAATTAGCAGGAAGAGAAATGCTAGTGTTATGAAGCTATGAGCACAAGCATGGAGATAATGGAATAACAAATGTCACCGATGTTATGTCAAACAGAGAAACATGCAAAAAGATTATTTCATGTCTGCCACATTTAAACTCAAAGCTACAACTTTTGTTGACTAAAGAAATGACAAAACCATTTCTCTTCGTTTGAACGGGAGAAATGAAATCCAGTTGGCTGGTGATGACAGAGGACAAACATAGACTGAGTGAGTTTTGGAAAACCCCTCTTACATTAGTCACACAGCATTTGCAGTCAGTCTGGCCAATAACTTATCTCCCCAGATATTCACTTAGTGAGCTACATGCAATCCTCTTGTCCCAGTCTCTACAGCTAATGCCAAGGTATTAGACTGCAGCCCGTGTTCATCCCACTCTGCCAGTGCCATCGTTGGCAGCTCATAGTCGAACACCACAGTGAAAACCCTGCCACAATGTTGGGGTGAGACAGCAACACCTACTTGTGTAAATCCCCTCAAAGCTGCCATGTTTATCTCTGCAGCACAGCTATAGATTGCTGAATCACGAAATGCTCTAAAGAATTACGGACAGGACACCATGATGGTAGAGTCATATCAGCACACCTCACTGTAGCATGAGCACCACATTAAACTAAGGAGGACTACCAATCACTGTGAAACCTCTCACTTTAATAAGCTTAGTATGTTTGCATATTCAGTGGGTAGGTTTGTAAAAATAATCACATTATTGGCTGTACTGTGGCTTAGAGAATGATTTAATTAGCTTGTTTACAATTTAGTGCAAAAAGAAGGGTCCATTTCTGTGGCACCATATCCAGGTCCAACACAGATACCCCAGTATGAGCAATAATAGATTTATCTGTGTGAAACTGCCAGCATTAAAAACTCCAAGCTTTGACTAATTATTGCAATTAAGAGTTTGCATTAGTCATAACAATTTAAAGGATCCAGGCTCTGCCTGTGAAGGATGTTCATCCTACATACCTCCTTGTTTCCAATTACTGTGAACAAGAATAATTATTGAAATATTAGATAAACTTACAGTGTTGTCATCAAATAGCTAATACTGCTGGGCATGTAAACATATTTTGGGGGGTCATTTTCATCATGACATCCAGTGTCCTGTGACAGACATAAACATCTGAGATAGATGTTGAAAAAAACAATTACGTCATTGTTTAAAGTTTTTAGTCTTTGTCTGCAAGAATATCTGTATATCTGTATGTCTGTGTGTGTGTGTGTGTGTGTGTGTGTGAGACAATGTCTGCTTAATCACAGCATCTGTTGCTGTCATCACTCTTGGATATAAACATCATCAATCACCAGAGGAAGTGACATTATTTATCATGACTCCATTTGTTGCATTACTGGAAAGACTTTATCATCGAACGACCAAATCAAGTGCAGCACGCCATGAAACGAGGCTCTCTGCTTGATGATTGCGTCATAAAATAAAATAATAATAAAACTAATTTCAATTAAGTGAAGCCCTTCATCAGAAGAGGTGTTGACTTACGCCAGCATGATGAATGCGTGTGTAAGATTAAAGATTAAAGTCTCAGATTGACGTAATGACAGAGCTGTTTTTAGAAGCCATGCGCTGCTGCGTGTTGTCTCTCCAGCCATCTTTCAGTTATCCAACACACCAGCTGAGTCATAGTTGCAGCTCGATGGAGATTCAGAAGTGAAGGCTATTAAGTGTAGAGGAGGTAAAAGCAGGAGGACAGAGCTTTGTGGCGTCTGAGGTTTTTACATTTCTTGTGCAGAGAAAATATTGGCAAATTAATTAACAGTAATCGATGCCGTCTCATTCTAATCGCGGTATCATTTAAATGATTTGTCAATAATAGGGTTGACCGGGTGAAATTACCCCTGCAAACGTTCAGTGAGTCTTTTCCAATGGTCAAGTGACCATCAGATGCAGGTTCTCCTGACAACATTTCGATCTTGAAATCGAAACAAGGTGGGTGTGTCTGCATTCACATTATTTCACACCTGTTGTCACACAGTTGCCACCATTTAAATATCAGTGGCTAAAGTGGTCTTTGGAGTTCATTTTCTCCTTAATGAGTTCGTTGACCTTTTGACCTCAAGCACATTGAATCAGCACACAGGAAAACAATGACGCATAACTACTGTACCATACATCACATTCATGTAATTAGCTGGTATTGTTGGTGGTACATTTCTATTTGTAGCACACACATTTAATTAAGTGCTGTACAGTCACACTTTAGTTTGCTGTGTTCCCTAAAACAGAGCTCTTCAACAGAACAAGTGGCCGTCTCATCGAAGCAGGATTAGGACTCATACTTTAGAGACTTACTCTTTTGTTAGTTTATTGGTGATTTTGTTTAAGGTAACTACTAAAAGTATTTTTACTGAAAGGCTACATATCCTGTTTTGCTATATTTGTAATTTAGGCGGTCGTCTTTGTTGATCAGCTCAACTATTACATACTATATATTATATTGTCTATTATACTGTCTCACAGACTACCTACTTCACTACACCACACCAGTGTTGGCCAGTCTAGAAAACTGTCCTTACCAACAAACTGTTACATACACTTGAGGTTAAAAGTAAATATAATTGTTGTTGCCGATTAACTAACCTTGACAGCCCATGCCTGTCTGGTCAACCTTTCATAGTCATGAAATTAAAATGGTTTTATGTTGCAGAAGTGCAAACTAGCTGACTAAGCATCTTGGTGGCCTTTTACCCCTGCAGCTAGCGTAGTTTTATTGAACTATGACTGAGATGTTGTAGCATACTGGTATATTTGAATGCTTTGTTTTACATTTTAATGAAAGCTGTATGGCTTTAAATTATTTATTTATAAGAAACTGTACTTTCTCAGGTGCCTTCATTGAATTTTTTCATCCCAGCCTCATGTTTTGTATTCTCCTGTCTGTAGCGTCTTGGTGTGAAACAGAAAACGCGTGCATGCGTGCGTGCATTTATGCATATATGCATGTGCATATGCGTGCACCTCTCTGTCTGCTGGTCCTCCATGTGCGCATGCCGGTTTATTCGCCATATGCTGAGGGCTCTTTGGAACAGAGGCACCATTATCCATTCATCAGGTCTGCAGCATAAGTGTCTGCTGCTTTCCCTGATCTACAGTCTAATTTACACCTCAGACACCTGCTCTCCTCCCTCTAAAACCCTTGTTGACATAAAGCAGGAGTCATAACGATAAATCTACTAATCCTGCACTGTTACCCCTTGTCCCACTGGTCAATTTGTTCCTTTTTCTAAAAGTGAGGAGTCCACAGAGTCATGAATAGTTATACTACCCATCTGGACACAAGCTGGGACCTGAACGCCCCTCAGCTGGGTCACCTGTATGATGGTGAACATCATCATCAAACACCCAATGACTCCAGGAGCATCACTAAAGATCCGGAGGTATCAGAAGATATATGTCCACAGCTGTTTTTAAAAGTTTTGATACAATGTACTAAAGCATTGAAAGACAGACAGATAGGAGAGAGGTGTTCAAGTGTTAGAATAGGAAGTGTGGTGTGTATGAAGTGTAGTGCAATCCAGACCTAAAAGTTTCACATTTAGCACACCCTCTTATCTTATCTTGAAGCTTAAATCTGATTGATAGCAGGAGTGACAGTGATAGACAGTTAAGAGAGTTTCATAAACAACAGCTACATGAAGAGAAACTACCACAAGTCTTCTCCATGTCTTACACTCTAATTTTTCTCCTGCCCTTCCTCGTTTCCTTCACGGCTTTATGCTGGCAGAGCCGTAGGCCCTGGGTATCGATTGTGTGCAGAGGACTAATGGGCACGACAAAAGCAGCGACGCAAAGAGACAGACGCAAAGGGGATAAAGTAGGGTTACCATTTGGAGAAAGACAAATATATAATAGTGGCAACTATGCAACAGCAGGCTAAAACTTTTAGTGTTTTTTTATGACAGGACCCAAGAGGAGCAAGATGGAACAATTCAAGAATACAACAAGAATATCTGACCAGGTCTGCCAACTTACTCTAGATGTGAATCTACTGGTCTTAAAGTGTTAAAAAGCATTAAATTCAGCTTCCTGTGTTAAAGTCTTAAATTTGTATTTACAAAGGTCTTGCTTATGCCCTCCTGTCTATTATGTCAGATTAAAGCATCACAAAGACAAAGAAACATCTTAATCTTTGTGTCTGATGGAAATCTAGCAGTGAGGTTATAAATTGCAATGACTGAAACTTGCCAAGCGTGTAACAGAACTACAGAGGTCAACCCAACAAAATGTGACAAGTGACATTGCAAACGGCTTTAGAGTGATGATTTGGTTTGTCTGTTCTAGGAAACAGTGAGGGTAGAAACATGGTGGCCAAGTTCATGAAAAGGATGTCCATTTAGATATTTTCCCTTTTTCATATTACTGCATAGGAAGAAAAATTCTTAAATTAGATTTGTATGTGTATATGGATCTTTGATGAATTAAATAGGTATTAAATTGTTTTTAAAAAATGTATTATTGTCACATAGAGTTTGCTGGTTTTCCTCCACACGTTTCATACTTCATAAGCCATGTCAATAAGCTGGCATGGACATTAACCAGACCTGTGCCTGTGCCTGTGCTGTTTCTGCTGTGTCAGATCAAAATGTCTGCTTTAAAAAACAGCTGAGGTTTGATACCCAGCCCTACACCAGGGGGACATGGTGTGAATCCTAGAAATGTGGAAGAATGAAATCATATTAGGAATGCTGGAAAAGACAGAATGTCACACAGACACTCTTGTCTAAAGCCTAAAGCTGAAGAGACAGACAAACACAGACGCTGAAACAGACAGGAGGGGGGATGAAGTCGGACATTGATCCAGGTCCAAGAGGCAGAGGCGTCCTTTTCTCTCTGAGCAGAACTGCAACACAAATGAGTCTCAAGACAGCCTCTTTTCCTCATCCTCTGATCGCTCTCACGTCCTCCTTTGACCACTACCTGATCAGGCCTGCTCCTGGCTCCTCTGCTGACCACAGGAAATCATTACACCCATTGTCAAACCCTCCCCAATCTCCCGTCCCCTGAGCTCCTCCTTCCTCCAATTAGGAAGTGGACTGGCTGATTGCTGCCACTGCATGTCTGAACTGAGTCCTCTTTACTCCTAAGGTCTCTTAGTTTTGTAACGTTTCATGACAAAAGCCAGTTAAAGATTACACAGGCTGTATATAGCATATAAACACATGATAAGAATATAAATATTGGTATTGCTGACTTTGTATTTTTTTTTCCAAATGCTAGAGGGACGTTCGAGGCTCACCATGTTTCTGATAATATCCAGGTCATGTGTGGTGATAGAAAACTCTCCCTGCCATATGGCCAGTGGTTATCTCGTAATGAATGTGCAGTGTAATGCTGGATGTCTACCCAGGGACCTAATTTATCAAGCAAAGGCCAACAATGTCAATGGCATTTCCTCGTGAGATGCAGCCACACAGTGAATGACTCAGTGATGTGCAAGGTGTAGCTATAGGTATTCTTATTCCTTCCAGCATCCACGCATGGGGGTGCTAAGGTCAAATAACTGGGACAGGCATGCACAGGCCTGCAGGGACGATAATGCAAGATGGCAGGTCCAATCACTGGAAAATATTGATTTATCTTCATGTAATATGATGCGAATATTTCATGGTTTTGCATTGGAGTAATCTCAGTGCTAACGCTAAAGGTGAGTTCATGGCGGTGTGTCCAAATGAGCCTCAAAATGGACTTTTTTTTCAGAGCTACAGTGTGACAGCAATTTCCATTTTCCCTCCATTATTGTCAATAATGGTGTTCAGAAGTGTCACACTCCTGCAGTGGTGCTGCATTTTAAATTCTCCAAACCTCAAATGGCAGCTCACAGCAGAGCAACAAAACAGTGGATGATTATAGGGTCAGTATGATGGAGCACAAGCAACCCATGTCCAAACAGCACAATCAACAAATCAGCACTTTAGTGTTCTAATCTGTGTCTAATAATAAATGCTGTAATGCCACCACCACCACCCCCTCACACACAAACCCACAGAAAGACTCATTTTTACAGCTTCACAGAGATTTTGAGCCTGTCATGAAATGTGCATATCAAATAAAAAGACAAAAGTCTGTTGACAAGTAAATTGTTCTCCATTTGGAGGTCTAAGGGATGAATATGAGCTCAACAAGAACACACAGCACCAGCTCCTCTTCAGCTATTCCCAGAGCCCACGTTGGCCAGGCGAACGCCACTCTCCGAGCCAAATTCACAAACCAAGCAGACACCAGATGTTTGAGCGGTCAGACCAAGTGGCCAGAATGACAAAAACAATTCCTCTAGCGAGATAAGCGCTGGCACTGGAAGCTCCCCCCTGCCTCTTCTCCAGATTTTCACACCCCTGCAGGTCAAAAGGAGAATTTGGGGTAAAGCTGTCACTCACAGTTGGCTGCAGTGTGATTACCTTAGGATGTGTTCATGCAAGGGGGTCACTGGTGTAATGAACGCTGTGGATTTTTAATCCTCACAGAGATCCACAGGACAACAGCTGAAGCTGGTAATGCTCAAGGACACTTCAGCAGGGCTGGAGCTTTTAATGAGTAATTCCCATGTCATTGTGTCTCAGTGACAAATAGGGACAACAATTTCTGAAATTAATCAAATAGAGAGAGAGTGATCCCAGGCTGCTATATGGTGCTACAGAGGTAAGCTGACAACATTATTTATGTCCACTTAAAAGTGCTTATTTCAATCCATGATGGTCTTTTACTGCAAGTGTCTGACAACGTTATGGAGTCATCGCTCAAGGAGAAGTCGCCTTCTAAAATCTGGCGAGGTGAGACGTGTTCCCAGAGGATAATGATGGAATAGTGGGATACATCCATGGTGGGAACGTGAGTGCCAGCCACGCACAGCTTTTTGTGCCATGATTTTAAGTGTCATTGCTTTAGTGTTTTGACAGTGTGGATGAGGATAGCACGTAACACTACACCAATGCTGCACATTTATGCTTGCTGCTGGTTTCTCCCCCCATAATGGATCATTCAAAATTAGACACAAGACACAAAAACATAGAAAAACATTCTGGAAAAATAATTATTTTCAGCAATGTTGACGCATCAGAAAGCTGAGTACAATATTAGATATAAAGGACGGGTAAGGATCTTTCTGAAGGTTTAACTACTAACAGAAAGTTTCTTCACTGTCTGCACTATGAAAACTGTCTCCAATATGATGTTTGTTTGCTGGATCGGGCAGAAAACACTGCTATACGCAAGACATCTAGGCGTAGAATATACCGTTCAAGAGAAAGAGAAAGAAGCATGTCTGTGGGAAACAAAATGTGAATGCATCTCTAGCCGAGCCAACATTACCACCTATAAAAGATTACAAGCACATAAAAAGCAATTGCTGAAAGCACACAAAGACATTTCATATGCCACCAATTTCTGAAGACGTGGCTAGACATTATAATTTCACAGCTCATCGTCTGAGGTCCTCATCAAACACGGGTTCATCGCAGGTTTCACAGCATTTCCTTTAATACAACTTCGACAAACTTAAAGAGGAAAAAAACAGCAGCAACATGCCCAACATGTGCACACACACCACTTGTGTTTAGATGCTCTGATCATGCGGAGATGCTGTCAGATTCACCTCAGAAATGCTGCTGCCAAGGTGGAGGCCTTTTAAGTGACAGCATCAAGGATCTGTGCTTACAGACGCACTTAAATTAGGCCAAGGCTGGAGAGAAGATGCTCTGTATGATCAAAGGCTACACTGACACCGGTTTGACTGTTCCAATGTTTCTGAGGTGAGATTGGTGTTTTCAGAGACAAAAAAGGAGAAACTGCATTGGAGGGTTTATCTCAACAGCAATTACATCTGATCCTGTGACAGAGTGATGGAAGGAGAAGGGAAGACAAGCAGAAGATGAGGCTGGAAGAGAAAAATTGAGAGCATAAATACCAGAGGTGGAGGGAAACCTAACCTTGATGTATTTCCAGGCTAATTAATGAAGAGGCAGAAGGTGAAAGGAATAGGAAATCAAGAAGGAAGCTATTGTTGAATCCTACTCTTTCATCTTTTGCTCCAGCAAGACTTCATACACTCAAAACTGCAAGCAGCACAGTGACTCACATGACTGTAAAACACAGACGAGATGGACTTGTTTTCAGCATGGAAAGCTCCCTTGTCACAACCTCAGGAGGAATATTTACTCTACCCTACCTTCATCCAGTGACCTCAGAGTGATAACAGTGAGACCCTTTATCCTCTCATCATCAACCCCAGCTACTCTAGCATCAAAGCCAAAGCGCATACTGCCAATCTGTGGTCTCAAATGGTACTACACAGTATGCAAGTGTGTCTTTATGAGGACAAAATGAGAGATGCAGAGATAAAAGAGAGGCAAAGGGCTCCCAAACATCCACACATCTCGCAGTGAGCCAAGGGCCATGAATCGGATTAATAGTGTGATGTGAGCGCTAATGCTATTTATGCTCAGAGTCGGGGTATGGATCATTGAGATAAGAGCCAGTGCTAAATGTGGAGGGACAGCCAATTGTAAATGGCCTGTTATCTAATCAGCCCATGAGGCGGGGTAGCTGTTATGACTGACAGTGCTGCAAGACATGTAAGCACTGCTGTGTGACCTCTCATGTTGAGGACAGAGCATCAGAAGTTTCTAGAGGATTTCACCAGTTATGGGATATTCTCATTACTACTTTTTTTTATCCCATCTACTTTATTCATTATGTCAAAATCACGGCCCATAACCTTTCCAGAATGGCTGCTATAACATCTCATCCAGCTTGTTATTGCTCAGTCATCTCAGCTGAAGAGTCATAGCTCATTTATCTACAAGTCTGTTTGTCTTCCTAATGAACCGCTAAGCTTCCCTCCTTCTGTATCTTCTTTCCTCCCTATACCACCAACAGTCACACTGGTGCAAATCCATCAAGCAGTCAATATAGCAGAGAGGCTGCTGATATATGTGCTTGGATGTTAGAATATAATCTTGCTGGAAATTACTTACAATTTAAAAGTGTCAGAAATGTGGCTCTGGAGAAAAACTAATACTGTATCTGAAGAGTGGTGTAGTTATTGCATTTAGACTGTTTCATGGAAAATAGTCTTTGTGTTTTGCTTTATTTTCTAGCACAAACAACATAAATAAATCACTTCTTATTTGGTTTGAAAACAATGTTACTCAGAGAGATTAAAACATAATATGAAGAACATTTCCAGTCCCTTATGAAATGTGACGAAATTATTCAAATTAAATTTAGATGTTGAGCAATGTTCATGTTTGTTTCCATCCATCCTCCATTCCTCCACTGTAGGTTTGCTCCGGTTATTGTTGCTTTTCTCTGATGTGAGTATAAAACATATATGCGAGAAGGGGGGGGGTTAAAGATGGATGACTTCACCACCCTCCCACAACTCTACTGTATGTCAGCAGTCACTGAAAGACCCTTGAAGCTCAAGACAAAATGCTCCAGTGAAGTGACTTAAGGGAGATATGGGGAGAGAGCGGCTGCACACATGACAGCTTTACAACAGCAAGAGCAAACTGACAGTAATGTCTGCCTGTTCTCACAGGAGACAGGAGGCTGACAGGCAGCTGCAGCTTCCATACACTGAGGTGGCATCTCACTCTAACCCCAAACAGACTGACAAATGTCTCCCTTAGCTCACACGTGTACATCTCTTTCTTCTAAATTGTGCTCAAATTAAATTCTATCCTGACAGGATGCAAAGCCGACAGCCTACACCCATCTTCTTTACCCTGAGCAGCAACATTTTGCAGCCATTGGTTTTTCTTTTCTCCACCATATAACTTAAAAAGGAAATCTCCGCTGCCTCCAACCCTCTCTAGTCTCCAGACAAGCACTTTATCTTCCTGTCTACAGGCACAGCAGAGTAAACACACTCTACAACAGAGGGTGTTTTCTGTCCAAGACAAGCCTGTCTGGAGGCAGCTGGGCTTGAACCTAATGTTTGAACAACACGCTGCATCCATGTAGTTTATCAGCTATGATGACACAGATACATAATAGGACATAAATGCATGGACACACACACAACAAATGAATGGGCAGGTTGCCTTAGTTTAAGTGCTTTCTTGGCACCTTAATATTGACAGTCCATAAATAAACACATGATGGCAAGCAGTTTGTTCATGTTATTGTTCAGAAACTTAGGTTGGACAAAGTTTAAAAGAACAGGTAAAAACCCAGTTCCACACATTTCATCGCTTTTCTCCAAAGCCATTGCTTCCTCCTTTCAGGCAGTGAAGGAAAAGTATATGAAAGAAAGGGAGAGAGGATAAACATGTTGCTTTTATGACTAGAAAATAATTACTTTGAATCGTTAAACTGGGAAAAGGTGGGTGGAAAAGAGACTGAAAATGTTTTTGCGTCCCTCAAACACCCCTAAAGCCAGTTGAGGAAAAAATTAAACAATAAAAGTCATGAGATTTAATGAACAAGTTTAAATTACTGAGAGAATAGAGAGGCCTTGTGATTCTGGCTCTGTATCAAGTCATGTGATATCCACTGAAGAACACAGTGAGCGTAGTTTGTGTTGCTTTAGCAGAAAAACAGAAACGGTAAAGAATAATGTCATCCATCTTTAACTCTACCCTGGTGAGCACTTTATACAGTATTTTCATTCCTCTTCTATTGTCGTCACCCTCCTGCAGTGAGAGACAATCAACACTGCCTCCTGCTGAACATGAAGTGAACTAACAAACAGGACAGACACCAGCACCCTGTATTTGATTATGTTATTGATATCACATGCTTGTCTATTTAATTTAATTAATCTATTTATTTAAACGACTTTCTGTGAAGGACAGGATTTCTAAAATAAAAAGAAAGTCATGGTCAGGGAGTACCTGTGCAGGTAAGTGAAGAGGCAACAAGGTCAAACATATAGCATTTAGTGCTGGCTGTAATCTTTATAAAGGACAGAAAATGTAATTTATCTTCTCCAATATGCCTTAACAAATAAAATATCTCCTATATTGATATTCCTAAATGGTGCGCACAGCCACCAGCCAAATGACAGCTTCATTTGTCTGTATCTCAGCATCTAAATGTCAGTACCGAGTGGGCTGACACTAAAAAAAATGCTGACTTGAAAGTTGCCGCTTTAACAGTTTGTTAAAGTAAGAAACCAGACACAGCAGCAAGACATCACTTACGCTGTGAGTCACCACTGAGCCTTTCACTCCCATTGTGATAAATGTTAGTTTCCTTCAAAGACCAATGTTTTTTTTACCTGTGATCCATTAGCTGGCCACTGAGACGCCCACCAGACTCACCTCAGCCTCACTAACGTTTGTCAAATCATCCTGCAGCCACATCTGTGAAGCAGCGTGGCTCTTATTACCAAAACAGATTTAAAGTGAGTCACTTAGTCCAGCTGATCTGACTCTTGTCAAAATGAACAAGTAGTCTACAAGAAAAGTTTTGTTCACTTAAAATGGTTTCTTGCCTTAAGGTAAAACTGGCTTCTTTAGTCACATCGTGTACGAACTAGCTTTAACAACACCCTTTAAAGTATGCTGTCAAAGCAGACAAGGAAATGAGCACAGTTCCTCATTTGTGCTTCAATCTAGAAAGTGTTTTCAACTCACCTGCTGCAACTTTCCAGCTGTTTTCATCTTCCCAGCTCTATTGGTTTTTTTAACCAGTGGTGTAAAAAAAGGTGTTAATTCAATTTTGGATGGTCCAGTGTAAAAGTGGGTGGGCTTTCTATTTCTAAGAAAGAACTTCTTAAAAGTTAATGCATTACAAAGGAAACAACAACAAAATGCTGCTAATGAAATAACTAAGAGAGCTCAGTCTTCAAGGCCTGTAAACAACAGTACAGACAGTACAGACATCTATGACCAGGCTAAAATATATTTGCAGATTGCAGAGCCAGCAGTGCATGGCTCTATAGTGCATGGCTCTGTTGATTATTGCACAATGTGACAAGTAAACATAAACTCAGTGTGTAATCTCCTGTAACCATGTAACCATCACTGTTGCTTCAGTGTCAGAGTCAGCTGACATACAGCAATGTCAGTGCCAAGTAAAATGAAATCAAAGAATGAAAAACCACACTGTCCACCACTGTTTGTCTTAAGTAAGAAAAAAAAAAAAAACACTTCTTAAATCTACCACCGTATAAAAATAAATCTGACTTAAATTTAGCTTCTACATGAAAAAATTAGTTCCTTTTAAAAAAAAAAAAAGAAAGCCAGGCCATATTTACACATGAAAAGTTCTATAAATATATAAATAACAACATTAAGGGGAAAAAAACACTAAATGGATAATTTGGTGGATTTCCACAGTGGCATGCTGTTTCTGTTTGCACTGCCTGTTGAAAGGTCAAAGGTCGGGGGTCAACTGCTGACGCTGGATCTGAAAGCAGTTCTGTTTATGATAGATACTCTCTCACACTACAAAACTGTCACCCAGCCTGTACTTGTACTTTTCTTCAACCTTCCCGCTGTTTTTCAGTTTGGAAAAAACATCTGAACTGCTTAAATATATTGACAATTTATTGACAACTCAAAGCAAAGTACAGAAACTTATTTACAAAAGCACACTGACACCTGCACATGAACAGACTGAAAGCAAAATTCATGACCTTTAAGCATTACACAGACACAGAGGAAAAAGCTGTGCAATGTGTGAATAATTTCAGGAAAAGTTTCCAGAATAGCAACAAAATTATTCATAACAAAATACATACAAATACTAAAATATTAAATCCTAAAAAAAAAACAGTGCATATAGTGTGAAAGTAAGCAGAAATGACCGTTTATGTGTGAATAAACTGTGCTAAAAAGGCAGATCTGTTCATAGCATAGTGACAAATCACAACGACCAGAGAGAAAATGACCATAAAGTGAAAAATCGTTTTTCTTCTGCTTTCTGAGGAGTTAAATCCACTTCAACGTTAGGATTCAGTCCTGGTATTATTTCAGTAACAGAGAACAGTCAGATAGATAGACAGACAAAGATTTTAAGATGTTTAACTGCAGCTGTGTGTAAACTTCCTCACCGTCCGACCAACGTGTAGCGGCCGTTGCTTCTCTCAGCCTCTAAACAATCTTTGGCCGGCCTTCATGTCGCGTTTAGCTCCTCCTTTTATGCAAAACGTCGCCAGTACCCGGAAATTAACGATCCCGTGATGTCAGGGCAGTGCTAGCATAGCATCGGAATGAGTAAAAGTGCCTTTCTCGGCTGGGGTTTAAACTTTTTCTGCGGTTACCGTCAGCTTACCGTTTAGCTGTGCTGTCGTCTACTAACATGGATTTACCGGGATATAAGGCTGTATCCTTCCGCACGGACGTTAACAACGGGATGTTGCCTCTCATGGGACCTAACGGGATGCCGCTTGGTTAGTCTCACCGGAGCTTCAGGTCAGATTTATGTGCCACACAAACTAAACAGACGAGTTAATACTTTGTGGCGAGTTAACGGTAACAACAAGCTAGCTCTGCTGCCTGTTCGGGCTGGAAACGGGGAATAATGGCGCAGCTGGTGCTGGAGCAACTGTCAGATTTTGGGGACTATACTGGCTGTAAAGAGCTGACTGACATATTTAAAGTGACTAATAACGAGCTCAAAAACAGTCTGTCAAATGTTCGCCTGAGCCCAGATGGACGCCATGTCCATGTCCTCCTCCACAAGCCTAAGGTCGGTCTTGTGACTTTTGACAAGTATGAAAGACCCCACCTGGCCCAGAACCAGAAGAAGCTGGATTTGCGCTTGACTCGAACCGTGCCTGTTGTGGATATTTTATATCTGGACCACAATAATAACAATAACACCAGCAGCAGAGACACACCAGCTGTGGCAGTGGTTTATGAGAATGGAAAAGCTGAGTTTTGGAAATTCCAGGAGTGCAAAGCTGGCTGGCATCTCCTGCAGACTTCAGATCTGTGCAACAGCCCCCGAGCTAGAGTGGTGTCTGTCAGTGCCTGTCCCAACCTTATCATCTGGTGTGAGGAGAGGCCGGCCTCAGAGAGCTCCCCTGCCCTCAGCTCCACCAGGAATAAGCTGAGATACTGTGTTTGCAGGCGGGACTTTGTGGTGGAGGAGGGGGTTGTCAGTCTGGGGGGAGTGAAAATCGCCCTCCACAACAATCCTAAATTCACCGTTGTCTGCTCAGGTGAATACATACATCTTCTTCCTGACTTGAAAGTGAAGCCACTGTTGAGCGCCTCCAAGTTTTTCCTCTCCTGGTCCCCTCGCCACGACTCCTTCACAGTCAGCACCACATGCAAAAACACCCCCCTAAAAATGATTTCAGCTAAAGAGTCTGACCTAAAGAGGTTGGTGACAGACTGTTTAGGGTATTTATCAACCCTCGAGCCGCCTGAGATCTACGACTTCTGTCCTACAGGCTGTGGAGGTCTGCTGCTGCTGCTCAGCACGGGCTGGGTATGTCTCCTGCAGAAAGATGGGATCCTGCGGCAGGTCTACAAACTGGCAGACAACCACATGGTGAAATGTGGTGCTCACACCAGCCTCTGCATGTACCAGGACACCCTGGCACTGCTGGTAGGGCGAAACTTGCATCTGATAGATGTGAACTGCGGCAGAGAGCTGGAAAAGATAACTCTGAAGACAGAGGGGCTGTTGTATGTAAATCGGGCTGAGAGATGCGCGCCTCACTTGCTTTCAGAAACTGGACTTTTTCTGGTTGTGAAAAGGGAGACAGACGCCAGAGATTGCAACTCAAAGCTGAAGCCACCTGGTCTCGCTGCAGCGGATGCTGTTCGTCCTGGAGCCCTCCTGGTAGAGGCAGTCTTTGAGGAGGCCTGTAAATACTACCAGCAGAGGAGCCTGAGCAGCACTCAGCTCACTGTGGACACATTGAAGAAAGGAGGTCGGTTCCAGGCTCCCATCTCTTTAGCCTCCATCCTCAGGGAGTACCTCAGCACGGGGTCCAGGCAGAAAGGAGCAGAGCTGTCCCAGAATGGAGTAGGCGGATTCACAGCGGGGCAAGACAAGCTAATGGGCTCTCTGGAGGCTGAGCTCATGGCTCTGGTCTCTCTGGAGGAGGTGAAGGGGAACTTAGTGAGGGGGAATGTTAAAGAGGTGGAGGCGGTGTGTGAGAGTCTGGTGGAGAAGGAAGTAACCAGGCTGCTGTCATCCACCGAGCTGGATAAAGAGGCTCTACTTTACCTCAACTCCATCTTCAGCATCTTCCCACAGCAGCTGTGGAGAGCAGCACAGGCTGCTCTTCAGCTACACTACGACAGGGATGGCTGTCTGTCCAGCAGAGCCCCTGCAGACGTGTGGAAATCTGTCCTCAGTTCTGCTACAACACCCAACAACCCATCCTGCCCCCTGTTCACAAACGGCGGGCCAAAACACAACAGCTTCAAAGGTGATCGCATCACCAACTTTAAAGCCAAATCTACGAGCTCCACTTCCTCGACTGTCCTGCCGGTGTTCGAGCTCCTCTGCCACTTAGTGTTCCACTTCCAGCCCAGCTGGCTGCCCAGGTTCCTGGATCTGGCCCAGCAGCAGCAGGGCTCGGCCGGCCTGGGCCTGAGCCTGGCCTCTTCCTCCTGGGGCGAGGAAAACAACGTGCCGCTCTACAAACGAGCTCTGTGCGTCACGTCCAGCCTGACTGCAGACAGAGACCAGCGGCAGGACTTGGAGGTGGAGCTGCTGCTGGTCAGCGGGCGGCCCAATGCCATCCTGCAGGCGCTGAGGATCCTCATGGCAAAGCAGCAGTGGGAGCGAGTCAGCCAGGTGGCCCAGAACTTCTGCAAACAGAGCTCGCTGCTCAACAAGGAGATATTCACTACTCTGCTGTACGAGGTGGCCCAGCACAGAGACCTGGACCCCTACTTGGACCTGCTGTGGACACTGTGCCCCGAAGACCTCACTGTCACCACCATTCTCAACTTGGTGCTGAAAAATCTCCCCTCCTCCAACTCCCCTCCAACTTCCTCCTCCTCCTCCTCTTTCTCCATGTCCAGTGCCACCTCCTCATCCCCTGTCCCCTTTGCAGACTCTCACAGCAGCCAGCTGACCATCGGGCTGTTGAAACCTCTGCTGAGAAAAGTCCTTCAGAGGGAGACCAAGCCTAGCCAGCGCTACGCTGACATCCTCCAGTCGCCATCATTCCCCCCACCCACACCTCCTCGCCTGCCCATAGAGCAGCCCAGGACTGTCGATCGTAGCACAGACTCTTCTCTCTGCAACATCATCACCCCGACTTCTCTCACAGAATCACCTGAACAGCAGTTGTCCACAAACACAACTGTCCCCAGAGCCATGGTGGCACTTCCTGCTAACCCAGTCTGACTTCTACAGACATGAACAAACACTCCTAATCTGTCTCAGCTGTGAAGCAGCATGTTGACAATCAAATCAAAGCAGAATAACATGAGTATATTACAGGTATCAGCAGTGTTGCAGTGAAAATGTTTTTAAAAAAAGATGTCAGCTGAAGTATGACTACTAGAAACTATGAAATGACTACTGAAGATCTTACCAGTGTAAATACTGCAGGTAATTTTAAGTCTTAATGTGTATATACTGTATCTGCAATGTTATTTATCTCTTAAGCCTGAACTGCACATGGATGAGAATGTTATTGCATATAATCTTGCAGCGAAAATGCCTGGCTCTCTTTCAGATAATATATTCTTTGCCTTTAAAGCAGCTGATATCTGCTAATTGTAGCCCAATATAGCTGCCTTTCAGCGGTTCATGTCAGAGTGCTGAGACAAGCTGGCCTTTGTGTTTGAATGTTTGTTTTAAGTATAGTAAGGTTTCGTAGAGGAGGAGGAGAGGGAGAGTCCAAAGTGCATGACCTGACTTCTGGTTCGGTATTTAACATATCCTAAGTGCTTAAACATTAACCTGGTTTTGATGGGACCAGACCATGTAACCAAACCCAAAGCAGTCTGCCAGCCTGGCTTTTGCTTCCATTTTTCAATTCCTGTCCTCCATTTGTGTCTCTAGACTCCATCTTGTCGCCTGTGCTCGCTGGCAGCCCGACTCGCAGGACATTCCAGACTTAATACCCAGTAAAAGGCTCACAGTGCGATTTGAAATTCAATTTTGGAGGTAATTCTGTTAGAATTGGAGCTGCGACTAATATAGACGCCCTGCTGCTCGCATGCGGTTGTGTACGTCCTCCTTCATGGACGCAGTGAGGTTATCAGAGACGTTAGGTCCTCAGTCTTCTTGGTCCTGTTAGTTTTCTCCATGCTCTGGAAACTTTTTGCACTTTTACATCACCCCAGTCAGTATTATTTGTGCCATGCATCTATTCATTTGAATGTTGTAAACAGAAGTATGTTTAAGTGCCTATTGGCTTTGCTAATAACCTTTATAGCCTGTTTTAATCAATAAAACAGTCTTTGCATGCAAGACTACTGAGATAGCAACCCTTGGCCCTGTGTGGTGAGTTACTGACTGAGAAACTCATCTCTAAAATGCTGAGTGACAATCACACTCCAAAGTGTTTTGGTGTCTCACAGCGCTGCTTTTCATTATCAGGGCAGCGTCACATTCCTGCACAGTCTCTCATGCAGTTTTCTGAAGGCAGATCGGAGGACAGCAGCACTTGGCCGTGACGGTCAATGGCGTTTTAGGACAATTTAATTTCAACATTAAACCTGCTGATGTCTTACTCTGGTCTATTTGGTGTACTAGTAGTGCACTGTGCATTTGAGCATGACACAATCTGTGCGTCAGATTCAAGATTCTCTGTGAGCCAGACCTGTTCCAGCCCATCGAGAGTCACTGAGAACTCCCTGACTTCCCCAGACATCAGTCAGCCTCATGTCACCACTGCTCAGATGTTAAATATTAACTCACCTTAAACTTTTTGCTTCTGGTTTCTGTTAACAAATAGGAGTTCCTCTTAGATTTACTCCACAAGTTGTCATGTTCCTGTTTTGCCCATGCTCTCCTTTGTGTTATTTGCAGGGGGAAAAGAAAATGTATACAAGTGTATGTGATCTGATGCTGTATGCTATTAAACTGAGGATATGACTTCTGTTTGCTGTTTGGAGTTTTGAATATTAAGTTGCTTTTTCTGCAACAAAGGAGAAGCTTGTGACATGTTAGGACTGAGGTTTTCATTACAGTTAAGCTCATGGCTTTTTATTATTGTTCCCACATGTTGCTGTAGTCTTATTTTTTGATTTTATTTGACCTTTATTTTACCAGGAAAGATCAGTTGAGAACAGCTTCTCATTTACAACGATGACATGGTAAGAGGCCCCAGCAGATGTAAAAGCATGGACAGATAAAAAGAAACACGCACATGAATCCAGACACATGACAATGAGCTAAAAACAGCATAGGTAACTGCTAGAATACTGTGTATAGAGAAAGAGCACAAGGGGAATCAACACATACAGCAGTCAATAGTTCTGGTTTGTTCAGCTCTATCATCATATTTCACTCACACCACTGCCCAACAACAGGTCACACGCTAGTGATCAGATTAGGGGTCTAACCTGAAAGAAAATACAGATATAAAAGCTTTGCTGTGTCTTGCACACTCAATTATTCATTCACGTGATCCACTGCCCCCATTTCTGAGTTTTACCATATCCCTTCCATGGGCAAATCCACTTACAGCTGCCGTCTCATGTGTGTGTGATCTAGTGGAGGGATTTGAGTGTGTAACGTTTGCATGGTCACGGCCTACAGAGGAATGTTCAGTTGCTGCCCATTAAGCGTCTCTTAACTAACTAAAAACAACTAAAGCAGAGTACAGAGTGCAGCTGCTGGCTCTCACAGCAAATAAACAGTTTTGTCTGATCATAGGGGTGGGATAAGTGTAGAGGTGGATGGTTATCTTCAGTGTGAGGGTAATAAGAGAACGAGTCTTCCCACGGGGCAACAAAACAGCAGAAAGTGATACCTGGCATCCATCGGCCAGACCTTCCTCCCGCTTTCTTTCTTCCTTCCACTTTGTGCCACTTATTTCTTTCTTCAGCTCAAGTTTCTCTGCATCTCATATTACAAGGGATTTAGTCACACTGACGCTGTAATGTCATCGATTCACTGTTCTAACTATAGATGGCATCCAGTAAACAGTAATAAATCTGAACAGATGTTGTTCCTCTGTCATCTGCTCAACTCTGGACAGATCTGCATCAGTGGAACTATAACTGCTTTAAAGGCACTGTGAGGTAGAGTTAAATAGAGTTTATATCACACATAAGTCAGAATTGGACACAGAATATCAACAGTGAAGCTTCAAATGACTTTTAGAGTCTGGTGTAACTTCCTAGACCTTACAGTAAATGCAGTGAACAGATTTAATAACACTGTTGCTTCTGTTTGGTCCATGACTGGACTATAAATGAGCCTACAGATCATTTGTCTAATATTAAATTTGCACTCCAACATGCAAATGAAATCACATCCTCTGATACGGCTGTGAATTCATTTGCATGTCGATTGGCTGAACGCATCAGTTATAACAACCAGTTTGGCTCGCTGTGATTGCCAAAGAGAAAAGCCTGCATGAATGGGGTCTCGAAAATGGATTTGCATTGTTGAAAATCTGTTTGCTATTGCTTTCTTTTATCTCTGTGGAGTCACTCAGACACTGTCAGGGGTTTTCAAATCCTCAGTTCAGGCTATAAAACATCCTGTATTCATATTATTGTATAAATATATATAGGCTCATATGTTCTGCTAATCTACACAGTGTCACATGAGTGTTCTTTCCTTGTCTACTGTAGTAAATTATAACCTGCTTTTAACTGTCAGTGTGACTTTTCAGAGACTATATCTGTTGCCATGATCTGTGATTAAGGTTCATGTATCATCCAAAGGAGAAAAAGCTGAGCGACAAATGTGCACTGTGAAAAGCACTTTCATGGTTTGTGTGATGTCTGAGATTCCACTCATGTTGTTCATGTTAGAGGGGAGAAAAATGCACAGCAGACCCAGAGCACTCGTTGATCAGTTTTTACTGGCAGTACTTTTCAGCTGGAAGAAATGTTCACAACCTTTTCATCACATTGAGCAAATAAAAGTACCCATATAAAGTGCTGTGTAATAGAAATATAATAACACATCTATTGAGAACAAAGTAGTACAAGCACAGAAATCATCATTATGGAATTATAAATCACACTAAAAGTTGATATGTACAAACTGTATCTGCAAGCAAAATGGTAACAGAAAACTTACATGGTATAGCTGTGATGTGGTGATATCAGCAGCACACAAAAAGCTTAATTAGTCGTGATTCATACAAAAATGGTGCTTTGATTTTCAACATTAGTGCAATTAAGAATTTAATGAAAAAGTGTTTCCCGCTGTTGGGTTGCCAAACAACGACAGTGATCAGAGGTTGGCACATTATAAAAAGCCTGTTGGCACAGTAACACACTGCTGCGCTCTATGAGAGCTCTGCACACCAACATCACTGTGTAAAAAAGTGATGGACTCAACAAAAAGCTGATGCACAATGTATAACCGTTAATTCTCTGAATCCAGCAGCAACTCAGTTCATATATTATACATTTATAAAACATTTATGTAATGCAGTCAAAATGTGGATTTAAAATGGTGGAAAAATCCCTGCAGATTTGCTTATCCCCCTGAGTTCAGTTCAAAGACGTTTGACATGTATTATATGAAAACTGGAGCATTACCTAAGTAGGTAACTTCACTGACTTTTCCACGTGCCATCGGTGCAGGTTTGGGTCACGTGACAGTTTTAAAGCTGTAACCCACATGTGGTGCCTGCCTTCTCAGGGGAGTTTCATCTGGGCCCGCGGGATATGATTCATAATTACATGGTCACTTGAAATAGAGACATTTAGAGCAGTCAAAGGCAGGTCAGCAGCATCACATTCATCAGTCATGTGATTTTTGCACACAATATGTGTGTATAAATAAATCCAGCAGATGCATGTTTGTGCTACTTACTCATAGACATCTGAGTCCATCATTCTCCTGTAGTACTTGGCTAGTTTGATAGAGAAGATGATGCTGGGGATGAAGAAGATCAGACACCAGCCCAGACTGAACCAGAATGCGTTCTGCAGAGAGTGGGCACAATGAAGAGCTGGTGGTAAAAGTTTTACAAACATTAAAAAAAAAATCTCACACTGGAGCTGACATCATCTGATCCTCACCAGAGACTCCACTATCTGTGAGCAGAGGATGATGTCCACAGAGTCCACAGCTCCTGCCACCGGCCCACAGCGACCCACCTGCTGCGTGATCTGAGAGGCAACATGCAGCTCAGTAACAGTGACAATATACAAAAAAAAAGTGTAGAAATCTTTACAAACTTTACCGTGAGGTTGGCCCAGTCAGCGTAGACGGTGAAGTAACGTAGCTGACAGTCCAAAAACCTCCTGCTCTCCTGGGATGGTGAGAAAGAAAGGATAAAATTCCACACATTTTCTCCCAGCGTTATGTAGGAGGTCATGAGGAGCCAGTGTGTGTATCTCAGCATGTGGATTTCTGAATAAGTGACCCATAAATAACTGTAACGGCAGCGTGAAATTAGATGAGGCAATTAGATTATTTATATAGCGCATTTCATGCACAGAGGCCGTACCAAGTGCTTTACATAATGCATGAAAACATTAAAACATAAATATGGTGATAGTCTATATTTTTCTTACTGTCAATAAATCCCATGAAAACACCAAAACCACCAACAATTACTGAAAAGATATTGACAACGAAGCACAAAAATACAAAAGTGAGCCACACTGTTGCTCTGGATGATGATATGACGATATGTTCCTTCGTTACCATGAAAAACACACATTGTGATTTATTTTGACTGACACAGTCCTAGGTACCAGATGCACATTAAGCTGCAGCCTAAAATACTCCAAACTTTTGCTTTTTTTTGTTTAAAACAACATATTTCTGAGCTGAGATTTTTGTCTTCACTAGAAACAAACAGGGTTGGGAAGTCAGAAGATAACAAGAGCTGGACTTTCACATTGTTAGTTGTAGTCTTGCCATGGGATTTGTTGACATAAAGAAATAGAACAACACCAGCCTTATTCTTTAAATAGAAGATTGACGATGATTATGCAGGTCAAGGTAAGTGTGCGGTGGCTAATTAAAGTGGATGCTTCTGTTTTAGTCCATTACAGTGGATTTAAAGGTCATTAAAGTCAGGGCAAGCTGCTTGTTTGTTTGTTTGAGGGTTCACAGTACTTTAAACCATATTCAAGGACCCTGGAAGCCAATAGATCTGACCAGCCATGTTCACATGCCACCAGCTACTCATTAGTTGCTAAAAAAATTGCATAACTCCAAGTGATGAAAAATATGACTGAATGCTTGTAATTCATGTGCTGTGGATGCACATTGTTTCCAGCTCCACACGTCCTCGTCGCCCCCCTCCAGCTAAATGACTGACAGACCACAGGCATTAACAGACCACATGGGGCGCTTCTTTCTTCCAACTCATGTGACTCGTGGCTCTACTCACGGTCTTGACGATCTGTGTCGTATTTGTGTTGAGGAAGTCTTGTGCTGCTCCCACGCTGCTCAGCACCTCCCCCACTGTTCCCTGGAAGAGCCAGAGAGGAGGAAATGAGGCAGAAATAGAGGAGAGTGACCTTTATTCTTAGCAGCTCCAGGTGTCAGACACCCCCACCTGCACTCACATTGATTTTTTCTGCGATGGATCCAAGGCTCTCGATGGATGAGTTCAGGTTTTCCTGTGGGCACAAGTAGTGAATGTGCGTGTTTAGATTCAGATGGATGGCCAACATGGGGAAGAAGGGAAACCAGAATGAAGAGAGTAGGGGAGACGGCAGCTAAAACGAAAAAGGCTACTCACCAGTTGTGGGATGAGGGTTGATTCTATGTCGGCCTGGATCTGCCTCAATTCTCTGGCCTCATTTTGGAGTTCTTTTTTAATATCACTGTTTGACTAGAAACAAGCAAATGGTTGGTTTGTAGAAAGAACACGAGTATCACAAAAGACAGTAATCATGTTAACAGGACGTCATGTTCGTGTAACTCACCTGAACAGCAGAGATGTTGTCAAGCTGATCTGCTGTTGTATTCAGATTGATGTTGGAAATGTTGCTCATCTGAGAGAGATAAGCAAAGATTATATATGGGTATGTACATAAAGATACATGCAAGCCTGTCAGTAATGCCTACCTGCAGCGTGACAGAGGTGGAGTCCAGATTTGTCACCTTGTTGGAGAAGCTGCTGAGTTGTTTTTTAACTTCAGGGCTCAGTAGGGTGACGGTGGACAGAGTGATGTCTGTATTGTCAAAATACCACTGGATCTGCTCTGTGTACTGAGCGTATATGACCGGTTTTATAAAGTTATTGTGGGTTTGGACACAACTTATTTTGAACTATTTAAAAGGAGTGTCAGGAAACTCACTTTAGACACATTGAGCACGTCTTCCAGATTAATGAGCTCGGACAAGTGGAGTGTTGTCCACAGAGGCTGGTTTTCTTGACAGTCTCTGCAAACATTAACATCAACATTATTATTATTTCTACAGCATCAGATTTACAGGATGTCAAGAGAGCAAATGAAACTAAACTACATGGAGACACGTGACATGGCATCACATACCTATAGATGTCAGAGATATTGATGCTGGATTTCAGTCCCAGAGTTGGACCGATATCCAAACCTGGAATTAACCCTGGAGTATCAATGAGCTGTGGAGAGAGGAGGGAATATTGTTAGCGCAAATATATCTCAAACAGCATCTGTGGCGTATTCGTATTTCATGCTACCTCTAGCAGTTCTCCGTTGTTCCAGGGCCGACACAGCAGAGTGTAGACGTTCCCGCCCAGCAGGAACAGCAGCACCACCACTATCATGAACAGCCAGGAGAAGAGGAAGCTGAAACCTGCACCCCTGCGACCACATAAAGGTCAGAGGTCAAACAAGAGCTGAGGAGGTGAATCAGTGTTCCCCATGGATGAGAGCATCAGCTATGAGAGTGAAAAATGAAACAACCCAGCACTCACATCATGAAGAAGGTGCCTCCACAATCCGCCGTGCAGGAGCGCTTTGTGGGGTCCGCTTTAGGTGTCAAACCCAGAGGGCCCAGGACCAGACCAAGGAGGTTGCAAACCACCACCAGGAGGACCACACAACACAGGGCCAAACACACACACCATCTGGACAAGAATACACACATGATGACTCATTATTGGGTTTTTCTGGCATCGATCACTTGTGTTTGCTCATCCAGGCTTTCTACCTAATATACTCGGCTCTTTCAACCTCCGGTGTGACCTTGCTGATTTCTCTCCGTGCCTGGTCCAGAGTCTCCGACACGTTAGTCAGAGCACTTAAAGGGACGGCTGTGGTGACCTCGGAGATCTGTGATTTTATGTTACCCAACAGCTGCTTGATGTCTAAAAAAACACAGACACAAGTAATCAATCTTATATCATCTTACAGCTAAATTACTGAGAAATTAGTATTTGAAAGAGAAGTGAAGGACTAAAGTAAATGTGCTCACTCACTTTGAACGATATGCTTGGTGTCGTTGGTTACTCTCTCAGGGATGCTGTCGAAATAGTCCTCCACCTGAAAGAAGTACGTTCATCTTCACTATACCACAAATATTTGTGTGAAAGAATAGTTAATATCATTGGTTCAAACTCTGTCCATTCATTATTATTATTCATTATTCATTATTATTTTCACATAAATCACTGACCTCCTTGATTTCAGTTTTTAGATTAGCTTTGATGACTTGATCCACAGCAGACTGGAAGTCATTCAAACTGGGAATCTGTGGAGAACAACATGGAGTACTTTAAAGTAACAGAAGGGGGCGGCAGACTTCAGCAAAAAGCATTTACACATTTCACAGGGGAGGAGAGAAGAGATGTGTCAGAGGAGCGTAGGAGGAATAGAGAGGGACAGATGGGAGGAGGATAAAATCAGCTGCTCAGACAAAGCTATTATCATGTGTCACTGTGCCTCAGCATGCGTCAGAGAGGTGGTTTCGTTTCATAATTGATTATTTCTGTTGCTTCTTGATGACGTCTTGTCAAACTTGTGATTCTTAGTCTGTTCTTCAGGAAGTTTGTAACCTGAGCAAAGTTACAAGTCAGTGCTCACAGTGATGGAGATGTCCAGCATTGTTTTCTGCAGCTCAGGCACCAGGATGCTACAGCCCAGGCAGTTTGAGTTGGATAGAGTCTGATTGATGTGGTTTTTAACAGCAGACACGTTGGCCTGGAGGCGGTCCACACTGGACTGCAGCTGGGCCAAGGATGAGTTCAGCTTGTTCAGTTGAAGGTTACTGTCTGCAGTCTCTGCTCACACAAACGGAAACACACAGGTCAGAGTCTGTATGCAGGTTTATTTAAAAAATATGAATCATTTTAAGACTAGGACCTTTCTGATGCAAGCTTAGATTATTGATTATTAAGGGAGATTGAGTAGATGTTGAATCAGCACTTAATTTGTCATCCTGGAAAAAAGGTTGTTGCCAGATATATATATATATATATATATATATATATATATATATATATATATATATATATATATATATATATATATAAGTGAGAGTGTTCTAGTCTGGAACTGAAGAATTGTGAAAATTATTCTTATTATTTATTATCTTTTATTGTATTGTGGCAGCCTGTGATAAAGGTTAAAATGCTTTACTTATTTTAATGAATGATGATTTCACCAGTATGATCATGAAATTAATTCAAGTGAAATACTGTATACTCATGAGCAAAACCACGCCGAAATGATCACTGATCTCCTGTAAAAATATGCACACAAGCATCTACATGCCCACACTGGAACAGGACAGAGCATGCAGGGACACTGCACTACCTTGGTCCAGCAGTCTGACTGAGTGCAGCGCTGGGTCCAGCGTTCCTCTGAATCGCTCCTGGATCTCTGTTCCCAGCTGAGGCCCAATGGCTAATTCACACAGACAAACATGTGTGAGGCCGTTAATCAAATGTTGATAACAGAAACACAGCCGTTAGAGAGAACAAAAGTAGTTCCCTTATATTTTACATGAATGACTTCCTGGTTCTTACCATCTAAGTTCCTGGTGACCTCCTGTACGGTCTTGTAGCTCTCATCGACCACATAGTCAACTTGCTGGACGGAAAACACACTATTTCAAAGTGTGCACACAAGATAAGGGTTGAAATACAACATACAGTGCTTCGGTGACTGATTAGGCGAGGTAATCGTGCGCAGCAGTTTTGCAAATGAGGAAGAACAAACAGAACGCTGTTCCCTCCAACCTCTGGAGATAAATGTGTTGACGATGCAGAGAGCAGAGCTGGTCCTTAATCACTGGACTGACCAGAGGTCTGTTTGCATCTCACACAAAAGCTGCCGACTCACAGCGCATTGATGGCAGGGGAGCAGGATGTAATCTGATTAATGCTGCCACACTGAAGACCCAGACCTTTGACCTTTATATGCCCTTCAATCTCCTACCTGAGGCACCGCAGAGAGGAACGAGCTGATGTTGTCAAGAGTGTTGTTGAGCTCCACTTGACTCCGGTCCACGCTCACTTTGATGGCTTCATTGCTTTTGAACATGCATATGCTCCCGGCACTGCAAACACACACAGAGTTAAATTCATGTAATCCAAGGGAGACACACTCAGGCAGTGAGGCATGCACATCCAAGCTGTCTTTATTCAATGCTAATTTCAGATAACACATCATTATGCTGTTGAAAAACACACACACACTCACAGGATAATGACTGTGGTGACGAATGCAGCCCAGTAGAGAGCTCGTCTGCGACAGTGAATGGAGGAGGTCTGCTTCTGGTACATCTTCCCACCACAGTTGCCACAGCAGCGGCAGCACGCCAAGAAGAAACCGACTAAGGGCATCAGAACGATGTAGAGGACGCCGATGGCTATACACACCAGTAAACCCACTTGATAGACCAGGGCCTTAACACAAAAACACAGAGACATATATTGTACATGTCACAAAACGGTGGTTTGCTGTGACGTCAAACAACGTGAGACAATTTGACATTGCTGTGGTGGCAGTTCACAATCAGAGTGGATGAAAGAGTCTCAGTAACTTCAGACAAACACACACAGTGTTAAACACTCTCAGATTACAAGCTCAAGGGGCTCTGAGGCGGGTGTGTCTGCTTTTTATTCCTCCACATATACAGTTAAGTTCACAACAACAACATCCTAGAACACACTGAATATAAAACACATGCACATTTACTTACATCTTTGATGAGTTCTTGATTTAACTGTTTGTCAAAATCCTGGATTATTCTGAGGATCAGATCTAAAAGGAAATGGGAGGGAAGAAAAAAGGGTTTTGGTGACTCTGTGAACAGATAATCGTTACTCTACTCCACCACGTCTCTGTTCCTGTTGTCCATGTACAAAAGCCCGGCCTTGGGGACAATATGTCCTGTGCACCGTGCAAACATTTTAATCTCTCACATTGTAAAAGTGGAAATCTGGCACCTCCATTTTATGGTTACCAGGAAACCAGGACAGCTTTTGGGAGAGGTTGGATTTTAAGCACAATAATACAGCAATACAAAACCTGCAGTTAATGGTCCGACTGAACTCTGAATATTGTAACTATGACTGAGAAGACGTGTTGTTCAGGAATTCAGAGCTTATTTATAGTTCTTGCCATCTGCCTGTGTCACATCAGTTTGCCGCCTGGTATCCTGGAAATTTGCGTTTGCTTTGCAAATACTTTTTCCATTTAAACTTTAAATATTCATGTAGTATTAATATTATGAAATATGTAATAATATCTTTGTGTAACAATAATAATACATAATATTAAAGGGGAAGTTATGTTTTTTACAAATTGGGCCTTATATCTGGGATAAGATACTGCCATTTATTCACCCATTTCACTTTGGCGTCATGTGGAGTATTTCTGTAGATATTTGGATTTGATGATATCTATTTAACAGGAGTGAAGGGGGCACAGAAATGCATCCAATAAAATGACACACACTTGACCATTTCTCAAATAACAGACGTTTAACAAGATGGGCTGCACTATGCGTATGTGACAAGTTCACAAATAAGTATTTTAGTTCAGGCACTGTGACGGCACTGTACACAGGAAGTAGAGTCTGTTTACAGATTGAAATTTCTGGTTAGGGACAACTCCTGACTCAAATGAGAATAGTAATAGTGTAGCCCATCTTATTAAACATCTGTTATTTGAGAAATGGTCAAGTTTGTGTAATTTACCGACTGCATTTCAGTGCCCCATTCACTCCTGTTAATCATTAAATCAAAATATCTTAAGAAATACTCCAAATGACTCCAAAATGATATGGGCAAATAAATGACAGTATTTTATCCCAGAAATAAAGTCCAATTTGTTTAAAAAAAATCACACTTCCCCTTTAAGGCATTTCCTTTATGATGTTAAACTGAAGCTGTTTGTTTGATGCCTACTGGTTTCCAGTGGAAGATTTCAAAGTAAAACCTACGGGTCTATGGCTATTGGCTGAAATCCACTCACAATCCACTCACAAACTATCAAAATCTAACATGATGACCACAGAGACCAATGACCTTGAACTTAGCAAAGTTTGTTCGGCATGTTTTGTGTCTGTTTGTTCTCCTTTTAATTTGAATCGATACCAAGCAGGAAGTAATAGAAAATGGTCTGACAAACAGCAAAAGAACACTAGAGGAAGGAGTAAGAGGGAACAACACTGCCCTAAAAACATCAGAGCAGAGAGCGTTAAAGATTGACCAGACTAAATACGAGAATATCCATTAACTTACTGATTAACCAATCCTGTCATCTCTCTGTATTGCCATTATTAGCTTTAGGGGAGGTGAAAGGGTCGAAACTGATTTGTCACCTTTGTCTCTATCGGAAAATTTTGTGAGTGAAAGGATTTCAAATGTAAAGGTGCCATATTGTAAATGGTGAGATTTTTGTGTCTTTTTTTTATAATGAAGCAGGTTTAAGTTTTGTATATAAATACTGTGAAAGTGTTGAAAACATTCAATCCAGAGAAAAACACAGCTCATACTCATACTTGAAACAATCTGCCATGATTTCTGTCCCTTTGTGATGTCACAAATATATGGACTTTTCAGAATTTCACAGCATGTGTCTCATTTTATTTACAGCTGCAGTGTATGTGAATGACAGGAAGTTGCAATTCAGAGGCAACTCTGTGGTACTTCTGTTGAAATGCACTAAAACTCATTCAGTCAGACAGACAGTATGAGTGAAATAATGGATTTTCAACATTACACCATGTAAACGTGTTCTAGTACGCACAAAATACAATTCTGACCATTCCTTTGAGCACGCTTTAAAGTACACTTGGTTGCTATGTGTGACAGAGAAAGTAAATAAATTAATGCTATGACAAAGTAAATAAGTGTAAGAACAGGATGAGATCCAAGATGTTTAGTTAGTGAGTGATACTGATGACACACTGACCTTTAGGGAAGTGGTTAGGCTGAACTGTGTAGAGGAAGGACTGGACCAGAGCTGCCATGAAGCCCACGTCTGTGTCCTCCTCCACTGTGTCCAGATACTGGGGCTGGACGAGGCTCTGCGGGGCCACAGCTGCTGGACAGACGCTCTGTGCAGGGACAGACTGGGCCATGCTGAGCCCCAGCAGCAACACCCCTATCCCAGCCCCAAACGCTCCAGCGCTGCCCTGCAACCTCCAACCCCTCACACTCTCAGGTAACCTCATGACGACAGGTGAGACCGGTGGGGAAAGACCGGGCCGGATGAAAGAGGTTTTCAGAGTGATCGCCTCATGGCGCTGAGCTCCGTCTCGATGTGTCTAGAAACAGGAGAAAAAAAAAAGGCCAAATACAATGACACACTCATACGAGGCAGGAGAATTAGAGCTTGGAGAAGAAACCCACAGACTGAGTCACAGAAAGAGGTCACAGAGCAGTTCGCTACAAAATGGCAAAAGAAAAAAAAAAAACTGCTGCTGTTTTGCAGAAGAAACGATGGCATTTTGAAAATGGGAAATATAAATGTTAAGCCAGTGCCTATTCTGGTTTGTGAGAAAAACAGTGACCTTCAGTGAGCTTCCGTTTCAAACGTCTATACTACCAGAGACTCTGCAGTTGGCCATGGAGCACAGGAAGTGCTGACATTTAAAAGTTACAGGAAAAGTCTTGGGAAACAGAGGACTATTACAACGTGTCAGGCCGTCAGTGTCAGTGCTATGTGTAAACAAGCAGAAAAGCTGCATTGGCCTCAGATACCTGCATCCTCTCTGTTTATCCAAACCCAGGCTCGGCTCTCAGAACAGTGTGCTCACTGAAGATTCCCATGGACACAATAAAACTTCTGCTTTCAAACTCCTGTATGGTATATAATCATCAACTGTGTGTAACTGTAGGTGTAGTTCTCTTAAGCAAATAACTTCATGAGGGTAAGGCCCTAAAGTGACTGAACCTACTTCCTCCTCTGTTTAAAGCAACCTGCTGAAATCAGACAAAACTGAATTTATTTATTTAAAAAATAAAAGAAAACATGATCAACCTATTCAAACTAACACACAGCAGCCTGAGGATAGTTATTGTCTGGTCAGTATCTAAGGAGACAAAGTATCTGAGTAGTTCCTATATGTTAACTTGTCAAGTTAAGAGTGTGGGTGAGTGGAAAGAAAATGAAGGAATAGAGATGTAGATGCAGGAGAGCAGAGCTAGTCCGCTCAGTCAACTCACCTTCCTCAGTCAGGCAGTGAAAGACAGTCGAGTTGCTCTGATCTCCTGTAATTCAGCAGAGACTCTTAACGTCCTGCAGACGACCTGATTCGCTCTGCTCCTTCTGTCAAGTTGAAGCTGACTGTGAGCTCATGTGGAGGACACTGGCGCTGAGAGCAGAGGGAGGAAGGGAGGGGAGCGGAGGAGGCAGGAAGGGAGGGAGAGAGAGAGAGAGAGAGGGAGTGACATGGGAAAGGAGAGAGAGTGGTGGAGAAGGGAGCAGATAATTGGTGGGGTTACCATCCAACAAACGAATGGTGTTTTCCCCACTTTCCTTCCCGTATGCTGAGGTGTCGGGTTGTCGAGTCTATTGTGCCACTAACAATTGTGCAAGATAATACGTATAGTTTTTGCTGGATAACATTCAGTCCTGGTAAATCAGCTCACATCTGCAGTGGTGTGGTGTCCACACATGCAACAACACAGCCCAGATATGCAGGACAGCAGCTAGGAAGGGTACACTGAAGGAGGGCAGAGAAAATAACATCTAAACATTTCCAAGAAATCCTCCGTAGAGAGCTCAAACAAGCCGGGACAAGAACCCCACCTGTTTGACTGCTTTCAGAGGAAGAAGAACCACCCTGGTTCAAGATGGAGGCACTTACCTATCACCTGACAGCTCTCATCCTTTTGGTCACTGTTCATGAACTGCTCTGTACAGCTTATCTGTTACATGGATGACAGAAAAATAAATTTACATGAAAAGGAACATGAGCTAGCAAAAGCAAAATTTCATTTCCCTGAAATGCATTTGATGCAAATGAAGCAGAAGGAGTACAGCTGTTTGTCCTCGTCTCTTGTGGTGCTTAGCAGGTGTATGGATCACTTGACGCTCATCCCTGGTTCACCTCAACCAGAAGTCATCAATTACAGGCTGATCCTTTAATCTGACAGATCTCACCAAGTAGCTTCAGCACGTGGAGGCTGCCGAGGTCATGTGGTGCTGCCACTCAACAACACCAGTCTGCAATAAGGATGTGATCCCTCACTGACTTCCCACTTGTTTTAATCATTACTTACAAAAAAGCCTTTGTGGTGTTCAAAGTTCTCAAAAAGCTGAAGACATTTTATCATTAACACAGATTCCAGGGTCAAGATTTAGCTTCCAAGTGTAAATACCAGACAGTACTTTGTCACATTTGTTGGCTCAAATTAGGTCATCGGAAGTATCTGCATCATTGAACTTTTGTACTTCTTGGACAAAAATAAAGTGTAACCACTCACAATGCTTTTCTGTCCCCTGCTCTGCTTTATCAGGAATCCATTATACAGCACATGGCTGTTGTCCCAGTTTCTGTCATTTGTTGTCATTCCTCTTTTCTTGCCGGCCAACATGGCTGCCATCTTCTACATTAGTCCTGCTCTGCCAAGAAAGGATGAAGAAGAGAAATCGGCAATAGGTCACGCTGCGAATTGTCTCTTTAACTATTTGGTGTTCTTTAACTTAGAAACAAGAGTTGCTGTGTCTGGCTCACTTTCCACTTGCAACATTTCCATAAGGAAATTCAGTGAACTGTTTGTCACATAGCTCTGGCGTCCTTTTGGCATGGCAAGAAAAACTACCTTGGATCATGTTTTTTATGCAAGAGCTGGTGATTTTTAAAATCTCACTGAGGTCAGAACTGGTTTCCTGTGATCACTGCAGAAAATCGGTGTTATTTCTCTAAAGTATATAATGCTAGGATCAGTTCTGCGTGATAAAAAAATCCCATCACAGTGACTCAAGGACAACAATCACCAAGTTTTTCAGTGAAAATTCATCTTTATTGATACCATACATGAATCATCAATGACAGAAACCTGGCAAAAAATATAGATATAAAATCACCCCTATGGTGAGGTGCTACAGGAGCCAGCTATTGGTGAATTGTCATTTCAGCTCTGTCTCACATCTAAAACCTTACTCCCTAAATTATGTCAACTTAGGAAACACAGGGTGTTTGAAGTTCCCCCGGATCAGTTCTGTGTCGGCCTGCTGAGTAGATACACTGCAAAAGTAGACTAAAGGAGCTAGAGACAATGAGTAAGGACTTAAACACAACAGCCTGCGGCTCGGTGTGGATTTACAGACGGCACTGTTGCCGGATATAATGATGGAGGAATTTCAGACAGGCTGCTCAGTCGGTCCTGGTGCTGTGGGAGACCCCTGCTGGGTGAGTTAGCAAAGGACTATCCAACAGCTGACTGAATGATGCTAAAGCCCATGAGTTAGGCAACACTTTCCATCGTATCACATACGTAAACAGGACACCCTGACACGGCAGTTAAGGCCAAATTCTGGGAGCATTGTATCCCTACAATAAGATGCAACATCAATGATCAACATGTTTCTATTAATGAAAAAAAACTCTGTTTTTCAGTTACAGATTTGAAATTTGGTTGCATCACTGTGGACGACTCCCAGCTTCTGAGGAACTCAAGGCTCTTCGTCAGAGGATGACTCATCATAAAACAGAGCCTTGTACAGGAACAAAAGATGACATAGAGGTCTACATTTTCTCTAAATGTGACTATTTATTGAATTTCAGTGCATCTGATGTGTTTTTCAGATTCCAGGGTATCTAAACAGCACAAAATGGCCGTTAAATATCTCTTTAATGTCAACATACTAAACCACTGTGTTAGCATGAAATGACTCAGCAGCCCAGCAAACTCCTCCATATATCATGAGTATAGTACAGGTGTACAGGTGGAGTGGACCTAAACAGAATGTCAGTACATAGAAAAATAAATACAGTTTGCTAAAATGAGGGCAAAATTCTTTTATCAGTGATTGTACCATTAAAAATCACATTAAAAAAAAACTTTTAAGAGGCTTTTCATGTTTTTACATTAGATTGAGTTTCTCATAATTCTAGGGAGGAATACGTTGAATAACCTTTACAGAAATTACTACCTAAAAATATACAAGCACAGACACAAACATGAGGAGTAAAGCCAACAAAATGATTCATCATAAAACATAAACCAGCACAGTGTAATCAATAACTAAAGAATCTTTACATGTAGCTCCTTGGTCTGCAGCTTTCTTAATTGTGATTAAAAACTTTTCTGGGAAACTCAAGTTAATACAAAAGTCTTTTTTTTTGTATTTTACAATCCTGTCAAAACTTGTTTTTAAAATAGTTTTGAGTAGCAAATTTGAGAAGTTTTCTGTTAGAGAGGACACCCCCCAGATAGAGATTTTAAGACAAAGCAAACAGTTCTGCAATGACACGTCAACAGATCCAAACCAGGCGCTGGATGGAACTTTAGTGGGGAAAATAGTTTCCAGTGTCCCAAACAAGTTGAAGCACAGAATCAGACACTAGGCTTGTTCTCCCCAGCCTGTTTTCTAGCACTGAAGCCAACGGACCGGATGACAGCGTGATGGCTGACACAGATGACATTATATTTAGCACAGACTTACATGGAAGTTATTACCATCACAATAAGAATGATCTAACAGCAATACGTATACATTAATATACTGCAGGTTTCAGATGTTTTATAGTTCGTACAATAGCAATAATAGAAAGTAAGGAAAAAAAAAAAGAAAGTACACCGTCAATTCATAAGAAAAATAGATTAGAGTTAATAGTGGAAAACAGTGCAAAGAATATTCTGGGGTGTTTTTGTTTTGCTTGCTTGTCTGTTTATTTTTTAAAAATTGTTTACAAAAATAAAAACAATTCAAAACAAGTCTAAAACATAGAAAAAGAAAACACACTTCTGTAGCGTCTGGTGCTCTGGTCCAGACATGCTGCGTACCACCTCTCTCCAGTACCTCAAAGTTTTATGCTGCAGGTGTAGGTGAGTGAGAGTGTGTGTGTGTGTGTGTGTGTGTGTGTGTGTGTGTGTGTGTTTGTGTGTACTGGTCTGTGTGTGTGTGGCAGTGTGTGTGTGTGTGTGTGTGTGTGTGTGTGTGTGTGTGTGTAAGATTAAGCGTAGTGGTTCTCAACTCCGGTCCTCAAGCTCCGGCACTGTACAGGTTTTTGTTCCAACCAGGTCCTACAAAAACAAATAATTGAGTTTGTAAAAACTGAACGTTGAATTTTCCTACTAAAAGTGCACACAGTTTTCTGCAGCCTGCAACAAAAATAAGTTAAATAAAAGCTAAGCATTTCTTCCCTGTGACATGAGCACAACAGAAACAACGAGGTGCGTCGTCAAGGAAAACGCACGCCTGAGAGACCCGAGGTTGGAACAAGAACCCACTGACATGGTCGCCATGGCGAGCACTCGGACAATGGGACACGCCAGCTTTGGCTCAAACACTGTGGTGAGCAACGATGGAGGGGGGGGTTAAGACACATGCACACACACCGCCACCCCGCCAGTCTCACCACACCTCTAAAAGGACGACTGGAGCCGAGCAGACAAGGGCTGAGCACCACTGATCATGTGCATCTATGTGAGGGAGCGAGCGGGATTCTGCTGACCCTGTCCTTCATGTGACAGCAAAGAGCTTTATCAGTCCATCAGCTAGTGTCCCTTTCCCTAAACACTTTGGCTTAAAAAGAACATGACGGAACAAAATAAACAAAAATCAACTGAACACAAGTGCTCAAGGCCACCCTCCCTGACTCCTCTCATTAGAGTGTTGGCTCAGGTGGATCCCAGTCGGGTTTCAGCATTGAAAAAGGGGGTCTGGCTAGGACCTCAGCACTCTACTGGGAAGACTGGGAGTTGTCATTCTTGCTCTCCTGACTGGAGGGAGCCTTGTTGTTCCAGGGCGAGTGTGCCCCCAGTGCAGGCGAGCTGTTGAAACTGTCCTCATCCTCCAGGCCATTCGCCCCATCGAACTGCGTGTTCTCCAGCCGCGTGATCAGACGCTCGTCTTCGTCACCAAACTCCCCTCCCATCAGAGTGGGCTCTCCCACCATCATCACGTCCTAAAGGGGACAGCAAGGGCCGGTACATATTATCCCCATAATACAGGGGGGTGCGCGGAAAGACTGGCTGCACGAACGAGTAGTAACTTGGTGTTTCTTGCTTATGCTCTGACTTGGTTTAATTCCAGGGTTACTAATTAATTCTAACTAATGAAATGCATCATAACTGACACTTTAAGATAATGTTCATGGACCAAGGAAGTATTATAATCATGAGGTGTTAGTGTGCTCTCTTTCTTAACCCGATCACAAGAGGACAAAGTGTTGTCAGGGCATCTACCCAGACAGAGGCCATGTGGCCCCGAATCCCTGCCCTGTTCCAAGAACAAGGGTCAAGGGGCCCTCGCTACTGGCCAGCAGTGGGCATCCCTGATCCTTGAGTGCTGCATCGGCGGGTTTTCATTCCACCTCGGGTCTCGTTCGCTCAATCAAGCAACCAAGTAAGCAAAGACAGTAGTGCTGTGAGAATCATGCGCTCTGATGGACTTAGTGGTAACTATAAAACCAATCTGTCTCACTGGAAATCAGAGCAAGGTAACCCTACCCCATGGCCCCAAAGTACTTTGACATCACTTAGCAAAGGAGGTCACTTGTACCTCCTCTAGATAAACCCATAAAGCTGTGGCCCCAAAGGACCAGGGACTGCCCATCACTGGTTCACATCAGGGGGTCTAAAAACTAAATCTACTCCTCCTCAGCAGAATTAAAGAAAGCAACCCCTATTCCCCCTATCACACCTGAATCCAGACCCCACCTCCAGAAGCACCCTAAGCTAGCTCTAACCTGACCTGCTGCTACACCTACATCCCCTGCTACCATCCCCTACACCCACAAATAACCCCTAACCTCCTTGCCTTTCTTTCCATCCCCTCCACTATACTCTTATCCTCCTTTGCCTTGCTCAACTGAACCTGGAGGTGCAGATAGAGGTCAAGCAGATGTAATGCTTACAGGTACCTGGCTGGAGAGTGAAAAGCTGTTGGCTGGACTCTTCTTTTTGCTGTTGCTGTTGTTATTGCTGCCTCCGCCGGAGCTCACGGTGCTTCCACCGGACACCTTCCTTTTCCGTCGCTTGTTTGGAGCTTGTCTGGCTGGCTCAGCTACAAGTAGACAAATTGAGAACACATCTTCCATCATCATATATTTAGGTCTTTGTAAATGTCTTGGTCTATTGCAGATCTGTTGAAGGTACCCCACAGCTTACTGAATTTAACGGAAACACAGGGTGTGTGTGTGTGTGTGTGTTACCTGGAGGTGCTACCATTCTCTGCCACTTTTGGAAGAGGCAGGTCTTCAGGCAGTCTCTGGGGCTCAAGCTGTAGGTCTTATGCCTTGACATCAACTCTTGCATGGGTTCCAATATCACACATAGCTTGAGGGATGATGAAGAGAGGAACCAAATAGACATGGAGGTGGGTTAACAGGTTGTTCAATGTGTAGTTTAGGTCAATGCGACATTTCATCAAACAGAAGAACAACACTAACAAGAGGAAACTTACACGGAGGTAGTTGAGCGTGGAGTTGGACAGCCCGCATCTGGTGATATTTTTAGCCAGCTGATCCAGCATTTGGGGATCCTACATGATCACGTTAAAAAAGGTTAGGTGAATAAGTACAAGCCGTTATGTGCATGTGAGTGGGAGTGTGTAGTTATTTAAGTGTGGATCTCACATGCATGGCCAAAATGCTCCTTGGTAGAACCTCTCTGTGTTGTCTGATGCTGAAGTGCCACGTCTTGATCCTCATCATGTCATCAAACATGAACTCTAGGTAGAGACGGCCCTCCACACAAACCTTATCCACAGGAGAACAAGAGGTTGAAACCATGTATATGTTTGGACTAAGTATGTTCAATGAGCTTCATTGAGGCAATATCATAACAAGGATAGTCAGTGGTGGTGCTTGAGTCACTTGATTGAAGATTATAATGACAAATAACAAATTAAACAATGGGCTCTAATCATGCCATTTTCAACAATTTGTTGTACTAGATTACAATAAAGTAATATAATAAATGTTGAATTTTGTAGAACATATCTAGCAAACTTCCCATGATAATTACGAACATGCCTAGAGCCAAAAAGGAAAGTTAGAAGTCACAGCACCAGCAACAGGAAGTAGAGGGAAGGTTGTACGTTTAGCATCCAGTGGAACATTCATTAACGGTACCTGTGTGAACATGGGTTTGCCGTTCTGGGTCACCATGGTGCACTGGTCACAGTCGAGAGACACAAAGTTACTGTGGAAGGACTCCTTTGGATGCTTCAAAACATAGAACAGCTCAGTGGCACCCCCCTCAAAAATACTTCGAAAGTACCGGGGAATCAACGTCCTGCCAATGGCTGAAGATATAAAAATGATAGTAAGGTTAATAAATGAATAGTTTAAATGAGCAGAATGGTGATGCTAAACATTCTCAGGTGAATTTGAAAGATAAATACATATAGAAACCTGAAGATTAAATATGATATATGGAAAAAAGGGGTTTTCTTTTTCTTACTGTATCGCTTGGGTCCATCTTCCAGACAGAAAGTAATGGTCAGCATGGCATCATCCTCAAAGAACTCTGTAGTGAAGGCATCCCACCAGAGATTGTCGCAGTCCTGAACGCAGAGGAGGAACCATTATGCTCAATTTTCATTCCAGGCACAACTATGTTAAAACGATACATGACGCATTCAAGTCTAATACAACAGGAGGACAGAAAAAAAATGCAGCCACAGTAATGTTTACAACAGCAGAGCCACCTTTTAGCTTGTTTGTAACAATTACAATTATTGCAATTAGCGTAGCAGACAGAGCAGAATAAACACAGCTTCACTTCATGTTCATGCATCATAATAAATGACACCAAACTGTTAGAAAATACCAATAACTTAACCAGTAAGGTAGGAGCCTATCAATGCTGTGGCCTTACTAAATCCTTGCATAGACGTGGAGGTTGCCCACTGGCCTGTATTTGTAATAGTGTGCAGACTGACAGTCAAATAAAAAGCGTGGCTCCTAACAGCTGCTTAGTTGCACGCTCAGGCATATAAACAGTTGGCACTCTAATTATGTTTTAGCCAGGTTGATCAGATAACCCTATTAGAGCCTGAATGTAAATTAAGTCAGTGCATTCTCAGGCTTAATTTCCCACAAAATCCCGAGCATGCTTAGCTACACAAACAGCAGCTGGGAGGGAAAATCTGAGAACATGGCAACAGTAAGCAGCTCACAGGAGCCACAGGACATAGCACTGCAGATCACAACCAACTCGAAAATAAAACACTGTGATGCTGTTCGTACAACCACAGTTGTGGTGTTGAGTTTTTACGAGTCTTTGAGTGATGAATTGACTCTCACCTCTGTCCAATTCTGCAGCCTTTTGTTCAGCTCATATATCCGGTAATCTGTCTGGTTCCCGTACGGTGTGGGTCTCCTGAAAAAGAAAACATTCAACACTTTGTAGTTTGGCTTTTCAATGCCTATGGGGCAAAGAAAAGACATAAGCCACAAGCAGTCTGATACTTCCAGTTAATTATAAGTGAATTTAAGACCTTTGTGTAGAGTATAAGGCTTTAGAAATTATTTCTGAGCTAGGGACAAGACACAACTGTCTTTCCATTATGGAAGTGTCAGCATACTCACCCCATTCCAGGCTCCATGTATGATGGGGGGTACATGGGTGTAGGCCTAGGAGGAACCAAAAATACTAACATAAGTAACCATTTTACCAAGAAAAACAAGTAACATTACGTGTATTTTAGTACTGTGAATCATATGCCATGCCTGCAAAACCAATCAACTGTTTAGAGCCAAATATTACTTTCAATGATAACAAAGGGTTCAGATTCATATCTACATTACAAAAGAACAGGTGTGTCACTTTTAATTAAAGTGAATGTTGCTTCTTCTCTACTTTTACCTTATTAGGCAACATTTAACATCAATCTGCTTCCTGAGGTTTTCCAAAGACATAAGCCACAAAACATCAAACAGAGAAATATTTATTTAAAAAACAAAAAACAAAAAAACATCTAGCATCTCAAGATACTCTTCAGTCAATGTACCGATATAAAGACAAAAAATATGACATCAAAAAGAACTGAAAAGGAGACAGAATTTTCCTTTTGACAGAGGCTCTGATAGTATAACCCAGACCTACCCCACATCTCTGTCCAGCATAGCGCCTGGGTGGAAAGGGGGAAAGCTGCCGCCGTTGGGGGGCTCCTTAGGAGAGTACAGCTTGAATGACTTTGACGAACAGCCTACACACGGAAGAGGAGGAGGAAAAAAAAAAGAGCAGAGATTTAGAGGAGATTTGGATTACTTCAGATTTAGCTCATTCAAATCACAGCATCGTCTAAGTAATCTAATGCTGGATGGTTTTGTTGAGATTTACTCAAACAAAAAGCATGCTGCCAAAACAATTTCCTGCTGTTTTCATTATCTAATGCATCTTCAATCTGGTAAATGGACAAGAAAACAAATCATCACGGGAAGAAAAAAACAGCAATATTTATTAGCCTGCAGAAATCTGAGAAAACAATCAGTGAGATGGGGGCTACAAGCAGGAGAAATCCGCTGGCAAATTCTTTGTGTTCTTGTACCATTCCTACCATTACAGGGAACCCTCCTCACTGCAAACAGCCCAATGTGCTCCTCACCATGCCCCTATGCTGTGTGTGAGTGCCTCCCCCTCTAGCTGACTCCTCTACCCATCCCCCCACTCGTATCCCCGGCTGTTGTTAACCCTTGTCTGTCCAGATTCATTCATGCTCAAACAATTCAGGGCTCTGAGAAAACATCTATTCTCCATCTCTCCTAAAGACAAGAAGACCTCACATAGGAAATAGCTGCATGTACCCAAGCAGACAGTGGTGGATGTTGAGGGAAAACAACCTCTGGACATCTGAACCTGATTGGCCCATCCCAAACATCCTAAAGCATCACTACTTTTTGGCTGAGATACAGTAAAATGTAAGGGGAACTGGAAGGGATTTAATGTGGCGAGGTTTAACAGATATAAGAAGTAGAACAGATATAGATAGTATTTGTCCATTTGATAATGTTGTTTATGCATGATATGCTTATCAATCTGGTAACAGGCACCTGAATTCAGCATAATGGTAAATTGTTAGAATTTATGCACAGCATTAATGTAGGCTTAAACGTAACCAAGCTGAATGTTTGAAGCTTTTTGCATCACTTTTGGTGCACTAATGGATACGCCACAGACAGACTGCTCTACGAATGACAATGGTTAAATTCAAGACATACAAACGGAGAAAGAAAGGCGTGAGTCAGGGTTAAGTATGCCTGGGTGAACTCTGATCTGTCTGTCACAGTCTCCGCTCCTCCAACAACCACAACTGCTCCTTCATTTACTCTCCCTTATAGCAGGATACTCCAAAGAGCAATGGCAGGTCATCTTCTCCTCCCCATTACTATGTGGGTGAACAGGCTCTCTATGCATTACCTCTGACCTATAGACCCCCCAAGCACCACCAGTCATTAGCCCCTGACAGCAGTCAGCCATATATGACACACATTATATAAACATAAAATATATGTCTCTATTCAACCTGATATTTGATGCACCTTGACACAAACAAAACACCCACTGAAACAAACGGTAGTCTCGTGTTATAATCTTCATCCACAGATATATGATGATGGCATACACAAAAACTAATACACAAAATAGGTCCTGTCACCAGCATCATACCTTAATAAGATTACAGGATCACATCTAACAGAACATAATGTATATAATGATATTTTCACGGGTCAGGCGCAGCGTCTTTTTATGAAAAGGTATGGTCAGGGAAGCACCCTGGCTTTGGATACACATAACAAATACAGATGAATGACCCCAGCCTGTAAGCATGCTTTGGTGGAATAATCTGTATTATATTACTGTAGCAAATGTTAACTTTAAATAATGAGACTTCGGTGCAGTTCAGTCCGCCTAAGCTGTTCATTGCAAACAATGGACCTGCGACCAGAAGCTGGTCCTCGGCCAATAAAACATCCAAAGCAATGTACAAACACCAACATACTTGCACTGCTTATTGGTGGAGCAAAACATACAGTTTGAACAGGCAAGCAATGGACAAGCGCAGTCGGCAAGTGAAAAATAAGACCGCATTCACTTTAACACACACGGGACCAGGCGATAAAAATGCGCCGGGCCGCATTCATTAACATTTTGCAGAGGACGGTTGCCATTGCTAAGCTATTAACCTAGCTCGTTGCTAAACTACCGTTATCGCCGCTGTCCACTTATAATGTCCCGTGCTCGACTACAAGCAGTTTCAGTGGTTAACTGTGATCAAATAGTGCTGTCAAAAGTAGCGTGGCAGTAAGTTCGAGTTACCTGCAGAGAAAGGTCCACCGAAACGCGGTGCTGCTCAACACCCCCGCTCGGTGTTTCTAGCCAGCTAGCCTCGCTGCTAGCCGGAGCGGCTGGATGGTAGAAGCTCCAGTTCCGGCCGTTGACAAGTCCCACAGTACCAAACAAGACGACAAGCAACGGGAAGTAAACACACCAGCTAACTGCCCTGATTTACGTCAATATGCAAACCCCAAATTAATGTTTTAAATGTCATTTCTTTAAGGGGACGGTGCTACCTTTCCAATAGTACTACAGGACCCTTTGTTCCTGCCAGCCGAGACAAGAAAAAACAAAGGCCCCGCCTCCTCTAGGCTCCGCCGCCCATCCCATCATAAACACTGTTCAGGGGCAGACCACGGTCTGTGCCATAGACTGAGCAAACCATAGACTATAGACCAGACCACTGACCATAGACTGAACAGACCATCCATACACTGAGTAGAACATAGACTAACCATATCACAGTCTGTGCCATAGACTGAGCAAACCATAGACTATACACCAACCAGACCACTGACCATAGATTGAACAGACCATCCATAGACTAACCACCACGGTCTGTGCCATAGACTGAGCAAACCATAGACTATACACCAACTAGACCACTGACCATAGATTGAACAGACCATCCATACATTGAGCAGAACATAGACCATAGACTGAACAGACCATCCATATACTGAGCAGACCATCCATACATTGAGCAGACCATAGACCAACCATACCACAGTCTGTGCTATAGACTGAGCAAACCATAGACTGACCATACCACTGACTATAGACTGAGCAGACAATCCATATACTGAGCAGAACATAGACTGGCCATACCACAGTCTGTGCCATAGACTGAGCAGACCATAGAATATAGCATAGACTAACCAGACCACTGACCATAGCCTGAGCAGACCATAGACTAACCAGATCACCCACCATAGGCTGAACAGGTAGATACATAGATAGATAGATACTTTATTAATCATTATCAGTATGCATAGTTTTATACACATTGCCACAAGGTCCACCCAGACATATTATAGCATGCGTTTTTGGAAACTTTAGAGTCCTCCACAATTCTGAAGTTTGGTTGGTCTGAATGATGTTTGGCTGCACAGCATGAGTTTGTGTGAACAACAGGTGGATTAGTGTCATTTAAGAGTTTCAATTGACAGTATTTCTTCAGTGTTGGAAAGACACGATGCCCTTAGATACTAACTATCACTCTGCTCTCACATTTATGACTTGTGACAAATGCAGTCTTTAAAATGTCACAGTGTACAATAAAGTTGGATGACAACCATATATGTTAGGGATTACGACTACCATAAAGCTAAACTTGAGGTCCCTTTAAGGATTTTGCCAGATCATGTTAATTATCTACTTAACAGGGGAGTCTGGGACTAATAAGTAGACCAGTATAGCTCAGTGCATGATGAATGATACAGTATAAAAGTGAGATTTTAAATATAAAAACAGATGCCATCACAATGAAATTATATCTCATCTTTTGAGTTTTCTTTCAAATGGGCCGAAAACTGGCAGGGTTATATTTGTGAAACTCTAATATTTGTCTGACTTTATAAAACATTTATATGGAGGGGGCATTGAAACCTAATTCAGTCATCATAAACACTCTTGAGGAATAACATGATAGTGAATTTAGACTGGTTATTCAATACTGAACAGACCCAAAATGAAAAAATAAAAACTAAGTGTGATTCAGACGCTCTGTTTACACTGTTCGGCAAATCTGCTACAAAGACTAGTTTCCTAAACAGGCTGTTCAAGCCAACTTTATAAAGGCTTATGAAAATTGACTGCCTTGGCTGATGACTCAAATCCTCAATCCTGAGCCTCAGATTATGTAAGGGTATAATCTGCAGCATCACTTTTAATCAATAACCACTCTAATGTTTACAAGCACAATATATTTGAAGCCCGGAAAATCTTTTGTCATTTCAAAGTGCTTTTAAAGCTAAAAATGTCTTTCACTTGAGCTGCCAGTCAGTTTGTAGAATTATATAAATAATCAGGAAAAGAGAAAAAAGAAGTGAAGCAATGCATTTCATTGAGAGTCAGCCGACCCACACCGCTCACACTTTTACTGCATAAACCCCAGCAGAGTTGGGATACATACAGCATCATCTGCAGCTTGTGTCCAGATTGGAGTGCCATAAAAATATCTGATGGTACGTCACTGGCTACATCAACTCAATATCTTTTTCTGGGTAATGTACCTGTGGTCCAGTCTGGAGAGTTGGCTGTGTATGTACGGCAGAACATACATTATTAAAAATGGGGAATAAAAGAGGACTAAAGCCTTTTGTTGTAAATTAGGCCTAGAGGTAGGACTGCTTATTGAACACAAGGATTCTCCAGTCTGCTGTCAGTTCAGTGTTGATGGACTGACACAAGCAGGGATGTAAAGGACAGCATCTCCCTCTGCTGGCAAATGCTGCAAACATGCTGCTTCAGAAGAGAAGACAATAAAATGAACTTTATTTACACTATCAACATCCCTCATTTTCACCATGTAAGTTATGACCTTTAGTTGCCTTTCTCATCATTATAACAAACAATAACTTTTATGTGCACAACAGTGCATATATATTTGAAGACTGAGAATGATCATTTCTGCATTATCTGCAGTATGATTACATAAAGACAGAAGATCGTGCTGCGCAGAATAGGTGATACTATAGTACATGCACACATGTGGGAGTGTTCACTCCAGATAATTGGATCCTATTTCATCTGGATTCAGTAGGAGTCACAAACATACACTCAGGGTACCTGGCAAGCAGCGATAACATTCAAGATGGCAGTCATATACACGAGAAATGTGTGTTATTTTAGTCTCCAAAAGACTAGCCTTAACAACACAGAACCTCTTATATTTATAGATCCCGCAGCCCAAGACCACTTTACATGTACTATTTTATGCGGAGGTGGACTGCATAGCATTAACACTGAAATGCCTTCCATGCACTGTCAGGGAAATGTAATGTGGTCTCTAATACAGAAAAGTAAAACATTGATTTTTGATTATTCGGTTCATTACTCAAACGTTCGAATGGGGACACAACCTTTACACTTGAAGAAACTGACCTTGACAGGTGAGCTGTAAACAAGTTTAACCTGACTCCACACTGGCCACGCAGCATACAAACACGTAAAACATGGCTTGAAAGCATTTTCCGAACCCCTCCAAGATATTATGACAGAGAGTGAAGCAGTGGTGAGACAATCTGAAGACAGGGAAGGTTCAGACTACTGTCGCTGCTTTTCTAGACGCCACAGTTGAAGCACAAACCTGTCAGGGAAACTAATGTGACACCTGACTGTTAGTGATAGCAGCTCGGCAGCAGACAGTGCGAACACTAACTGCACACAGAGGACACAACTGTGGCATGACAGGAGGAAGTCGAACAGCATGTGTTCAAGATAAAGAGGGATGGAGGATAACAAAAGAAACAATGGGAATGTCGCTGGGAAGTTTGGTGTCGCAATGACAGAGGTCACTGATCTGAATCCAGGCAGAATTAGCCGATCCATAGAGGACTGCTGTTGACACACAGGATTTGGTGCAGTTTACACTGTAGATTTAGTCATTTATACTGCCTCTGCTGTTGTGCCAGAATCCAGGGAATGAAATGACGTGTCCTGAAAAAGATGTCTCACCCACACTCACTTCTACATACACCGTATGTGTTATAAAAAAAAGAAAAATCCATGGTAAAATAGAAGTTACACTTGTGTTCTTATAATACTGCACAACTGAGATTTACTGAACTGAGGGACAGACTGTAGCGATGATGTTATTTAGAGACTAATCTTGGAGCGTCTCCAGATGAAACAACAATGACACAGCACCTGAATTTACTGGAATATGGACACTTTAAATAATTCACAACATGAAGCCCCTGAACATTTATTCTAATATCTCATCTCTAACACTGATTCTGTAAATCAAAATGAAGCAGCTGTTAATCCCAAGTAAATTTTTGACATCACCAATTCACATCTTAATGCTCTGATTTTCAGATTAAGGAAACACTGACTTGACTGTCCAAAGCACAATAGAAATTCTGTTTTATGGCAGAAATCCAGTAAACACAATGCTAACATTTGCCTTGATTTGCACACAGTTGATACTGGCCAGCTCATACAGGCTGGTTCACTCAAGAGTCATAAACTTTGTGAAAAAATATGAATCTGCTCCTTTTATAGAGGGGCTGGATCATTTGCACAGTATTATTGTGTATTATTAATATCATGGTTGTGTACACCGGTCCATCCAGACACGTCGAATGGTTTGTAAGCTAAATGTACACAACAGCCACACTTGAACATATACAGGTGGTACAGAGATACAGCACAAAGTCTAAAAACTTAACATCTTTTTTTTCTGTCACCTTCAGCCTCAATTTCATGCTTTAAAGACAATGCGCCCTGTACATCTACCACAAATAAAAGGTGCGCTTTGAGAGAAAGTCATTATTTCCTTCCCACACATTTTAGGTTTCTCCCCATCCTCTCCTCCCTCCTCCCAGCAATGGCACATGCCAGCTTTCCTCTGCCATCCTGTCGGCCTGCAGCAGATGTGACATCACTACAGCTCTCCCCAGCATCGCTGTCTCCTACGCATTCCTTCTTTCTCTCTGCCTCTGCACACACAGCCATTTTGATCTAGCAAACAAGATCTGAGAGACTCACTAGGGTAGAGGGAGGAGGAGACGATGAGAAGTGAAGAACTGAGGGAGGAAGGGGGGAAAAAAAGAGCTTTTCAGTGCAGTGAGATAAAGCTGAGGCAGTCGCGTTGTTGTGTAACGGTAATCAAAAAAGCTCTGGCTGTTTGGCTGCCATCTTGGCTTTGCTTTAAGTCACTTTTCTCAGGAGCCATGTGACTTTCTGCATGCAGTAACCCCACTGTTACTGCAAAAGGCATTGAAGGAGGGATGAGGGAGTGACATAGAGGGAGGAAGAGGGCAAGAGAGTGAGAGGAGGAAGGCAGAAATACGAGGGAGGGGTTGGAGTGAGATGGGTGAGAGATGGAGAGAGTGGTGAGCAGAGGGGAACGCATGCTTGAGTGCATGTGAGAACGGAGTCGGGGGGGTATCTTCAGCTTGCAGGCAATCTATTTTTACCATTTAGTCTGAACAAAGGATGTGATTGGCTCCACAGTGTTAGGACGGATCTCCTTCATTCGGGGAACAAAGCCTTAAAAAGGCTGATTCACAGCCAAGTCACAACAACAGCAGGATGTCACAGGGTTGTCAATGAGCGAGAGAGACGAGATGAGAAGTCTGTTCTGTATTATGGCTCACATTCTGCCACACGCAAATACGCTCAGCTCACATTCCTCCATTCTATAACGCTCTAACCTCACAGCAAAACAAAGACGAACGGACCAGATGAGAAAGTGTTGTAGAATAAGAGAGGGTTTCTTTCCCAATGCAGATTCGCACAAAAAGAATGAGGAGGTTCTTCGCTCCACCATCGTACAAGAATGTAAACAAACCAGCCTTCAAATATAATGATTTACAGTGCACACACAGCTAAGGGTGAGCAAAACTGCAAAGCGGTGTTGATCAGTGTGGCCCTGTGGTTATCTGACGCATCCACCAGCCTAAACTTGTCCCAGCAGGCTCCTTGTGAAGGTCTATGTGTGTATGCATGCATGTGTAAACCTGTGAGTGTTCGAAATGTCTGGTTCGACCTCTTTCTCTGCACATCTTTCAAAAACATGTGGATGCCATTAAAACTTTCTGCTCCAGAGTTTAGTCTGTCAACAGAGGGAGCGAAGCAGCCAGATATCCTGGAAAACTACAAGAGAGAGTGAGAGAAAGTCAGATAAGTAGAGAAAAGATCTGAGAGGAGAACATCAAGCGGAGGCCTCTCTAATATTATTCCATCTGATAGGCGACTACCAATGAATCAGAGCAACCCCATTAAAATGATTCTGACACCCTAATTCAATCTGCCCTCTCTCAGATCCCCCTGAGCAGATGCTACGATTCAATTGCTATCTGTTACTCTCTCCCTTGTGCTGCACAGAGCCCGTCCCCTGGCACTGTGAGGCTTTCACTGTTCACAAGGCAACCGTCTCTGCAGCCTGCCCACTCACCCTTGGGCGCCGTTAAAGAGAAATTACTTCTGAGTCAAAATAGATCAAATGCTCTATATGGGAAAGAATGGATTATGAGATCTACTAGACATAAACTGCCATAACATTTTGCTTTTGTCAAAGACTGACATGTGTGGACGGTACCAGGTTTGCTTTGACATTGTTAAACAAGAACAGAGTGTGGATACTAACAAACATCACACCATAACAACAGCAGTGGACCACGTTGGAAGTAAGCTTTATTTAAAGCTCGAAAATTTTGATTTCATGAAAAGCATTAAAGGAATGAAAAGGCACAATGAAAAAGAGCTGCCCAATATCCAAACAGCAGCTTAACACCACACAAATACAACTCTTAGTCAATCCTTCTTAAGTATCTTCATTATACTCATCAAGAGAGACACTGGCTTTACACCATTTTGCAGTGGGTCCATGGTTCTTCTACAGCGAGCAGGGATTTCCATTTCCACCAACATACAACATAAGAGCACAAATAATGAGGAAGCAGACCTACAGAGGCTGGACAGAGCAGGGAGAAGGGGTGAATAGAGCCAGCAAGTAAAGTACTTATTGATGTCTAAGTGTCTCTGTACGTGGCAAAACTCAAAGAGCCATTGATCTGCTGCACAGCAAGCTGGCGTGACTGAGAGGGTCTGTTGGACAACTCAATCTCAAAGTGTGGTAGCCTCAGTCCATAACCTTGTTTTAGGACACTCGCACAATGCATCCGCATCCGCACACACACACACACACACACACACACACACACACACACAGCTTGACGGTGGGCCCTAGGCGGCTTTGCAGCACTTTTACATAAGTTATTTTTCTGACAGCACCACTGAGCACAGAGACGGAGGAGGAAGAGGAAAGAAAAGCCAGTAGGCACTCACCGGGACAAGCACAACCTCCAACAGACATCTTCTCACATGTTGGGCTCTGCTCTGGATGAAACAGCTGCACTCAGTCCTCACGCTGCTGCTGCTCGCATGGGCTAACTCTGAAGAAACAACACACAGAGGGGTGGAGAGATTAGAGGGAGTGGTACAAAGCAGGGCATGTACACCCCAACTAGTCTCTCTCTCTCTCTCTCTCTCTCAGAGGCAGGAAGTTGGCAGTGGTGCTCTAGCTGCATCATTAATAGGCATATTGCAACACAAGTGGGCGGGAAAATGAGAGAGGAGTGAAACAGGAAGAAAGAGCCTTTACATAATGTGGGACTGGAGTAAGTAATATGGACTGTGTGTTTGTGAAAGGGAGTATGCAAGAGGGAGGCAATTAGAGCAAAGAGAGAAACTGAACAAGGTGTGTGTGTGTGTGTGTGCGTGCGTGTGTGTGTGTGTGCATGTGTGCGTATGTGTGTGTGTGTGTGTGGCAGTGATGCATCATCCATTTTTGCCCGGCGCTGCTGTGGGAGATAAACATACTCAGTAGGAGCCCAGAGGCAGAGGGTCATTACTGCCAAACAAACACACACACACACACACACACACACACACACACACACACACACACACACACACACACAGAGCCTCGTGTGTGACAGATTTCCATCCCTCTTTCTGTCTCCCACTCTGGCTCCTTGCGTCTGTTTTCTCTGGTGTTAATCACTACAGACAGTATGGATTAATAATGCAGAGCCCACCTGGAGCGTGGGGACACTGGAGACTCATGGGAGGCAGGAGGAGCGAGCATGCACGGAAGCACCCAACAGGAGCTGCATGTAAACAATCTCCTGTTCGACTGCAGCCTCTGCCTCTTTTCTACACTCTTTTTAATCTCACTTCACTCTGTCAATTTAATCCCCTCACCCTGTTGATATTACCTCAACCTTTCTGCAGCTTGATGTAATTTCATTTCATTTCCTTTCCCTCCTCCTCATCTCTGGTTTCCTTTCTCGTTCATCCCATAACTTCCCCTCTTGGTTTGAGCATGCCTGCTCCCAGAGCCAATAATCTCATAATCTCACATAACTGAGCACATAACTGACTCCCATGAACTGGATGTCTTTGTCACTGTGTATCTGGTCCTGACAGGACAGACTACAAGGGAGTACATAGATTACCCAAAAAAGGGTACTAGTGCACTTGTAAAGACTGTGGAGTAGTAGAAATTCCAATTTCATTAGAAATATTTTCACCTATTGATTCAGCTGTAAGCTGAACATTACAGCTGAGAATGAAAAATAGTTAAGGCTAAAAGGTCATCTAAATTAAGTTGGATGGATAAACTTTTGAATTAAATGGTTAAAAGTGATGGAGAAATGACGAGAAGATAGATAGATATTAATCATTATCAATATGGGCATAGATTTATTTCCACAAAAGTCACCCAGACATACAGTATTATAGCATGTTTTTTAGGGTAAGTAATGGATACAACTGGGTGACTTGACAATTGTCCCGTTTTAATTAATGTTGTTGAATACCATCCTCTTTTTAAATACTGATGGATGTTCCATGTTCTGTGTGGATGAAAAGGTACTCTGAAAGGAGTACATAAAACAGAAACCCACTGGTCAGTACTATACACATATTTTCAAGCCCCCCTCGAGAGTTCAACAAAGCTCAGCTCTCTGTTGTCTGTCACTTACAACAGATATACCGACAGAAGACAAACAACTGTCTCCAGTGAAACCAAAGCTGACAGACGCGCTCCCTGCGCAGCAACGCACCGGCAGAGACATCACAGTTAAATGTCATACACGGTGTCAGACACTGTTCTCAGGGCCGAGACACAATGAACAACCCTGCGGGCCTTTTCTTCTTTTCCCCTTACTTGTCATCTCCCCCTCTTTTCATTTCCACTTCACACACTTTGTTTCTGTTTCAACACAAGTCCTCTCATCTCTCGCTGCTATATTCTGTCATCACTCAGTCTTTTGTGCACCTTGGAGGTCATGATCTGCAGGTTTGACATTTACAGAAGATTCTGCTGCTAAAATGGTGAACAAAGGCAGATATGAGCGATGGGGGGGGCATCCCCAACACTGCAAGAGAGAGAGAAAAAAGAGATGAGAGAGAGGGGGAAGAAAATGAGGAGGGGTGCGTGAATGTGATTTGGGAAATGGCTTCTGTTTCCAGGAGCGATTAGTCTTTAAAGCTGAGCACTTCAGCACTGACTGCACTGTCAGGCGTGCTCCATCTCCTCTCTTCCTCTCACCCTCCTCTTCTTGCTCATCCACAGATCCTCTCTCTGTCAACATACAGCTCAAAAAGCTGCTCTGAGGATAATGAAGTTCCCCCTGTTCCCTCCACTGTGGGAACACGCAGCACTTCCATAACACTGTGTGACAGACAGCAAAGTGCCTGCTCACACACACTGAGGTGTCTGTGTGCTCACACACTAACACACTCTTAGCGTGTTGTCCTCTGACGGCAGACAAACACTTGCTCGCATGCACTGACAACCTAAATTCCCAACAAAATGTTTAGAAAGCTCCTGACAAGATATACCTGTTATCTCAGGTGAGTTAGTGCCATTAATACTCACCTCTGAGCCTTTTGTCCTGCGGCTGTTCTGCGACCCCACCACCTCTTTCTCTTTCTCTGCACACAAGCACTCTTAAACAAGCTCAATCTCAACGCTTACCTTTGTCTTCCTCTTTCTTCTGCGCCCACGCTCGCTGGAAAAAGTCCGCCTGGGTCAGCCACGCAGAGGTAACCAAGCTGCGCCAGAGAGGGAGAGAGAGAGAGAATGAGAGAGAGAGAGACTGTGATGAGCAGATGCAGATAGGAGGACACAAATGGAGGGGGGGTCTAGCAGTGTTCAAATTGGATGATGAGAAGAAAGGAAGGAAGGAGGGAGTGGAGGAAGGAAGGAAAGAGGAGGAGGATGGAAGGGGGCAGCTCTCAGCTGCACTAGTATGAATATGACGCAGAGGCAGCAGTCAGAGCCACTTCTCTCTCCTCTCCAGCCCCATCCCTCCATACCCACCAACAGAGAGGAGGGGGGGGAGACAGGGCACTGTATCCATGGCAACGGTGGAGTAGCTGTAGGTAGCAGTTAAGGAGTATGTTGGGGCCACAGTGGTGCTCATCTCTTTCTCTGTCTCTCTCTCACACATGTGCAGCAGGCAGCCTCTGGTAAACTGGAGGAGAGGCTGCAGAGGGAGGACAAGCAGCGCTGGATTCCTCAGGACAGGCTGGTAATGAGAAGCAGATGGGTCAGGCCAGTTGTGGGGAACGGAGGAAGTTAATTCTGCTGTGACAGCAGTGAACTGGTAGCATCAAGCATCAGTGGAGTATACACTGTGTTAAATTAATTTGTATCATGCAGATTATGCTCACCACATTAAGTATAGGACAGGTAAAATAAAATCTGTCTCTGTAAAGCTAAAGATAAAATAGCTCTTCAAATAAATCATGTGAACATGAATTCATGTTCTTCAAATGAAATACACTAAAGGACAAACTTCAGTGAGACTTATAATTGCTGCCTGAGGGATTCCTGGATCGATGCTAGGAAATATACAGCCCACAGACATAAAACGACACACTGCAGTGGGTCTGTAACCTGGTGTGTCTGTTGTTATACTTATTTTTCTAATGCCTGGATGAGTTTACTGAAGAGTTCTGCTTTAAGCTCTAAAACATGACAGCTTTACTCCTCCTCACACAGCAGAGAATAAATGACATATGTAAAACAGACTCAGACAGTGTGTGTGTGTGTGTGTGTGTGTGTCGCTGGGCTCACCTCTAATCCATTTCTGCATGTGGGGCATGGGGAATCAATCCTAATGAGCAGCACATCCTCCCCACTTTTCTATTTGACCCAGTTTAATCTCCATCTCCATGTTTAACTGCCTGTCTTCCTGTTCTGTCAATCACACCTCTCCTTTATGTATTTCAGCCAACAACAAAAAGCCCACCTCCCCTGTTCTGAAGGATTTTTTTCAGTGTGCTGTGAGCAATAAATGCTTACTCTAAATAAATCTAAAGGGTTCAAACCAGAAATATGAACTCAAGGTCTACTTACTAGCTTTCCCAGAACTTAAGCAGCATCTCAAAGTCTTCATCAGTTACTGTATATCAGAGGATGCGAATGGCCTCCTTGATCTTTTTCTCCAGCTGTCCACTGACAACAGAGAATATCCTATTGATTTTCACGGTGAAATGTGCACCACAATAGAAAAGAGGGAATTTATCAAAATAAAGGTTTGTTTCCATGCTGTAGGTAGAAAATTTAGGAGAGACTATATAACATTTGCTAAACAGTGCCAATTGGGGCCATAAATGAATATTACAGGATGATGCTAAAATAAATTTTACTTCTTTTTAGATTCAACTCTTTATTATCAAGGGGATGAATGTATAATTTTCTTCAAATGTTACATGACAACATGAGCTGATATTTTGGTGTTTTATTTTTATACAACAAGAACAACTATCATGTAATTGTGGGATTTCATGTATAAGCATGTTTATCCATCCATGTTTATCCATCAAACCCATCAAATTTAATCATCATAGAATTTTAATTTAAATATATTTAATTAAAACACATTTCATTTATTTTTTTATTTTTATTTATAAGTTGAAATTCGGTGTTTGAAATTCTGTGACTTTCACTGAGTATGTGAGACGTTTGATTAAAAACTTAAATGATAACAAATTTCTCACCTCAGTCTGAAGGTGAAAGTTATACTTTTCTCATCCAAAGAACAAAGTAAGAGTCCCCCAAGTCCTGAAGAACCGCTCAACTTCTTCTTCTTCTTCTTCTTCTTCTTGTGGTGTTTTATTGGCGTTTGGCAAACAACGTTTTGGTGCATTACCGCCACCAACTGGAATGGAGTGTGAATCAAGATAACTACTAATACTCCCCTCAAAAAAAAAAAAAAAAAAAAAAAAAATATACTTATATATATATATATATATATATATAAATATATATATATATATATATATATATATATATATATATATATATATATATATATATATATATATATTCTATCAAGCAGCCTCGTTGCTGTAAGGAACTGGAATATAAATTTCTCTCTAAACTTCTTTGTAACTTGGAAAAGTGTTGAGAACTACAGAAAAACGTGCTGACGTTACCCATGACCCACTAGGCGTCACTTTGCGTCATTTAGCCGGGAATGTGGGCCCACGTGTCTCCTGCCGGCTCTCTGTTCCTCCACTCAGACTCATTCCTCCTCATTGAGTGAGCAGTCTGGGCAGGGAGTGGACCAGCAAGATGGCGGCGCGGTGGGGAGGAAGTGAGGAGGCTTTAACTGCGTGCAATATGGGTTTTTTCCCCCTGGATACACTAGACGAGGTAAAGAGTAAAGCCCTGCGCTTAATTTCCTGTCACTTAGACTCACCGTTACTAGTTGTGAGTGTGTTTTCTTGGCAGGGCAGAGAGTGTTTGTGTGTACTGGTACCCTGCATGGAAAAGTGACACGTGGATGCCACCGTAGTATCACCAGTGCAACTTATTTTTAAAAAGTGCTCGTTGTTTTGTGCTGATGACAGCTGCTTACCTCATTGGTGGTATATACTTTATTTATTATAAATATGCTGGTGGTTTTTAGCTGTGTGTCAATGCTAGCCGGTGAGTCAGTGGAGCTTGGCCAACTCGTTTCCTACCTGATAATAATGACAGTAGTTTAAACAAGTGAACTGACAGTTGTGTGTTTTTATTGCTAGATGGCTTGGCATTTACACCAGCTGTATGAATAGTATCAGTAATATGCTTTTAAGCTCCATCAACGTGCTTAAGTGTGTGTGTGTGTGTGTGTGTGTGTGTGCTGTAAATCAATCGATCATATACACACGTGGTAACAATCACTGCAAGATGCCAGTCAAGCAGCGTTATCATTACTGCCGTGTTTATACTATGTGCACTACTACTTTCTTTCTAAAGCTGACAGTGGTTCAGGTGCTCTACTTGGATTGTGACATGGTGTATTTAATAGGCGCAAAGCCAGCACATCGCAGTAAACGTGTCATCAACTCAGTGGTGATGCACACGGCTCATTTTACATTCAGAGTATTGTTGCTGTAATTACTGCAATTAAAAACACGACTGTGTGATTATCCACTGTTTGACACTGCAGCAGGACACCACGTTTTCATTCATAGCCTGTGTGTACACCCGCATGTGGTTTAGTCGTGGTGAATCACATGTTGGCTTGTACGCATGCGCGGCAGCCACCGCCGCTATGATGGCTACATAGTCGTTCATATTGTTTATAAATGACCACCTGAAGTTTTTCCTTAACGTTTGGAGCAAAGGTGTGTATTTAAAGGTCAGTTGGTAAGGCTTGTAATGTGAGTCAGGAGCTGAGGTGAGGCCCTGCTGCTGTTTGTTGTAGTGCTACACGTGGGCCAGCTTCCGGTAGCCTTCCCTTGGACGGGATGAGGCGAGGATCAAAAATGTCTGCGCTCTGTGTGTGCATGTGTAGACGGCAACACGTGGGTCAGTGAGACAGTGCTGTCTTTAAAGATCAAAGTGCATAATGTTATCAGTTATGTATGCTCATTTAGGCCGACCTGTGTGCTGGATTATGTGTATTTATGAATATAATTCCAATATGAATGACTAGAACATGGTGTAACTATGTTATATTTCAGACCCACCAGTGTCGTCTGTTTTAATGTTACCATCTTGGAACACCCTGTTTAACTTGTAAATGTAAAAATATAATTTATTTTGATAATGTGTAAGTGTAAATTGGAGTCCTGCATTGCACTTGGTCCTCGTTCAAATGTTGTAGTATATTTTCTATTATAGGAATATGCTTCTGGTATTTGGATTTTACTCTTCTACCTGGACTAAGCATGTATCCCACCTTGCCTTCAACAATAAATGAATAAATAATATGCTGTCCACACTGCCCAACTTTAACACTAACTAGACTTGCATTTAAAAAAAATTGGTTTGGAACAGGAAGTTGACTCACCAAACAGCTTTACATTGTACAACACTGATTTGTTTATAGTTCATTTGTTGACATGATGGGATGCCTCCAGTCCATTTTAATGGAAATTGGTCTCATGTTTTCAGTTGTGTACAGGTTTTTTGTTTTTCTCCTTCTTTAGACTGACGGGCTGAACTCTGCAGAAACTCTGGAGGCCCTTCAAAGCTGCTTAGATCCCTCAATTCTTTCTATATTTGAGGACACGCCAACAGTAGAGGCAAGACAAGTTTGACATGTTTAAATTACATTAATGTAAGAGAGCTCTATGATGAACGGTTTATTCACACTTCCTGTTGCACCAATTCCTGTGTGTTTATTTAGACTAAAGGTGTAGATGAGGAGAGTGAAGCTACGCTGCTAACCGCCCTGACGGAAATCCTTGACAATGTGGATGATGAGAACCTGTCCCCGTTCGACACGCTGCCTGACTCAGACCTGCTGTCAGGTCAGAAGGGCAGGGAACAGTCTCCGGTTAGTGTCCAGCTGTCATACATAACTCAAAGTGTCTTGCAGTTTCTTGCACTGAACGTCCCTCAACTGGCCTTTTAGCTTGGGCAGAGAGAGTGAAAGGACAGCCTGCTGACCTCTGTGGTTCTAAATGTATGTGTAGTATTTACGTTAATGTCTACACCTGGAACCTTGTTTATCTTCCACCCTCTAGCTCAGGAGATTGCTGTGTCTGTCCCGGTCCCCTCCAGAGAAAGACACACTGTGTAGTGCAAGAGCCTTATCAACTGGAAAGGTAGCTGTTCTCTCTCATAAGCAATCACCAAAAAGTTGTATAACAGACACATTTCTGAATGATGTATTTGTTTCACTCTGTGTACTCAGAGCCTCCCCAGGATACGGGCGGACTCTATCCAGAGAAGTGATGGGGAGGAAGAGGAAGATGGCTCCCTCACTCTGAGCCCAGTGAGTCATGATTCATCTCCTGACAGTGACCTGCTACACTGGGAAGGGCTGACCCTCCCACTTCCTGTCACATTTGAGCAGGAGTTTGAAGATGGTGTTTCAGTTAGCCTGGGGGACTTGGTCAGGCACATGCACCCGTACTGTATGGCCATTTGTATGGAGAATGAGGAGGGGGAACAGATGTTGCCTGAAGGAGGCATCTTACTTGAAGTTGTGGACCAGGGTGAAAACGGAGAACCCATCCTGGCCATCCCAGACATGGATTTCCCAGCCTCTCTTCCACTTGGAGAGCAGAGAGTTTCCGATGAAGTGGTTTCTGATGACTCGGAGCATATAGTCGTTGATGATGAAGATGAGGCTCCGGTGAAGGTTGCAGTCTTGGTGACACCAGACCTAAAATCTGATATGAAAGACAAGATGATCATGAAGGGGCAAAAGGAAGAGCTAAAAGAGAAAAGCCCCGTCCGGAGAAAAAAGAAATGCAAGGAACAGTGCCAACCCGAACCTGTGGGGGGAAGGGTCCTCAGGAGTGGGACAGTAAGAAAACCAACACAGGAATCTCCAATAAAGCCTGAAAAAAGGACAGTCAAAGAAGAGAAGAAACACAGTGTCCCAAAGGCTGCTCTTGTCCCAACCCCAGCTTCTTCCTCTGTAAAACCTAAGAAACTAAACCCATGCCAGACTGCAACACAAACAAAAAACACCACTACAACACTATTGCCTGAAATGAATGTGCTAGTTGCTACAGGTGTGTCACCCAAACAGGAAGTGGCACTGCTAAATACTAATCCTGCAAACAGTCAACCTACCTGCTCACCTGCAGCAGTGAGTTCCCAGCAGCCTGATGACATCACCAAACAGCTAGCCCCCGAGAGGCTGGAGGACACATCAGCTCCCTCTGCTGTCCTGCCCCTGCTGTCTTCAGAGAGCCCTGCGTCTGCTTCTAGCCCCTCAACACCACCTGTTAGTGAAGCCTCCCCTCTTGCGGCCCCTGCACTCTCAGAGCCGAAGCACAAATCACTCAGTCTAGCGGAGTACCGCCGGCTCCGACTGCAGAAAAAGCCGTCCCCAGTGGAAAAACAAGACAACAACAGCACTAAGTGGCCCAGCCTTCGAGAGCTTCCCAAAGAGCTCCCCCCTATTCCCTGCCTGCCTGACCCCAGCCCCAAGGATGTTCGACGCCTTGCGCCCCAGACAGAGGTGGAGGAGGTCAGACCTGCCTGGCAGCCAAGGGGGCCGTGTGCACCACCCACCCCTGAGGCACTGTTAGTACCACCGGCCTACATGGTCTCCTCATCCAAGGTGTCCTCTGTTACACCTATTCCCAAACCCCAGCAAACACCTGAACCTATCCCAGCCCAAAATCATGCAATGAAGAATTTATCCACATATCAACAGACCCCTGTTCAACCTGCAGTGCCCTGTGCACCTCAGGGCTCTGGGTCTCCTGCATCTTTAAAAGCTGCCGCTCAGTGTGTGTCCTCCGCAGATAAAACACGTTCTCCTTCACTTTCTGGAGGAAAGAATGGAGTCAACGAAAGGCCTCCTGAGTCTGTGACAAGCTGTACTAAAACCACTACAGAGGCGATCAAACCCACTGCTGCTACGCTGCCTCTGCCCAGTGTCCCCCAGAAGACCGTTGTTTCACCAAATGTGCCTGATTGCACTGCTCCTGTGTCATTAAATAGCCCCATCACTTCTGATGGCAGGTGCTCCAAACCCACAGTTCATGGTGCCCGGCTCTGTGTGAGTCTAAAGGCCCAACCTGTTGTACTTGAAACTAAAGAGAAGCCCACTACAGCAGTGAAACCTCAGAAGACAAAGAGCCCTACCCAGGAGCTGATCGAGGCCTTCACCAGTGAGATAGGTGAGTGGTGGCATATTTTTAGAACCTAATTTGTTCATAAATTTGTACCATGAAGGCATGTTACGTTTTCTTGTGAACAAATGCTCATTTAGCAGCTGCTATTTATCTACAAAATCAGAGTCACAGCATCAGCTCATACGTCATTAACTCCAGTGATTGGCTGATGGGCAGGAACGCTATATTGGAAATTTTGTAGGAAAAGCTCTTAGTGCAGTGATGGAGATATTCAGTGTCACTATAAAGATTGAAACCCTTGCACCAGTCTACAACATAAACCCCATTCTCTGTAATCTCACCTGTTGTATCTGTCCTGTTAAAGGACTACATAAATAAATGCATGTTTTTTTCATTTTGTAGGTATTGAAGCTGCTGACCTGACTAGCTTGCTGGAGCAGTTTGAGGAGACTCAAGGTAATCAATAATGACTTCATGCATTGTGTCTGGAAGTGTTCCTTCTCTTCTATGTTTGCATGTTACACACTCATACATCATTTCTGGCATGAGTGTTGTTGCACTGGCCAGTAGTTTAGTGTGTCACATACTTTAGTGCCATGCTAAATTTAGTCAGTGTCAGTTTCTTGATTTTGTAATGGTGGGAAGCGCCATACCACATTGCAGAACTATCTTTGGTTAGCAGTAGTGGGACTCTTCAGAGAGCCTGTGCTTCGATATGGATCATCTGTGAAGCTGGAACAGTTTCTCTGTGTTCAGTCTCCACAAAAGTGACATACGAAATGCCTCTGTGATCAGGCCATTCATGAGCTTGAAGCTTAATTGATCATCCTAGAAAAGTGTGTTTAACATTTCAACTGTTGTCTTGACCTCAGATCGTTAAAAATGAACAATTTTTAACGTTGCCCTTTAAGAGGTGAGTGCTGTGGGGGGGGCAGAGAAGCTGCTTTGTGCTCCTGTCTGCTCAGCTGCTGCAATTCTGCCCTGTCTGCAAATCCATTTAACTCTCGCCCTGCTGTCTTTGTTTGGGCGGATGAACAAACCCCAGACCTAACAAGTAGCTGGACTGTATGTGCCATTACTCGTGTCAGTTAGCTTGTTATTGAACCGTCATACTGTGTGCTAATGTAACTGCTGACCACTTGGTGAATTCCCCTGGGAAAAAAAACACATGCACTGCATTTACACCTGACAGGCTGCAGGTGGTACAGTTCTTCCCATGTCAATCAATAGAGTTGTGCCATACGGACAAAATTCTATATTCCGGTATAGCAGCCAAACTGCACAGTAAAAGTACAGTGCAAACATAGCCGGACTTCCAGTCACTCTCAAAGTAAGCCTTCAGAATGAAAGCATATTGGGGATATAACACTGATTACACCACAGAGGAGACAGAGAGCAAAAATAATGTTACCAGTAACGTTATAGTAGGAAAAAAAAAATACTATATCATGCATATATGTAGTTATCGGGATATAAAATTTCAGGTTCTGAATTTCTTTTTGATGCCTCTGTTCATTTTGCTATTCCTTGTGCTGATGATTTATTCCTTCTTTCTTCAGCCAAAGAAGAGAAATATGTGCCGGAGGTCTCTGGTAGAGCAGCAGCTGTAGGAAACTCAAGGTGAGTTACCCTACAGCCTTCAAGCTGCTCTGTGTGAGTGATGGAGTCATGGTTTCTCTTAAGTGACGCACACTCGTTTTGCCAAGACCTACCGCAAACCCTGCTTTTTTCAGTGTGATGGCCTTCTGGTCTAAATTTGTGCAACCTGGTTTTACAGTTGTTTTTGTCTGCACTTGATTCAAGAGGTCAACCTGTTTATCAGTAATATACTGACAGACTCTGTGCTCCATTTACAGTGTTGAATCGGCTCCAGAGAAAAGTGTTGTGGAGCGTGTGAGAGCTAATGACCTCTCAAGTACTGCAGGTAATCTGCCATTTTGGCTTCAGTCTGAGTCTGTTAAGTCATTAAAATGGCATCAAAATGTTTAACTTAATGTGCAAATAAAAAAAGTTTCCATTCCACTCCATCCCTGTATGGCTTCTGTGCTGTAACTGCCTCCAGCAGTATTACAGTACAGTCATTAGATATGGTTAGCTAATATTTGTTACCTTAAACATGACCTGCTGCTCTTGAATATTGGGTGTGATTGTGGTGTTCTTTCGTTACCTCTGCTTCAGCTTTGACTCCTCCAGCCACTCCTCCTCACCAGATGTGGAAGCCCCTGGCCCCTGTTGCCCTGTTGGGGAAGAGCAAGGCAGCCGAGGCCTCGAAGCCGAGCCCGTCCAAGGTTATCCAGATAGAAGCCAGGCCTCTGCACTTGGTCAGGTCCCGCAGCAAGCCTGCTGCTGCTGCCGCCGCTGCTGCTGTTGCTCCTGAGCTGGCATGCATGGACCATGACTATTGCCTCCCCAACAACAGCCCTGCTACCAGAGAGACAGCCAGGCACTGGAATGTGAAACAGTCGTCTTTTATCACTATTAAACCCATCAGACAACCCACTGCAACCACTACACAATCACCCCCAGCTGCCCCGGTATCATCTGCCCAGTTTACCACGAACCCTGTGGTCCCTACCAAAGTACAACAGTTTCCACTTACAGAGCCCCTGGATGACAGGATGGAGAGGACCTCTGTCCTGGAGACTCCTGACGCTTCGCCTGCTCGGCAGGAAACCGAAGCGAGCCCCAGGAGAGGACGTTTTGTGAGGTCCTACCGTCAGCATGCTGCCTCTCGCACACCCAGCCCCAGACCCAGTCCCAAAGGGAGGAACGGACGCCGGTCTAGGAAAAGAAGATCCCGTCGTTCTCCCAGCCCTATATCCAGCAGCTCAGAGTCAGACTCCCATTTCTCCAGGTCTCGGTCCAGATCACGCTCTCTATCTAAGAAAAGGTTAGGCCCGCAGTCAGCATATGTTGGGTTCATGCAGCATCTTGATTACCATTTCTGAGTGTTCATATCTAGTGTTGCCGTTTCCTTTCTAGGTATCGCCACCGTCGCTCTGAGAGTAGTTCCAGCTCGTCATCCCGTTCCTCCTCTCGGCCCTCTCCCTCAGTGTCCCGCTCTCCTCCCAGGAGAAGGAGGTACTCGTATTCCTCCTCTCGTTCTGGCTCCTGGAGTCGCTCCAGGTCACGGTCCCGATCCCCTCAGAGACGGGCGGAGTGGAGTAGAAGCAGAGGATTTTACAGGTGCAGTATATGAATCATGCTATGGTGGTCAATATGTCTTATGTTGTTTTACAAAAAAAAAACCTTACCAGGCAGTTAGAAAGCATGACTAAAGGCTTATTCTCATTCTCCTCTGTCCCTCATGTGTGTACAGGTGTGGTCCCAGTGCAAACACAAATGCAGAGGAGGTGAAGAGGCGCAAAGAGAAAGCAATTGTAAGTTTATTTTACCCGTGAACTTTCTAAGTAAAGCAATTTTAAAATATTCACTTGTGAATCATCTAATGCATTACTTTCTTCTCTCAGGAGGAGCGCCGTGTTGTTTACATTGGTCGAATTCGGGGAACAATGACTCAAAAGGAACTCAGAGAGCGTTTCTCTGCATTTGGTGAGATTGAAGAATGCACCCTGCACTTTAGAGATCATGGGTAAGTACTTAAGCAGCTTTTTTTTTTTTTAATAATAATAATAATAATCTAACCCTAACATTTTAAAATATTTATAGTTGCACTGTCTTTGAACCTTGTTGGTCTCGACTGTGACCTCTTAGGCCAAGCTACAGTGCTAAAACAAATTCAGGCTTGTTCATAACTGGAGTTTCCTGGCAATGCCACCAGGTTTCTCTTTTAAAAGCAAGTCACAGCTCAACCAGCTGACCTGTTATGACCAACTGAAAATGAATAGAGGCTGATTGTTTGGTTATGTGTCACAGGGATAACTACGGATTTGTGACTTATTACGACACCAAGAACGCTTTCACAGCCATTGAGAATGGAAGCAAGCTGCGCAAACCTGATGAGCTGCCATTTGATCTCTGTTTTGGTGGAAGGAGACAGTTCTGCAAGACCAACTATGCTGATCTAGGTGCGTATAAGTCAAAGTTTCCTTACCCAGAGCTGTTAGTCCATAGTTTGCAGAAGACTGGACATACTGGCTGCAGTTCATCCTGATACAGCGAGTTCACCACAAGCTAACTGCAGCTTAAAGTCCACGCATTTTGACCTACAGCCATTAACTATTAAGGGAAGACAGTCACACCGCAGGGCACAAAATTGAAGTTTTAAAAAGAAATTTCAGTTGTATCTTGCAGTCAGACAGCCATGAAAGTGAAAATTATCTACACTCATTTCTAAAATTCATGCTTCCTGCTGTGGCGTTGAGGCCCATCAGTCTTTTTCCTCTTGGTCAACGAGTCCAGTATGCTGTGCTGTACTTTTTTTTTTTTTTTTAAATGCAATGCTGACTTTGCCTGTCCCTCTGGTTTCAGATTCGAGTAGAGAGTACGATCCATTGCCTGCGAAAGGCAAGTTTCATGCACTAGACTTCGACACTTTATTGAAGCAGGCTCAGCAGAAGCAGAGGAGGTAACAGGAGGCCTGCAGCAGGAAGCAGCTGACACTTACCTCAGAGCCAACAGCTGGCTCCTCACCTGCAACACTGTCTTTACATTTGAGTTGTTGCATTACTTTTCTTTTGTTTATTATGTTTCTGCAAGTTAACACCTTCTATTGAAGTGAAGATTTGTAATGAAAGTAGTAAAAGGAAAAAAACGGAATAAGTGAAATTAAATAATTTTTTTTAAAGTTTATTTAAATGTATAATCAAATTTGAATTGTATGGAGAGAAATGTTTTTAAAAGGGTAGTGGGATGGAGCTCCCTAATTACTGGGAGGGTTTGTAATACATTAAATGTACTGCAACCCCTAAATGAAAAATAAAAAAGATCCTGAAAATGTGTGTTTTCATTTCAGCTTAGTACTACATTGCTTTTGCCATTGTTTAGTTACATATTCTTTAAAAAGAGGTTATGGGGAATAGGCCATTGATGAACAGATGTCAATCCATTCTTCCCAAAAAAAACAGGTGTGGAAAAATACATTCTGCTGCTTTCGTTTCAGGAATATTTTTTCCATTATACATGACTGCAGGCGGCACTGTGGTGTAGTGGTTAGCACTGTCGCCTCACAGCAAGAAGGTACCGGGTTTGAAACCCGGCCCGGGGCCTTTCTGTGTGGAGCTTGCATGTTCTCCCTGTGTCTGCATGTCTTTCTAGGTACTCCGGCTTCCTTCCACCATCCAAAAACATGCATGGGGATTAGGTTAATTGGCTAACTTAAATTGACCATAGGAGTGGTTGTCTGTCTCTATGTGCCCTGTGATGAGGTGGCAACTTGTCCAGGGTGTACCCTGCCTTTAGCTCTACGACAGCTGGGATAGGCTCCAGCCCCCCCCACAACCCTATGAGGATAAGAGGATGGATGGATACATGACTGCAGGAAAGGTTCAGAAGAAATAATAACACCTCAGAGCCCTATCTAGCTCTGGCTCACCTTGAATGAACACATCCGTTATCACTCTTATTAACAACACCTGTGCTTTTCCAGTTATGTGAAAATTGGTTGACCATCACATGTTGTCACTTCCTGTGGCTCTCTTAACAGGATAGAGCTGGCTTTAATCTTAATTACTAACACCTGTGATTTTCCAAATTTGCCTGTCTACTGTGAAAACGGCACAAAGGATAAATTGTGTCCCTCACAGGGTGCACTGGTTCTCATTAAACAATAAACATTGGGTTTACTTTAGAGAGTTCATTGCTGTATTGGAAGTTCTAGGTAATTATATTAACATTTAACACGACATATCCTGGTGATTTAGAACAAAAGCGTGTGTGTTGTGAGGACAGAGGAAATAGACTCTGGCCAAAACAAACCAGCAGCACCTCCCCTTTGAATGTGGAGCTGTAGCTCAGCTGCATTCCTAATATGGACTGGACTCCCAAGATATTAGAGAGCCGTCGAGATATTCAGCACCGTCGCTGATAAAAGCGAGTCATTGAGCGTTAACTGAGCTTTAACCTGCACATTCAGTAACTCGGCTCCCTGAAATTTCAGCGAGGCTTTTAATTTCTCCACAAACATGTCAAGCTGAGGTTTTTTTTCCGTGGTTCATGGTGTCATCAATAACCATATACCGTAATTTAAACATATTAAACACCTGCGAATACCATAATATGAGAAAAGAAGTAAACTACCCGTTAGCTGTGATATTGTTGTATGCTGTATAATTACAAAAACAACTTATTTGACTCTTTTAGTGTCACCTGCGAGCAGAAGTTTGGCTCTGCCGAGTAAAAATGTCATCTATCTCTTTGCCATGGCGACATCTTTGCGGTGTTTTGTCACGCAGATCTAGTTTTGACCGGTTTGAGCCAGTCTAACGCGCGTGCGTACTCGGTGTAAACAGGAAGAACCGACAGAAAACCAGAGCAAATCTACCATAAAGAGACGCGAAATGATCGGCCAAAAACGAACGAACGTCATGTTTTTTCTCATATATTAACCAAGACGAATGGCGTCCTTTACCACCTGGTGACAATTTTGATTACATCTTATTGAAGCAACCGCTAATTTCTTACAAATTTCGTTAATATCTTGCTTGTAAACGTTGGAGTGACGATTTCTTCCAGGTTTTGCTTCGCGAATTGCCTACTAAAATAACGGATATAGAAATTACTCGGTACTGCCTCGATTTGTCCGAATCTGGTGACTTTACATCGAACTGAATCTGTAGCGATGGTTCAAAAGGATAAGACGCTGGAGACTCCTCAAGTGGACGGTGAGCCGAGCCCCAGCCCAGTCTCCGGAGAGGGCTGTGAGGAGGCCCCTGGCCCGGTAGAAGAGTCCAGCATTGGAGTCGAACCGACGGGCCACAGAAAATTCATCTGCGGAGTCGTGGAAGGTAATATTGACTGTTAGCGAAAATAAGCAAACAGGACATCTAATCTGATCCAGCGATTTGCTTTATGTCATCAAAATGCTGCAGATACATCGCTTAATTGAGCAAAAGGTTGTTGCCATCGATTGGAAATACACATAGGTATGAAATGGTACAATCGGATATCAGATGGAAATCACAATGATTTCAATTTGTGGATTGCCCAACCAGACATGGGGCGGTGACACTGACAACCCTATGTTTCATGTTAGCTAATGTAATGGTGTATCTCTATACAGGTGATCATCATCGATCACAATCAACTAAGATGAAGAATATTTTGTTTTTGTTTGTATCCCATTAGAAATTGCGTTTGTGTGGTTTGGCTTCAGATCAGCTTAAATAAGTAATAGACATAGACAATAGATTCATTGGTACAAACCGTTAGACCGATCACCACTGCTGAATGCACAGGATCTGAATTTGTTGTTTGCTGTGTGGTTGTACTCTCTGCAGGCTTTTATGGTCGACCATGGACAATGGAACAGAGAAAAGAGTTGTTCAGAAGGTATGACTTATGTGACTTCATTAAGCAGTTATGTTAATCAAATGCCAATAATGTTACTTCTTTGTGATTTGAGCTGTTGTACTGAGTATGCACAACATTGCATTTGACAGGCAGCAGAAATGGGGCCTGAGTACGTACCTTTATGCCCCCAAAGACGACTACAAACACAGAATGTTCTGGAGAGAGCTGTACTCAGTTGAGGAAGCAGGTGAATATTCACAGCAGGTCTTGGGATCAGCTGTCTTGGGGCAATGAAAGTTATAATCATAGGGGAAAACAAGAGTTGTTAGAATATTACAATGCATTTAGCGTGTAATTTTTTAATTTTTTTTTTCCCCAGAGCAACTCATGACTTTAATTGGTGCTGCTAAGGAGCATGGGATAGAGTTCATCTATGCCATTTCCCCTGGACTGGACATCACTTTCTCCAATCAGAAAGAGGTTTCTGCACTTAAGAGGAAACTAGATCAGGTACCGCAACGATGTGTTAAAAACCCTCCATATCTTCACGTCATCATACATTCTCTGACCGTCCATTTCCAATGCCTCAGGTTTCTCACTTTGGCTGCAAGTCGTTTGCCTTACTTTTTGACGACATTGACCACAACATGTGCCCTGCTGACAAAGAGGTGTTCAGCTCATTTGCACACGCTCAGGTTTCCATTACCAATGAAATCTACCAGTACCTGGGAGAGCCTGAAACCTTCCTCTTCTGTCCCACAGGTACATCAGTTCTACCTGGATTTGCACCTTTTATTCAATTATTTCATCTACTGCTTTATTCATTATTTGTTTGTTTTTTGGGGGGAAATACAGAGTACTGCGGGACATTCTGCTACCCTAATGTCTCCCAGTCGCCTTACCTCCACACAGTAGGAGAGAAGCTACTGCCTGACATTGAAGTGCTATGGACAGGTGAGTCTAACAAAGATGCCTCTCAACTAACTCCTTAGACTGCTGTGAAACACAGTCATATATGAGCGTAGTAGATAAAAAAAAAAATTAATTGAGGTCTGTTTTCATTTTTGCAGGTCCCAAGGTGGTGTCCAAAGATATCACAGTGGAGTCAATTGAGGAAGTATCAAAAATCCTTAGAAGAGCTCCTGTGATCTGGGACAACATTCACGCCAATGATTATGACCAGAAGAGACTTTTCTTGGGTCCGTACAAGGGCCGCTCCACGGAGCTCATCCCCAGACTGAAGGGTGTCCTCACCAACCCCAACTGCGAGTTTGAATCCAACTTTGTAGCAATCCACACTCTGGCCACCTGGTACAAGTCCAATATGAATGGGGTGCGCAAGGATGTGGTCATGAGTAAGTTTGGATGTGGATACGCTGTGATCGCTGTATGGAGTTATTATCTGTCATACGGTACCATAATGCAGGCTGTTCATTAACACTGTTTGTTTATCCTTCACCAGCGGATGGTGAGGACAGCACAGTGTCCATCCAGATCAAGTTAGAGAATGAAGGCAGTGATGAAGAACTGGAGACAGACATGCTCTACAGCCCACAGCTTGCTCTAAAACTGGCTCTCACAGAATGGCTGGGGGACTTTGTTGTGCCTCATCAATACAACAGTGAGAGCAGTGCCCTTATTATATCACATCTCCATGCTTATGCCTCTAACAGCTTTTCGGAATATGATCTTAGTGTCAGCAGTCACGGCTTAAAATGATACTGTTGTGGCCGCTGAACGTGATGCAGTGAGGCTTTACTTTGTCTTTCAGGCCGACAGGTGCCTCAGAGTGGTGCCAAAAGCACAGCCATCGACGTGTCATCCATGGCGGCTCCCTCTCTCTGCTCCTCCACAACCGTCACAACTGTGTTCCAGCAGCCCATCATGTCTCCAGCCATGCCACCTCTCTGCCTGGATCCACTGTCCCACACCATGGCAAAAAGACCTCAGGGGGAAGAGGAGGTGGGCTTTATTGTTACTGTGATAATTAATAGTAGCACATCTATTGGTGTTACTCATATGGTTAAGATTTACTGGATGGGCTCCTGTCTGATTGAGTTCTTAGCTTCAATTCAGTGTGGTTTGGTGAAATACAGAACATTTATACTGGTCCTGTGCAGGTGGAGGTGGAGAAGAAGGATTCGGACGAGGAGCCCATGGAGATGGTAGTTGAGAAGGTGGATGAGCCAGAGCCAGGAGCAGAAGCTGACCCAGAGGAGAAGCAGGTTGGTCCTATTTTAGCTGACAAGATGGCAGAAGACCTGAAGCCCATGGATACAGACAAGGAGAGTCTGACAGAGTCAAAATCCCCTGATGAGTCCATCCAGGAGGACCCCGGGAGCGATATCGCCCCTATGCAGACCGATGATCAGCTCAAGCAGGTGCTGCAAACATTTTTGCATTTCCCCTTTTCCTCTTTCTGACTACACAAGTGAAGGCAAACACTAATTACAATTATTTATGTTATTTCTGGTTTGTGTCCTCAGGATTTGTTTGTGCCTGGGCCCAATGAGAAGCCCCTGTTCAAAGCGGAGCCCCTCACTCTTGAGGACCTGAGCTTGCTGGCAGAGCTCTTCTACCTGCCTTATGAACATGGACCCAAGGCCATCCAGATGTTGAAGGAGTTCAACTGGCTGAGAGCCAACAGCAGCGTCGTCAGCGTCAACTGCAAGAGAAAGGAAACTGAAAAGGTGGGTTTATTCACTGAAATACACACACATCGATGGGAGAAATGGGTCAGTCTGAGGAAAGTGGTTCATTATTAACTGGACTTGCCTCTGATAGCGGTGGTTGTTGAAAACAAAATGGTGGATGTGCATTACCCATACTGCCCATTGGGTGGTGTGGTAATGATGGGAGATGGAGTGCACCAGAGCATTGTGGTCTATTAAACCAGCTGCCTTTTCTTTGAAAGAGATTCTGACATATCATAGAAAAACAATGGTATAAAAGTAAAAAGTAACGATATGCCAGAATTGCCACAGCAGAAAACATTTGTTGTTTATCAATAAAACCATTTCTTAATATGACAACTCAGAAATGTCTGCTGTGCAATCCCAAGTGGTTTTGTGTTGTCCTTATCATTTATTTAATAGTCGGTCGTATTTCCAATCACTGTGTTGCATGCAGGTGGCTGAATGGCAGTCAAGGGCGGAGAAGTTTGAAGAGATGTGCTGCTCCGTCATCCAGATGTTCACACGGCTGTCCAATTCAGCTAACCGCACCATCCTATATGACCTCTACCCTTACATCTGGGACATCAAGAGCATCATTTCTATGGTCAAGTCTTTTGTCCAGTGGCTAGGTATGTATGAAGGGAGCCATAAGGCACTTCCTCTCAGAGAGCATTACAGAGCATTACAGTAGTTTGATCAAGTCTGGTAATGCCTCATAATATGTAGTTTAATGAGGCATATTTGCAATTATTGCACACATCTTGCACAGTCTGCTTAACAGACAGTAATATTACTGATCAAAGACTTTTTAGCTCAAAGAGAACAATGACTTCTATAGACCTGTAGAGTTGTGGCTAATACCTCCACTTTTAATTTAAAGGAATTTTAGTTTGGATCAACCCAGTAATTATGAGTCAATGAATTTGTCTTGTTTTCACACATGATTGTTTTTCTTTTTTCTGACTGAATGCCACTTGCACTGCCAGAAGCCTCCTTATTTATTCCGTAACTAACCACCCCGTCTTGGTGATATCTGAACCGGATCTCTGTGGTGAAAGTCCCAGCAGGGTTACTGCTGCTTGCTGTGTATCCAGAAACATCACTGCTGCATTCCCACACAGACACACTTGCTTCCATCTCTCTTGTCTGTGGGGATGGGAGCCAGGGGGACGCATCGCCCACCCCTCCTCCTTCTCCATGCCCTAGCGCGCACGCGAGCTTGGAGAGCAAGCTGACTGACTATGGAAGGCCATTCTGGTGCATAAACTCAGAACTAGCTGAATGTTTCCTCAATCAGTATCAGTGTGGGATCCATGTGTGAGAGAGGACTTCTGCCTCTTCCTCCTGATGGAGCACTGTGATGCAGTTTGAGTGATGTTTACCTATGTGTAAAACTCCCATCTTTTTTTTTTTTTTTTTTGGGAGTGTACTTTTGAATCATGTGAAGCACCAGCATGGCCTGTAGCATACCCTCAGTAACCCGGTTTCATTCACAGGTTTCTGTCCTATATGGTAAAGCTGAGGACTCTAGGCCACAGTACACAGCAGGCAGCATACCCACACTGGCAAAGCCACAGGAAAAATCCACACTAATGCACTTTGCATCAGCAAATGACTGCAACCACTCTTGCAATGTAGAGGAAATTAGATGCCCCATAAATAAAGTCGTCTCTGAATATTCCTCTAAGTTACTGCAGTGTCTTCAAGCTCCTGTCAGTTGACTTGTGCTGTTTTTACAACAGTGCCTGTGTTTTCCCCTTAATAGAAGCTGTGCAGCTGGCACTCAGTCACAACCTTCCTGGTTATTGTACTGAGAACGCTTACTAATAACTATTTTCTACTGTTTCTCCCTTCACTGTGTACAGATGGAAGAATCCACAGTACAAGTTTCTACTGCTATTGGAGCGACAGTGGCCGATGTATGCACAGTGCAAGCGTCGTGACCTTTTGTTTTGTTCTCATTTGAAAGGGATTTATGTGTTTTATTTAAAGAAAGAATAGGTTTATAAATGTAAAAGATTTATTTGGTGGAAAGGAAGCAGCCCTCCGGATGAAGTCACATTATGCGCAGCGATTTAGCATTGAATCCCAAGTGTTAACTCCCAAATTTCTCTCTTTGGCAGCATCTTTCTAACTTGTTTTTTGTTTCTGTCAGTAGGATATAGAAATGGCTCACACCAGCCTGATGCACCTACTCAAGGGAATTAACACTTTGCTTTGAAATTGAACTAAGGAACATGATCATCCTACTCAGGGATATTTATGATCGTGTGCTCTCTCTCTCTCTCTCTCACACACACACACACTGACTTGACAAGTGCAAAAATTGCATGCTTTCTGCATAACTGTGTTTGTGTTAAGGCAATGCAGTCTGACTGGATGTTGATCAAGAGATCATTCTTTTGTCACTTATGTGGTTTTTAAAAATTTGGCTAAGCAAGTTTAGAGTTCCTTCCCGTGGGTGCATCTGCGCGCTGTGCTGTGTCAGTTCATCAGAGGAATTGTTTTAGGTGTCAGGGTGAGCTTATGTAAAGCACTATTAGCTTCCTGTGCGCTGCATTTGTCTGGTCACATGACAGGGCTTCTCATCAACCAGGGTTAGACTTTGCTGGCAGGAACACTATGGTATATAAGAGCCCTGTCCACTGTAAATATATGTATATACTCTATATTATACTCTATATGCGTTGTCCCTACAGAGTATTTCATGTGTGGTCTGTCTGATTGTCGCTTTTAACAGTGAGCTGAGAGGCCCTTTAACTCAGGGAACGTTCACTCTCCTTTTGTCTTCCTGGTTTGATGACTCATGCTCCCCAGTCATGTGACGAGGCAGATAAGATGAGAATGTGACTTCACACGGGGTGCTAAGATGAGTGGGGTGACAGCAGCTGAAGCTTACTGTTGTAGTCCATAGACGGCATGGGTCTCGGTTCTGATGGGTCTGTGTAACATTTATGAAGTCCGTCAGTTTTTTTTTTTTTTTTTTCTTTAAACGTGTATTACCCTGAGCGAAACACAAAGGGGGCTGAACTGCACTTAAATCTGTTCTCTTGACTTTTTGGAGAGAGTGCGTTCCTCACAGCATGACAGAACCTGCACACCACGCTATGTGGAGTAGTTTGACACAGAATTTAAGGTGAATTTCTGTCTTGGGCCTGATTTCTCAAGTAAGCTTTATTTGCTTGAGCCCCATTTCATCATTAAATATTTCTTCTGAATATAGTAGCATCCACTCCAAATTAGGTCCTTTTTATGTTTTAATGAATAAAATAAGATGAATTAATTTATATGGATTTTGCTATTAGATACATATGACCCCCTTCCTCCCCATTTCCCCACTCCTTTCATCTGTCAGAGAGCCCCATCCTGTGGTAACAATGTCCGCTTGGCTCTGCTCCTAACAGGGTGTCGTAGTCAGTCCTCAGCACAATTCCTTAGAGGAGACCAAGAGCCCTGGGCCTTTAGGGGAGGTCTAGCAGGAGAGTTCCAGGTATCTAACGCACTGAATTTACAGCAATCTTATGGACAAAAAAGAGTTTTGTGAGCAAAGACAACAATGGTAATATGTGTGTGGGTATGAAGGGCTTTGGTCTGTCGAAGGTGAGCTGATTGTAATGGCTCAGAGTTCATGACATCTGCCTCATGTCCTTGCATTTTACTGGGATCTTGTCAGTCTGTGGGAGGGGAACAGGTGACCAGAAACCCATCCTGACAAAAGTGGTTCCAGCCAGTGTTTGGCATGGCATTTTTGTGATTGATTAATTTGAATTTCTTTCAGCAACTGCCCAAGGAGATGCTGCTTTCCCCTAGCGCATGCAGCGCAAGCGAGCATGGCTAGGTTTTATTTTCATGACATCTCATTTCTTTGCAGGGAAGCACAGCGCACAAATTACCAAACCAGCCCTTTGCAAGCGCATGCTCGAGCACCGCAGCGCCAGCGAGTACGCAAGCATGTTTGCAATGGGAAAACTCCATGATCAAACCCACCTGTCCAGTCTGAAGTAGTGTCTCCACCCTTGGGGAGTAGCAAGACTCGTGATGGCAACTGATATGCCGTAGAATTACTCAGCTAGTTCGTATTTAAATTGCTCATTGGTTTTTTTTCCTGGAGTTCTCTCTGCCTCTCTGCGCCAGCATCATTATTTTTCTCAACAGGAGGGTCCTGCGCAGCGAAATATTGCAGTGTCTTACAAAAGGGAAAGGAGCATCTCCTTCAGCCAGTAAAGCCTTAGTCAGACCAAAATGGCACCCTTGTTTTGAAAAGCAAATATTTGTGCTTGTTTACGCTATGTTCCTTTAGCAAAAAAAAAAATGTTGGCTCTTGTTGTCCACTGTCAGATCAACAAGGAACGTCAGATTTTTATCTCCATGATTAATACATGCCATTCAGAGCACTTTGCTCCCTTCTGTTGTTCCTTTTGGTTTGAAAGTGGCTCAAATGTAGCACATTCACAGCGAGGCAGTCAGCCACAGTAGCACACCACCTGGTCTCAGTGAAACCTAACCTGTTTCTTTTGATACCCACAGAGATTGTTGCCAATAGATGGGGCAAACGATCTTTTCTACCAGCCTCCACCTTCATTGCCAACCTCCAAAATCTATTCCATAAGGCCGTACTTTCCCAAGGATGAGGTAAAATGTTTGTGTGTGTGTTTAGTGATGCCATACATTATTGCACTTTAAATGCCAACAGTTACTTAGTGTTAATAATAAAGTCATAAGCAAACCGTTACAAATGTATGGTTGCAGAAATGATGTTGGCCAGTTGCTTGTATTCCCAGTGGAACTGGCCTAGTTTAAGCTGTGAATGCTATGCACTTAATGTAACACTGCTCACATCAGCAAATGTCCTGTATGTGTTTAACATGAACGCAGCTTCATTTATGTATTTTCAGAAATTCTTTAAGCAAGTTTACCTTCTCTGTGGCCTTTTTTGTGCTTAGCATTGGCTTGTGTAGGTGTGTTATAATTAAGTTACATCTGGACCCATCTTCTTTTGCAGACTGCAATTTATAAAATCTGTAAAGAAATGTACTCTGAAGGAATGGAAGATGTCCCGGTTTCTGATGACGATCCTGACCTCATAGGAGACAGGTAAGACACGGAGATGACTGAAGACTGGCCTGCAGTTTTCCCCTGCCGAGCACATCAACATGGCTGACCTTCTGTTTGTTCACAGGTTAGTGGGAGGTCTCCTGACACTGAGCTCAGACTACGGGTTCGTGCTAGAAGACGACGAGGGAATCTGCGGTTATGCTCTCGGAACTGTGGACGTCCAGCCCTTCGTCAAGAAATGCAAGTTGAACTGGATTCCCTTCATGCAAGAAAAATACCTCAAACCTGACTGTGAGAAGGATCTCACAGAGGCTGAGGTAGGATCGTAATCCCTTCCTCGTACTCTCATGGTATCATTAGCCATACTATTGTTAATTTGACTTTACCCTCTCTCTCTCTCTCTCGTCCCCTGTAGAAAATGATGCTGAGTTTCCATGAAGAGGAGGAGGGCCTGCCAGACTCTTTCCTCTCCAACTTCCCCTCTCTCATCAAGGTTGACATTCATGCCAAGGTCACTGACCCCAGTGTGGCCAAAAGCATGATGGGATGTCTTCTATCTTCTCTTAAGGCCAATGGTAGGTAGCAGCTGTGACAGTAAAGTCCATCGTTAGTGACGGTACAGTAGAACACTTTGTATCAGTCATGTTGGTAATAGACAATGTGGTTGTCTGTATACATATAATTACTGGTCAGGGTTACGGTTGAAGATTATTTTTGGCTCATTTGGCCATACTGATTGTTTGGAAGATGTGTTTTTGTTTTTTTGTTTGTTTTACTTACTTGGTATCTGTTTTTTGTTTTTCTCCAGGTTCTCTTGGTGCGTTCTGTCAGGTCCGTCAGACTGATAAGCGAATGTTGGACTTCTATAGTAAGCTGGGATGCTTTGAAGTGGCCAAAATGGAGGGTTTTCCCAAGGACGTCATCATTATGGGACGCAGCCTATGAAGAAACGTCCTGTTAGAATAATGGACAGAAGCAAGTCAACGTGGCTTAAAACATGTTTGCTACCTTCATGAGAAAAACTTCCATGATGATTTTTATACTACATTACCATCTGGGCTAGCCCCGGGAAACCTCTTTTTAGGATTTGTGTACAGAAGCACAGCAGTCGCGCACACACAGATTCCCTGCGCTGCCGTTAGATGTTATGGCTCTTTGGTTCGGCAGATCAGAAGCTGAAAGGCTGAAAGGTGCGATCTGTATTCAGTTGATTTGAGCCAACGTGGAAGAGTGGCACCCCAGTAATGATTGTGGGGTCCCGCTACTCATATACCTCCAGACGGGAAGCGATAGTGATTTAATCCAGTCGTCATGACATGGATATCACCCTCATAATGCAAAGTGTCTGTATCTGAAATGGGGGCAGAGCTGTGAAATGAGGGTGGCCTGTTCCTCAGGGCGTACTACCCTTGCATCCTGCTTTCACAGCTTTGACAGAGAGAAATGACACAGCTGCCGCCGTAAGTAGAGCACCTTTACACAGAATGTGCGAGAGTTTGCCTTTTAGCATCACTTCAGTTGCTCGGAGAAAGAAGCCTTTAAAGCGTTTCTATCGACAAGTGAAGTGATGAGTCTGCACACGTGGGGGGGAGGAACTGTAGCTTTTAGGGTTTGAAACCCTCATTAAAAGGTCGTCACAGAGCAGCAAGGGGAAGGTATTTGTTGAGATTATTTAAAATTAAATTTCCTCTGAATTCTGGTTCAAGTAGTAGTAAACATTTGGAAAGAAATAGAAAAACTTCCAAAAGTTTACAAAGAAAATTTCTGTTCAGTTTTTCCCTTTTTGAGGTATTGCCTTTTGGTACATTGCCTTTGCATTTTAGGTTTATATTGTTGACCCTAGTGTCTTCTGTTGACAGTGTTGTAACACAAATCAGTCAGATGTAGCTAGAGAAGGGTGATTTTTAGGACATCTTTGGACTTCCAGTAGCCTGACATGCCTGATGGTCACGTCTTAATTTTGCCCCACCACATCTTAAACTCCAGCACAGAAATCTTTCACTAAACCTAAGCTGACTGGCAGGGATATCACTGTCTGATAAATTAACTTGAATTAACATTTCCTGGTGGCAGTAAGCAGTGGGACCAAATCAATGATATTCTGATCTGCTATTAAGAAGGAAAAACTGGCACCAACTTACATTAGAACATGTTAAAATAAGAAAAAGACTGAGAACGTTACCCTCCCACTGTTTTTTTTTTGTTTTTTTTTTTCCTCTAAACCACAGACCTGAGCGGTAAAGCAGCAGGTAGCCAGAGATGTGTTGTGCTAAAAGGTTATCATTTTACTAGTCACTGATGATAAAGTTAACCCTTGGTGAGCACTTTTCCTATCTCGTCACCTAAGCGGCTCTCACTCTGTTGAGCTGCAGTTGCAGGAACTTGGGGCAGAAATTCCTCCTTCCATCTGTACATTGAATGTTTTATCCTCTGACACATTTCCCCATTCATTTTTGTAAATGTTATGAACATTTAAAAAACAAAACAAAAAAGCACTTGGACTATAGATAGGAGCGTTCTGTTGGTTATGTGAGGATCCTCAGTTGCTTTCCAGTAGCTGCCTGCCAATGTGATGTTTAGATACTGTGTACATTCATAATGTGCATGAGGTGTATTGGATTTGCCGTGACGGTCATGAGAATAAACCTCATCTTATGCTACACAGAGGGAGAAGCATGCCACTCACCTCTGTGAGCATGGTAATCTAGTTCATAGACAGTCTGTAAACACTGTCAATCATAAAGTGTTATTATTTTCTATATCTTTGTTGAAATTGTGGCTAGCTTTCGGTTTGAACTGCTGGTCTTGTTACAATGCCCTATCCTGTACAGCCATCCCGTCAGGCTGTGTTTCAGCTAGGTGAGGAGCTCGTCTGCTGCACGCCTTCTGAAACAACGGCACAAGTATCACTCTTGTTTTAAGACATTCATGTTGCAGCTGGTCGATGCTCAAGCTTTCTCCTCTGCCAACCGGTTTTGATAGAAATGGGCTGAGGGAAAGGGCTCCAATTGTACATTTTGATTATCTGAGTTTAGGGTTGGGGGGGTCATAAAAGAGTTTACCATTGTAAAGTTTGTATGATACATAAGATTCAGAACGAATAAACTGTAATAAGTTCCTTGAGTCCTTTGTATCTCTGCCCTGAATGAAGCTTTCCTGTTTTCACAGGTTTAGCACTGTTAGAGAAAGTGCAGTTACATTTTATTGCAGACATACTGACAAATGATATTGGTACATAATAAATTATATTTTATTCATTTATGTGGAATAATTTATGCACACTTGATTCTTAGGGGGAGTTACTGGGTAACATATTTATGCAGAAAGGTAACAGCTTAACAAACTTAAACCTTTAGAAATAAAAGATATATCATGGTACCTTCTGATTTCCTTAAGTTATTCAAATAAAATAACATGACACAGCAGAACCATGCATCAGTAATAATTAGTTCATCTAATTTTAATTATCTTAGGTATATTATGCGTGCATAATGCCAATAAAGACCTTTGAATCTTGAATCAGGAGCAGGCTGTTGACTGGAGGAGAAAAAAAAAAAACAACAACAAAAAAAAAACAAACGTCACTGAGCCACGGTCGCACAGTGATGACGCGTCAAGCGCGCTCATAGTTTGCGACGCGCTTGTTATTTTTCCTACAGAAATCATTTGACTTTAAAGTGTTTACAACAAATACGAGTTTTGTGCGTCTACAAAATGTCTTACCACGACGATGAGTGCTCGGATGATCACGGGCTAGCTGGTCAATCTAAGCTGGAGAGCGTGCTGTTCAGTAAGACACATTTAAAAGCAGTTTGTCGGCGCACACGTGGGTCTCCTCTGTGATGCTCCGACAGTGAAGAAGCTGCTTTCATATTTCTACATTGATTTAGAGTGAATCAAAGACAGCGCTGCTAAAATCATACTGCTTTTTGGTGTGTCTTCCAGGCTGTGAGCTGTCCTCTCAAGTACCTTTCTACACTTTCCAAGGTGACGAGGAGGAAGACCTGGAGCACTTCCTTGAACTCAGAACAGTATGTACAACTGCAATAAGAAAGTGTGTCACCAAGTATCCGACGCTGTTGAGCCCAGTTTTGTCTTAAAATCGGGTACAAACATACTTGGATCTGGCTGCCAACAGGACTGAATTATTATGATTTTTTTTTTATCTGACAGGTTTGTCTCGGAGAGGGTGCCAAGGAGGAGAGCAATGTGGTGGAGGTCACAGCCATGAACCACCAGGGAAAGACTATTTCAGTGCCCATCGCCAACCTCCACCTGAGCTGTCTGCCCATGGTACAGTGCAGTGATTTCTCTCTGTGTCCAGGTTAACCTACCGCACATGGTAGAGATGTCAGTTTTAAGCATTACTAATTTGCACTATTTTTATACTTAAGAATTTCATTTTTTATCATTATTATTTATTTAAAGTCATATTCATAGTTTAAATGTTCTATTTCATTTCATTTGCTGTTAATTTTTTTCTTTTTTCTTTTTTGTAAAAATTGTAAATATTTATCATTTAATTATTGCAGTTTTATTGTTTTCCTTACATATAATGGGTTCATGCTGCTGTAATGAGTGGTAAAAATATTCTATTCTGTTCTGTTTTCCTCATCAGGTGAGTCTGGGAGAGTTTGAGCTGAAAGCTCCAGTGACTTTGAGGCTCAAGGCTGGGACAGGACCAGTTACTGTCAACGGGTTACACCTGATAGGTAACACGTCAGTTCATCTTCGTCATCCCTCTCAGTGCTTTGTTAAATAACAAATAGTCCTCTGAGAACACCTCTGCTCTCAGTGCATATGAAGATTTTATGGAGACATTTGATAAATGAGCTGTTAAAAAGCATCATTATATAGTTCAGTGATGTTCTCCGCCTTTTCAACAGGCCGATGACTGACAGGACAAAAAAAGCAGACAGAAACAATTAGTCTTTCCATTAATTAATTTTCAGTCATTTTATTGAAGAATGGAGGAAAAAATATTTTGGGTCCAGCTTTTTAAATTGTAAATAGTTGTTCTTCAGTTAATATTTTTTTTTCTTTTTTTGTTTTCTTTTTTGTTATTATATTAGTTGCAGCTTCAGCCTTACTACTACTACTTTGCACATGGAGAACTATCTTCACTACATAATGTTATGGCAGAGGACACATTTTGATTCAAGATTCAGAAAATACTTTAATTGGTCTTAAATTTGACCCCACTATGTGAAAAGTTAGATGCATCTTTGGGCCATACAACAGCAGATTTCTTCCTAATTAAAATCCAAGATCTTTGACTTTTTTGATACGTATGTAGATTAGCACGTATTTGATAAATCTGACATGCTCATTTATCCATACTGCAGGGATTAAATATCTATCCACTCGTTGTAACGAGTGTGTGCAGCTGCATATTAAGAGGTCAATTAAATCAAGCCACCCCTCTGACCTTATAATTATATATAATACCAGGATTCAATTTACTGTAACAGCTATTTAACTTCATCCTTCTTGTGCAGCCTCACAGGTAGAAGAGTCTGACCTGTCTGATGAGGATGATGAAGATGATGATGATGAGGAGGAGGAGGAGGAGGAGATCACCCCCATTAAACCAGCAAAGAAGAAACAGAAGCAGTAGGCGGAGAGGTCCCTGAATGGCCCGCTCACTTACTTATCTGTTTTTAAGAAATAACAGGTTTTTGTACCGCATGGACACATTTTAAAAAGCTACTTCTTCCACACAGCCGAGTGAAAACTTAGTGTGGTGGCAGCTGAACCTCTGCCCGTCAGCGGTGTATTTAGCCGCGTTTAAGACATTCACTATAGAAGAACTGTTTATTAAATGCTACCCACTGTTTTATACTGTATATGATACAGTCACCACTGACATGACTTATTGCAGCAGTGGTGGAAAATGTGTCTTTTACCACCAGTGGATTCTGGTATTGTTTATAGATACTGTTCTTGTAAAAGTAAAATCTTTGTGCGTGTACAGAAAAAACAGGAAAGAGGATTTCCAGACTGGGATTCCAACTGAATGGTGCAGCCAGAAAACTTGCATACGTCTAGTTTATTAAATGTTCTTGGTGCATAAGACTATCTGCATTTCCACTTGTTTGTAGTTCCAAAAAAAAAACACACTGTTTTTCTATGTGACATGTCAGTCATAAATGTGATTTTTGTACCTCCAGTGACTGCATTGATAAAATATTTTGTTTCACTTATATTCCTTTTGAAATCTAATCATTTTACTTTGAAGTTATACAGTTGATGTATCACATCTTTTAAACAGTGAATATGCTGTATTTTGGACCTTAGAAGCAGAAACCAGACTTCCACTGTCAATATCAAATTTATAACCACAGCACCTTTTTTAAGCCCCTACAAATTGTTTTCTACTCCTACTCCAGTGAGCTTCACTTACATAACATACACTGTCATTGATAAAATGAATAGAGGCAGGCACAAAGGCAGCTGTAAACAGCAAGTCACTGTAGTGGATTGTATAACTGGTTGACGTGCAGATTGTCAGAGCCGTTCTCATTAGGGCCCCTGGCTGAAGTACTGCACTTTATTTTCATACTGAGATGCAATGGAGCTCCTCAGCTCTGATTGGATATAGCCACAGAGCCATAGAAAACTGCCTCATCATATATACGCCACATAATAAATTGTATATAAATGGTCTACTGCAAATAGCCAATAAACCACAATCCAGTCAAAAGGTTTTTTTCCCTGTCTGTCAGCTGCTGTTATATAATTTCTGTGGAATGAGCAAAGTGGGCTACAGGCACCATGAAGATAAGACTGGAGGAGATACACAGCAAGAGATGGGAGGAATCAGATGCATTGTTAAATCCAACACATCCATTCCCAGCTGATAATCACTGTATGCTTGATTGAACCAGAGGCTCTGTCCACTTAAACATTGTGATTCTCTGAAAAAGAACGTGAAAACCAGTCCGTTTGTTCAACAAGATAATCAATATATATATATATATATATATATATATATATATATATTTGAATGCCTGGGGCAAAGATGTTAAAATATTATCAGCAAATTGTACAGTGAAGTTGCACAGTACCTCATGTTTGAACTAAACAACAGTACTTGATGAAATGTTCACCTCTCCTTCTCTGCATGATGATGGGCAGCATGAGAGAAGAGGGAGAGGTTGAGACGGCTAAAACAAGCCCCACCGCTGAGCACCAGATGTCCACGAGACAAGTTTTGTCCTAACAACTAAGTCATGCCAGGTGCTGCCATGGTAACATGAGAAATCACCACCTGTGCGATGCCCTTCATTGCAGCTTTCTGTTAACGAGGAGACAGGATTGAGGGGGAGGCACAAAATGAGGAGGGTCTGGATGCTTTAATCAGCGAAAGCTTAAACGGGGATGATTTAGCATTATTATGGTGTCGAGCTCAAGCTCTTACCCTTGATTGTTCCAGGTGGTTGCTGTTATTGTGATGCCATCTCTCTCTGTGGGAGGGGAAAGAGACGATTGGTAGGTAAGAAGCAAGATGAGTAACCCTCAAAAGGGTCATGTGACAGATAGCAAATCAGTGAATAACAATCCTCCAACTAGTTAATGTCACCTTGACCTGGAGCAGGTGCTGCTGCTTCTTATTTTCTGACTCATAAACCACATCCAACTCGATGTACGCCAAGTGGGAGTTTTGTGAACCTTTACACGACTTTTATTGGGTATAAGGGTTTTATGGTCCAGCATCTTTGTGGTGCGTTAAGCCCTTAACCTTCGATGTAGAGGTTAAAGCTGATTCCAGAGCAGGACTTGTGTCTGCAGCAAAAGCAAGAACATGCAGGTTAACACAGCAGCATGTTAAGAGTTACAGCAGCTTGTGAAATATAATACTATCCATCAACCATATGGTGGGGAAGTAATGTTTACTGCAGCATTTTTGGGAGCAGACAGATTAAAAAAAAAGAAATTGATGGGACAAAAGATGGCCTCATTAATTTCAGAGTATTAAGAGAGGGCTTAGAACTGCTGATCTGAGGACGTATTAGAGATCAACATGCAGTACATGGATTACAGGACAGTACCATGAAGCAAGTTTCTATAAAATACTTCATCTTTGAGATTGGAGGGTCTTGGCTTACCTGAACGTTCAACAGTTCACCAGTGGAAGAGAGCATCCATCATGTGGTCGCTCAGTGTAGAGCGGCTGGAATACTACTCGCTCTAAAACGCACATAAACAACATGTCAGAGTTCAGGACACTTCCTCTAGTCCATCCAGATATGTGCCATGGTTGCCAGGGTCCTGTTGTCTGTTCACCTGCAGCCGTCCACCACTTCTCTGACATCAGTCAGCTAATAAATGTACAGTGTAGAGATATCGAAGCAAGTCAAGTTCATTGTGGAAGGCAGCGAAAGGAAGAAATAGGTCAAAAACTGACATACTTAGGCCTACTAGATCATTGTGGCCTGTACTAAATCAATGAGTAAAAACATAAGCATAGACAAATCTGCTTCAATGAGATGTCTGATTGTTTCTAATTTAGGACCTGTGGCTTATTATCATTATTATTATTATTATTGTTATTATATTATTTTAGGCTATGCCAAGTTAATTGTGTTAGTGACATGTCTAAATGTCATCTCCCTGAAGACTTAAGTTACCCTTATAACTAACCTACTGAAGGCAATGAACATAAGCTGTCATCACATGGTATTACGCAAGGTAATGCTGGCTCACAGCCAGTCCACTGGGGCACCTGAATAGACTGGAGCCATAAAGAATTTCATTATTTACACCTATGAGTTTCCTACCATGACAAGTCAAAATGTGTGCTGTGAAAAAGGCCTGCTATGTGAAAATTAAAGCAATTTAATATCTGAAAAGAGTGTGTGTCATGTGACTTCCACAGAGCATGTGTCCCAGACAAACACTCTAGATTAACCTACTTCTTATTACCTGTGCTAAACCCCATTTTCTCACACATGAAAGCCAGATGCCTGTTTATTATAGCAGGTGGGTCTAAATCAGGGGTGAATATTATAAATTAAATGCCAAAATAAATTTGCTTACATATGATCGATAAAGACAATGAAATAAGATTTAATAAACCGCACTGTGTCGTGGTATTTTTACACTTTCCATGCCACCACTTGGTCATTCAGAATTTGCTATTTGAAATACTTGTCACTCACATCTGTGGTCAGTGCCTTTACCTGCAGGTGGCTAATCTTGAGTCTTGAGCCCTCAGTAAGCTAATCATGGATAAATCCCAAAAATTAAGGTCTCGAGAGTTTATTCTACAAGGACATTCATTTGCATTCACTGCCAACAATGGCTTACCTGTGTATACTTGATATGTGGCAACAAATTAGCTACATTTTATCCATCCACCCATCCATCCATCCATCCATCCATCCATCCATTTTCTTCCGCTTATCTGGGGTCAGGTAGGTTGAGCAGGGAAGCCCAGACTTCCCTCTCCCCTGCCACTTCATCCAGCTCTTCCAGGGGATCCTGAGGTGTTCCCAGGCCAACTGGGAGACATAGTCTCTCCCACGTGTCCTGGGTCGTCTCCGGGGACACCCTGCAGAGGAAACTCATTTCAGCCGCTTGTATCCGTGATCTTGATCCGCCTGTCGATCTCCTGTTCCATTCTTCCCTCACTCGTGAACAAGACCCCGATATACTTTAACTCCTCTACTTGGGGCAGGATTGCCTCCACGACCTGGTAAAGGCACGCCACCCTTTTCTGACTGAGGACCATGGCCTCAGATTTGGAGGTGCTGATTTTCATCCCTACCACTTCACACTCCACTGCGATCCACTCCAGTGAAAGTTGAAGGTCATGGCTTGATGAAGCCAAAAGAACCACATTGTCTGAAAAAAGCAGGGATGTGATACCGAGTCTACCAAACCGGACCTTCTCATCGCCTCAGCTGCACCTAGAAATTCTGTCCATAAAAGTTGTGAACAGAAACGGTGACAAAGGGCAGCCTTGGTGGAGTACAACCCTTACTGGAAATGAGTCCGACTTACTGCCAGCAATGTGGACCAAACTCTGACACTGGTTGTACAGGGACTGAACAGCCCGTATCAAGGGTTCCGGTGCCTCATATTCCTGGAGCACTCCCCACAGGACTTCCCGAGGGACACGGTTGAATGCCTTCTCCAAGTCCACAAAACACATGTAGACTGGTTGGGCGAACTCCCATGCACCCTCCAGGACCCTGCTGGTCCACTGTTCCATGGCCAGGACGTAAACCACATTGCTTCTCTTGAATCAGAGATTCGCCTTCCCGACGGACCCTGCTCTCCAGAACTCCTGAATAGACCTTACCATCCCGCTGTAGTTGGAACACACCCTCCGGTCCCCCTTCTTAAAGAGGGCAACCACCACCCCGGTCTGCCAGTCCAGAGGCACTGTCCCTGATGTCCTGGCAATGTTGCAGAGGGGTGTCAACCACGACAGTCCCACAGCATCCAGAGCCTTTAGGAACTCCGGGCGGATCTCATTCACCCCTGGGGCCCTGCCACTGAGGAGCTTTTTGACCACTAAGGTGATCTCAACCCCAGAGACAGGAGAGCTCGCCTCGAGGTCCCCAGACTCTGCTTCCTCACTGAAAAGCATGCCGAAGTATTCTCCCCACCGTCTCACAACGTCCCGAGTCGAGTTCAGCAGTGCTCCATCCACACTATACACAGTGCTGATGGTGCACTGCTTCTCCCTCCCGAGACGCCGGATCATGGACCAGAATTTCCTTGAAGCCGTCTGGAAGTCATTTCCCATGGCCTCACCAACCTCCTCCCATGCCTGCGTTTTTGCCTAAGTGACCACCAAATCCACATTCGGTTTGGTCTGCCAGTACCCATCAGCTGCCTCCAGAGTCCCACAGGCCAAAAAGGCTTGATAGGACTCCATCTTCAGCTTGATGGCATCCCTTACCGCTGGTGACCACCAACAGGTTCGGGATTGCTGCCATTATGGCCACAGCTCCAATATTTGGAGCTACATTTTATTTGATTAAAATAATATCCGAAACATTTACTTATTAGACCTATATAAGCTTATGTTAATTTTTTTCTCTTTTTCATAAGAGTTTGGCGTTTTCCTTTGTTATATGAGAAAAAATAGAAAGTTACATGTAATCAGTTTTCATTATTGCTGTTGTATATTCTCATAAATACAATTTTCGTATATGATGTATAACTTAATGTAAAACTTTAGAAGATGTGTTTTGTGGTTCCTTATAATGGGTATCTGGTGGAAGAGGAAAGGAATAGGCTGTTTCGATCATTAAGTTTGCAGACCCCTGGTCCAACTGAAATACATAACATGCATGCGCAGGTGATGAAACTGCACCACACTATTGCCTAGTGCCTACCTCCATAGTAACCACGAAGCCCCCCTAGTTAAATTACCGTCAATCAGAACAAGTGCTTAATAACATTAAAAGAAGATACTTTTGGAAAGTACAGTTATTTTTATCTTATCATTAAAAGAGAAAGAGGAGTTACGTTGCAACACTGAACTCGAGAGACGTTGGCTGACTGACCGTTATTGTCTGCGTTTCCTGCCGTGACAAGCTGACCACTTTCAGACAACACTAAGACTTTGGATTCATGTCATTTTTACCTACTCTAAGGAGATAAAAGCTGGTCACAAAACACACAATATGTGTGCTAAAAGTGCCAAACGCCGGGATAAAACAACTCCCTGTTTCGTCATCGCCGCGTCACCACGAGCAGAAAGCAGAACTACACAAACACACTACAGCCTTATTTCCTCTACCATGTGTTGTTGTACAAGTATACAGTTATAGCAACAAGAATAGCAATAATCAATGGAATAACCATAAACTCAAAATAACACATATTAGTGCAGTACTTAGTAAATAATTCCCACCTCTGTCACCTGCTTGTGTCGCTAAATTGTGGTCCAAAGATACCATGACAACAGCTGAAGCACACCACTGTATTGTCACTCAATAATATGTGAAATCCCTGCCATATTCATATTACATACAAACCGGTACACTTTGCCTGCATGCACCCTTCCTGTCTTTTCTTATTCCATTTATATACATGCTTTATTGATGCCTGATTCCTCTGCAAGCTGAAACTCAACAGAAGACTTAGGTTTATGTTACAATGATTTCCATGGGCAAAAATAGAGGATCTTTGATGTTTTTGCACTGTGTGTGAGTGTGTGTGTGTGTGTGTGTGTGTGTGTGTGTGTGTGTGTGTGTGTGTGCACTGCTACCTTTGATTTGAGTTTTGGTACTGGTTTCAAAGGCCATATCAGATGAAGGTTAGTATTCTGCATGTATGATGAACTGCCACTCTGTATGCATTATGCTGTTTATGTCCATGATCCTGTCAGTGTCTACTGAGAGGACTGCTTAGAATCTGTGTGTGTCCAGACTAATAGCACTAATGGCCACTATGATACTTAAGGCTGCCATGTCAGCCACTTCTCACATCCACCGCTGAACTCACAGGACGGTTACGCAAGCTGCAAGCTGTGCAAATGGATTGGGACTATGTCAATAATATTCACCAGAGTCTGAGCTACACATGAAAACTCCTCCCTCAGCTGCTATAGATCACCAGTCAGCCACTTCAGAACATTCCAGGAGTTATTCTGTGAAGAAGTGTTTTTATACAGCCAATTTCTGTTTGTGACTTTTTTTTATAAATGATTGCTTTCACCCCACCCTCTGTTGGCTGTATTGACCCTGTCTGGTTAATCTATCTTGGTGCATAGCTCATCCTAAGGGACTGATGCTAAAATATGTGGATTTGTGGCTGCGGTACAAAATGAGATATTACTAACAACTCAGGATGTATACATCTGTTACAGTGTCAATGTTTTTTTTTTTCAAATGTAAATAAACTCAGAAATATAATAAATGCTGGAAAGAAAATGTGTATAAAAAGGAGAAAGAGTGTTAATAGCAACTTCAGTAGTAGATCTAGCCACTGACTAAAGCACACAAACAACAGCTGCACAACAGCTGAGTTTCCCATGCAGTGAAACACACACACACACACACACACACACACACACACACTACAGGCTCACGTCCTGTTGAAGGCAGGGGCATGTTGTACTCATACATATACAGCTCCAACACACCTGCCACAACAGAGCACAGCTGTCAAGTGCATCACCCCTTACCCTATATGTAACCACACTGAGCACACACACACACCCTACTTGCACATACATGAGGAAACACAGCAACTGGCTGATTGTGGCTGACACCTGGACACACATTTGCTCAAACAACAGGAATGGAGTTGCACCAAGCCTGCACACGAGGCTGCATGAACCAACTGACAAAGATACACAGCAGCTCCATCCTCATGTAATGTCAGTGCTAAAGCAAAGCTTGATGAATTACTATTAGACTGTGAAATAATCTTTTAAATTGTTGCTTAAGAAATGTACAATATACAGCATAAGACAGAAGTCAGTCTTTTTTATTTAAATCCCTCATTTTTCTTTATTTTTTTTTAACACTCTAAAGTAGCAATGTGGATATAAACACGCAGCTATGAATGAAATTATTTATATGGATTAAATTAATGGTATGGCTTCCTCCAGGATATCTACTGTATGTTTTATTAATAACACACACAGGGAACCGTGCTCAAGGGGAATGCTAATAGGCTTACACACACACACACACACACACACACACACACACACACAATAAATGTCAGATTCATGCCACACTGTTACCAAACCTCAGCTCCTCCTTCTCTGCCTCATGTATTTACTGCTAAAGGGGGCTGGTTCTTTGGAGAGGATATCAGATGTTTTAGTATTCATTATCTTGAATTTGAGAAAGAAAAACAGACTGGACAAGCGAAAAGGAGAAGGGAACAGAAAGGCAGAACATTTTATCACCCATAAATAAGTGATGTGCCTCACTTGCTCTGTAACCCCCCCTGTCTAACATCCCCTCTCCTCCCTCTCTAAGCCCTCCAACCCGCCCCTCAGCTCAACCCCTCTATCTCACCGTCTAACTGGGGGGAGGGGAATGATGAAATGAGTATGAGTGACAGATAAGTAGATGACTGTGCTGTTCCAGCCCTCATTAAAACTCTGCGCTTATATCATCCACCGCTCAAACCCTCCTCCTCCACCTCCGTGTTGAGCCCTGGCAAATGATACCCCGGGAGAGGAAGAGAGGTGAGGGGAGGGAGGCGCTGCTCATCAGTTATTCCTGTTCTCTGACCGAACTTGACAATGAGCTCCAATAATGAGACAAAGAGGGATGTGACAGGTATTTTGCCAGAGACCAGGATGTTGACAAGGAAGTGAACTGTCCTATATTGGCAAATAATGGGCCTTCTGTGGCCTGGTTTGTAACAAATCCTTATCCAAACCTCCTCCATGTGTTTTGAGATTCCTCTGCACTGTATCTCAAACATGTGGTCATCCATGTGTGTTTTCCTCTCCATTTACCCTCCCCAAGCCCTTGAGCCTATGAATAGATTGTGGATGAATTGCATGGTGGTATGCACCATAATAATGGCTTCTTTTTTAACAGGAAGGGCAGGCATTTTGTCTGTAACCCAGGGAGTTACACTGTAAAACCTCTTATCCTAAATAAATCACAATGTGATTGTTCTCAGTGCAAACAGACCTCTGTGCCACCCTGTTTAAAGTTTACACTATAAGCACAGATAAAAGCCCACACAATCACATGAAAATGTGTAAACCAATGATTGAAATAAAACAGGGCGTAAATGAATATGCTTGTTTATTCAATATTTCATCACTGATTTTGGTTTATTCATAATCTTATATAAAACCTCATGAAAAACCTGACAAGCATTTGTAGTCCAGTGTGTTTCTAAAGCCACATGGACTTTGGAGTGCATGAAGAGGCTCCCTGCATGCTTTCAGACGCAAACAGGAAATAATCAAGAGCTAGGAGCTTGCAAGTACAATAAGAGCATGTTAACAGTCTTTTTAGGCACTGGAGTCTCTGGAGTCCCATGTTAGGACTGAAGGATATGTTGTTTCTTTTGTTCGCTGCTTGAGTGGATTTAAGACTATATTCACACTTCCAGTCGAATTGAAACAGAAAATTAAAATATAAACTTGCATTTCAAATTAAGAGCATTACTACCATCACTGTGATTCAAGGAGTAAACAGGGCTACCATCATTAACAGGGCATGATTTTCCAAAATGGGGTCAAGTGTATGTTAAAATGACTTTGCCATGAAGGCGCGTCGGAGACAAACTGATGACGTATCTCTGAACCAAGATGGAACAGAACAAAAAGTGGAACAACGGATCAAAATGGTGACTCTGGATTATTACTTGGTCTCATAATGCTTGGTTGATGACTGGCCGTACAGACCATAGAAGTCAGGGTGCCTGGCTGTCTGTGAGGCTTCCATCATTCCCCTCATGGGGAAATGCTGCAGTGGCTGGCTTGCAGGCAGTGGAGCATGTGGATGAAACTCCTGAGAGGTCATGGAGGGGAAGGAGTTCGATGCCGGGTACGGAGGCCGTGCACGAGCAGCTGGAGCCCTGGAGCAGCAGCAGTTGTTCAGTGTGCACATCAGTTCTTTACTCCCTTTGTACATGGCTTGTTGTGAGGCACCTCCACTGGGGAAATGAGAGGTGGGGAATATGGTCCCTGAGTGGTGGCTAGAGCTGGACCCTAGACCCACTATGTGATGGGCTGCATTGTCAAAGAGTCGGCTGTGGCCTGGGCTGCCATGAGGATTGTGAGTGAGGCCTTCAGAGGAATACATGGATGAAGAACGGTGGCTCTGATCAGCCAGGAAGGGTTTCTTGCTGCTGTAAAGCAACGGTGGAGAATCCTGGGAAGTGGAGTTTGCCGTGTTACTCTCCAGGAAAGCCGTGCCATATTTCCTCTTCTGTAGTCCAGAGCCAGTCCCCACATGGGAGCCATCAGGGCTGCTGTGAGACTGGACAATCTCAATAATGGCCGACTCGTTTAACGGTTCTGAGAATGGTGGGTAGCGGAGGCAGAGAAAGAGATAAGAGTTAATTCTAACTATATATAGCTCAGAGATCGGTGTTAAAGATGTCAAATATATGTTTATTTAGTCTTTTTACTCACCTTCCAGCATTTTTCGCATGTTCTTTTCTCTTGTTGAAAGTTCAGATCGCAAATGATGAGAATTAAGCTGACCCACTCTTAGTGGAGGGACAGCACTACTCAGGTATGAGTTTGACCTAAAGAACAAAAAAAAGAAGACAAACTTATGGACCAGATTCAGTAAACCATCGCAGCCTTGCTTGAGATGCACTCTGCACCATGAGACTCAAGTTTTACGGCTATATGACATATACACCTTACAAGCACTATACGTCTCTCCTTTATCGTTGAAACTAACGTGATCTTGACTGCATATTACTCTGAAGGAATGTTTGGTTATGGTCTGACCTCAATGACAGTAGAATAAGGGTAAAAAAACATGATCATTGCTTTAGTTCAAAGAAATTAACTGAAGAAAAAGAAAGAGAGCGCAGGAATATTAAATGTCTTCAATATGTAACCTTTTAATCATACCAAACAATGCACTACAAGTTGCTGCTTTTATACATGAGTTTCTAATTACACAGTTATTACACTTATATAAACCTTCTCACCCTGATTGTCTCACATATGATACTGATTACATAAAATCGTGTCCCGGTTAAGTGAAACAGAAGTAGAGATGCATACCTGTCCATTAGCAGCTGGTAAGGTTTTGTGTTCTGAAAAAGACAATGAGATGATACTATGAGGAGAACAAATGAGCTCTGTGTGTGACAATGCTTTCTGCTTCTGTGAATGCAAATGTGTGTGTGTGTGTGTGTCTTTATGTGTGTTTTGTAGACATAAACCTGTGTGTGTACCTTCATGAAGTTAATGCTCTCTGCTCTTTTGAAGAAGGTTTGTACTGAGCTCAGGAGTTTTTCTCCTTCCTGGTGCTTTTCGTTGAGCTGCAAAACCTGCTGGGAGTTTTTCCTTGCATACGTGGTGTAGGTGCTGTCCAGCATCTGCATGGTTTCAACCTGGTTCGATTCGAGCAGCGCATGCATCCTCTGATACTGGACTCTGATGCGCTCCTTCAGTTCACACACTGCATCCTGTGCAGAAAGGACAAGTTGGAGAGCTGAAACACACACGCGCACACACACACACCTCTTCTAGCGACATATAGTGTCATAGCTTTGGTCATGTCATAGAAAAAAATACTCAGAACAATTACCAATTTCAAGAAACAGATTTGAGTGTTCGCCATTTCTGCAAATTCTTAGCACACGCCTCTTCAATACACCACGTAAATTATTTTAACACCATTCAGCAGAAAACAAGTAAAGACCTGGGAAAAAGTATGCTTCAATACACAGTAATGATTAGAAAAGATGTGTCCAATTACTGTGGGTTAATGTATTTTTTTCTTACTTCATTTTGTGGAATTGGTGCTTTTTGAAGTGGGAAAGTCATTTGCAAAATGCATTTTCCACCCTAATGCACAAGCCATTCAAAGCTTGAGATAAATTACATTTTCCTTTCATTTTGCAACAGTGAATAAAAGGTACAGAGTCATTTCATTACAGCAGCCTGTGGACAAAATTATAGCATGAAAACCTGCATGATGAGATAGAACCAAGGGCCAAGTACTGATATTGTTCGGAATAGTGTCTCTGTAAGTACATGAAATGTGAGTAAGTGTCTAACTGTACCTTCATCAGCGTCTTGTCTGACTCCAGCTTGGTGAGCTGCTCATCGATGCTCTGAACACGACCATCCAGTCTGCCTTGCTGCCTCATTAGCATGGCCTGTGCAGAGGTGACATACAAGAGATGGATTAGTCAGATGAACCACAACAAAACACAAAGAAAATATACACAAACTTTCTAAAAAGTCAGACCTCTACTGTGACCTCAGCAAACATGGCTGCTATTCATGAGGCACCAAGAAAACCTCCACAACCCTGATTAGACAGAGGAAACAACAGCTGCCAGCAGCGACCACATGCATTTATCGATGAGGAAAGCACCAGCAGAGGCAAACACAACTGCACAAATCCATCTCTGATTGCTTTTAAGTTTGTCAGGGGCCATGCAACATCTAGTGAAGTCCATTGTTGGGGCCAGCATACTTCCTCTGTGGGCTCAATCAGAGTGCAAAAAGAGCCAGTAAACATAATCCATTTACTGCAGGAGATGGAAATCAATCTGCAGTCACAGGCTGACAGCTAACTAGGAACAGGGGAGGGCAGGTACACTTTTTAATGAACTGTTTCTGCATGGGAAAGGCACCATGCCCAAATAAGAGAAAACCTGCTGTCATGGCAACAAAGCCTTGTGTATGTATTTATATGGGAAAGCTAATGTGTATGTGAGGGAGCAAAAAGCAGGGGGTGTCTCTCTACCCCTCTCTTTTTTCTCATTTTGCCACATGCATCGCTCCCATTGTTTGCACTGGCCCCTGTGTCAGTGACAGATTGTCATGTCTGTGTGCATAATGCCGAGCTCTGCTCTCTCCCTCCGCATGGGTGTGCAGAGTGGGAGAAAAGGGAAAGGGAGGAAAAAAGTGCTATTGGGCTTTGCTTGCACATGCCAAGAACGGACAGAAAAAAGAAGTGAGAAAGACATACAAAAAGAGAGTGAAACCAGCAGAGGGAAAGTTTGAATCAAAAAAGAGAAAGATAGGGAGAATGAGGACATTCCTGCGGTCTCTTGTGAGCGAGTTTCAGGGTAGCTACACTGTGGTATCACAGCAACAGGCCTCTTCAGCTGCTCACAACACTCATGGAGTCTTATGTACAACAACTGGTCGGCCACTGTGCTCCACCACAGTGAGCACAACAGCTCATCAAGTACCTGAAACAAAACAGCAAAAAAAAACTCTACATGGCATAGAGTACCAGCCATTTATGCAATTTTCACCTGGGAAACAGCTGAAATATGACGCTCTCTTCCTGTTCCCATGGTTCACAACTTTAGATGACCTGGGATTATGACATGGACTTTGGACTATTGACAAAAGGATGCAAAGCCTGTGAATGTCCTCACATGTGTTTTCAGTTGTTCTGGCTGATTAGACCTCTGCTCACAAATCTTCACCAGCGTCATTTGTCCAACTTTAACAGGTGCAACAAAGCTAACAGAGGACTCAGGAAGATGCCGATCACTTACATTCTACGTACAGCCAAACGGTCCTGAGAAGAGGTCTGATAGCCAGATTAAGTGACAACACCTGTGAGGAAGCGGCTTCATTAAAGCCACTGTACACTTGTCTAGGTGCTTGTTGCTGCTGGTTAGAGCGGTGAGGGTGAAGCAAACCAATAAAGTTGCCATAAGGCCATAAACTAACTAAAACAATGAACTGAAAGATGCTAAATAACTGAGAAGGACTGCGGAGTTGTGGATTTGTCACTATGAGGGACCCCTCCCACATCACACACAGTCATTTAATCTATTGTTCATACAACTAGATTGATCACTGCAGCTTTAAGTGCTCAGAAGGAACAATTACATTTCCGATAAAAAGACCACGCATTAATTGCTGCATCTTTGTCGCCGTGTCGACAGTCAGCATTAAAGGGGTTCTCACTAGAAAAATCAAGAAAGCTCTACGCTGTATGGTTTGTGGCCCTGAGGCCTATACAGAGAGATGAGGACTGACCTGAGCTGCTGAAGCGAGCCCAACATCACATAATTATAAGTTACACAGAACGCCGAGGCAACGAGTCTGCCTTAAGGTAACTGTACTGTATGTTGTCGAGTTTTTACTTTGGAGAAATGTCCGTGACATCTACACATGACATCAGAGCCTTCAAGCTTCCATTAGCAGCTAACATTAAATGTAATTACTTTTGTGTACCTGAAGAGGCGGGGTTGAAATATGTCACACACACACATAACACATCCCACATGTGGAACCTAGTTACTTGGCTGTGTTTCTTGTTTCATCCAGTTTTTCATGTACTGTGTGCACATTACTTTCCAGACACTTCCATTAATAACAACTGTCTTAACAGTGCATACAAGTTCAGTGGTATGTCATACCTTTTGTGTGACTGTTGTATTGACAAAAACAGGAAAGGGCACTTTGTTAGGTTGTTGCTATCGTGAATGCTGCATGAACTGTTTTATGTGACTTGGTCTCTCGTAATGGCAACAGCTTCTCTGTGACTGGATGCTTCCGCTCGACAAATTTGTCTTCCTCATTTTGCCATGTTTCCTCCAATTCCCTTTTTTGTGCTTGAAATAGCTTAAGTGAACAGGAGGGAACTGTCTGATTGCTGATCTCTGTCACAGCATGAAAGCCTACCTTTATCAAGATTAAATCCTCCAATGATCACTTTCCCCACTGTCCTATTTAGGCATCCAGACACCCATGGTTTGCCAGGAAGCTCATGTTTAAATGAGGAGCCTCAGGCTCAATGAACAGAGAGCCTCTTTCACAATCAACTGACAACTATTCCCCACGTCTGATGTCAATGGACTGCCCTCGGCATTCTGGGGGACTGACTCACTCCAGCCCTGATACAAGAAACTGCAAACGGCAGAGCTTCCATATGCGATGGTTTCCTGCTGAGGTTCCTGAGAAAACCAAGGTGAGGCTGTGTGGGAGGACTCCTCCTCCGCCTGTCCCAGGGATGACATTACTATTATATTACCCTTCCTTTCTCGTCTTGAAATCACCAGCAGGGCTGCAAAAGGTTACTGTAAAAGTCTCCTTTGAGAGCCAAAGATATGAACATAGCTACATTATTTTTTCCATTTTTGTTTATCCCAAAAGCAACAAGAGTGCTGCCAGGGGAATTTAAAATCCTTTTACTAAAATAGACCTCTTAGTAAGAAATGAAGGGAGGCAGCTCTGGCCTCAGATTACTTGAAGAAGTGTTCTCTGTTCCTGAAGACCCAGGCATTCACAGTGTTAATCTGAGGAGAGCCAGGAACTCTGACTCCTGGATAACTCCATTTACCCTGCAAACATACAGTTGTCAAAGAACAGAAAGATGGGTGGGTGTGTGCATATGTGTGTTGAGAGCAGCTGTGGAAAGGGCTGAACAGACATCTTTTGTCCCAATAATAGCTCTGAACCAGAGCAACAGCATGCACCAAACACTTTAACCGATTTAGAACTTTGTGCTGAAAAGAAATGCATCTGAAATATTTCCCAACTGGAATAATGTGATCACCAAATGTATTAAGACAACGGCAACACGGCAGATGCTAAAACTAATGTGATTCTCACTTCCGCCCCTTCACCAGTGGGGAGAAGCAGGAAAGAAATATGTATAAGGCAGTGTGGGTGGTTGTTGCAACTTACATTAGGCTTGTGAAAAGAGAGCAGACTGAAATACTGTATAGAACTGAGGAAAATACTGAAGTGGAGAAAGCCATGACGCCCTGGCCTTAAGGAGAAACAGTCTTCCAAACATCCTGAGGTCAACCCTGTCAAGGGAAGTTCATTAGTCACCTGCTGTCAGTTAGATTAATGCACATAACTGTGGAATCTATTTTCCTCTTTTCCTACCTTAATCCCCCTAAAAATATCCAACTCCTGATAGTGAACAGTTCACATGCCAAGCTATAAAGTTGCTGCTCCTGCTCTTGAACATTTTCTTAAATCACCAACCAAACTGACCAGGGTTGCTAACAAAAAGTGAAATGTGCGGATCCACGCCCACTGCACAGGGATCATCATTTCCAGTGGATGCAGATTGCATCACAGTACTTAACTGAGGGGCCAGGGCAGCTAATATGAAAGCACGGCGTAGAGGAACGGGTGGTTCAATCAAGGTTAAAAGCTGTGTGGGTGGGACGTATGACTGCGTGTGCATACGTGTGTGCTATACTGTCTACCTTGAGGGGTGTCTTTCCCCTGTCTGGGTCCTTTCATATCAAAGAGGCAAAGAGAAAGGGCCTTTTATAGAGCTTCCTTTGGATTCAAAGGAGAACACATGGGGAAACATGCAGTGATCATCCCTCTAGACAGTCACCTGCCTGTCTGTTGATAGTTTCAAGAGGGCAATGTGTGGGTGCGATTTACGTACCTGCATTTGTATGCGTTGCGTATCCACATCGCAGACTGTGTGCCTTTGGTTAGTGCAGTGAAAGATGCAGCAGAACGGACACAGAGCCACCTGCTCTTCCTCACAGTGGAGCAGCCTGTACTCCTCATGACTGGGACAGGTCCAAGCACTCAGCTCCTCGGCATCAACCAACAGGTGTCCCGGGGATGTGCAGGGCTGCTGTAGGTGCGTCTGGATATGAATTTGGCAGCAGGGCTCCTTGCAGCGCAAACAGACTTTCCGCACAGGCAGCGGGGGGCCTCGTCTGCAGAGGACACAGTGCAGCACAGCAGGGACTTTCTCTGCGTTCAGTACGTTGAAGCGCTTCACTATGTTGGCAAGCTTAAAGTTCTTCTCCAGTGTGGGTTTCTGCTCATAGTCGTGGTTGCATTCAGGACAGCGGACCGCAGCGCTGTCTTTGGCCCAAGCCTCAGAGATGCAGCCCTTGCAGAAGTTGTGCTTGCATGGCAGCTGGATGGGTTCATCGAAAACATTCAGGCAAATGGGACACAGAAGCTCCTCTTCGAAGCAGTTTTTCCAACTTTCATCCATGTCTTCAGCTGGATCCAACTGATGTTGAGTGACTAAAAAGAACAAAAGTGAAATGGATTACTAAAAAAATGTTTTTTTTTAGCTATATAAAAACATAACCTTGTGCAAATCAAGTCTACCACATCTCTTCCTGACTTACACCTTCACACAGTGGCCCACAGGTGAATAGTAGTGTATCATACTAGTAGTAAACAGTAAACAAACGGAGCATTAGCCGGCGACAACTGATTTGAGTCCAACGAACTACAACCAGGGTGAAACTTCCACATCACAGCCCAAACTATTGTCACAATACCACAATACACGTTACGTACAATAACATTTGGCTTGTTAATTTTCGCTGGGGAATTCACGACAGGACGGTACAAGCTGTGGCGTTTGAAAGCAAGTGACAACTTGCTGCGGAATAGCACTGGAAATGAGACTAATGAAATGTCACTGAGCTACGCGAAGACACTCTTTCCTATCGTCTATAAAGCGTTATAGTCGTCTACTGAAACACATTAGATGTATTCTTGTAGAAGGAGAGCAACGTTACCAACTATTTATTTCCCATGTCGTCGGCAGACTCCGGTGCACCTATAATGCCGAGCTTCGCATCCAACCCGCGATGAGATCCAGCTCCTGCGGTTAGATAACAACCGTCTGTCCGACGAGCCGCTCAGCGCCGAGTTTCTAGAAAGATTCCCGGCTGTTATTCGTCTGCTTTTGCTTTCCCGTCAACTCTTTGACTAATATTTGATGGTAAGTGCAGTCAGACTGTGACTAGTCGGCAGGGAGATCAGTGCTTCCACACCGACTGCCCCCCTCAGACAACGTGACCCGTCACAGAGCTGATACTGAGAGGGGAGGAGCCGAGAAGAGCCGAGAGGAGCCGGAAGGAGACGAGAGGAGCCGAGATGAGCCGAGTGGGGAATGTGACGTAAACTCAAACTCAAACTCGGTGCTTCTCTTTAAAACAGTCTGTTTCAAAATACAACATTGAACAAAATGGTACATTTTATTCTTTTTCAATGTTTCTGAAAATCGTCTATTAATTAATAAACACAAACTTAAATGATAAAATGCACTAAAAATAAACAAAATACTCCATAAAACATTTAACAACTTCACTTTGTCATGTGCACATGACGGACCTTAATGCACACATATTTAAGCTGGTGTTATGCCGCTCTCTGTTGGCCGCTAAAGGATTGCAGTCAAACTGCCCAAAACCTAATCAGCACCTCAATAAAACATCAAAGGCTTCCAAAACACAATGAATTCAGTCAGCATTTTAAACAGAATACAAACAAAACAAATAAATACGCATCCCCTACCTGAAAAGGGGAAACATGAACAATGATGCTGAGATATGACGCCTCCTCACTGAGAATAACTGATGACACAACACTTTTTTTGAAAGGTACAAATCAAATTTTTCCCTTCATGTAATTAACAATTCCTCAAGGCATCCGGTCAGTGCTTCAATATACATAAATGTGACTTGTTGGCTGTTCATGACTGTCATTTCCAAAACTTGCAAAACATGTAAAATAAAAAAAAATCTTAAGTTTTAAAGGATTACATTACTATTAAAATTATAGCTATAATCTATTTATGAATGAATGAGAAATTGCCTTTTTTAATGTCCTTTTCACTGTTCCTATTACCTATTGGACTTAAACTACAAATGTCAAGCTTCTTCATAAAATCACAAACAAACAGCTGCAGCAAAATCTGCCATAACGACTGCAAATGATCAAGGGATATTTGTGTGACCACAAGCTTCTAAAATTGAGTTCTGGCTGAGACAGAGGCCTCCAGGGGCCCATAACAGGGTTGGTACATGAGGTGCTTTTACATCAAAACATTGTTAATGCCATTTACAAATTTGTTTGTAGCTAATGGCTGTATCAATGACTAATATAATGTTGTTAATCGCTAAATAATACATTACAGAGCACTTATAAGCCATAAATAAGAACAACCTAAACATGCTTTTATTAATGGATAAAGACTTACTTAATTGTTTATTTAACATTAAGTGCCCAAATTTGTAAAATAAATCATATATTCACCATCATACAGTTATATGCATTAATAGGAATAATCCAGTGCATCAACATATTGTGCTGTATAAACGCCACGTCAACTACCATGGTGACAGCACAAGGTAGCACTAGTGTGTCTGTCTGAGAATGAGAACAAATTTTTAATGCATCATTAACACAAAATCTTTAAATAAAAGTCTAATTCTGCATTAGTGTTCCAGCTTTATTTGTGTAAATAGCTACACGCTTTAATGCACTTCGGATTACAATCAGGCAGTTCAGTCATAAAATAGTAATTAGAAAATATGCTAAGCTTTACATTTATCACTCTGAATAGAAAAGGACAAACAAAAATAAGATGCCGTCACACATTGGGCATACACGTTGAGTACATTTTTGTAGTTAAAGTAGTCTTATCTCCGTTTTCGTGTCAAAATGGAATGCAATGAGAAAACTGAAGACTGAGTGGAGCAGCCTTGATTCAGAGCGACTACTCTTTTAACAGTCTAGGAGCTGTGGGCTGCATCACGAGTCAACGGACAGTATATATGGTCCTTCACAACACAAGGCACTGAGGAATTTTTACTTTTCCTTTCAAGCAGGCCCTACTGTTAAAACAAAAAAAAAAAAACACCATTCATATTTATGCAGCCACTGGAAACTACACTTGAGAGAGGACAACGATCGCAGATTCCCAGTCTTGGAACATTTACAACAGACTTGATATATTTCATTTCATAACTTTAGAACACGCGTCATCATGCGTGAGAAATAAAAAATACAGGAGTCATGTTCTTGGCTTGTGGCAGAAGAGGTGGTTCTGCTTGCAGTATTTGCCAGATAAGAAAACAGGTCAGATGCCTGTTTGATTACACCTGACATGCCATTATTTTATAATTATGACATATTTGACACACGGATAGTACCTGCGGTGCAGTTAAAACTTTGGTATGACCACAAACACAAAAGAGAAAAATGTCCAGCATTTGTAAATATTATACACATTAGTTCAACTGATAGAAACACTGCTAAAAGTGTTCAATGTGTGACTTCTCCATCCTTTCTAAAGGCCAGTGGAATAAATAGAGCTGTTTTTGGGAACAGCAACACACTTATCGCCTGAGTCACTGTCTGATGATCACAGGACGTGGTATCAACTGCACTAGTGACGAATGTTTTGGACCTCAGACCTTGGCAGGCCTTACTGGAGGAGTGTGTCACTCGTAATGATTGTTCTTACAGGTCACCATCTGGACAGGCTAGTTTGACATTCTCAACGGCACTCAAGCCTCAGAGTAATGTTGTAAACAGTGGGGCTAGTCTGAGAATACAGTAACAGTCAGAAGTGTTAATCATTTTCAGGAGTGAAACAGTCTCTGGCCGTCCACTGTTGGGACGACTTGTCTGTGGGTCTCCTGTTCATGATGGTCCACTGTGGAAGTGTGTGTCTGCAGGTGTATTGGTTAGGAGTTTTCTAGTGATGAAGTGTCTCATTGCAGTGGATTATCGAACACAGCGTCTGGTAAAACAGAGATCTTCAGCTTCTTTTCTGGCCAACTGTACTCCTTTGGTAACTTTGTCTATACAAAGAGAAATGATACATAATGGTTAAACAGGTAGTTACACAAACTGAAAATATAAGTTAAAGCACAGGAGGGTTTTACGTACCTCCTCACGAGTGTTAAGTTCCTGTAAATCCCCAAGCATCTGCTCCACAAACTCCTCAGTCAACAATATCTATAAAGGAAGAGCAGAAGGTCAAATAAAGGCATTAAAATATGAAACCAGCACATGCAAACCTTGAGTTTATGTGTGTGTGTGTGTACCTGAAGCCAGGGGCCATGGGCTGCATATGGATGCTCTTCAGTTGCAAAAGCTCCTTCAACTCCCGTCGACACAAATGTAATGGCTGTGTCTCCATTGATACTTTTGTAAGTGAAGTGTCTCCCATGGAGCAACCGGCCCCTGTAAAACATTGAACAGAGCACAGTGTGAACTACAAAACATGTTATCACTTGAGAGGTGCAGTTTTCAGGAATTAATCTGTTGTAGAAAAACAATGCAAGGGCTTGTTTGAGTTATGGCAGTTGGTTGTAATGGTGAGGATCCACTGATTGTGTGATAGCGAATGAAGAATAATATTGCAACTGTATTGTATGATCACTGTTTTAATTATGCAAATCATGACCGTTGTTCTTCTAAAGCTACTTTCTGTCTTTTGACACAGTTCTCATCGGGGAGGTGAGCAGGAAAGACAGGCTGTCACTGAACATGAGCTGTGTTGACCCCAGTGGCTCAATGATGGTGTCAATGTACAGCTGATTTCTCGAGTTAGGTGTAAGTCATGAGAGAGGTAAAACATCAAACATACATAAGCACATATAAGCAGAAGGAGGAAAAACCAGTGTAAGGGACTGTTTTAACAGCTGAGAAACTGGTGTCATCCTTGATTCTGTTCTGGTGTTTAAAAAACACATTCTGCCACAGCCATTCAACATAATGTTCAGACTACCACTTTTTAAAAATCTGTCCATTATTCCAAACAATTAAATATTGTGTGTGAGTAGGAGTAAAAGACACTGTAGTGCAATACCGCAGGCAGAGGGGCAGCAGAGTGCCTGATTCTTGGTTGAATTTCAGGTGGACACTCTCCAACTGTCGTGTTCGAACCAACTCATGAGGGACAATGGCTGCTGAACTCTCACTCTCCAGACTGTCCTTCCGACTCCTAGGGAAGACGAAAGACGAGAGGGTTGAAGGCAACAAGGGAAATATAAGCAAAGAAGTCTGACATAGGCTTATGCCTGTAATGGAAATGTACAGACACAGATTCCACAACTCCTCTCATGGAGCAGTTACCTGACTCTGTGGCGACGCCACAACTTCCACAAAAAATAGCAACAAATTAGTGATAAACCACCATATAATGTTGGTGGAAGAGAAACAATAGTGTGAGTCACTGCACACAGCAGAGGGAGTTAACCTGGTCCTGAGCTGAACCCATGCTGTGTTTAGGTGTGTGGGAGGAACTCACTGAGGTCTCTCGTGGCTCTGTCTCTGGCTGCTGATGGGTGGTAGTGCTGCCTTGGTGTTAAACTCCAGTCCTTTCCTCAAGGTCTCTCTGATCTGCTCTGTGTCTGTCAACACACAGAAAAAGATCAGCAAGGAATTACTCCACCATGAGCTGCTGACAGCATGAAACCAGAACTCATCGGTTAAGCACTCTTGGACCTGCTCGGTCTTATTTAGAGGGTCTACTCTTCTCGCTCCTTTGGGACTGGACATACCTTTGTCAGATAACCTCCGTGGCTGTGATCCTATGCAGATGGAACGACTATCCTCCTCGTCCTCCGGCGGTCGACTCAGATCGTCCCACACACACTTGGCGCTGACCCCACTCAGGTTAGAGCCCTCTGTCTCAATACCCTGGTCCACTCTCTCCTGCTTAGATGAGCAAGAAATATACGCAATCATCAACACTAGCTCACATACAACTGACACAAGATTAACATTTTCACAAATGAGAAGACACTGCATAAAGATTCCTGGGCCAAGTAATAAATACTGTCAGAGAGCAAACAAGAGTTGTAAAATAACACTTCATTCTCTATAAAGCCACCCCTCTAAAATGTAGAGTTGAGGGTCATTTTGCTTCCGGGACAAATCCTTGACCTGTTCCAGGCCAGTCCCAGTTAACACTGCAAGTTATTAATGGCTTCCTTTTATCTATTTATAGCTTTATATATGGACAATTTGTTTCAGTCAATCAGCTAGCAACCGAGGAACATTGTTCCTCATCTCACATAATATAAATAGAATACAGTTGACTTGGCAGAGTGTGCTGATCTTAATAAAGCCTTACTTGTAGGTGTGGATCAATGTCAAAAATGGTCTCCCCTCTCCTCATGTCTGTGATTAGCCAGGGACCACCAGCTCTGTACACAGGACAATCATTCACATTAGTCTGAGGCAGCGTTAAACATTAATGTTAATCAAGTTTAACATACAGTTAATAAATGAACAAGTATACAGTAAACACACTCACGCTTACAGTAAACACACTCACGCTTTTGGGGGGGTTTGGGGTGGCTTGGGGATTCGGATTAGGGTTGGCTGCAGGTACCCTTATCCTGCAGCCCTCTGTTCTTCCCCTGCAGCCTCTCCTGCCCTTCCAACTTTTAATGCACCACATTACACACAGGGTAGCACGAACCACGTTTTGGGTGATAGGCTTCCTCGTCTGGAACCGGGGAAGCCCATAAATAGGTTGGGATCACTAAATTAAATTAATGGCCAGTCTGGTGGGACCCGGCCCCCTCGAATCTCGGGGCTGCGAGGGGGGGGAGGTTGGGGGCCTGGGGGGTCCCCTTGCAGCTATGGTGGGCCCCCTGATGCTGTGGCCTCAGTGGCGGTGCCACGGCAGCTGTGTTTTGGGGATGTGGCGGCTGGTCAGTCTGGTCGGGGGGCTGGGGGTGGGCTCTTTGCTGGCCGGGGGTTGGGTGAGTGGGTCGGCGCGTGCGGTTGCTGCTCCCTGATTGGTGGATTCGGCCTGCTCTCGCCCGTGCTCTCGGTTGTCTCTGTGTGTGGGGTGGGGCTCCCTGTCGGATTCATGGTGGCGCTGGTCCGTCCCCCCGCTTTTCCCTCTCCCTTTCCCTCCTCGCCCACACTGGCCCCATGGTTTGCGTTCGGGTCCGGCTTCGGTCGCCTTCTGGATGCCGCCCGGTGATGGCCTGCTGCGTGCGGGCCTGGTGCTCCCTCGCTCTCTCGTCCCCCCTCCCTCCGGAGGGGAGCGCTCGGTTCGCGTGTCTTGCCTCATGGGCGGCGGTGGCCTCCTGTCTCCCCGGGGGTTGGGGTGGCTGGGGGGGTGTGGGCGGGGGGTGGGGGGTGGGGATGGGGGGGGATGGTGGGGGGGTTGGGGTTGTGTGGCCCGTCGGGTCGCTGGCCCCTTGGACCTGTCCTGGCCTCCTGGGAGGTGGTGGTTTCTTTCTCCTCCTGGTCGTTGGATCTGCGTGGTTCTCGGTGGCCCGGGTGGCTCTCTGGGTTTGGCATCGTCGATGCTCCCACTTCCCCGGGTTGTTGTGGACACCTGGCCGATCTGGCCATGAGGGGTCGTGGTAGACGCTCTGGGTTTCGGTGTTCTACACACATGCATGTTTTATCCAGACCTTATTAACTCCTCCCGAGTCACATTGATAAGTACTGATGTGAACTGCTAGTATGTGCCAAATCATTTGTCCGACTTCTCACTAAGGTCATGTTTTCTCCACATACTTCTTTCATTTGTGTTCTTGGTAGCCTACTCTATACGGTTAGGTCCTCCACTACTCTGGTGTTCAATACTGTTGGGTGTTGGGATGAAGGTGTTAGGAATGACACAGTAGCTTACACGTTTTTTTATTCTAATAGCACTGCCTGTCTGTAAACTTCCCTTTTTGTTTTGTCTTATCTCCCTGTCTGTCATTTATTTCCCCCTCTTATCACCCAGGTGTAGCACGTCCCTCTCTGGCTTATAACAGGAAATTCCAATAAATAAAGTAAGATTAGATTCCAGGGAGGGCCGGTGATGGTCACATACACGCACCAAATATTAATAGCTTTTGCTGCAAGACTAAAATATGCATAATCTCATAAAAGGTCGACACTCTTTTGTGGTGTTGAACAATGAGAACAATGCAGACAAAGTGAAAAAAAAAAAATGAACAAGTAACTATGTCATTCATTTGAACTCCATACATTTCACTTAACTTGAGTTTTTAGTTCAGTGACTGACCATCTGGAGGCAAATACATAATGTAATGTTGTGCTACAATAGATAATAAAGCTATTAATTTGATTTGCTAATATCGTAAAATAAAAGCAGATCTGCATTATGTTACAAAAGGTTATGGTGACAAATCATCAGCAAATTTGCAATCACAAAAGCGTACATAATAAATATTTATTGCAAATCTAAATGATGATTATCCCATCACACCAACCTTTCATAGACTGACATTTATAGTGACAAAGCAATCAGCAGCTATAAAACAGAATTATACTAGTTAGGTCGGACTAATGAACTTCTGAACAAAAGTTGAGCAACACAATGTAATCTAAAACATGGCTTTCATATTGAGCTGAATCATGTGCTGATGTAGCGTTGTACTCACACTCGGACTCCACGCATCAGCTCCAGGATGCCTTGTCCGTTCCACTGTTGGGCCGCCTGTAGCTCCTCAGTACAAACACCAACAATCTATAGGTGACATTGCAGAGCATGAAAGGATGCTGCCTACAATACTGTAACTTTAGAGTACTTCTAAACTGTACTGTTTTTCCCTTTGATTTCATAAATGATAATAAGGACTAGGGCTGTTGAAATTAGCGTGTTAATGTGATTAATCAGCATTAATGCTTTATCATGCGCGACTGTAACGCTACTTCGACAAACTGCCCGAAATGTGTTACCAGAGACATGCTGGCAGGTTATGAAGAACAACATAAAAAAAAAAAAAAAAAACCAAGGAAACTCAACACAGTCGTAACTACCAGTCAAACATAAAATCTTTTCTGAATCTCTCCAAGTGAAATAAACGTTCTCATTAGAGCTAATATGGTGTCGCTAATACGTCAAAATTAGCACGTCTCTGGCAACGAATTTCCTGCAGTTTGTTAAAGTAGAGTTTCCTTCAAACAAATTAGCGTGTTAACGCGTTAACTTCGACAACCCTAACAAGAACTAAACCTCTTGTACAAATAATCATAACTGACAACTGTTAGCTAAAATTCATGTTGTTTGCAACATGTGATCTGCCAGGCTCCTGTTGCCAAAAAGTAGGCAACAAAAAGTTACTTAAACTATATTTGAACTCACCTGGAGAAAGCTCACTGAGCCAAACGGAGTTTGAACTGGGGCCATCTGTGGATCCTCCGTTAGCAACATATGCTGGATACGAGATTCACTGTTGTCTAGAGGACTGTGCCACGATATATGGTCACCACTACAAAATGTGTTTTCTGTACGAGAAAGAAAAAAAAGAGAGAATTTTGTAGATACACCGTTTGAAGTTGTCTAGAATACACACTCATGTCACGAGTCTTAGTCTGCATTGTGTATTTGGGTCTGGACCTTTAGCCACCAATGGCAAGTAGTCCTACTTTCCTTTTTTAATTAACTGAAGGAACAGAAAGAAGGAAAGAAAGAAAGTTGCAACAACAGGAGAAGAGGGGATACAGATCAACTGAGGAATGAGTATGTGAGAGAGAAACAAATGTTGCAAGAAAATGCATAAAAAATATATTTCCATCTGAGGAATCTGTCTGCTTGGGAGGTAACAAGCACCCAGTCCAGATTTCTTTCAGGAGAAAAGCGGGGGGGAGGAAGATGGCCAGGAATCAGCATTCATTCATTCATTTAGCTCAGGAGCCCAGCCCACCCACGCGCAAATTGACCCCAGCTGGGTAGCAGAGAAGGTTTGGGTGGTGAGGAGAGGGGAGCCCAGAGAATGGCTTTCTTCTCATTCACAGCTTTAAAATGCCCCTTCCCCTCTGCAACACACTTTCTTGCGTGCATTATAATTCATGACTGAAGGAGCCCAGTATATCCCCATTACACACAGGGCATACATTCTCTCTCTCTCTCTCTCTCTCTCTCACACACACACACACACACACACACACACACACACACACACACACACACACACACACAGCAACAATGGTTTCATTTGCCATTTGTGAAAACAAACCTTTTGAAATGGTGAAGGGAAAGAAAGGGGAAATTAGATTTCCTATCATTAACCAGAGCTCCAAGAAACACAAATAATGCGTACTGAACCTAAGACTCCTCTATTCCTGCATGTTTGAAGGTATCACAGGAACTACAAGCTTCCTTAACAAACATTCTTTGCATTCACATAGAGGTAACAAGGAGGCATGTCAACTGCAACCAAAATGTTTTGTTCTGTCAACACCCATGCAGATGAATCGTGGCTATTTACAAAATGTGAACAAATGAAAAACAAACCATTACTCTGTCACACATTTTCCAAGCGAAGGACAAAGAACATGACAATGTTTGTCATTACCTCTTTAATACATTGTCACTTGCACTATATAATCAACTGATCATTTCTCCTTAAAATGTCTTAAATAACAGAGAGTCCAAATTAATGTCTCAAAAAATGGCTTGTTTAAATTGATTAATAGGTAAAACTTTTAACTAAACCAAGACAATTGTGAAACTTTTTACATTAATATGACAATCAAATCTCAATAGTTTGGTTGCTGGAACTGAATTATCCTCATTTCTCACCATTACTGATGTAAAACTACCCATAATTAAGCTGTTGAAACAAAGACCTCAAGGATGAGCCTTGTTGTGTTTTAACTCTTTGAGTGCCAGCCGTTTTTTAAAAACACAAAGTGCCTTGTGCCAGGGTTTCCTGCCCATTTTGAGTCATATTTCAAGACCCACAGAATATTTTGTACTATGTCTCTGAAAACACAGAGTAGCTCAAATGAAAGAAGAGACTCTCTATGTCATCGTGAAAAAAACATTTGTTTTTACCTTGTTCCGTGCTTGCTTTATCAGAAGTAGAGTACAGGCCAGTTTCACCCTAAATGCCACTCTTTCTCCAGAATCAGTTTGTTTTGCTTTCTAATCACAATCGTCTCCACTTCCTGCATTGATCTCCATGGCATATAACATCTTCTTATGCTTCGACTACATCTCCCAGAAGCCCCAAAATTACTCACAGGCTGCCGAAAAACCACTTTGACAGCAAAATATGTCAACGGCACTCAAAGAATTAATGTGTAGCTTACTACATGCAAATATGCAAAAAAATTGCAGCTCTGCTTTGATTGTCCTGTATCCTTCCAAACACTGTGCTCTTACCTGACTGGAACACATAGCGAGCCAAGCCTTGCATGAGCTCAGCTGGCCAGGTTGGTGGTGCCGTCTCTCCCGTCTCTCTTTTGAGTCTAAAGGTGAGCTCAAAACCAAACCCACTGGGCCCCTCTGCCCCTGTGAATCTAACACATAAAATAAGAGTGTATTAAATGCTGTGTGGGCTGTGAAAATCACAGTGGAAGGCTTGATGTGGTGTACAGATTTCCCAGGTTTTCAAAATGAATTAAATTAAAAAGACACAGATCAATAAATCATCATGTGTTTAAATTACCCATACTCCCCCCATGCAACAGGAAGGCACGTATTTACATTAGAGTACTTACTCATGAACCCTGTTATCCCCATACAGGTCACTCAGTCCAAAGCTGACATAATGCCAATGCTCCTGGATGTCCTGAGCTGGACAGCCCGTACTCCTATACATACTGATGTAGTCTAACGGGTCAGGTCCTCCTAACCTGTAAGAAGCATGAAATGAAAAACATCGGCCATGTCAAAAACTGTTACTGTTGTCAGTGGGCTGTTTACTTTGTTGTACAACTATGTAAAGACTTTTACGTACAAAACCAATAAGCTAAGTTTCCATTTAAATTAAGATGTTGTAATTAATATAGTATAGCTTGTTACTAAATTCCCCAAATCCTCAAAACAAAGCAACATTTTCAGTCATGTAGAGTATGGCTCGGACGTGGTTGCTGAAAGGTTAGCTTAGCAGCTAAAGTAACTTTTGGCTAAACGTATGGCCATCATTATATAAACTTGTCGCACAAACTTGGGGTTATATAAGACTGGCAACAACAAAACGGGGTACCTACCAGTATTTTACAATGGCTGTAACTTGGAGCGGGTTGGCCTGCTCGGGGTAAAGTCGCCGGCATTCCCCGTAGATAGCCTGTAGTCCAGGGGGAAACAGCGGCACCAGCCCGTGGGCTTGAGCACCACTGGTAGGCCGTGCCTCATCCATACCACGGTCCTCGAACAAACCTGGTTATTCTCTATAAAAAATAACGGTTATGCAGTTATCTTCTGATGTGTACCCACGGCTCAACTGACACAGTACCACCCTAAAGTATAAGCGCTCCACGCTACCAGTGTTAACCGACGATATACAGGTTAAGCCCGGACCACTGAGGTACTCTCAGCAGGGGCACAGCCTGTTGCTCATCCGCTACAAAATACTACCTTACCATTGGTTGGACGGGGCGTGTGGCGTCACCAAATGACGGCTGGTATTGACCAATGAAAAATTGTGTTTTAATTTCGTGTGAAATCAACGATCTTTATGATTGGCTGCCACACTGTCAATCAAACAGTAAGCAGATGTTGAGCGTCGATGCTCCTGCTGTTTTCCAGGGTCGATATGACAGATGTGTGGACTAAATTTGTCCTTAAAGAAAAGCTCAACTGTTCAAGGTGTGTTTGATGAAGTATTAATATTCTTTATTTTTTTTAATAAAACAGCAATATAAAATTCAAAAATACTCCACTTATGCACTGCATTCAACATGTATTTGAGTAAATGTACAGGGGTATAAGCGAATTTAAAGTAGGTGCTATTAGGGGTATTCATGAAAAAATGTCCATGTGAGAGTATGGGCTGGTATTATGGGATTGTTATTGATTGTTATTCTATGGTATTGCAAACGCTGATGCATTAACATTCAATTATAATTTTAATGTTGGAGTTAGTTGAGGTGGTGCTAAATTCATATTAAAATAAAAGTTATTTTTCAAGTCAAATCAGATGAGTCAATGAGTCAAACATTTCATTCTGAAATGCAGTGAGGTAGAAATATAGCACAAAGTGGAAATTCCCACATAAAACTCAAAACTTCATCTCAGTTAAGAACTTAAATAAATGCAGACTATTTGCACATGCAATCCTTGTGCTGTATGCTGTATAGTGCATGTTTTGAACTAAAGGCCATAAATCAATTTGAAGGTAATTAGAAAAGAGAATACCTGGAATATTGCCATGAAAGTACATATTCTAACATATATTTGGGCATGTCTTATTATATCCCAAATATGAGATAATAAGGGAGGAAAGCTGATTTGAAAAATGAAAAGAATTTATTTCGGAAAAATTAATATATAACACTTGAGTTTATCAGGAAAGCATGACATACAGGCTATTAAAATAACTTTGCTTTGAGACCAGTATAGCTATCTATGATACTGTAATTGAAAAAGATGTTGGCGGTTTATATTAGCTGGCTAACCGTCATCACCATGGCTGTAGATTTTTACAGCGCTAGAGCTGAGATAAGATCTGAATGTGTGCTGGATGTGCCATGCTACCCCTTACTTTATTATGTTGCAGTATTTTGTTAATAACATGTTATGACAGTCAATTAATTAGAGGACAATTAACTTTAAATTACTTTATGAACAAGTAATCAGTAATTTACAGATATGTTTATTTTATCAACTGTTATTACACAATTTTAAATGAGCTCCTCATTCAGCATTTAAAGACAGGTGACGATAGACACAAATACACAATCAAAAGTAAAGCAAAGTAAACCTAGAACATGCTGGCATGGCTGTAATCCACACGAGTCAGTGCTTTCTGATGGTGATGGTTTCCGTCCTCTGGTGCTGTGCAGTAAGGCTGTTGACCAACTAGTACCATGCCAAAAGAACTGAGCCCATAGACGACACCTGAAGACACCACCATCTATGGAATTCAGTTCTCATAGTACAGCACTTAACAAAAGCTGGTCCTCAGGAGCCTCAAAGGATCTGTGATCATATGACACAACTCATGCTCTATTATGAATGAGCTTTTCAACTCAGTTGTTACATCTACAAGATGTGGAGCAGCACACTGAGTTTGAGTCACTCATGATCTTCCCTATTTCTCAAGAAACGAGATAACATCAGCCTTTCGTTGGAAGTCTGAGCAAGAAGCTGCTACTAAAGTTGATCAATCATAGTTGGTATGTGTTTTAGTAGTGTAAATTAAAACAGACTTTTTCATAAACTAACAACAAATTGAGAGGCATTTTTACGTTAGTCAAATAAAACCAAAGTGGAAACAAACCTCTAAAATGCTGATACGATTGGATGGATCCAGGGCTGGGGTTGAACAGAGCTTAAGGAGAGTTTCAGGGTCGTCTGAGGAAATTCAACCATCTTAAGTTAAGTATTACTGGAATGAACCACTGAAATGAAAGTCTGTCCACTGGGCTGATGTACGCTCTGAATCAGATCACGGTGATAGTGCTCTGGAGGAGGCATGAAATGACTCATCATTTATGACCGTACACTCCCAGGAAAAGAGCAGTGTGATTGCTGACGTACAGTTGGTCAATGAACCTTCCAAAGTAAGTTTGATATTAACCTGTTTTACAGAACATCTTCCTTCATGTAAAAACACCTCATTCAAGGCCCGGAGTCAATATTGACAGTGGCAGAGCAGTGAGATAAAACACTTAATGGTATCTCAGTCACTGGAGCTTTTTCTGTATGAGTATACATTCTTTTGGGATACATGCACTACAGCACAATGACCTTTCTGAGGAAGGCCACACCTGAACATGTTCAGGAAACTCCTATCTTTCTGGCAGTTGGACTGGGAAACAACCGGTTCTACGGCCTAAAAGAATTCCCGTGGCATGAATTTCATCTTAAAGTCTTGACTAGTTTAAACCGCTCAATCTATTTACATAGTATGATGGCATTAACACCATTCATCTGCTGGTGCTCAGAAAATGTGGAAGTTGGTTTCTTTATAACCTTCCTTTCCACCTAATTCAAACATTTAACTTAAAACAGGTTTTACAGTTTATAGCTTGTTGTTTTGTATAGGCATTTCTGACAATTTAGACCAATTCAGTTCAGCATTTTCTTCTTTTGTTTTCTTCTTTCTTCCTATATACTTACCCCAGTCATTCACTGAAACTTTTCTGTCCAGATCTTGGATATATCAGAAATACATTTCCTCATAAAGACCTCCCAGGACTGCGCTCTTGCAGGGCCAAGCTCCAACAATTCCATCTCCACAAAAAGATGTCTCAGCGTTGAATCTTCTCAAAACTGAATGAACATACAGTAAGCCATCCCTCCCCAGTTCACCTGCATGTTCTGCTCACTCTCCCGTGTCCTCCAAGTCCTGGGGAAGGCTACAGCACACTGTCTGACATTCAGAGCAAAGAACCTTAAATACCACCACCTTTCACATCACCCATAAGTCGCCCTCCCTCCTCTCTATCTGTTTTTCATACACTCCCTGTGTTCGGTAAGCTTGACAGTCACTTCCCAGTAAGAAGGAAACAGTGGGAGTGGTGAACAGCGCACCCCCTCACAGTGAATCAACACATAATAGTTTCTGAGGAAAACCATCTGACTAGCCCTGCCCCCTGTTCCCATAAAGTAAGCAGGGGAAAGGCTGCGTCTGCTCAAGGAACCAGGAATTCCCCCACAGGCCATGAACAGCTGTCGAGATGAGAGCGAGACGATGACGAAGCTGACACACTTGAAGCTTGCTGGCCAGGCACATGCAAACAGAAACTGTTTGGTGTTTTGTATGTGCGTAAGAGTGAACTGGTGTTTAACACTATGGCACATTTACATGGCAAGTCAAGTGGAAAGTCTATACACACACACTCAGTGGGTATTGAAATGCACACTCATATTTGACACTGTTTCCTACAAAAGTGTTTTATCATTGCTAAATATTATTTGTCACACGGGCAGTGTGCGGCACATACGTCATGGGCATGTTTACAGTGAGATTGGTTCTGGTGAATATTTGTGTAGCTGGAGTCATGTATTCAGGTGAGGCCTGATAGGGGGTTTATTCAATAACACAGGCTTCCTAAAATAACCTTGTTTGCTCTCTGCTCTCATGATGGATGTGATACTGGATGTGTCCAATCAGCTGAACATCACAGCACTGGGTCAGCAGGGTAAAACCACAGTTATTGAATAAGCTAGCTGACAGTAATATTCAGTAACAGTTTCGTTGTTCAGTGACCCTGTGAAAACCCTCTGATTTCTTCATCCACTTTACCTAGTCACCTCAAATACCAGAAGCTAGTCTGGATTTCATGCTTACTTCCGCAGAAAGAAAGCCCTGGCAGAGAAATTCAATTGATTTCGTTCATTTGGGCGAAAAGGGGATTCCACATAGAAAAATGTCAGCATAGTTCCCTTTCTGTACTTGCATGTGTTATTTGCACATACTTCCAGGATGCACTTACTGATTATCATGTGTCATGTCTGTTTTGCAATGGTGTACGCCCAGAGTGCCTACGTGACATTAACTCAAGCTAAAAACGAGAGAATTGAGAGGGGCCATTACTTGAATAAGAGGTACAGAGACCTCATAGAGTCATGCCATTGATGTGCTTTGACTCTAGAATCCACTTTCAAACTACATCCTTGGGCTGGTGGGATAAGTTGCAATTGACATTTTGCGCCAGACTTCAGAAACAAGCCTGGCTTTCATGCTGCTGTTTGAACACTGGGTAAATCACTTGAAAAGGTCACTGAGCCCATTTCCTTTCTTTCCTCCCCATGCATTTAAAGACCTGTAACAGCCCCTTTCAACTGCACTTCACTTACTTGCAGACATATTCAAATTTCTAAACAGGAAGTGAACAAATCTATAGGTAAAAGTGCAAACAGGAGATGGGACAGCATATTTTATTACAGCTTTCCCTGCTTCACCATGGTTGCTGTAATGTACAAGCTTCAAAACGAAAAAGGTCTTTTCGTATCAAGTACCCTTAAGTGGCATTTTAAAACGCAGGACTACAACGTGTCTCTGAAGTCCTTCTTCCCCATCCCACAGGTGATCCAAAGAGAAAATGCCCTCCTGCTCCACAAACGTCTCAAACAGGTGCAGTCCCCCGCCTACCCCAAAGTAGTGGGACTTGGTGGCGAGGTAGACCAGTCCATCTGGTGCCAGCAGTTCGTGGAGGGTCTTGTGTAGTGCTGGGTAGTAGGCCGTATTGTAAATAGTCTCGGAGGTAAATATAATGTCATATCTGGGTTGCGGGTCCTCCTTTTTAACCAAAGCGAGAAAAGTGCTCCACTCACCGGAGAAAAATCGACACTTGGCCAGCGATGGGTGCTGGGATACGTCTATGAATCGTTTCTTAAGTGGCGGGTTTCCGTCTTCTACCTCTTGTTTATCTTTCACCTTCTTTTTACAACCATCCTCCTCCTCTATTTTCCCCTTCCCCATCCCTTTTTTGTAATCTTCACTGTCTACTTCATCATCCTCGTGGCAGTTTATTATTACATTTGGCACTGTGAGTTGTTCAATAACTGTACTGTTATAATCTTGGAAGTGGACCTGCCTGGCTCCTCTCTGCAGAGCCAATATCCCCAAAAGACCCGCACCGCAGCCCAAATCTATAACCCTCTTCCCCCCAAAGGTCTCTCCGTCTCTCTCGATGAGCTCCAGGAGGTCGTAAGTGCACTCCCACACCTTCAGCCCTCCCTCGTACACGCCAGAGATGAGATCAGATTTCTGCTCCGCAGTGCGAGAGAGGATCCTCTCCCTGTCCTCTCTCTCCGAGGCTGTCTTTTCAAAAACGGTCTCGTTGAGGAAATGAAGAGGAGGAAGTGTTCCTATGGTAACTGTTTCAGTGACAGCATGCCCCAGGAGGAACTGTGGGTCTGATTGTGGAAGGTGCTCTTTGGCCTCTTTTAGTGGCTCTGCTGATTTGGTGTCATCCTGCATGTGAAAAAAAAAACAAAGCAGTGAGCATGGTTACAGAGTCAGAGGCAAGCCTGACGGGTCTGTGTGAATATATGACTATAGCACATAGACAACACATGCTTCAAGCTAAAAATATCATGGCTTGAGGCAAACTTGGCAGTACAGATCTGTAAATCAAATCAGCAACACACAGAGTCTTTGAAGCCACAGGCAGGGCCCCTAAAAGTGACGTAAATTAAAACATGGACCCCGTTTTGTCACAGGATGCGTTTGTTTGCTTTCTAATGTTTTAATATATACACTGTATGAATCCCATGAACAACAGTCATAAGAACTTTATTAATACCAAAGGAATGACAACATATAAATTAATAATAGATACATAAATATGATAAATATTGATAATTAGAAAAGGAAGAAATGTTTATTAAAATATGATCTTGAGAGAGGATTATTATAAATGCTTTGAAAACAGACATTATGTCACTGTGTTACTTTTGGATGGAATTATAGTGAAAAAAAAAAAAAAGTTTTGCTGGGGATCCCCCAGAACCCTCTCATGGACCCCTGGGGGTCCCTGGATGCCACTTTGAAAACAACTAAGCTAGAGGCAACTACTCACAGCAAAGGAATGCTCAGATTTAAATAATCATGGTGCTTTTGGGTCTACATGGGAGTTTTCTATGAATCACAGAGGTTACAAGTATGAAGCCCAACAAAATAAACATTCATGTTTAAATTAAATATTAAAAGCTAAGAATAGATAAGAAGTTAGATTTAAACAGTGCTGTGTTTGATTGTATATTATCTGATTTAAAGTCATGCTGCTGGCTATCTATCTTATTTAGTTTGATTCAATATGTATTTATTAATTAAGTAATGCTCTAAACTATAAAAATGTGTTATTCTAATAAGGACGGGCTGATTGATGCAGCCATGTGATTCACTTTTGACACATATCATGATTGGTTAGTCAAAATGTTCACATGGCCACACTCACAACAGTTCTGACAAAAATGCATGGAGTTTTTCAGTTTTTTTTTCCTTTCACATGACTCTGGACTTTGGTGTGAGACATTCAACACCTCATGCAGTCTGCTATGATTTCCGTTATGACTACGGGCAAGGAGCTTGTCAACCTGCGCTCCCTACAGGATGCACACCTAACTTTCATTTTAATGTTTATTATTAACTGATGAAATTGTATTATTAAGGTATGTATCTCTGACATTTTCTAGTGAATTTAAAAGCATCCTTCTCTATATCTACTATATCATAAGAGGAAAAAAATATTAAATCCTTTGTTGTGTCAAAACTCTTGACTGTAACACTAAATATCTAAAAAGATAATTCATTTGTCATTATTATATATAATTGCCACATTAATTTATGGAGAAATTGGGTTTTAGTCACATCTGTTCAAATTATTACAATTTTTATATGAAACAAAATGTGTTCAATAAACCGTGAATAACCCATACATTTATGTATATCTAAATAAATGTGTTATGAACACCATTATGTGTGGTAGTAACAAAATGAACCTTGAGTTCAGCTTCTTTTTAGAAATACATTATCAGAAGCGATTATGTTTGCATAGTTTTGCTCTGTTGGCTTTTATATTCTCCTAATATTTTGCATTCTTATAGATAGATGGCGTTATACAGTAAGAAAACAATGCAGTTGTTATTTTCAATACTTGGACTTAATGTTAAGAGTCCTCCTAAAACTACAACCACCACTGCTTGCATTATTTTATGTTTCCTCTTATAATTAAATACTGTAACAGGTCGACTGGTACGAGTCCCTACTCTGGGGAAACTTACTTGTGACCTCACTACATGACAGCTTCGAGTACTTTGAGTAACTCACATTTTAGTGATTAGCTAACATTACTCACAGATTTAGCAGCGTTGCTTTCCTGTCCGTTTTGCGGCTCATTTCCAGTCACGTCGTCAGGGTTTGCAGTTTGTGCTGGAATGTCGAAATTAAAACAAAATGACATGACGAATGCTAGATACTGGCGACCACGACACTCAGCTAGCTTGAGTTGGTATCCCTGCTAACCCTCCCCTTACTGCAGGCTCCACATGGCGATCTATATGTGGCATGCAGCTAGCAAGGAGCCGCTCCGTAAAAGAACTACAAGTCCCAGGATTCAGAGAAGCCTGGTAACCAACAGCCAGCTTTTTACATTTTAATTCAAGTCAAATAGCCGTTTCAAGTCAAGTGTGGTTAGGTTCAGAGGCATATGCCATCACAGAAAATGCAGGCACATACATACGAATTTCTGAGCTCTTTTGTCTGAAATGAATTCCTAACTCAGACTACCATGATGCCTTCCGCGACTTTGGCGCACGCGCAGTACCTCCGGATCAGGATTCATATCTGATTACTGTCATCTAAGGTCCCTGATTCTCCTCGCTATTATGTTACAATAATATCGTCTTTGGCTTTCTTTTGAAAATGTCGATAAGAGGGGTGATTTCTGCCGGTTCCTTGCCTTCATAGAACAGTAAGTATTCCCTGAAAAACATCAAATGTTCTTAAATATCAGACCGCAGCACACAGTGTTGGGTATTTGGATTGGAGACATTATGACATTAGCTAAACAAAAGGTATGTGGGAGCGTTAGCATGACTGTTCAGCAGGTGTATCGTGGACGTAATTAAATTTTTAAACGTCTTCGTAAGGCATCGCTAATTGCTTTGTTATTAGCATTGTTTGGTGCTGAATGCTGTCGCTGCTTCTGTCAACTGCCAGCTGAGGTGTCTCCACCCTGTCTGGAATGCAGCAAAACGACTAACTATACTCTTGGCATATTCGACTATCGGCTTTTATAATGCCATACGTTCGTATGATCGTTTGGTTGCCTCCATCATTTTCTTTTATTCACGAGTGAATGATCTTTTATCGAACTGAGGTCACTCTGTGGATTTGTAAACGTCCATGATAAAGTTTAATTTACAGGCGGATATGGCAAGTTATAAAAACATCTCGCCTGGCTACCAAATTCAGCGTTGGGTAAGTTTGATATAATATAATGGATTAGAGGTGAAACGATTAGTCGATCAACAGAAAATTCACCGGCAGCTTCTCATTTGCGAGGCTGCATCTCTGTGTCTTAAGTGCTTATAGGTTTTGGGGCGTTTATCAAATAAAATGCAATGCACATGTTCAATGTTTCCCCACATGTATTCATCAAATTTATTATATTATTTAGCAGATTATGTGATTGAAAATGATTGTTAATTGCAGCCATACACTGGATCGTTTGTCCAAATTACTTTATTATTGTTATGGGTTACATGCAGTTCAGTGCAGTTAATCAACTCTCTTTATTTTCCTCGCAGGTCTTTGTATTTTACAGATGCAGCATGCGGTGGTGTCTCAGCTCAGCGCTCCACCTGCTGCGGTGTGTGCGGTTCAGGCCATGTACCAGAAGAGGCAGGAAGACACTACCGCTCTGGATTAGGGAGATATGGGGTTACATGAGGCTGCTGGTACAGTCATTGTGCTTTAACTCCCTCACGGACTCTGATGTAGTTTTCGACTCTATCTTTGAACCAGTGTTCTGGACTGTGGATTATGTCACCCGCTGGTTTGGCTCGGTAAGTGTGTGTGTGTTACTTACCTATATGTATGTACATGTAAGTCCATGCACTTTATAAAAGTTGCAGGGAGTTTTTAATGTTTTTGCTCATGAAGAAAGCTCTCAATTGGTGTCCCTTATCTTTGTCCCACAGGTGTTTGTTTCACTAGTGGTGATACTGACAAGCTCCATCCTGGCGATAGCGTATCTGATCCTACTGCCTGTGGTTCTTAACACATACTCCCCTGCATGGATTGCTTGGCACATTTGTTATGGACATTGGAACCTCGTCATGATTGTTTTCCATTACTACAAGGCCACCATGACTCCCCCTGGGTACCCCCCTACAGTAAGATACCAACTTCACTTTTCTGTAGAACCACAATAGCTTTACTATTCTGGGTTTCAATTAAATTTGCATTTACTAATGCAGTGAAAATTTATTTTTTCAACCAGGAAAAAAATGACAGTCCTTTTGTGTCAGTCTGCAAAAAGTGTGTCATGCCCAAACCAGCAAGATCACACCACTGTGGTATCTGTAATAGGTGAGCTATATAGTTGCTGAATTGTGAAGAAAAAAAGATCTTATCAATCATCTTTGTTGAAGATGGATCTATATTTCTAAAAAGTTGACTATTTATGATCCTGTCGAGTGCTTAGTACTATATAATGCACTCAAAGGGGAAGGCCTGGTTAGTCAGTCTCTTTTGATGGTGAGTTGTTACCATAGCGTCATGTTAAGCTAGCGAAAACCTTGCAGAATTATTGTTTATATTTTTGTCAGACTGAATATTTTCTTCTTTCTTTGCAGGTGCATTCTGAAAATGGACCATCATTGTCGTATCCTTTGTGCATTAATTCAATTTTTTTTTAATTTTGGTGTGACAATGAAAAGATGATGGTTTTCCTTAATGTCAGCGTCTCAGCCTGGCTTAATAACTGCGTGGGCCATTTTAACCACCGTTATTTCTTCTCCTTCTGCGTTTCCCTGGCCTTGGGCTGCATCTACTGCAGCATCAGTGGAAGGAACCTCTTCTTAGATGCATACAATGCGATTGAGGTAAGATACTCAGACGTCCCACACCACACGTTAGACTGCCTGTGGGCCTGCTCGGTGTTTCATCTTGATAATATCTTAGGTATGGCTGGTTACGTTTCCTCTTTGTCTGGTGTGTTTCTCTGCGGGGCGTAGCTGTTCCTTATTGACTGTCTTGTTTCTGTCTTCAACGCTCTGGTTGGTATGCGGGGCTGGTCCATTAGCACTTTAAGCATTTGGATATAGAAAAAGCAGGAGTGCCAGTAACAGGGATGGGACCTCTCATAGGGCTTCTCCCTCCTGGACAGGTACAATCACAAAAGTACAAAAACATGTTAACATTTATGTGTTTTTATTATATGTCAGTTTTAATACATGCTCTCTTTGTTTATTTTTCATTTGTCAAGACCAATTTTCAGACACCTGAACCTCCATACACCTTTAAGGATAAGATCATAAATAAGAGCATCATCTACATGTGGGTGCTTACCAGGTAAAATATTTCAACATTTCATGTTGCTTATTGCCATACACAGGTCCCTATTATGAACAAATTCAAAGCAGGCTTTGTGAATGAAGTTTGTTCCCACTGGAAAAAGATGCCAGTATGCATGCTAAATCTGCTAAAATGCTAAAAAGTGTTCTGTTGATTTACTCTGTTTTTCTACAATGCAAGGCGCACAAGAAATTACAAAACAAACAAATGTATGAAATGTTTTTTTTTTTGCTTCCTTTGTTTTATGCAATTTTCAAACGCATTCCAGTGTTGCAATTTGACTGATAGGCTTTTCACTTCCTGTTTGTACAAAACAATAAGGTATATGATTTTCCAATTAAGGTGTATTTTGATTACGTGGTGGTAACAGTCAGTATACTGTAGTATGGAATTACATGCTGGTTGTTTTTTCTCATCTTTGTGTGTGTGCTTTTGGCCTTTTAGCACTGTGGCAGTTGCTCTTGGAGCTCTGACCCTTTGGCATGCAGTTCTCATCTCCAGAGGAGAGACCAGCATTGAAAAACACACTAACAGCAAAGAAACAGAGCGAATGGCAAAGCGAGGACGGGTGAGCATGTTAAATATTTAAAATGTCAAGAAATAAGATTTCTTGGTTTATATGGCAGTGACAGTAACAGGCTTTTAAATGCCCCTTATGTTTTTCCTGAACTGTTCGGCCAGGTTTACAGAAACCCTTTCAACTATGGGAGGCTGAATAACTGGAAAATCTTCTTAGGTGTGGAAAAGAGAAGGTGTGTGCCTCTGATGCTTTTAATGATCTACTGAGAAGCTAGCCAAGCACCATCTGTGACCAGTGCTGCCTTTTAGTTTTGTAACCTGTTCTGCTTTATCCTTTATCTCTAGTCACTGGCTGACTCGTGTTCTCCTCCCCTCTGCACACGCCCCACTTGGTGATGGTTTGAAATGGGACACCTTCCCAGTTAAAAAAGACTTAATACCTATATGACAGACTCTACTCAGGCTTACTTGTATCGTAATTTCAGCAGTCCTTGCTGTGCCCAACCCACTCCGCCCATTGAATCCAGTTAGCTCTAAGGATCCTCCCATGGTGGCTCCATACAGCTGAAGAAATATCAACCCCCGTTACCTCAAAGACTTGCACTGGCAATGCTCATTGGTCTACATTTTTCACCAGTGAAAAGGCAATGTGTCATGGAAGGTCTCTACTGGGTTTGACTGACAAACGGGTCGTACTTTTGACTCTGAGCATTGTAGAGGCTGCAGTACCATGGCAGAGTGTTATTTATCTGTATTTTGTACCTCTTAATAAATCTTTATAAATTTTGTTTAAACACAGTGGCTATCCAGTCATTACTCAACATGCGTTATTACAAGTATTGCATTTTTGTATATATAGTACATATTATGGCAATTTTAGTTCATAAACAATTGTGTCAGGACTTTTCACAAATCATGGACAGTTGAATATTTTAAATGAATGAATATTATAAATATTATAAGTGTGTATTTCATTTTGACTATAGTACCGGGATTAAATCTGGACTTTCTTATCAGCCTGTATTTTACCATTTACAGTTTTTCTCAGTCACTTTGGTGCTTTTCTGACATCACTATTTACATTTGCACAACAACGCAAAAGCGTGTCACTTGCTCAAAATGGATAATTCATTCCTCACAGTATTGTAGAAATGGTACACATTATGTGCAGCTTGGTTCACATATGCTTGTAAAGTGGGGTTCATGGTATTCAGCTCTGAGCTTATCATTACTTCAACTAATGATTCACACAGTCCTCATCAGTGAAAGCTGAGGTTCATCTGAGAGAAGTTGTTCAATTTAGGAGACATTTTCATGAAAGAAAAGAAAAGTTCAACATTTTTGTATGTAATGACTGACGCAATGAAAGAAAGACTACTAGTTTTGTAAGGAATGACTATTCAGCATTAACAAGTATAGCTCATTTTGACTGACATGACGTAAGCAAAGGTTAATATTATAAAACACCAGAGAATTGTATGAAAGCAATTGATGCATGTCCAAAGCATTTGTAGTTTGTTGGAAGGAATAAGAAACTGCTACTACGATGTGAACAAATGACTAAATGCTCTGGAGGTTGAACTAACTGTTGTGCAAATATAAAGAGTGATGTGAGAAAAGCACCAAAGCGACTGAGAAAAACTGTAATCAGGACGAAGAGTATGGTATGGTATGCCCTCTGCTGGTCATATATTAAATTAAAATGCTCAATGAGTAAAGTTCCATCCATCCATCCATCCATCCATTTTCTACCGCTTATCCTCATCGGGTCGCGGAGGGGCTGGAGCCTATCCCAGCTGTCTTAGGGTGAAAGGCAGGGTACACCCTGGACAAGTCTCCAGTTCATCACAGGACACATAGAGACAGACAACCACTCACACTCACATTCACGGTCAGTTTAAATTAGCCAATTAACCTAATCCCCATGCATGTTTTTGGATGGTGGGAGGAAGCCAGAGTACCTGGAGAGAACCCATGCAGACACAGGGAGAACATGCAAACTCCACACAGAAAGGCCCCGGGCCCAGGATTCAAACCCGGTACCTTCTTGCTGTGAGGCTGGAGGGAACATAAAGGAGTTAAAACTTGTAACAACTGATGAAGTTAAATAAATGGTTTGCTTTAAATAAGCTATCACTAAATGAAAGTAAAACCAATGTTTTACCAAACCAGAGGAGAGTGCTGGATATTTACAGCAACAATGTGGAGGACAGAGGGACAGAGGGAGGACATGAGCGCTCATCCCGAGTGTCAGTTGATTGGTCAGAGTTTTTACAGTCCTGCAGCCACAGAGGTCTGATTCTTTTCCTTCCTTTTTCTGAACACATAATGTATTGATTGCTCTCAGGGTGGAAGAACTATTTCACCCAGTATAACAAAAAGTGCTTCTGAACAGAACGACAGACTGTAGCTTTAAGGTCTGCACCTATTGTATGCCGAAATATCTGTCAGTTATGGTATTCTGTGTTTTTGCTCCAGGTTCACTTCACAATACTGAGCCAACCATCTCAAGCTCCAGTGTTATTATGTCACAGCTTTGCTTACGCACACAGACCCTAAGACATGATGCTAGTGGTGGAGGATTAACAGAGATGCAGATTTGATCTGCAGATTCATATGAATGCATTACATAAGAAAAGAGCAGCAGTAGTGGTGATTCACAGAGAGGAGATAGGAGAGGAGAGGATAGTTTCTCCTCCAGTTTGAACAAAATCCTGCTGGCACGAAACTATTCCTTATATTTGATGTCATATTTTACATTTAATGCCTTTGATAAATATACAATTACAGAAGGAATGCTGATGTTGTCAGTTCAAGGGTGAATGCAAGAGAAAGATTAAGAGATGCTGTCAATCTGTTTCGAGTCCTCTTACTCTGCCACTGCTCATCACATACATAGACACACCTTTCATACCTTATATGTAACTGTCATAATTTAATCCAGCAGATGTCAGTGTCCAACATGGTGTGTTCATTTAGACGCTTCACAGTATGTTTGGAAGATAAGGATAATCAGTAATAATAATCATGACTGCATACTATTCATTCATTTTGACCATTTTTTTCTCCTGTTGTGTATGTTTCAACACAATAGAGTGACCTGCTGTAATGAACGCCTGTCATAGATTTATACTTGTTGAAGGTTAGGCATGATCTATCAGTTCATACCTTCATCATGTGCTCTTATTTCCAGATGGTAAAAGCCCTATCTCATTCTTCCAAAAAACTTTTCACAGAGACCAGATGATATTTCAGTTTCCCTTATTATGGAGGGTACATTTTACTTACAGCAGTCCTCAACTATTTGGATGCTTGGTTTCATGAGATATTATCAACTATACCATCACACCTCTGGGCTGTTTGTTTCTGTCCAAATACACACAGTCCTGTGAATGACAAGTGTATATATTACAGTTTAACTGGTTTGGTGAAATTGGATTAATATAATTATTCATACTGAGATACAACATAAACCAAGGCATGTGTAAATATATTCGTTTTATTCAAGAAATATGATCCACCTGAAGTGATATATTGGTTCAGTTTAAAAATATCCTTTTTTTTTTGATTGAACCAAATAGCAAAAACACCAGAAACAGCTATTGGTTTCTAATTCTTAAATCATATAAATAAAACAGATGTGTCTGTTGCAAATTCCAAATTTTACTAAAAAAGAGCTAAATTTCACTCTAGCTGTGGAAAACCCTCTGATAATATTATATAATAAGTACTTCCGCCTTGCATTTCAGACTAAACCCCCTTAACAAGAGGTTAACAAACGCAATAATAGTTAACATTTAGTTTACATATTTCTTTTACCAATGATTTTATTCTATCTATTTATTATTTCTGCTTGTTGGCAAAGTGAGTGATGATTTACTTCCAATCACTTTTCTCATTTTCCGCTTTTATTGTGGTGAGCTTGAATTAAGATGACTCTGTCCATACTGCGCATGCGTGCAGACTGATAAGGCTTTAATTCTGGATCAGAACAAACATGGCTCAAATGGGCTGTGCGGGTGAGTTGCTTTCCTTATGAACTGAGAGGAAAATAGGAATTGATTGCTGTTTTTTGTTCTAGAGAGGCTGTGGAGAGGATCTCTGCTGGTTCAGACTGGTTTCCAGTCCACCAGCCCTGCACAGACACACTGCTACCAGTTTGTCTGCCAACCTGCTGACTCTCATCTCCTACTCATCTTCGCTTCGGATGTGGCAAGCAAACTGCAGACGGATGCATCAGTTAGCAGACTGGATTTCCGGTAGGCAAAATGAATCACAACTATTTTTTTTTTAAACATCCATCGCTTAATTTAAAACATATCAAACTGCAAGTTGATTAAATCCCATTGGAAGTATCATGCAGTCTTTAATTTACAAACTGCTAACATTAAATATAATAGTGGATAGACACGTCTTTTTTTATGATTGAATAAATCACAGCATGGCGCGTGCACCCGTCAGCTGGCAGTACACGTGACGTAAACATCGCAGCTTGTGTGACCTCACGGGAACAAGGAGTGCTGAGCTGTCATTATTCCCTGATGATGCTTTTCACATAAGAGACTTCATTCCGCATGGTTTATTTACCACTTCTATGCATTTAAAAGCACTGATGATTGTAAATATGGTAGACTGATACCCCCCCTCCCCCCGGGTGTGGATTGTCTAGGGACAGTGATGGGAGGCTGTGTGGGGAGGAGTAGGATGGATGGACATGGGAGTGGCCGAAGCTCGACAAGAAGCAAAAAACGTGGAGGTAAGAAGCTGGAACATGTTGGACTGCGGGCTGCAGCCTCTCAGTTTATCACTGATGCACTAATGGAAGTAATTTAATCAATATATTAGACTATATATATGTATATAATATTATAATATATTAGAATATTAGACCTTAACAATTCATGCATTTATGATAAAATGCAGGTTGGGGTCAGGATGCCTGCTGTTGATGCACCCTATCCCCTGCTGCAATGACACCTCTCTCAGTCTGAAAGCTTATTTTCTCGTGTTAAGTGTTTCAGACCTTGTGTCTTAGTCCTGTGTCTAATCTGTGCTGAGGACCTGTGCTGATACAACAGTGTTTTATATAAACACCATTCCTTGTGGAAAAAGCAGCTGTGCACTCAGATGGATGCTCATGCATTATGTATGGAGCAGCGACAGCAGTGGTCTGCACACAGAGTTTTCATATTTGACCTACTTGGTTCATAATTTGCCTTATGTCGACCTGCTGCCAGATATATTTACATGACCTCACAAATTAGTTTCACATGCTCACAGCTTTGTAGACCTCTCTTATGAACTCCCTTTCCATTTTGGCTGTGGAAATGCAAGCATCTGAGAGACAGAGTTGCATTTATTCATATAAATAGTAGAACCTTCATTGAGAAAAAAAAAAATCTCACCTATTGGGGGGCTTTTCACAGCAGTACAGTAGCAGTTCTTCTGTAACAGTCTGACCAGGGTTTATTGTCTGTTAATAGGTTTAGCATGCTGCTGCCTTTGGGTATTTCTATCCTGTCTCTAAATAGAGCTGATAGGATTAGTCCTCTTGTGTAAAGAAGCTATCTTCTGGCAAGCAGATGATTCTCACAACCTTTTTCTATGAACTGATCGTGGAGTATTTTGGGATTTGTGAGTATTTCTAGAGGGGACACAAGTGGAGTGTGTGTGGTCATTTTTAGATCAATTGGTAAGTGTCACAACGGATAACAGAGCTCAGGTGGTTTTCTTGTCAGTTTAGTTGTTGCAGCCTGCCGGTTGGACACAGCAGGGTTGTCCTCGTCCTCAGCGTTGGTGTCTTTAGGCCATTGATGCAGACTTTCAAGTGATTCACATCAAACCTCTGAATAAGAAAAACCATGGGAGTACCAAACTCCAGGGAATACAACTACTATCATGCTCCAAACACACCATTTAAGATTTTGCTGAAAAGTAAGTATAGATTTTTGTGTGGGCTTAAAAAATGTTTTCATGTTTTCTGATTCCATGTTTGTGCTGCTTATTGTATTTTGCCATAATTTGTCCCAAAGGATTTTGTGTATGTTGAGTTTAGTCTTGAATGAAGCTTTTTTTGGGAAGAAAGTGATGCACACTGTTATGGAAATGGAACAAATGGCTAAAAATGCCTGACAACCAAACAAAGATTGGCAACATCCACGTTGCTGCCTTGAACAGAGAGGAGCACTGCTGTGTTGTTGATGAAGTTGTCAGAATGATTTAATTCAGTCTGAGTTGCAGTGTTGATGTTGGTTTGTTTCTGAGCTCATTTACTTTCTGGTATGTGTTATTCATCCATGAGTGCACTGAAACATTGAAATAATCCTCTACTAGACTGTAACTAGTGGTAGTAGTTATTAAAAGAGTACATAGACAATATGCACATGACAGATGACTTAATACCTGTTTAGGTGGATTTTAGGTGAGTTTTAGTTTAGTTTAAAAAAAATGTCATTTATCATCACACAATCAGAGCAACTTGCAAATATTTCAGCATACTGTCAGTCATTTTTGTTGCATTTGTTTGTCTTTTCCTTTGAAACTTGGCCACTGTCTGTTCACAATAACAAAGATAAAAACCCCATATTTATGCAAGAGGGGTACAAATTATCCATCCATTATCAAGCGCTTATTCTCACATAGGGTTGCGGGGGGCTGGAGCCTATCCCAGCTGTTTTAGGGCGAAAGGTAGGGTACACCCTGGACAAATCTCCAGTTCATCTCAGGGCAGACAACCACTCACACCTATGAGCAATTTAAAATAGCCAGTTAGCCCTGGAGAGAACCCATGCAGACACGGGGAGAACATGCAAACTCCACACAGAAAGGCCCCGGGCTGAGAATCAAACCCAGTACCATCTTGCTGTGAGGCAACAGTGCTAACTACTACACCACTGTGCTGCCTGTGTACAAATTAAAAAAGATTTTATTAACAAACTAATGTTACAGACCCTGGATCTGAGGAGTATGATATGGTATAGCAGTTACTCTGCTATATTGTAATTGTGTCGTCAGTCAAGTTGAAATTAAAGCATTTTATGATTAGTGTATCAAATGTAAAAGATAAAATGAAATATTGTTCTCTTGAATGAATGATGGCACACATGTAAAAAATACACCATACATGAATCTAAACTGGCAACCTAAAGTCAAGCCAGGTCTCATCTCTCAGGTCAAGGTGTCACATGTTTTTTTTAGACTTGTAATAGTTCCTGAATGCTTTCACTTTCTTTCATTGGCCAAGTGCTCATCTCTCCAGCCAATGCCTTATGGGATGGGAGCAGATAAATCCTGTTGTGTGGAACCTGATTACAGCCTATAATCCACTGGCGTGTGCGTGTGAGTGCATGTCAGTGTGCATAGTGTTACCAGGCACTGCAATAATCCACAGCACTATAAATAATCACTTTGATTTCCCTCCTTCTGTGATGGACAGTTTTGGTCAGCTGATATACTGGATTTAATATTCTTGAAATGACTTGGTTTATGTCTACAATATACTTCTGCTGTTTTAGCTGCGGCCATTAGGTACAAAAAGCTCCTGTGGTTTCTTGTACCTTTTTAATGACTAAATTTTAGTTGCATGACTGTCCAGCAGAGCACAGCCTTGATGACACTGAGTTAAAGCCTTTGGCTCAGTTTTTGGATCAGATTGAACACTGCCTTTGTTTTCCTCTCAGGACGCAACGAGCCCCTGAAGAAGGAGCGCGCAAAGTGGAAGAGTGAGTACCCGATGACGGAGGGCCAGCTCAGGAGTAAGAGGGATGAGTTTTGGGATACGGCTCCTGCCTTCGATGGACGGAAAGAGATCTGGGACGCACTTAGAGCAGCAGCCCTGGCTGCAGAGTGCAATGACCTGGAGCTAGCACAAGCTATAGTGGATGGAGCCTGCATTACTCTGCCACATGGTAGGAAATCACCCACAGGCACATGAACACACACACACACACACACACACACACACACACACACACACACTTGCCCTAGGACTACCAGCACAAATGAATAAACGCACTGTAATAATTCTCAAATGTCAAAAGGCAGTTTTCAGAATCCCATTGCATCAGTTGTTCAGAGATTACTGCTGTAATAGTTACATAACAGTCGCAGTGTTGGGTGACCTCTGTGAATGGATTGGTGCACGGGAAGCCATGGCAGAGTGTCGTGGAAAAATCACTTGTGTTTTTGCTTTTAAGCATTTAATTCATGGACACTAGGTGTGATGTAAGGAAATAAAATGTAGATACTTCACCTGGTATATTGAGGGGTTTACGCATCAGTGATAAATTTAGTTACTGGTAGAAAGGTAGTTTATACAGTGCGTTTGTCCTTCTGCAGGTTCACTCACAGAGAGTTATGATGAACTTGGCAACCGTTACCAGCTCCCAGCCTACACTTTAGCCCCGCCCGTCAACCTCATCTCTGAAACATCCAGTGACAACAAAGTGTCCGACTCCACACAAAAACAAGCTCAAGCTCCTCTGTGCAGGCAAGAGTTCCAGCTGCGGGTGCGATTGTCAACAGGTGAGAAACACCTAATATGACCCATATACCTTTTAAGTGCCACTCTGTTGCCAGGGCAACAACTTTGGTCCAAGTTTACTTCCTGTCAGCCACTGCATCAACATTCATTGCATTGGGAAATACAAAAGACCCATTTTAATATAATATTTTCATCACATCTTGTCTCATCTGTGGAATTATTTATAATTCATTGCTTTTCAGTGTCTCACAGCTTGCTCAGAAATATGTGTCAGCTCCATTTATGCTTTGTGGTTTTCTTAGGAAAAGATGTGCGTCTGACAGCCAGCATGGCAGACTCCATCGCTGAGCTAAAGAAGCAGTTAGAGGAACAGGAAGATATCGATGTGACACGCCAAAGGTGGTTCTTTTCTGGGAAGCTCCTGACTGATAAGACTCGTCTTCAAGATGCCAAGATCCAGAAGGACTTTGTCGTCCAAGTGATTGTCAATGTGAACCCCTCAGTCATAGCTAACTGAGGAGTGAGACAGAAGGACATATGAAGGACGTGCCAGAGAGGAGGGCAGGAACAGGAGTAGGGCTTGGAATTATTTTTCAGTTGGCACTGCAGTGAAATTTTGTGTACATTTTTATATAAGAAATTAATGCTTTTATATTGCTCCTTTTTGTATTTTTTCCTTTTACAAACAAAGTAAGAAAATGAGAAGCACTGAAACACTTTAGATTAAAGGTAGAGTCCTAAGATGCACATCCCAGTGTCTGTCTGTCTGTCTGTCTGTGTGGACATCAGTCCACTCACAGCTGTATTGTTTACACGGGTCTCCCTCCTCGTCATGTTTGTTCTTGTGTTTAAATGAATATGGTTCACCTCGGGGTCTGAATAAGGAAAATCTATTACCTTTTTTTTTTTTAAGATTTCTGTCATGCAATTTGAAAAGTAGCTTAAGGATGGCAGAAAAATGTAAATATCAGTTTCCATATATGTTGTGTGGTCATGTAACTCTGTGCGCCCTACATTTCAGTTCACACCTGTATATTCACGATAAAGACAGGGAATGTAATGAAGGCACCTTTATGAAAGGTAATAAGAGAAGATCAAGTTTTTTTATTATTAATACTGTAGTCTTATGTACAACATGAACACTGTACTTGAATAAGTTATCAATAAATATTGTACATTTAAAATAATTCTCCACTTTCCTGGTTTTCTGATTTTTGATAATATTTGCCTTTCCTAGTGCAATACTGGCTAGCCAAAATCCTTCAAATGATGCAATCCGAGAAAAAGAAAATACATATGCTGCTGATTACTGAATTTCCATCTAGATAAACAAAATATCTAACTATCTAACTTATGATGAGGGATCTCAAGAAGAAATGATGTTACACAGCTGGACTCATTACTGACACACTGTTCAAATTACTAATTTACACTATTTTTGCACATCACTATTTCAATTTTTACGTCTATTTTTATACTGCTCAGAGTCCCTGTGAGCTTTAACATTTCTCCATTCAACGCATGTTTCAAGATTCAAAGTGTTTATTATCAGAACAGTAAGGGAGCGTGTTTACTTCCTTTGCTTTGCACAATAAATGCAGATCAATAAATCAAAATGTAAAAATAGATAAAAGACAAAAAAATAGATAAATAAAGACAGCCTAAAGGTAAATAAAGCAGCAATATTATAAATAATAGGGCACTAATGTGTGTGTGTGTGTGTGTGTGTGCGCGCGCCCTACAACGATGATGAGCTTCCCTCTAATTAAATGGTGTGCACTAGTTTTGTGCTGAACAGCGCCATCTCCTGGCAAAATAACGTAAGACACTCGTGACGTCATTTAATAAGCGACAGCGTCACCTGGAGCTGCACTTACACAGGCAGGAGGGTAACGTGATTATTTTCAACCCCGAAAATGGTTAAATCGGGGAAACTTCGCTCTGGGACGGTGTCGAAACTTAAACGGTGGAAGAAAGGACACAGCAGCGACTCCAACCCGCAGACGAGTCGTTTTCGACAGGCCGCTAAGAGCCGTTTCTTCAGCCGACCCTCTGGTAAGCTTCCCCCTGATGATACACGTGGGTCGGGCGCTAGGGCTAGTATTAGCTAAGGTTAGCTAGCGTCAGCCATTTAACTCTCAACAGCACCAAGCTAACTTTGTACCCTGCGCCATTAAATGTCCGTGTTAAATGTATCAGGGGAACAGATAACTCTCTCCATGTCTGTCTTTTGCATTTGGCCAGCAGAAATAAGGTGTCAGTCAGTTTAGTCTTTGGTTTGAACTGATAATTGTTGTGTGTTTGTGGTTAAAACATGTGTCGACAAATAGTGAGAAATAACTGTCACACTGAGATAGACAGCCTCGACATTTACTGCGTTAGCTCTGTGGTGCAGCTCATTAGACTTTAATGTATTTGGGATGACTCTAAAGTTGAAGTTTGGACTTTCAGCTGTCATTTCAGTTTATTTGGGTGAATAGTCATTATAGACCTACACACTGCCACCATATTTCAGACCATCAGACCCAGTTATATTTGGTTGCAGCTCTATTGCAGGTAATACCTGCTGGATGTAAATGTAATGTGTTTTCTCTCTGTTGATGCTCTGTCAGGCTGGAGCTGGGATGGATAGATAGATAGATGGATAGATAGATGCTTTATTCATCTCACAGAGATATTTACAAAGCTCCAGTTCAGTCTTGTGTTTTAAGGGGCTTTTAGCTTTATGTAAGGGTGTCTCTATATCTTTCTTTTCCACGCTGCACAGGAAAGAGCGATCTGACAGTTGATGCTCTTAAGCTACACAATGATCTGCAGGCCGGTCCACTGGAGCTTGGTGGTGGGAAAGATGCCCGTATGGAAGAGGAGCCAGATGAGGCGTTTTCAGAAAGGACCTCTGGTACTTTCCTCAGTGGCCTGTCAGACTGTTCCAACCTGACCTTCAGGAAGGTGCAGCGCTACTGGGAATCCAATTCAGCTGCTCACAAAGAGGTAGGGATAGCACTGACTGAAGGATGACTCATTTATTCACAGCATCCCAAGAATACTTGTAATTCTTGCAAACCTCCTGTTTTGATGACGTGAAGTCATCATTGTGCATGAGGAGCAAAAGCTAAAGTATTAATAAATGAGGGTATCTTTGAGAAGTGGTTGATGACATTACTTGGAGTTGATACCAACACTACAAACAAATATGTAACTGTAAATCCAAGACGCTGGATTGTTGTGTAACTGTAACACTCTCTGCTGATGACAGATCTGTGCAGTTTTGGCAGCTGTTACTGAAGTCATCCGAGGTCAAGGAGGGAAGGAGACTGAAACAGAGTACTTTGCTGCTTTGGTGAGCACTGCCTTTAAAAAGCTGTGTGTTTAAAGGTGATGGTGCATCTTGTTATGAAATGTGTGTGAAAATGCAGCATGCATGTGCTTTTTATAGATGACCACCTTGGAGGTTGTGGATTCGGCAGAGTCTCAGGCTGCTGTGGCGTACCTCCTGAACCTCGTCATGAAACGGTTGGGAAATAAAGCTCACTCCATAGAGTATTCATTTGTTGGGGCTTATTAGAAACAACATGGAATACATCTAATTGTTGATTTACGCTCCCCAGGGTCCCTGCTGCAGTGCTCATGTCTAAGTTCTCAGACACCACCAAGGCTCTGATGGACGTCATGTCCAAACAGGCCACATCTGAGACTGCCTCAGCTCTTAGATGGGTGAGCGGATTTGTCTCTGTCTCTTGTTTTTATTTTTATTCTTCCCTGTTGAAAACTTCAGCATGGATTGAGTTTGTCATTTTTTTGCATCTGTAGATCCTGTCATGCTTGGCCACTCTGTTGAGGAAGCAGGATGCAGCTGTGTGGACTTACCCATCTACTCTTCAGGCTTACCACGGCCTTCTCAGCTTCACGGTGCACAGCAAGCCTAAGGTCTGTCTCATCTGTCTGCCAGTAACTGCCTCAGAAGTAAAGCATGTTGAATGAGATGCTCACGTTTTTATTTTCATTTCCACTTTTCCCTCTCAGGTCCGTAAAGCAGCACAACAAGGTGTTTGCTCTGTTCTCAGAGGTAGTGACTTCCTGTTTACAGATAATGCCCCAGCCCATCACCCCGCTGCAGTGACCACAGCCAAGTTCTGCATGAAAGAAATGGAACATGCAGGAGGTAAGATAACTATTTGATTTTTCTTTACTGTAGGAATGTGCATCATTTCCAGCATGTTTTCTTAAAGGTCAAGTCTGTTTCTCTCCCTCTCCAGGCAGCAAAGAGGACACCACCACACTTCACGTGTTGGGTCTTCTGAAGGAGTTGATAGGGACGTTTCCTCTGGGAGCTGTCAAGTCCTGCTGTGAGACTCTGCTGCGAGTGATGACACTCAGCCATGTGGTGAGAGAATGCAAACATTGACAGGTACAGCCAGATATCGTTCGCTCATCCACAGTAATTTTTCAAATGGCCTCTGTGTTTCTGGCTGCAGCTGGTGACGGCGAGCGCCATGCAGGCCTTTCATAGGCTGTTCAGCGGGAAGCCAAATGCTTCAACCCTCTCTCCAGAGCTCAATGCACAGATCATCACGGTGAGAGAATACAAAGTAAATGCACCAAAGTCATGACGCAAAGTGCTGTGTTCTAAATCTAATGGGCCTCTTGCTGTTCTCATCCTCAGGCTCTGTATGACTACCTGCCCAGTGAGAACGACATGCAGCCTCTGCTGGCTTGGCTCGCCGTCATGGAGAAAGCACACGTTCACTTGGCAAGGTAATGTTTTCTCACAACAGCGTCACAAATCCTCTGTTTTCTCAGGTTAGCCACTCATTGTTGATCAGCAGTTTGTGTGTCTTTGTGTAGTTTGCAGATTTCTCTGAGTTTGGGTCACCTCCCTCGTCTCTTCTCTGCTGCCATGTCCTGCCTGTTGTCGCCTCACACACAGGTGGTTTCTGCAGCCACCAATACCCTAAAGGTACGGACACTATCCATCCATATTGAGTAGCTCAAGTTGGCAATGTTTGTCTGTCAAGACAAGGGCAGTCTGCAAAATCATTTAATCCTTCTAGCTGTGGAAATTTAACAAAAAAATATGTTATGATGATTTATTTATGTTTATGTGTTCCAGGCTTTGTTGACTGAATGTGTTGCCCCTCGCATGGAGGAAATGGGCATGATCTCCGCCACAGCCTCTGCAGGGAATCCTTCCTATGTCTGCAAAATGTTTCGGTAAGCTCCACAGTGCTCATGCTATTCCATTTTCCTGTGTAGAAACGATGTGAAAAATGCTCATAATGATAAATTTTTCTGATTTCAGTATTGTAGAAGAAGGGTTGTCCTATCGCTTCCATGCCTCCTGGCCGTTTGTGCTGCAGATCCTGGGCTGCTTCTATCGAGCTGCAGGGAAACAAGCTCACCCCATCATGACTAAGGTAAGGCCTCAGTGCTCTGTAGATCATAATGTGAGAACTAGGGGAAGGTGAAACTTTTCCTGAGTCTTTGTGCTGTGTCCTTGACAGTCCCTGCAGTCTCTGGCAGACCTGCGCTCCACTCCTCATTTCCCCTTCAGCGGTGAGTTGGACCTGGCTGTAGGAGGAGCTGTAGAGAGCATGGGCCCTGAAGTCGTGCTGGGTGCTGTGCCTCTCAACATCACCGGCTATGAGTAAGTGCAAATCACATGAACACACACGCTGTGGAGCTGTCTTCATGTCATCACAGTGGTTTAAATGACTTTTTTTTTTTTTATTTTTTAAACCAGGGATGACTTGGAGTTCCCACGCAGCTGGCTGATCCCGGTCATACGGGATCACGTTAAGAACACCCACCTTGGTTTCTTTGCTTCCTATTTCCTCCCTCTGGCTTCCACACTCAAGCAGAGAGGTAAACGTTTGTGATGCTCCACTTCAGGTTTTGGTGGCTGCGATGCTGGGTTGACTTTTACTTGTATTAACTGATGACTCTTGTTTTTTGTATCGTAGCTGAAGAATTGGAGCAATCAGGACAGAAACTCGAGGCCAAAGTCTACCAGACATTACAGATGCAGGTAGCTCTGCACTGTTGATACTTTGATGCATTCAGTGTAAAAAGTTCAAAACAAGGAGTTGTTGTATGTTTGTACTTTTGTTCCAGATTTGGACCATGCTTCCTGGTTTCTGCACATGTCCTGTGGACCTGGTGGTATCCTTCAAAGGCATTGCTCGCACACTCGGTATGGCTATTAATGAGCGGCCAGACCTGAGGCTCACAGTGTGCCAGGCTCTACGCACTGTTGTCAACAAAAGCTGCTCCACTGGTATGAAGGTGTTCATGTTCGCAAAGAGATTTCACATAAACACTACTGCAAGCTAGTCACTCTGGAGTCAAACTCATTTTTATGTCTGTAGAGGAAGAAAAAGCTGAAGTGGGCCGCTTCTCCAAGAATTTCCTGCCCATCCTTTTCAACGTGTACGGCCAGCAGCCCGCAGCTGGAGAGTCTGGCACCTACAGGATGGCCGTACTGGACACCATCAAGGTCTACCTAACTGTAACCGACACACAGGTCAGTTCAATTTGCTCTCTTTCTGTTGCACAGGGTTCTGTGGTTACAGTGTTTATTTGATTTGTATTTTTGAATTAATACTATGAAGTGTGCCAGTGGTGGAGGGCTGGACAAACAGACAAAAATAAAATCACTAATCAAAACAATCCTCATCAGATGGTCTGCACCTTCCTGCAAAAAGCCATCGACAGATTGAGCAGCGCTGACACCACTGAGTTCACGCGGTAAGATGTGAATATGATCCATTTCTGCTTCAGTTCATTGTATATTTTTAGAATGAGGTAAATATCTGTACACTTACTCCTCCATCTGTCTCAGGCTGTCAATGATGGACCTTGTAGTTGCCATGGCTCCCTCCGTCGATGAGGTCACCATGACTAAAACCTTTGAGCTGATTAGGCCATATTTGGAGGTAAGGGTATATAGTGTGCTTAACAGCATGCCTAGTTTCTCATTAAAAGCCTTTGAACCTAAATGTATGTAACGTTGTCTGCTTGTTGGTTTTGTTTGTAGACCAAAGAGCCAGGCATGCAGAAGAAGGCGTACCGTGTACTGGAGGAGATGTGTGGAGGAGAGAGAGAGGAGTGCAGATCGTTTGTCGTGACTAATCTGGAAACGCTCAAAGTCGTCCTGCTCGACACTCTGAAAGCAGCTTCCTCACCAGCAAAGAGGGTGAGACTGTTGTGTAGAGAGAAATACAACAAAGTTGACATTCGATGCAATCGTACACTTTTTTACTTTTTTATTTTTTGTTGTTATTGTTATTTACTAGGCCTGTAACAGTACATGCACTGAAACATACTGTTCAAAACAGCACAGTACGTCGAGGAAAAACGGACCGAAAGACGTTGGTCGATGCAGAACTAAAAAGCCCCGCGAGTTCTACGTGGACATAATAAAGGAGCGCGCATTGACGCAGATTGTTGCGAATTTGCATCATACCACCTTAATCCAAATTTCAGCCGAGATAGTGCATGTATTTCCCCAATACTGATTTGTGCTTATTCAACACGTACCTAAGAACCTTTTGCAAGCACTGGTTTGTAATAAATTTACCATTAATGCCTATTGTTGCTAATTTGCACACACCAAAATTTATATTTATTCTATGTGCTATAGACAAAGTAACAAGCTCCAATCCAGCAATATTTTATTTTATATTTGATTTATTGCAACAGGATTATATGGTTTCTATTTTCTATATTCTATCATTTAAAACAGTTGATGGTAAAAAAAAATAAAATGAATGAAATACATTTTAGGGATATTTTTTCTTCCCATACTGAACTGAAAAAGAGCCGTGAAGATTGCCTATCATTTACTAAGCTTTCTAATTATTTGTGCCGCTGTTTTTCAGCCGAGACTCAAGTGTCTGATCCACATTGTGAAAAGACTCAATGAAGAACACAGAGAGTTCATCTCAGCACTGCTGCCAGAGGTATGAAATATGTAATATGTGCATGCAAACAAACACTCTGAGTACTGATATTTATCATTTTCACAAGGTTGTTCTCTCCGTCAGGTGATTGTATGCACCAAGGAGGTGTCTGTTGGAGCCCGTAAGAACGCCTACAATCTGCTGGTGGAGATAGGAAATGCCTTTGTCCGCTTCTGTGGGAACACAAAAGGTAACACACCTGTCCTCCTGCTATTAAGTCTGTGTGGATGCACACTTATTTTGACCATTTGCTTTAAAATCCTTTCTCTGATCCAGATGCCATGCAGCAGTATTTGGTGTTGGTCTACGCAGGACTCACAGGCTCCGTCACCATGATCACCTGTACAGTGTTGGCGCTAACTCGCCTGGTGTTTGAGTATAAAGGTAGGCCTGCCTGGCTTTAAACAACATGTTGTCTTTACATGCTTCTATTCCTGCACTGGGTTCAGTCTGGGGCCTTTTCTACCTCAGACGCCATAGAAACGACCACCAGGGAGCAGCTGCTGCACAACATCTGTCTGCTGCTGTCGTCTCGTACCAGAGAGATAGTCAAAGCTGCCTTAGGCTTCATCAAGGTCATCCTCTTCATCATGGACCCCAAGACACTGGCATCGCACGCCTCTGTCATGGTAGGCATGGACATCACAGATGCTCTAGACTGCTATCAGAGGCAGTTGTGACCCGTTTAATCCAGATTTGTCTCTCTGTGCTGTGCTCAGATGGAGGGAGTGGGGAGCATTAAAGACGATGTGAGGAGGCACTTCAGGACCAAACTGAAGAACATCTTCACCAAGTTCATCAGAAAGTTTGGGTTAGTACTGGTTTTTGTCCAAATGTCCAATTCAGTGTTTGTTTGTTTTTTTTTTCCAAATCAAGTGACGATTGACAATAATTTGATAATTCCTCTTTTTTTCTGTGGCTCTTTTCGGTGTCAATGAAGCACTTGTAGTTCAACGAAAAGCAAACAAAGTGACTGTATCTGTATGTAATCATGTTCTGTTAAGTGCTTGTGTCTCAGGATGTGGACACATCAGCCTGAATAAGAAATGTCTTGGAGTGTTTTCTAAGAATTGAACAGAGCTCATTACTTTCCGTGCTGGTTTTTGATTGGGACTCGGTATTTGATCATCAGGGTTGTGACTGATTTATTCTTTGTTTTAATGTTTGTTTGTCTGCTACCAGTTTACCGAAACGCTCTTCACTGTAAACACGACTGATTAAAGCGCACTGCAGTGAAATTATTATAAGATCTCTGCAAATGATTTGTATGTTAACATTAACAAAGGGGGGCTTTGTTTAATAATGGCACCAGCTGTTTGTGAACACAGCTGACTCCTCTTACACTGATTGTTTTGGAATAAAATCAGATCTAGATACTGCTTGCATGCAGCAGGTTCTGCACTGGATGTCTTGATTCTACCACATGTCTCCTCTCCTTTATGCTACAGAGTCATGTACAGTGAGCAGTTCTGTGCATGTGTCTCATTCTCTGCCGTATTTCCAGTTTTGAGCTGGTGAAGAGCATGCTGCCTGCAGAACACCACAAAGTGCTCGCAAACATCCGCAAGGCCGAGGCTCGCACCAAGAGGAGGAAACAGGCCGCAGAGCAGCAGGATGACTCCGAGAGCGAAGAGGAGCAACCTAAAGCAAAGAGTCAAAGGTAGACGATGCTCCCACACACACTCCTGCCTTCCCTCAGACATTCACCCTTCTCTGATGTTAAAATCATCCTGTCCTCTCTAGTATTGAGGAAATCCTTGCAGAGTCAGACAGTGATTTGTCAGAAGACGAAGGAAAGGGTCGTAATGCTCAGAAGAAAGCAGGCAAACCGCACAAAGCACGGGCATGGCTCAAAGAAGGAGAGGAGGATGACCCACTTAACTTCCTGGATCCCAAAGTTTCCCAGAGAGTGCTAGGTAACAGACCTGGTTTGATTTGTCAAGGAAAAACCTATTGCTATATCCTGTGGAGGTATTTTTTAAACACATGGTTTTGATGTTTCTCAGCCACCAACCCAGCGCTGAAAAAGAGTGCCAAGGTGGAGCACGGCTTCAAGGTGACATCAGACGGACGGCTGATCATCAGAGAGGATGATGAGGAGGATGCAAAAGACAAAGGTGAGAGGAATCCTGCAGTTAATCTCACGGTCTTGTACATCACTTCATGTGTGGACTGTGACAGTAACCTTTACCTGTTCCACAGATGAGGGAGAGATGAAAGATATCCTCGAGGAGGCTGGAGTCAAGAGTGTGAGTATGAACAGTATATATTATGTAGCTGTAGAGACACTACACGTCATTTTTCAATCATCTTTTTTTTTTTTTTTTTAAATCCCTTTCAGAAAAAGTCACAGAAAAGGAAGTTCCAAGACAACAACTTTGATGACGACATGGACGTTGAACCCCAGTTAAAATATAAAGGTAGGACTGGTGTCTGATGTATCTGAATATACTGTATAGCCACAGTTTGTAAAGCACTCCACTCCACATTCTGGATTTGCAACCTCATTTTTTTTGTAAGTAGCACTTTCTTTTTGTTCTTGTTAGCTGGGGGCTCTGGCATCCACAGACCCCTGGGAGGAAGGGAAGACAACGGGACAGACTACAAATCAAAGGTGAGTGTGACAGCATGCAGAAATTGAGTGTATGATTATAGATTTCTTTATTTCTGAGTATCTCTTCTTTCATTCTCCACCTCCCAGAAAGGAAAAGGAGATGTGAAGAAAAAAGGAAAGCTTGATCCTTACGCTTACATCCCTCTGAAGAAGGCCCAGCTCAATCGCAGGTAACAGTTATCGTAGGATTTCATAAAGGTCTTTCTCAAGTCGTTGATTTATATCAGATCCTGACATGTTTCATTCTTTCTTTGACTTCAGGAAGCGTGCCAAACTGCAGGGTCAGTTTCAGGGCATGGTGAGAGGGGCCCAGAAGGGGGCGCTGTCTGGAAAGAAAATGCAGAAGAGAAAGAGGAAAGCCTGAAGAACACATTTTTATTTTTTTTTTTTCTTACTCAATGGACTTGATACGCATGTGATGGTGTGTTCATACTGAAAAGAAGACGTACACCTTGGATGTGCTTGTATGTCTGTGTGGTTCTGACTGTCCGTCACGGAAGGTGAAACCAGTTTGTTTTGAAACTGCTCTGAAAAGCTGCTCCGATTGAAGTCACACAGCTTCCACGACCTCACGTTGTCAGATTAAAAACTGGGCTGCAATATGTTGTTTATGCAGCAGAAAAATACTCCCCTTTTGATAAACATAAATGTATTTATGTGTGAACATTGTGTAGAGATGTTGATGGTTTGGGAAAAGTGATGTCTGCTTTTGTTGATGTGTTATGTGGTCACTTGAGGGCGCTGTAGACTTCTGCCTCATCAACACTGAACAAGAGTTAAATGGATGCATTTAAGATGATTTACCAATCCAAAGCTGTTTCTTATACTGAGAGGTGTTCTTCTTTAATAACTGTCCCAGTCATCGTCAGCCTGTGGTTAGTTTTCATGTGACTGTGGCTTCAATGCAGCACCTTAAAGACACTGAGATACATTAAATTACATTTAAGAGATGAGCTTTAGGTTGTTGTGCAGTGAGTGAACAGTCAGCCATTAACCTCTTGTGATTCATTTCCCCAGATGGATTGCAGCGAAATGAGTCATATAGCGACGTCCCCATTGCTCTCAGTGTGTCAGATGCCCTGGTGCTGATTCAGGACATTCTCAGACCAGACATCATCAGCACTGCGGCTAAATATGTTTTAAATGGCTTCAGCAAGTATTCACACCACCCTTTACAAACTGTGCCATAGGTTTTATTTGTGATGTGTGTTTACTACACACAATAACTCATGATAAGGTGAAAACACACAAATGTTGAATTATTTCTCCTCAAAAAGTGTCAAAAAGAGTTATCAGAGCTGTGATGTGTTCCTGAAATATGACTTTGAATAGTTCCAAAGCAATTACAAAAACAGTGGTTTTAGTATTAATTTCGCAGGCTACCTATATAAATGTCAGGGCTAGATGAGTTGTCTTGAGTGTAATTAGTTTAATTCAATAAATTTGCTTAAAAAGAAACATATCACCAAATATTGCGTTCTGCAACATCCAATTTACTAATAAATGACATGAGGTGCCTGTTGCTCTGACCCCAATGTGTTTGTAAGCTGATTCACAGTACGACTGTGCAAGAAAAAGACTTCTTGAAATATCATCCCACATATATTTTTAATATTTTTAATAACTATAAAAGAAATCACTGCCAGACAGCACATAAAAAACATTTTGTTTATTGAAGATGGGACACAAAAGGTTGTTAATAAAGAAATAATGCAAAGTATCATTTCAGTCAGTAAATGTCGTATTACACACATTTTTCAATCATTCACTTGATGTTAGAAAGACCACAAATACATCAGAGACTGTGCCAGGATGTATCCTTTTATCCATCTAATTATTCCCCCTTAGAAAGTTTGTAAAACCCAGAAACCCACCTGATACTAAATAGAAAATTGATGCAGATGGGGCTTGTATTATAATAAATAAAATATGGAGGAACTGCCCTGCAGTTGCAATAAGATCGCTCAACCTTCACGCTAAAATCTAACTGGAAAACTAGACTATAAAAAGTTGCTTCAGCTGAAAAGGTAAAATGAAGAATCAGTCTGATTTGTGTACATTAAAACATAACCATAAACAACCATTGACACCGTTGCTCTTAAACCTTCACTGCTCATCACATCCTTGCTCGACATTATTCACTACCAACCCAAAGCAGACTATTTACCATCGCCAGTCACACACAAACTGCCACAATCTAACTTTCAATAACACATAAATCCTTTTTGTTGGATTTCCAGAAAGGCTTGCACTTCCTCTTACCACTTAAGACATCTTAATATTGTACATACAGGCTTAATCAAGTAACTAAATGCTTCTTGTTTCTATAAATGTTTTTGTTTTTCTATAAAAGTTATTGTTTATGAAACTCAGTAGCTGATTTTGATATCAGATAAATATTTTTGCTGTCCAGCAACAAAGCACAGAGCTTCAAGTCAGAGCTCCTGGCTTCTAAGATTTTATGCCTCTCTGTTGTCGTTGAGGTGAAAGGCGGACATGGGTGTTTTATGGAATGAGTCGGTGTACCAGTTGGTTATCAGAGACTACCCCTCTTCATCATCAGAGCCTGGGTGGGGGTCGAGATGGCGGTGGTCCAGGGGGTACACGAGCTGGGGGTGGACCTGGAGGGGGCTGAGCCATGGAAGGGGGTGCGCGGGAGGGTGGCGTGGTGCGGGGCCCTCGAGACGGAGGCTTCGTACGGGGGACAGAGTTGGAGACCAGAGGTTGCTGTTCAGCGGGTGGAGGAGGTGGAGGGGGAGAGGGAGTAGAAGGAGGAGGGGGAGGCGAGGAAGAGTGATGTGTGCGAGGAGGAGCCCTGTTGTTCGGGGTGGACTCCCCGTCTTTGACCCGTTGGAAACTAATGCAGCGACCCTGTAGGAGAGAGCGAGGCGGACGAAGGTTAAACCACATCCAACTACACATCATCTTTTCAAAGACACAGATTAGAATGCAGCGCAGCTTTGTGCAACATCAATACGCGTCTGAGGCCCACCAGCCACAGTGGCTTGTGTGAGTTTTTGCCCAGCTCTGCTGACAGAGGCGTGAGTGTCTGAGGCCCCTCAGGACACACAGAGCTGCTTCTGTCTTCTGTCCACACCTGCACTACAATAGCTGTGATGCTAGCAAAGACAGACACTAAGTTATCACACACACACACGCTTTTGCATTCTGCAGCTTTTCCCATTTCCCCTCCTCTTCTCGGCTGTGACTCTTTCTCTCTTGATGTGGATGTGGAACAAAAAATGGTTTATGTCTCTTATGTGCTTGACTTGTTGAAATGTAAAGGGGGGATTTCAACAAGGCCACAATACTTAACAGAGGCCCCTTAGTGTTTAACATAATTTACAAGACAGGGAGAATAGGACGCTTCTCTTATTGTTCTCATTGATGCTTTTCCTCTCTGTTCCCTGCAGACACACACACACACACACACACACACACACACTCTTGTGCTGCTCAGTGTGTGAAGGATGGAGAGTAGGTCTCTGTGTCACAGACCCTTGGTGGTCTGATTATAACACCTTATTAAACTGAGAGGCCCTAAAGTCACTCAGGGGCCAATAAGAGGACCCCAGCAGCGGTAGCTTTGTAACTGGGGAGCCATCGTGTGTGTGTGTGTGTGTGTGTGTATGACGGGTGTGTAATTGATTGGGGGCAGCCCAGTTGGGGGGGTGACTGCTTCGGTCTTGTCGCCGGGCCGTAATGAAAAGGCCAGTTTGTGAGCAGCAGAACAGCAGCAAAACACCAGGAAGAGCATATGGACACAATGAGAGCACAAGCTCATGAATATGGGTGTGTTTGTGTGTGTGTGTGACTGTAAGCATGCCTCCACCAGAACATATGGCCTGAATGAAACCTTGGCCTCATGAATAACAGAAACAGAGGGAGAGAGGGAGGTTAGGGTGGGCTGGCGTCTAGAGAGCAATGAAAAAAACACAAGATTGATGTTTCAGCAGGAAATTGGTGAGAAGAGTAGATTTTTCCACTTTTAGGTAAGTGGTATGTATATAGATGAGTTGTGTGAGAGGTTGGCCACTTGAGATGGTCAGTCTCTCCCTGTGTGCCCCTTTGGCTGCGATGTCTGTCACTGCTTTACTTCCCCTGTTGGCGATTGTTTACTTCAAAACCCTCGACTCCTTTTTGAGGAGAAAAACAAAAGCCTCAAACACCTCCAGCATCCCCCTTCACACCACTCCTCTGTCTGGCCTCTGTTTCTCCTTGTGAGCCCCCAGACCTTGCCCTTCTCTCCCAAACACACACATCATAAAGTAGATACTTTGAGGCCGCTTACAGGGAACTGATGCGCACACATTTGTCACCATTATAGAAAAGAAAATGGAAGAAAGAAGAGAGCGAAGACGCACATCTGACCTGACAGCTCTGCCTGTCACCTCTCATGACATTACAGCGATCCGTTCACATAAGAAACGAGGTCTGTGTGTGCTCTCAAGAGTTCATATATCTGCCTATGTATACTTAGATAATGTCAGAATAAAGGGTCAGTCTACCCTGATTACAAAAAGTAAGTCTAGATTTCATCTACTGGGGTTTTAAGCTATTAGTTTCTGAATTTTCTTTCTTCATCACAACACAGTAGAGGTAACTCGTGTTGGTGGGAAACATTCATTGTGCAATCTGCTTATTGGGTGCTGGAGATAATGAAGTAAACCATATTCACTGGAGCTACTTTCTATGGAAAAAATAGTGAGCAAATGTGTGATGAGGTTGAGTAAGCAGATAATAGTTCATAATTGTCTGCATGGCTAAATACCACCACAGCAAAGTGAACAAATCGAGAAAGTGTTTGTTTTTGTAATTTGGGTGAACTGATCCTTTAAGTGAAGCGATGGAGGGGCTGTGTGTGGTGACGGAGGGACGATGGGTGCCCTCTGGTCTGGTCTGTGCTGTGTGACGGGACCATCAGAGCCATCAGCTCTGGGGACAAAAGAAGGGAATCTCTTCTGTCACAATATGGCTCGTGGCCTTTCAACTCCCCATCTGTTTGTGTGACGCGCACACAGGCACACACACACACACACACACACACACACACACACACACACACACACACACACACACACACAGGCAGTAGAGGAAGATCAAATGCAAACAGGGAGTGTGGCAGAAACTGGCAGCCCTGCTGATGGCCGTTTGCAGAGGCAGTGAAGTAGCAGTAATGTGGGGAGAAAGCAGGATGAGCTCCTCCTGAGCTACTGGTTAACATTCCGCATTGAGGAGTCTGATCCTCGCTAGTTATCGCTGTCCTTTTTCCCACCTCTCTGCTTTCTGTAATTCTGCTGTGCTGTCTGGCATTTGCAGAGATATTTGCCACAGCTGCTGTGGGGAATTAAGATCCGCTTCTGGCTTTTGTCGACTGATGAAATCACCGTTGTCTTTCACATCTAATATGACTATTAGCACCAACTCTAAACAACTATACGGTTTACTACAAATGATTTTCCTCCTGTAGTGCTTTCCATGTGAGGAGCAGCATTTTATTTTTCTCAGTTAATGACTCGTGAAGGAAGATATGGGGGTCACTGTTGAACCACAGCCCCACAGAAAGTGGCTGACAAAGACTAGAGGAACTTCTCTCCTGACAGAGATTAATTGTTCTGCTTTGGAAAAAAAATCAAGATGGAAAGAGAGGATAAAACCATTGATGATGACCATTTTATAGACTCTGGATACAGTGCACACACACACACAGTGCTACTGTTACATAGTAAAGATGAATCACGCCATTCAAAGAACAAATCAATCAATTTTACAGCGATAGGCCTCAGCTATGCGGGGCAACAATGAAACCATTTACAACGGAGCAGCTGTTTCACCATGACAACCAGTATGATGATGAAAACATGTTGGCGGGGTTATGGGATGCCATGCAAGCTGGGTCAAGGTTAGATAACAGAGGCCGCTCTGCTCTCTCTTGTTCTGCTTGCAGGACAGGCAGTCCTACAGCATTTTGTTCCAGCTGAAATAAAACCCTGCTTTTTTCCTCCTATAATTATCACTTGAAGGTAGAGAGTGAGTGTGTAACATGCTATTTGGAAACCTGATAGGAACACAGTCATTTTCTGGGATTCACAGGGCTCAGAGCTGAGTACAGAAGAGTACAGTTCTGCTTGTCAGTGAACAATGGCAGCTTTGACTAAGAGAGCAGCATCAGTGGCTCAGTCACTCACTGTGTGCGTAGAAATCAGCACTGTGTTGAGGACTGTACATGTTGCTCACTGACACGTGTTGTCTTTATGCAGTGTGACAGACAGAATGCAGATGCTCAATTGTCCATACGCAGAGAGGGAAACACATTAAAACCTTCTCTACCATCATGAAAGAGCTTTTGGGTGGTTTTTACCCACAGAGCAATCTCCCAAAATTACACAGAATTACCAAATTACAGTTTTGTATCAGTCACTTTACACTGTCATCAGTGTTGTACACTGTCATGTTTTAGGTGGAAATAAAAATTAATGTCAGGCTCACCTCATCTCCAGGCTGCGGTCTCATCAGGGATACCTGGTCATAACCTCTCCTGAACAGAGCCCACAGAGCATCCAGCTTCCCCTGGAAGACCCACAATCAAAGAAATAAGGCAAGAAAAAAGATTAAATATATCAAAAATATATACAAACACAACCATAAGTATGAAACATTTAAAGGCACTTTGATAAAAAGACTAACCTTAATGGGGGAGTACCACTTCCTCTGCTGTGGGGGCTGGCGTGGTGGTTTCCGAGGCTTGGGCTCATACGGTTCAAATTCCTGCTCCGGCATCTTCACAACTGCATTTTTAGGTTTGTCCAGCTTTGCACCTTCCTCAGTGGACCCTTTCTCCCCCCATCGCACCTGAGAAAGCCTCATTAAAATGTATATTCTTTTGAACATAGATTATGTAAGTGTGTGTGTGTGTGTGTGTGTGTGTGTGTGTGCGTGTGCATACCTCCATGCGTTTGATGCCTCCCACTCCTCTTCCACCATAGTAGGATGCATCCACTGTAGGCCACCTCTTCTTGGGCATCCCATCCTCATCATCTGACTCCTTAAAGCAATACCCACTTATATGATACTACTCATATTCTCCCAGACTACAGCTACTATTAATATTAACACCATGTCCACAACAACGCTAAAAATTAAGTAATGAGAGAGAAAAAAGTCTTACTGGCTCTGGAGGAGGAGGTGGTGGAGGTTCTTTGATCACCTGGATGTTGAAAATAAAAGCCACGAGGGAACCAAAGATAGAATTAACAAATGAGTGATGATGTTAATAAAAATAATATTTAATAAAGTTCAAGCTTACCAAAGTGCAACACAGCGGCCAGAACCACCACATCAGCAGCAGAGCCAACAGCAGGAACACCACCAACAACGACACCAGTACGATGGTGCCGTCAAACTGCAAACAAACGCACAATGATGGGATTCAGACTAAACTGGAATAAAAGACAGAAGACGAGAAAAAAGGTGAAAACCAAAAGTACTCACAGCCTCCTCTGATGACTGACACAACAGAGGAGACCTCAGAGAGGAAGGAGAGAAGGAGGAGACTGGAGAACCGAGAGAACATAAGAAGGTTGAAAGAAAGTTTATTCAAACAGGGCAGCATGCCAGAGGGACGTTTCATCATGTGCTCGCTGCGGACTATAGACACAGGATGTACTCACACACTCAGTGGTAGTGATGTGAACGGAGCTGGTGATGTAGGAGAGGCCCTCATTCATGCTCACCTGCAGGTAAATCACCCTGAGGAAAAACACAAACTGTGCTTGAGAGCTACTGTACAAGCACACCCTGAGGTGTCAAACACATTCCTTCATTTACTCTGTCCATACTTGCTGCCTTATAAGCACACAAACATGCTGACATCAACACAAAATCTCTAAAAAAGGTCAGGGAGTTCTCCGCCCACAGAAGGAATCTCTTCTGTTTGGATCAGACCCAGACCTCTATACTGGAAACCACAGACAGCTAAATGACTTATCCTGCAGTACTCAGTACTGATATCTGCAGTAAAATAGGCAGGGCAGGGACAAGAACCAGGGGAAAACATTTAGTTTTGCTTGGACAAATGACAAGATGGTGAGGCTGATGAGAGCAAAGACTGCATAGGACTGAGGGAGGATATTTAGTTGACAGGTTGGTCATAGAGCCCTAAAGAAATACGAACAAAAACAAGAGCAGTTTGGCGTTTGAGGATGAAAACACAGACAGGGTTTTAGTTATATAGGTTTGGAAAAGAATGGAGAAAGGCTTCTTGTGCTGCTCTTATGGTTTTTGGGGGTGCAGAGACAAGGGGGCATTGAGATCTGGGCTTAGATTTGAGGGGAGGGGGCGATGAGGAGGTGCTGGGGAGGGGGGCAGAGGAGAGGAAACAGAGTGGGGGATGGTAGCAGGAGGGCCTTTCCTGTTCTACATCCCTTTAGCGCTGTCCCTCCCTTCTGAGACCCCGTCTTCTCTTCCTCAATCACTGACTCTGTTTTCGGCTCCTCGCCTCTCCATGCCACTGTAGCTCATCTCATAACTCATGCCGATACTGGCTTTAGAGTGGGAAACAGGTGGTGCAGGTGCCACTCATCTTTTCTTTTCTTCATCCCTCCTTTCAGGCAGGCAGGAGACACGGTGCTATCAGCTCCTCTCTGACAGATACATCTCAGCCCCTATCAATCATCAATCTGCCCACTATATGTGTCTTTGGCCTGTGTGTGTGTGTGTGTGTGTGCAGGAGGTGGAGCTGCATCCAGAAGGATCCCAGTCAACACAGATTTGTGTGACGGCAGCGTCAATGACTTCATTATATGCGACAAGGCTTGGGTGGAACAGGAGGTGAGTGAGTGTCTTTGGGGTTTTGGTGAAGAGGTGATGCTGGGAGCTTTACAACCCCAAAACAAGAAGCAGGTCACCTATAACATGATCTGACATTTTAGGACCTCAGCTAATGATGCTTTTTATTACTGATACACTTTGGTCAACAAAATGTCAGAAAAAAATGCCCTTTGTGCTGTATAAGTGCATTTTTTGCTGTTTATTTACTGGTTACTCTATCAGGGGTCAAAGGTCAAGGTCAAAGTGAATTCTCCAAAAATGTTTTTGGCCATAAACCAAGACCCCACATGCTAATTAAGAATTTCACTCAAATAGCTAACAGGAAAAATGATGAAGTGATGAGATTTTAGACAGACATGGATGGAAAACTGACTGTTTGGCAGAAGAATACAAGCAGGAGGTGGAAATACTAGTTGTGTTAAAAAAGAATGAACTTAAATAAAAGAGAACACCTGTCTAGTCTCCACAGAGGCACTCTCACTTCACTATTTCCTCGTCTGTCTGTCTTGTTTTGCACCGCAGCCCAGAAGCCATAAGCCAGCTGTTGAGGCTCCTCTCTGGGCCCTTCAGCCATTCACAGCTGACTTCCTCCTCAGTAGCACTCAGGGTGCTGACTCTGCTCTAATGGGCTTCTGTTACATTACACACGCCTCCTTCAGGCACCATTGCAATGTGTAATGATGCTCCCTGTTTGGCTTTGCTCTCAGGAGGAGCAGCCCAACCTGCGACAAAGCCACGCTGGCAACAACCACTGCTGGGTTGTGAATTAGCTGAACTGTCCAGTGTTACAAAAAAGTGCCACGTCTCTTATAATATGTGCTTGAAATACTACTGAACGTACAGAACAGACTCTCATTGTAAACCTCCACTGCCGCAGTGTGAAAACAAAATTTTCTCTTTCCCATCAAAGTAGTACTTTTCACTGGCAGACAGGACAAGCTCAAATCACACTAGAAATCTGAGTGACAGCAACAAGACAGATGATGACTGGGAGGTGTCTGATGCTGCAAGCCTGAGTGTATAATTATGCACAGGACTGGGAAGCTGCTGGGCTTCAGCTCAGCCGACGGCATCGCTCTGAAAACCTTTGCTCTGAATCACCAGGAGCGAAGCCGGGAGCACTCAGAGGAAACTTTACACTGCCCCGATGACTCCACTCGCACTTTCGCTCTCCCAAAGTGTCAGACGCCAATTGGGATCCATCACACAACACACAAATACACACACAGCTCCTCTCCAGCAGGCTCTCATTAAGTCGTGTTCCTGGGCTCTACTCCTGTTGTCCCCCCTGTGATTGGTGTCTGGCTTCGTTAGCTGTGACAAACACTGATTGATCACAGACACTCAATGACTTTGGCCCTAATTTGTTCAAGGACAGCAGTCTTCTGCGTCCATACCAAACTTGCGTACAGCTGGCAAATATCTGGGCCCACAGTGTTACAGCTGAACATGGAGAGTTTGGCAACTGGATGGATGGCAGAGAAAAAGCTTGGGTGGGATGAAAAGGCAGTGTGAGAGCCAAAAGAGATGTGAAGCTTACCTTCCTACCTCCTCTACGACAGGAGCAGGACAAAGCAGGAAGGTATCTTCTATTCCTGCTGGTCTCTCATCTGCATGGGGAGAAAAAAAAACACATTTCTTAACTGCACAAGCCAAACCAGAATCCCAGGATATCTTAAAAGTGTCAGCTTTGTTTGCAGAACTTACCCACAGTGAGTGTATCATTCAGTTTGAAGCTGCAGAGGACCTGGTCAATGTTTCTGGCATGGAGAAAGCCATTGCCTCTCACTACCACCTGGAAACTCTCTGCGACACAAACAAAAAGAGTGCAGGCATTCATCAGAATTGATTAGTAACAAGCACACTCATGCATTATTAAGGGCAAGACATGTATTTTCAGCGGTGTGTGAAAGATATAATAGATCAATATCGGCCTATTTCAGTTTGAAGTAGAAGAAAGTTTCCGGTGCTCCATTATGGTGAGTGCTGGCAGCCATTCCTTCTCTCTGATGTGCCTAACTTAACCAGCAGAAACATGTGCATGCCTCATTTCAGCTTGTTTATATCTGTATGCTTGTGTGTGCATGTGTGCAAAGGCCATAATAAGCTTCAGTGGCGTTAATGCTAAAAGTGCTGCTATTCACAAGTGCTGTGCAGCAGCCAGAAGGTGTGTGCGTATGTGTGTGTGTCGTTGACCTTTACTTTCCCTCAGGCACTGTTAAAGCGCACTGACAGAGACTTGCCAGCATATGCTGGAGTGTCTATGTGGCTGCTACCCAGCATATGTTAGACAGCGGGGAAAAAAGCACTTGCTTAAAAACATGCCTGTAGGGCTGACAACAGCACAGCACTGTCAAAGTGGGTCTGACCTTACCTATGGCACCATTAACACATGTCTGTGTGTGTGTATGTATCTGTATGCACCATGGCACACACACTCTACTACTGTACTGCACTGTCTCTGTGCTTTTCTGTCTAATGTCTCTGCATGTCTTCAGTATGTGCACGAATGCAGGCATGTGTATGAACGTGTGTGTGTGTGTGTGTGTGTGTGTGTGTGGTTTCTGGCTGTGCACGGAGCTTTCCTCTAACATTATCCTGGTTAACAGAAGAGAACATTTGCCACACCTTTTACATTTAAAGCTCCAGCGTGAAGATCACTGGATAAAAACAGGGTGTGGGTGGATGTGTGACAGTAAAGGTCAGACAGGCTGCTATGAAAAGCCATAAATACAGACACACACAGAGAAAATAACTGGCTATTAGATAATAAATATAAGTTCATTCATTCATTTGTACATATGGTGCAAATATCCAGCCTCAGAATACCCTCTCTAATTCAAATTTCACACATGCATGTGTGTGCAATTTGTCAATCACAGCTTGTTATATCTCAGCTGGATGTTATAGAGTCTACATGTGTATACACACATAACACTACCCTAATTGAAAACCCATCTCATTACAGTCTAATCATTCATTGTTGACCATGTCCCATGTCTGCTCCCTAACCCTGTCATAATTTGACTGTAAAACACAATAAATTACAGCTATAGTGTTTGCTTTAGCAGTCATCCCCCTTTTCACATAATGTTACCATCAAGCAGCATAAGCTACACTGAGTCACCATGTGTGCACACTAAACTACACACATGGATGGTTCATGGCAGTTATTACTCAATAATAAACAATAACAACTGTTTAATTTTGATTATTATCATACTGTTTTTAAAAGTAGAAAATTAAATGGAAAATTCTTTAGTGGCTTTGCTTTTTAACAGCAATAAATGGCACGTTGTTTTATAACGGGCCTACCTAAAAGCTAGCAGAGAACAAACATTCAAATATTATTCAAATATTAAATCCTGAGTCATATTTCCAAACCAAAATATTTGCTAAAACTAAATACTGTCATATATGCTGTATCTATTTAATCTTAATAAATCATTGATGGGTATAGAATGAAAAAAAGCCTTAATCTTCTACACACACACACACACACACACACACACACACACACACTGAGGCTTGACGGGCTAAAAGGTCAGTGCTGTCAGACACATGGTGGGCAGGGACTGGTGGTGCCCTGCTGACATGTCTGACATCAACACATATACACTTCTGCCCTCTCCTCTGCTTTCTGCTTGTCTCTGTGGCCACATGTCCATTTACATCTACACCTGAGCGTTTGACAAGGAATAGATTTGTATAAATGTGTGTGACCATACACACGTACATGCAAGCGTGTCTTATGCGTGTAGAGGAAATGGGCTGCGGCTTGTCCGAACGGCGGCTCTTCAATCACGTTAGTGCGACGGGACAGTGAAGGGCAGGGAGGGGCAGCGGAGGGCAGAACAACGGGGAGGAAAGGGTCAGACGCTAATGAAAGCAGCAATCTCTGCTGTCATGTTAGATCTGAAGCCCAACTCTCACTGTCCTCGCAGTGTGTGTGAATGTGTGAGTGTGTGTGTGCGCATGTGTGTGTGTGTGTGTGCGAGCATGTGTGTGTGTGTGTGTGTGTGTGTGTGTGGGGAATCAGTGCTGTCATGTCTGATAGTGCGGCCCAATGTTCACTGTCCAGTCTGATGGCCTGTTTGCAGGCAGCTCGGTCTGGTCACTTCACATCAGTGTGAGGGACATGTGTGCACATGTGCTTGAAGACGTGTGTGTGTGTGTGTGTGTGCACGTGCTGACAAAGAACATCTTAATATGCGTGTGTGTTTGCGTAAAGCATGTATGGTATGTGACTACATGCAGGCACATAGAAAGACAGAAAAAGAGTCTGTCATAACCCCTATGCAATATGTCAGAGTGTGAGTACATGTAAACACATCAGCATGGATGAATGTGAATAGATGGTTACACTCAGACTTCCTGGGAATGTCATCTACACTTCAAAATAAAAGCACTGGTGCTAAATTGGGCTTGACAATAAAATTGTGACACATTATACTGCGAGAATATACTTTCGGTAAGGGACGGTGCCTGTTTTTTTTTCCCACAGGACAATTTAAAGTTAACCATGAGCAAAAAATGTAGCTGGATGTCTAAATTTAATCTTTGCCCTTCATTAATTAGACCAGAATTTGGCTTTGGTTTAAGTAGGTCCTTGGTTGTCTTAGTTCACTGACCATTAGGCAGCTCATCAATCGAATAATAAATGAGGCTGTTGGAGGATATTTAGGCACATGTCGAGTGACACACTGTGGCTCTGGCAACAGACCAGTAATTATCACATGGGGACAACTATGATTATTTATTATTCCATCCTCATTTTTGTCCTTTCAGGAACATTTCCTCTCCTCTCCTCTCCTCTCCTCTCCCATCCTTCATATCCCATAATGGATGCTAATCTCCATTTGTTGCCCTGGTAGCACTGCAGCAAATGCACTCTCTTAAGTGAGTCCTAATAAGGTCATGTCAAAGCCCATCCATTCTGCTGGCTACACATAACGGCTCTCTGTAGCTGTTATCCTGTTTCCTACTTCCTGACGCTGGAGAAAAGCTGGACATGGACGAAGAGGTGAGGTGGAGGAGGAGGAGGGCATGGTTGAAACAGCCATTTAACATATATGATGTGGCAAACTAGGCCAGAGAAGCAGCCATGCTTAAAGATTCACGGCTAATTCCTCTGACCAACACCCCCCTCCTTTGCTGCACACACGCTGAGCTGAAGCAGCTATGCTAATTTCCCCCGGCCGTGAATGACAATACGCTCTCTGTCACTCCGCGGTCATAAGCGTCCATGCGATTACTCAATCTCATGTTCCACTTAGATGACTGTCACCTGACACAATCACACACTGTGACTGACTGTCCAATGTCTCAACAAGGAGGGGAAACCCTCACACCCCTTACCTCCTGCACACACACTGGACGGCTCCGCTGCTAGAATCTCAATGCAGGACTTCTTGATGATCTGAGAGATCAGACAAAAGAGGAAAAAAAACACACACAGTCACAAGGCAATCTAATAACATATGATTGTTTGTGTATCTGTGTACATGTGGTATGTGTGCGTCACACCGAGTCAATGATTCCCCTCAGGGCTTGGAAGCCTCCCCACACAGGAAACACATGTTCCACAGTATCTGCAATAGTTGCCAGCTAGAAAAATATACAAACACAAAACATGTTATATTTATTTTTTTACGCATTTTGCAACAGCTCCAATGTCCTTGTGAGCATCCTACCTGGGTCTGGTTGAATTCTTTGACTCCTACACAATAAACAATGGCTCCCATAGACCTGGCCCTCTGTGCCTAAAAAAAAGAACAAACAAACCAAGCGGCAGTGAGCTTTAAGGAGACTCTGGTAGGCTTATTGAGCCAAATAAAGCTCCTGAAGAACACTGACTTATTGATAGGGAGACAACATGATACACATTGGCTCTAACATAATTAAAACATTGCCATAAAAGCAGGTCAGTAGCTCACCATTTGCAACTTTTGACATATTTGCAAAGAAATTTGCACTATTCAAGATGGCTTTTACTGCTTTATAGATAAAATACTGAATCTTTGATCTTTAAAAAAATTTGAAACAATTACTGGAGCACCAAAGTGGCCAAATCGTTTGTGTCCAATCTACAGATGCATCAAAACAAAGTGTTGAAAAGGAAAAGTCCCACCCGTGGCAATGTTTGCCAGTGACTTGACTCTTAAATCTTTTCATCAAGTGCGCCTCTGCCTGACAAGCCATCCTACCTCTCGCTGAGCTGTGTCAAACTGCCACTCGTTCAGCTCTCCATCAGTCAGAGCGATGATAACGCTGGCTGTCCCTGCAGAACACAACACTGTCAAGCTCTCTGTGACAGTAAATGAACAGGAGACTAATGCAATGAGCATGTTAGACAGAGCTTACCCTGCATCTCCTGATATATCTGTGCATTAGCCTGCAATTGCAAGGAAGACGTTAGTCAAGAATCAGAAAAAATGAGAGTACCTTTCCAAACATTACCATATGCACTGGTTTAAAGCGTGTTGATATTGTGTCATTCTAACACTGAAACTGAAAACCCATGCAACCAAGCGAGCTGTCTCTCAGTATAGACTGGCTTTGATCATGTGTTGGGTCTTCAGCCTCATGCTTACCATCTCCAAGCCTAAGTTCATAAATGTGTCTCCTCCAGGGATAACTCTTCTCAGAGCCGTTAAGCCTCCAGTGATGGCCTCCCTGAAGAATAAACAGATGAACTGCATGATAAAATACACTGGACAGCAGTTAAAAAGATGAAGGTAGACAGTGCTTGAGTTGGTATCCTTAGAGGACTCACTGCAGTGCTTTGTGTTAGTGACCAAAGCTGTGTTCAGTTACATTTTGAGAAAATCTGTTCAGAAACTACACAGGTTTGGAAAACCAAAGGTGAACTATGTCTGTCCTACCTGTTCTCTGTCAGCTTCATGATGATGTTTCCTCGTGTGGAGAAGACAATGAAAGACATTCGCAGCATGGGGCTGCAAACACACGATCATTTGAAAATTAAAACATGGGCAAAAAAAAACAACAACAACAACAGAAAAACATCCAAACTCATGAATGAATGATCCTGCTTGTACCTGATGAACTTCTCTGCCAGCTGCTCAACAAAGGAGTAAATCTCTATCCAGTGATTCTTCACGCTTCCAGATCTGAAAAACAACAAGAACATAGCTTTATGAGGAGAAAAATGGGATGTTGACACAGATGACAAATTATCATAAACCACAACAAATGCAAATATAGCAAATTAAATGTAGGATTACTGAGAATTGATGTAGTACTTAATTATACAAAAAAAAAAAAATCAAGTTCAGAAATGGCAGATTTTATTAGTTGGTCCACCACTTTAGTACAGACTAAAATATCTCAACAACTTTTGGATGGTCTGCCATGAAATTAGTGGAGACATGATGAGAGGATGAAGCCTGTACACCGACTTTTGATCCATTTCTGACACGGTGAGGCCAAAACCTACAGTACCTTCAATCGCATCCTATGAGAAACAATGCCCCTGTTATTATTCAGATGTGCTGTACATGGCACATCTGAATAATAACAGGGGCATTGTTTCTCATAGGATGCGATTGAAGGTACTGTAGGTTTTGTAGGACACTGGATTTAACAGTTCATCTGCTCCACATTCGAGGACATTCCTCTGGCCGCTGAGTCACATTCCTTTAGTTTGGACTGTAACCTGTGAGCGGTGAGAGCTGCTGGTTAGCCTGCTGCACGCTGCTGTGTAGCTACATGACAGTGTCCTTAATGAAGGCCAGTCCCAGGGGGCTGCTAATGGGGGCTAATTGCTGCTGGGCCAGAGGGTTGAGCTTAGACAGGGACAGATGTAGCAGTCTGCCTCTAGCAGGGACCATGCAGCAGGCAGCTGGCCTGTGTGTCCGTGTGTGTATAGTATCTGAGCCTATGTGTGTGTGTGTGTGTGTGTGTGTGTGTGAGACCGTGAGGGGTAACAGATGGTCCCAGTGAGCCACAGCCACTCTAACAACAGGTTGGCAGTCCGCAGAGTGAAAAGGCTGCAACATGAACAACAGGGGGATGCAGAAGTAACACTCAGCAGGGAGTAAATGTGTGTGTCAGACTGTATATGGCGAGTGTCTATTGACGGAAGCAACATCACACAGCAAAAAGCAGGACTATGTGTGTGTGTGTGTGTGTGTGTGTGAGGGTCATAAACAGGGTGAAGGTCTGAGCTGGGTAGATTTACGATGGCTCTTTTGTGTCTCTCCTTTAACCAGTCGCTTCCTCCTGCTCCACTTATTCTTTGGCATAGAGGGGAAGGCATGATAAAAACCCTGATCCAGGAGGAGTCTCCTTGATCTTATCTCAATCTGGAGAGTCACAGAGTTCACAAATACACAACAAAAGCTCAGCTTCAATCCAGTAAGCAGGACAGAAAGCGTCTGAAAACCAGTCCTTAAACTGTTCTTTTCATTAAACTGAGAGTGAATGACTAAGGAGATGCCCTTATTCACACTATTAGTACTTGTTCTGTGCAGAAATGATTGGTAATTAATTGCTGTTTTTCCTCATTTTTATTATTCTCTGACATTTTTGGAATATGCTATTCAATTAATCAGAAAATGTATCACTTTATTCATCACAAACCCCTCCAGACACTGTGAGTGAAAGTTCATTTACTGTAAACACACATTCATTAGAATTGCTGCGATTATCCAGCCATTTCAACAGTTAATCACATTCCTCAGTTTGCATGATATTAGGGCCAGATCTCCTTTTTGTCTGCAAGTGCTTGAATCAGTAAAACAAATCAGCCACAAAACACAACACCTATTATTTTGTTTGTGGCCAAGTAGATAGAGAGCAAAAATGCAGTGTGCGGTATTTGGTGTAGGTCAGACGTGGAGCGTAGGAATGTTTTCTAATGTTCACTCTGTGCTGAGATGCATCCAGTGGAGCACACACACAGCAGGCCTCATAACTTTCTGGCCAGTGAAGATGAAGACAAACAGTGAGGAGGTGAAGAGCAGTTCAGGTATGTAAAAGCATCCCTACTGCATTATTTTGCTCTGTCCTATATGACTCAAGATCAGATTAGGTCACTATGTGGCATTTCAGATCAAAACTGACAATGAGTCTGTGCCATCTCAGAGACAAAACAAGCAGAAGCCTCTAGAGGGCTTGCTGAAGCATGCAGTTCCAGACATTCAAACAAACAGGGGCCTACCAGAGGACTGGCCATGCATGACGCACCACGCTCCCAAAGCTCCTCTTTTAAACCTTTAGAAGCAAAGGGTAAAGACTGAACAGAGGCTGACAGATGATTGCTGTGGACATCCAAAAGATCATCCAATGTGTCCACAACCAAAGTCAAATGTCACTCAACATTTGCAGCTCACAGGTGGAACACATGGGGCCAAGTTTTTTAAATACCTAACTGTATTCCCAGATGTTATAAACAGATACCACAGTGCTATTCCTGTTATTCTTCTGCATGTACAGGGCAGCAAATGTCATTCCATCTCTCTCTGCTCACTTAGCATGTTTTGACATGTCTAACTGTTCTGTCCACAAACTTAATCTCACCTTGCAACTCGAGCCAAGATATGACAAAAGCATCAATTATAATGTCTGAGCAGCAAGTAAAAGCACCAGTCTGAGACTGCAGAGAGCTTACATAGATAATTACTGGACCTGACGAGGCTTCCACGGCTCCATAGGAAAGCAATAACACCCTCAGTGGCCATGTTACATGAACACACCTTACTTACTATTATGATATGTGTGTTTGTTGGGCTGTGAGTCTTATGTTTTTTCCTCTTGGCTTACAATTGTGAAAACAACGTCATAAATATTCAAAGACTGATATTGTGGTTAAGGTGAGAATAATAGTGTCATGGTTGTGTGCTCTCAGGCTGGGACCCTTTATCACCAACCCTCCTACTGACTTCTATCAAAGGCAGACGATTCAGAAGCACTTCAGAAACACTCGTAGCATATTTATATAGACAGTTATTGTGTTTTAAATTGTAACTGTAAAGTTGATTTTAATTCAAATAGTCTGCAGCCTGTTTCTGGAAGGCAAGTGGTGAAGTGTTAGTTGCAGGTGTCATCCTGTCAGAGAGTTGGTTTAAAAAAAGTAAATGAAACTGGAAGAGTCGTTTGATGTAACTTGGCAACCTGAATGTTGTTCTTATAAATAAGTAATCAATCAATAAAGCATAAATAAATCACTTATTAACAAGCTATAACACCCTTAGTTACAACTTAGAAAGTGGTGCAAATATCTGTTTTCTGCTGTAACTGGTTCCAAACATATATCTGTTCAGATTCAATGACTCTGACCCCCTGCAGAAAAACTGAAGAATGGCCCTGCATGCTTCTGGTCACTACATGGCCGATCCAGGATCCAGTCGGCCCACAGTAGATGGAAAGAGCAGGGCCTCAGCGCTCCGCTGTGGGGCAGCTGCGTCCGCAGGCGTCATCAGCCTGAAACTCAATCCATCCTGCTCGCCCTGCCCACATCCCGTGGGTAAAAAGCTCAATCTGTTTGCCTCTCCACTTTGAACCGGACGAAAAGAAAAGAAAAGCATGCCCCATTGTCAGAAATATGCGTCCTGCACTCCAAAAGCAATGCTGTCTGGCTGTGTGAAAAGACACTTAAAAGACAAACAATGCCGTTTTTGGGAAATGTAGTCACCCCACCGAACAAGAAACCTCTATTTTATTTAGGACTGACTTTAGGATATACAAAGGCGAACGACAGAGGCCGGATTTCCGACTTTACAAGCTCTAACTTGTAGTTTACTTTTCTTTAGCACCGTTATAAGAACACTCTGAATGTGACTGATGCGCTCCGCGTTTCCAAACAACTGGGCGGTTGCATGGCGATGCGCAGCGATGAGAAAGTAACAAAGCCGTAAATAATATCGGACACTCACTTGTCCAGGACAAAATAAAGGTCGAAGGCTCCCTGACAGGACCTCTCCTCCTCCTCCTGTTGCTCTCCATGCGCCTCTCCTTTCACCGAGACATCGAGGAAGAAAATTCCCAGCAAAGCCAAGACGAGCAGCACGCGAGTCTGCGTCCTCGCCATCTTTCCCCGGTTACTGTTCACTACTCCCAACACCGTGGAAACTAAAGATCTTCACATTTTTCTCTCTTATCGTCTGTTTCCAGATCGACAGAGTATTTGTAACGCGGTGTTTTCTCGTCGTCTCGTCCTGTTAGGTGGAGTGCATTCAACCCACAGGAGTCGTGTTCAGTTTAAAGCCGGGCTCTCTCCAAGTCTTCTCTTTCAGCTGAGAAAAAAATGCACTGAAGCAGGCAGGATGGAGGAGAGGAGCGACACCCGAGGAGAGACACAAAACTCCACTTTTAGACAGAAAAATATAGTGAGATATTTGTCTGGGATGGGATTACCAAAAATAAACTTGGAAATTTTGCGCTTTGGAATTAGTCTCCGTTCACTGTTTCAGGCACTCAAATGAAAAACAGGAGCTGCAAATACAATCCAGTTAAGGGCCTGCATGTAAATCATGACAGGATGTGCAACGATGAAAGGTTTTCTGGGAAGAGAAGGGATTGCCATTCCCAACACAATGTAATGTGACGGGTGATCTGATATCACCAAGTACTTAACAGTCCTGGACAAATGTCAAAGTTTTTAGAGTTAAGGTAAGGATTAGGGTTAGTGGTCCAGGACTGTTGTGTTAGTTGACCAGGACTGTTAATGACTTGGTGATATCAGATCGTGCTAATGTGACAGACTTCTAAAATTCGAGGACATGTAAATAAAAACGTTTTCCAGGCTTAGTGTAATGGCACTGTGACCAGAGGAGCCTCATTCCCTGCGAAAGGCTTTCATGTGTTCCTGCTTTCTCATTACAGAAAGTTGGCTGGATATACCACCAGGACATTTACCCAAACCAACGCTTTGATGCAGAATAATCCATTAAATGCTCATTAGACAGAAACATTTAGTTTATGAATAATACATATGCCCGGTGGCGAATCCAGACCGCCCTCCATCATGACATAGTGGCCAATTTTATAATTTCTAATTGCCCACATTAACCAGGACAACCTCCACCGTTCGTGTGACTCACCAATGGATCCCACATAGCGTGTTCAGACTGCCTGAATATCTGCTGTGCAAAGACCAATTAGCGGAGTGACTTTAAAAAAACACGAGAGACAATAAGATGTCAAAAAAGCCCCACGCACACTGCAGGCTGTGGTCGTCTAGATCAAGGGAATAGGCGCATGGCTCAAATGGTACAGTTTTTACGCAGCGAAGGCACAGGGAACATAATATTTAACATGGTTTATACTGCCAAAAATGTGAAAATGTTATTCTTGTTCATATGTGGTGCACATTGGCCACATCAGTCAGCTGTATTGGAAGAACAACCCTATTATAAAAAAAACCCTACTGTGCATTATTGTTCTAATTATCACTGGATCTCCTCACTAGTGCCCACCTCGCTCCGCTGTAAATCAGACCAGTGACAATTTGCCAAGGGACTAAATGCAAGGCGTGTGCGCGCGTGTGAGTGTGTGTGAGCGCGCACGTGTTTATGTCAATGCACCACGCTTCAGTGCGCTCTCTGAAGGGGATAAGTGGGAGTGGGAGAGGAGAGCCACGACAGTACGGAGGAAGATTCGGACGGATAAGTAACTCGTCGCCAAGAAACGAGAGAGGGCATCGATTCGAGGTCCACTGCACCTGCTGCAAGTTGCTGCCACCACAGCACACAGACACCCTTCCCAATGACCAGCGGGTGAGTCCACACGCAACACCATGAATGCGCATCTCTGGTTTATTCACGGGGATGTTTCTTTCGGATGTCATTATATATTTACCAGGAAGGCTGACGTGTTCAGACTGGCACCGGGTCATTCTGTTAATATGATACTGCGCGGTCACCTGTCAAGAATTTTAAAAAATAAAACCATAAGAAGTATCAGTCACAGAGGGAAAAATAACAGTCACATAATGCTCGTGCTGTAATATTGTTCATAAATCAGGAAAAATGCACAGTGAACTTATCTTGCGCAGAGGAGGCAGTTGGTTCTCCACGGCAGATGGGGAGACAAAAGGAGAAACCGAGTGAAAAACTGAGACAAAGAACGTTAGAAATCATTTGCCTCGACACCGGCTGTGTCTGCGTCACAATTGGGACGCTTAATTTTAGCAGAAAAAAAAACATAAAATATTGTTGTATACATATTTTTTCCAGTATTTAAGACGATCCAGCGTGGGTCGAGAGCATCTGAATCCAAATCGGGTGACGGCACGAAAGACCAGCCTATATCTGATTTCATATAGCCCAGTTCTTCCTTCTATGTTCTGTTTGACTGAAACAAATAATTAAAAATGCGCATACAGCTATTTTAGTCTGATTCTATTATAGGCTATGCGTCGCGATTGTATCTTCATCTTCAGCATAGCATATAAAACATGAGTTATTTCTCATCTTTGACTGATAACAACTCTTGTATTTTGTCACAGTTTAACGATGGATCACACTTTCCTGACCGGTGACAGTAAATTACTCCAGCATCCAGCGGATCTTTACACCAGTGTGGTCGTTACGCGCAACATCCCTGCAGGCACGTGCTTTGGTCCATGTGTTCTCCAAAACACTTTCTACGACACCATCGCCTTCATAGCGCAGAAATCCTGCGACAAGAGAGCTAAATCCTGTGTGTTCAGGGTGAGTTGTACTTTATGATCAGTTGTCGCGCAACATCTTTAAGCTGAGTGTCCACTCGCTTTCTGTTGAACTAAATGAACTAAAATGTTTGTTCCATTTTGAACTGACACATTTGATGTCCCCCTATTGTTTATTTTATAAGACTATATATTTTAATGTTGTCCATCTACTTTTTGTCTGTCATTAAGCTGCTGTCTTGGACATTCGCCTACATTATATTAAAAGAACTAACATTTAAAGATATGGAGGATTAAATACTATACACAATTGTCTCCCATGATTATTTTTTTTTCTTAATACACATTTTAATTTCCAAGCATATTTTCCAAGCTTGCAGTAAAGAAGTAAAATTTCAATGATTCTTGTCAACAGGTGGACCCCGAGGCTATGCGTAACTCTGAGCTGGTGCTGTCCTGGCTGCGGCTCGTTCAGGCTGCGCGTAATGGAGAGGAGCAGAATACAGAGGCCTTTCTGAAAGCGGGTCAGCTGTATGTGCGGACAATCCGGGACATCCGACAGGAGGAAGAGCTGCTGGTGTGGTATGACCAGGAGCTGTCTCACCTGCTGGGCTTCACAGACACGACCAGAGGGTCAGGTGAAGGTAAGACAGAGCTCCGTGATGCGATATTAAGCATCTTATTAAAATAATAATAATAATAATAATAACAATAATAATAATGTATCTTAACGTTGTAATGACTATAATGTGTGTGTGTAAATTTCGTATGCGTCATGTATGGATTTGTGATCTTTCTTTTAGAGTTCAAATGTGGAAGGTGCAACCAGGTTTTCAAGAACGAGTATCCATTCCTGGCCCACTGCCGATTCCTGTGCACTCAGGTAAAGACTGACACATGGAGCCGCCAGATTTACGATCACAAGCACGTGGAAATTAAGAGGCCACGCCGAGTGACAGATTTCCACAACATCGCCAGAGATTTGGAACACAAAAAATCCGGCAGCAATGAGGACGCAGAGATTTTCCCCAAGAGAAGGAAATATGAGGAAACTCTTAATCCGAAAGGGAGGAAAACGGTTCTGCTGGAAAAAACGAATATATCCAACAATGACAATATCACACCACTGATTAATAAGGGTCACGACCAGCAGATAGTAGGAGATGCGTCTTCCTCTGAAGGGAAACTGAAAGCAGATAAGATCAAACCTGATCATTTGGGATGTAAGAACGACGCGTTTACGCACGATGGAGAGGTGGATGCACTGGCAGAGGCGGGTGAGAGCTCTGGTGTGCGCTCAAGCAGCAGCAGCAGCAGCAGCAGCGCGTTTTCTCTGGTATTGTCCAACAGCCAGGGCGAGCAGAGGAGCGCTTTTTGTAAACCGAGTAAAAGAACTTCCTCTGTTGACCCCCAGTCGCATCTGAGCAGCGCTCCAACAGCCCCCTCTAGCCGCCTAGAGGAGATGGCCGACGCCTTCACCCCCAGGACTGTCATGGGATACAACAACCTGATGGCATCCAACATCCTGAGCACTGACTTGCAGGCTGCGCCCTCCCCTGTCTCATTAAACAACGCTTTCCATTACGCACCGGAGCACTGGTCCAGGAACATTGGCGTTCAGCTGCAGACCACATCTTCTCTCACGATCCTCCCACCCACTTTCACGTCATTTGGCGTGTCGGTGCAGAACTGGTGCGCCAAGTGCAACCTGTCCTTCCGCATGACCTCTGACCTCGTGTTCCACATGCGCTCTCACCACAAGAAGGAGTTCGCGGCAGAGTCCCACGTGAGGCGGAAGAGGGAGGAGAAACTTACCTGTCCGATCTGCCACGAATACTTCCGGGAGCGGCACCACCTGTCCAGGCACATGACGTCTCACAATTGAGGCAACCAGGGACAAAGACGTTATTTATTGTCGAACTGATACGTATTTAACAAGTTTAGGCTCCAGACTCATGGCGAGGCTTTGGTGTGTAACAGTGAATGTAGGTAGCTGTAAAGAAAATAGCAAAACGGACACACGTGGCCACCACAGCATGTCCACTAGATGACGATAGAGGTACGTGTAAAGCTGATCTCAGTGCAGTTTGATGTCTGTCCATTAGCCCTGCTGTGTGTTTAGGTTGCTGGTTATTTTGTGCCTTATGGAACTCGGGAGGGAAGAAAAGACGGAGAGGACCGCTCATGATTGTCAGAATTTATCAGCATTTCTCTGCTCTGTTTTGAGATGTGGATTGAGTTTGTTTGCACAGTCGTTTGGAAACCTAAAATGATGAAAATGAAACAAACATGTCGAGTATTTTTGTTCCACCAAGATGTTGGGCGTCAGTTTTTGTCTGCTCCAACAGGCGGCGACTGAAACCAACTTTTCTCTTTCCCCCTGTATATCATTTAATATAATCCACATCAATCACTTGTCTGCTTTGTGAAGAGACTGTCCTGAAGTTTACAGAAGATGAGAGGATAGTAACATATTTTCATATTTACATGACTGTATGAAACAAAACACTTGTTTAAAAATGCAGCAGTTCAATATGTGCATATATCAGGTCATTTGAGATGTTTCACCTGACATTTCAACATGAAAACAAACAATAGGAAGTTCATTTCCAGGCTGCAACTCAAAGCTTAAGCCAGGTTTTAAAAGCTTCATGGTTATCATTCATCTACAGACCTTCCTGGAGTCCACATAACCCTTTTGAATCTTTGATTTTCATGTTTCTCCTCCCACAGCGAGCAGCTTTCGCCCCATTCAGGTCAGGCTGTCGACAGATGGACATAAATAGCCGTCTCTGTTGCAGGTAAATGAGGCGGCAAGAAGGCATGAAGTTCATGAGAAAGTCAAGCCTCGACCCTGTTCAGTCACTCTGTAATGTATAAGCAGGGATGTAAACTCACCCACAACCTCCAGATTGTGATGATGATATGCTTTGTTACTGGGACAACACATGAAATAACACCCTGCAAAAAATATATATGAGAACAAATACACTAAAACATGTTAATAATCGTCATTGAGTTTTAAAACCTCATTTATCAAATATTTGTTCTAAATATTATTTTGAAGCTGCTAAAAGTAGTTTTTGTTCACTTTCTAAAAGAATAGTAAGTTTCAGAATAAAAAAACTCAGTGGCCCACATGATTAAATGGGTGATTAAGAGGCACCATGTCTCTCTGCTAAAGCTGTGTCCTAATGAACAAAACTATTACTTCTCTGAGCTCAGTAACATGTGAGGAAAGAGCCATTTCAGCCCAGACACAGAAAATCCTCTGTTGTCTAATAATGGCTGTATTGCTTTACTTTAATTGTACAGTCATCATGTGGAAAAACAAATATTGTTCTTGGTTCCCCTCTTGCCTCGTTTGGTTCTGGCTTTTCGGCATGTTGAGCTCTGAATGCGAGCCTAGACTACTGTGGTTTTCTCGGCTGGGTTTGACCATTGTGAGTACTCTCCTGTGACTGTGATTGCGGCTGACATGGGGTTCACTTTGTAACAGCAGACTGTGGGTTCGGACTGAAAAAGGGATCAGTCAGGAAATGAGGAAAAAACGAACCTGGATGTGTTCATTACAGTCGGGCCGTCCTACTCTGAGGCTAAAACATCTATTAATGTAAACATGATTTATAATAACCCTCATTAACAGTCATCATCATCATAATTTAAATGGCAGTTGGACGCCATAAAGGGTGCGTTTGTATGAAGGTTTAGTTGCTGAACATTTCCACTTGTTCAAAATGGAGAAAATGTAATCAAGCATTTAGTATTTCAGCCATTTCTGTCTCCTATCATCTGTTGCTCTCAGTCTGTCATCCTCAAATAAGGATTAAAGATAATGATAGGTGGCTCTTATTATTTTATACTCAATGGTTTAAGCTTTTTCACTTCTCATCTTGAATTTTTTCATGTTTTATTGTCGCATAATATTTAATTCAGTGCCATTTAATGTGGTGTTTTTGACAGAGCAACTGAAAAATGCCTTTTTAGTTTAAGTGAAAACAGATCACTCCAAAGTGATTTAAATTAATTTGAATTATACAATACACATTGACAAAACTATTCACCCACTTTATTAAAACAACATATTATGAAAAAACACCTTAATCATCACTGTCTGGTGCTGCTAGTTGGCTTTAGAAGTCACATACTTAGTTAATCCCCATAATGTTGAGGAGAGATCTGTTTTCACTTTGACATTAAAGGATCTTTTTTTTGTCTGTTGGTCAAACGCCTTTGATTCTTTACTGGAAGGCTAGAAAAAATTTTTTCCAAAGATGGTGAATACTTTTATAGTGTCTGTGTATCTGATGGAGAAATCAGTGCAGACAGGAGGGGTGGCTCCATCTGTTTATAGAGATGAGATGATAACAGGTGCACAACTATAAGCCACAAGACATGTAGCATGATTGTCAACTGCAGTATTAAAAGGGCGCATATTTTTATTCCTCTCCCCCATGTGGTTACTAAATGTCTATCTCTGAGACAAAATGACTGTCCGGGCTTAAACTTCAGAGCCTTTTGTTGTTGCAAACAGATGTGGTACTCTGTGCCAACTTTTTCAGGCTCCAAGCAGAACAACCACAGAGTAATGAGTTAATAATCAAAAGGCTCCCCCTGTCATTTCACAGTCAGTTTAGGCACCACATGGACCACCTTCTTCCTCTTTATGAATAAAAGTGACAAGCAGCTGAAATAATCTGTCTGTAACCAATTGTTTTAAAAAGAAATCCTATTGAGGGGAACATCCTGCACTTGGAAATGTTCTGCTTTTGAATGTTGAAGTAAAAAAGGGGAAGTGCGCCGTGTTTTGAAGTTCAAGTGGCTGACGTCCTAATAGGTGCGTGCCTGCTTCCTCCATCAACCATTAATCCGCGGCAGCCATGTTATTTTCTGGACGACAGACGCGTGATGCTTTTGTGTGGGGTAATAATGGGTTGAAGGGGCTTTAGAGCAACGTTGGCTATTTTTGAGTGGGACCTTCCTGCTTTTGTACAAGGTTATTTTGAAACAACAGTGCCCTTTTAGGTCGGTTTTGATTAAAAAAAAAAAAAAAAGTCCCCCCACGTCAGAATCAAACGTTACATGCACTAATGACCAAGAATAACACAAAGTGTATGAAACAATAATATTCCAGCTAGAGCATTGGATTAAATTACTTTTTTAATTCTAATTTATGGATGGCTACCTTTTCATAATTTAAACAATATACATGTACAAAACACCATCTCATCTAAAATATAGTAATACATAACCTAGTAACATGACACATTATTTTAACCAAATTTCACATTCAAAAATACAAAAATATTTCTGGTTTCATTATAACACTCTTGAAGTGTTATGAGGGAGTTTGGTGGGTGTGAATGAGACCCATCGGATGTTTCCTTTTTAAGATACACACAGCAAGAATGTATAATAAACTCCCATTCTTACAAACAGATGAATGTTGCATGTATGTACAATGTGGCACGTGATTTGTTTCAAATTAAGAACAGCTGTATGTAAAATTGAAAATAATATGTTTCATAATCTCTGTCATCTGTCTGTGACTGTGTAAGCTGCCCGATGACACATTGATAAAGTCTTTTATTTATAGCCTCCGCGTCCAAAGAAAACATGAACACAGATTCGCTGTGAGCTGTTTAAAAATCAAAGTACATTCTGAGATAAAAGGAAAATGAAATTCTCGCTATTATCTCAAACACAGAATCAAAACAACTGAGCTTCTTAGACATGAGCAGCTCTGACTTTACATGTGTGACTCTGTTCCTCTTGCTGTGGCAGATGCCAGACAATGTGTCTCTTCAAGTCTGCTGCCGCGGGACAGAAGAGATGGAAGTGATTTCTCTACAGCCTATGTTCCTCCAGAAATAACGACAGCCAAAATGGCTTTGTTTCTCGGAATCAAGAAACCACTTAAAACAAACAGAGGTATGGTTCTGTCCCCATTAGTCCTGTTTTCTGGTTTTCTCCACATCCAGCCTCATTCGTCCGCTGGTCTTCCTATCTGCAGGAGCAGGACTGGACGGACATATTGGGGTAAATCTTGAGCGCTGGGTTCCTGGATTCATCCTGGTAGAGCACAGCAAGAGGATTCATCTTTTCTGGAACGCAGCAGGGTTCAGGAACCCCGGGGATGATCCCAACGGCACGGACTATGCTCTGGATGGTGGCATGGTTAGACGGCCTCGTCACCTAAGAGAGTTTGAGTGGTAGGGAGAAAGGGAGAAACACGCATAGGAGAAACTCAATAGAAAGGAAAATAACAACACACTATCAATTTGATGTGGTGATGTAGAATGTGCTCCTACCTTGGGCATTGGAAAGCCACATGTGCCAGCGCAGTAGTAGGCATCAAAGGCCTTGGGCGCTATGACCCACTCGCTCCAGCCAATATCAGCAAAATCCACTCTGAGGTTCCTCCTGGAGCAGCCTTTGTGCTGGGTTTCGCTCCACTGCCTCCTTCTGGCCTTACGCATTGTTTGTTCATCAAAACTCAGAACAGGTGACTGAGAATTTGCACTCCCTTTGTGCTTCCTCCCATCCTTTCCCTCGTTTCTCCGCTCATGCTTTCGCTCATTGCTGGTAGTCAGCACTTGGCTGAGTTTTTTCTCAGTCGGGTCATCAGGTTTGAGCTCCTGCGCTGTTCTGTCTCCTTCTTTGAGAACCTGAGGTTGTTCTTTATGGTGTGATCCTCTACCTCGCTCCACTTCTTCTTCCTCCTGGCTCTTTCTCTTCTTTTCCTTACTTCCTGATTTCGGTTTGAGTGCCAGGTACCAAGTGCTCTCCCAGAGGTCATCCTTCCTGTAGCCATCAGGCCTGTAGTCAACCTCGGGCAGCTCATTGTTCTGGATGGGGTCAGAGGGAAGAGGTGCTTCCCTTCTGTCACGTCCTTTCGACTCAGGTGAGGAGTTAGGCCTGTGAGAGGACTGTGAGGGCTCTCCTGCCTCGTTGAATGGGTCATATCTCTGAAGGCTTGACGCCACACTGTTTGGCTCTGCCAGGGCTTGGTCATTAGCATACAGTAACAGGTACGGCAGGCTGCCACCAGACAGTGCCCCCTCTGGTTTCCTTTGGTGCCCTAAGTCCAACTCTACTGACATCAGGAGATGACCCTTGTCCCGTGCCTCCTTTATGACCTGGGTCACATCTTTCATCTGCCACACCCCTCTTCTGTGGGGGTGGAAGGTCACATTGCCTAGGAGTGACCCTATTGACCCAGATCTGACCTCTGACCCTGAGGAGACAGAGCGAAGGAGCAGGCTGACGGACGGAGGAGGGTGGGTGGCTGAGGAACGACAGGATGGGCTTTTGAAGCGTTTACAGAACCAGGGTTTTTGATGAAGGCGCCGATCGAGCAGGAAGTGGAATGTGGTCGAGAGGATGACCTCTGAGTCCTGGAGGGTTGTGAGGTTTAGTCGGTACACCGTCCTGCGGTCAGAAGAGTCTGCAACGACAATCAATCAATCAATCAATCAGGCCGGTGAACAACCTGCAAATTGAACCTTCCTTATATTCCATAAAATGATGTTTGGAAATCCAAAATGTTAAATGATTTGAATTAAAAATATAGGGGAATCTGCACATGAACAGTTTTCCAACAGGTGCTTCTATGCTCTAAAAGGTAGCCAATGTTAGATTTACCATGTCCCATCGGCTTTTGGTTGTTGAGCTGACCAGGTTACGCTGATAGGCTGAAATATTTGGCATACATGACAGTAAACAAGAATTTAACCTTAACCTAATTTTTCACTATTATTTCATTGTAATTTAAGAGGACTGAATGACTGATTTGGTATCAGATTTGCACTAAAAACACTCCTGGTGTGGTTTCACACCTCTGCTTGTTCTGTGCTATATGATGGAGCCGTGTAGCTGATAGACAAGGGCATGCTTTGGTAAAAAGTTTCAGAAAGGTGCACTTAAGAGGAACCAGACTCTGGGGATCTGGCTGGCTGGCAGGGGTGGATGAGGGGTGAGCAGAGAACTACATATTCATGATGAACATTAACTTCAACAGCAGAGTTATTGTTCATTGTGCAAGAGTTCAGCGGAAGTATGGGCTGACTCAAGAGATATACATTACCTCGGATTCAGCCTGCATATGGAATTGCTTACCTCAGTTTCTCTTAAAGCTTCCCCTTAAGCCTAATACAACCAGCACTGTCTGCCCAGACACCAAGACATAATCAACTGTTTTAACAGATTTTACATTGTTGTGAAAAATCTCTTACATCCCTCCTTGGATTACACTCAGCCTGTGCAGTAAAAATACACACGTGTTATGCTATGCCATCTGAGAACTATGTGGGATATAAATGTCTGTGAGTTGTGTTTATAAAAACAGCATCAGACAGAGAGGAACGACTGTGTTTTAAGCCCCCTGACTCCAGGACGTGGATTCACACATGTCCTGTAGCCACAACAGGGACATATAGAAGCCACGACAGTGACCCTTTGCGGCGCGTTACCACTGCTGAGGTGTCACCGCGCTGGGCATTCTTGCGCATATTACGCGTCTGTCTGCCGTAATTGACCAGACTCCACGTAGAAGAGGGACAGCTGCTGCCACAAACACAGCGTGCCCACAGCATCCCAAAATCATTTGAATGCATTCTCAGACTGTTCCAAAACAATCCTACCTATTTGGAGCGTCTGGTCGAGCAATGCAACCCCACTGGGCTCTTGCACTTTTAATAACTAAGAATGGAGAGGATCAGGGGGGCTTTCCGACTACTACATTTATTTTTTTTGCACCGGATTACTTCAATAAAGCCAAAGGCTTTTTTTGTTCCATAATGAATTGTTGCGATACCTATCGGTTGCGCACTGAAGGAAAGGTTAATGAAGTCTCCACACACCTTGGCTGGCTCTGAAACTCCTGACAGTGTTTCCCTCTCTGAGGCGGGCTTCCCTGTTGTATTTCTCGTACAGTTTTAACATGTGCTGGGAGACCATGTCCTGATCCAGGTCATCTGTCAACGGGTCCGACGACGAGGGCTGGAGGAAGCTTCTGTCTTGTGCGCTTCCAGAGACCCCTTTCATGATCCGATGGACTGATGCAGCACCCAAGAAACAGTGTAACATCAACAGGAACAGGTGCGAGGAAATCATAGTCAGAGCTGCCATTGAAGTGCTGAGAATCAAAATCCAAGAGACAAACAGTGCACGGAAAATGTCCAAAACGAGCCAAGACTTTGAAGAAGCGCCAAAAACAATCCAGACTACACTAAAGGCTGTGCGTAAATGTCTCAGCGCTCCTCTCACTTTTCAGCTTCGCGCTCGGTGAGCCGTCTCACTCCTCCGTGTCAGACTGTGCGGGACGTGGATGTTGAACGTGTTGGTCCAGGCAACAGTTGGAGCTGCTACTTTTACACTTGCGTGTGTGTGAGCGCCAGAGGCTTGAGGGGGTTATACTGGAGCGGTGAGAGGCGCTGACGTATACTCCTGTTAGCCAACGAGGTCTCTGCAGGGCGCACAGTCAAAGCGGAGGTCAAGATACTGACACCCCCCCACCCCTCTCTCTTTGATGATGATGATGATGATGATGATGTCTTCCTTATGTTTTGCATCGTTGGAGTAATAACGTTGATCCAGTGACTTTGGCACAGTTTTAGTACTGTATTGGTCAAACAAAGCCACTGTTGAAACTCAGCAAACTGTGTTTTTTTCCCTCTTTTTGGCAAAGTGAACTCCACCTCACAATTTCCAGCTCACCACATTATTTCCAGTAACTACTTTTGACATGCTCTCAGTCACACATAATTTGCATAGAAACACCTTCAATAACAGTCGTTCCAACCACCCAAGGGCTATTGTTAGCGACAGTGATCCACATTTTGTACAGAGTGTTTCTGTGTGTGAGGGAGAGTTTTGTCGTGGTAGTGCAGCTGTGTGTTGAGACTCTTCCGACGTATTTTATTCTGTATTGCTGTTTTCAAGCACGTTTTTAATTTCCCTGGTGCATATGTATTTTTGTACATGTGTGTACATACGACTTGTTTCCAGTGTGTGTCTCTGGTGTCTGGAGCCCTGTACCAACAATGCTTGTTTTGTAGAAGTGGTGGTCTCCAGCAGAGAGGCTGTAACTAACTGGGCCTCTCGGGTCACTCTCTGCTTCTCCATACACACACTCACACTCACAAGCACACATACAGAGCCACATAGTACTTTTCTGGCCCCCAAGGGCCCCACAGGATACTCCTTTTCACTATGTTCCACACCAGCGACAGGTCTTAAATCTGGACTTGTATGTGTGTGTGTGTGTGTGTGAGAGAGATAGCGTTCAGTGGTTTTGTCACAGCACACAAACAGATGGGTGCTTTGCCGTTTCCCATACCATGTTGTTACGCTCTGATGAAAAACAAAATATGATTAATTGTTGTGGTCATTCGTTCGAAAACATGCAATGCTGTTTTCTGCTTGGTTGTGTGTCATCGCTGAAATATGCTGTGAGAATGAAGCGAGTGACCACTGTGTAAAACAAAACCCCTGGCTAAACAAACCCATATTGAAAGATATACTGTTGTTTCTTTAGAAGTTATGACATTAAACCAAAAAACAATTGCCCAACAGAGAGCTGTCTTCCTCTGTCATTAGCAATTCAGCAATTCAAAAACACCCTTGTCATTACGACAACATGGGAGAACCTCTTTACGATTCTCTGAAGTAGCACATGAAAAAAACAGATCCACTATCGGGTTCACCAAAATACTATTTCTCCTGAAATACCTCAACAGACCCAACATACGCTGGTAGAGAGGGAGGGAGAGTTAAAGTGATATCTGAAACCAGGGTCATAATAAATAGTCCTGAGAGGAGACAGCCCAATACAAGTTCAAGCGTGAGGACGGCAACGTGAAATGGCTTTGACCTCTGACCTCATATATGTAGGGCAATGTGAGATTAATGCAGGGCATTATCTACAATAATACTTCTCTGTCCATCCCGACTGCGAGGACAGAAGCATCACTGTGACTGGATCTAATAAGATAAAAAAACAACCCAGCAGGACAGAGAAACCACTGGTAAATGTTCCTCAAGAGATATCAATCCTGCTCGTAATCTAAGGCTACGGTTACACGTGTCATTTCAGCACGACAGGTCGTAGTGCACAAAATATGAAAATATTTTGCTTACGTTGCTACTGAATCTTCAAAGCCACATGTGGAAGCAGTCACACTTGAGATCCACATATTTTGATTTTAATGAATACAGCCACATCAGATGCTGAACAGCCACTTGTGGACATGTAGCAGTGTGATGTTGAGAATCGAGAATCACAGTGTGCGTCAGTGCACCAAAGAGCTAAAAGAGACATGAAACAGAACTTAGCAGCAGAATGCAATGTGAGTTGTTGCATCACTCATTAGTGATGTGAGTAGCTAATGCCCATTGATCTCTGCAGCAGCACTGCACAGTGAAGCCTGCTGTATTGACTGTGTCTTACTGTGTTATAGTTTGTTCAGCATGGAGGTCCTGTCCTGCAGGAGGACCATCCAAAGCAAACAGGAGTTGTGTTCTGCTCTCTGTGGAGGTATGGAGGAGTGGGAGGAATTAACATGCCAGTGTGTGTGTGTCTGTCTGTGTGTGGTGCAAGGACTGATGGTTGCTTCTGGAAATGATCCTAGTTTAACACCTTGCATGGTATTGGCTGAGGCTTTCTGGTTCCAGGGCTCAGCAGTGGGTGTCTGAGAGATGTTTGTGTGTGGGCATGGGATTTGGTGGATGGATCAACTATTGGACAGTTATCCTCTGGTGACTGCTGCTGTCAAGGTTTGTCCAAAAAGAACAGTGCTGTGCAAGTATGGAGGACGGACTGGCTGGCAAGGTCTTGTACTCATAAAAATAAAGTAGTTGGTTTAGTAGTTGTCATGGTGTGTATCCTCCAGGATGTTTACAGCTGCTCCATGTGACATGCCAGTGTACCTCAGGAATATTTTATGATTGGACGAAACAACAGGTCACACTCTAATTTACAAGAGGTCACTCAGGATTGAAGGGACTTTAGTAGAAAGCACCAATGTCACTTTAAAGGCTGTTTTAAGACTTTTGATCCTGTTTCCACATCTAAATGACTGCATTGTGTGGCATTTATCCTCTCATTGAAATGTTGGAAAGAAGACAAATATTAATAGAAATGTTAGTGATACACATGCAAGGAAATATCAATCTTACTCCTACTTGAGGTGAAAGGAATTTTGTTTGTGGCGCTCACATCAACAGAAAATGACATTTTAAGAAATCAACAGCAAAATCTCTTTCCAGAGCCAAAAGAGACACTTGGTTGTTCAAGTTTAACACCACAATCACCGCAAACACAATTCCACTGTACTGGGGTGGAGGCATAAATCTTGGTGACAGCATATAAAACCAAAACTATTTGCAAGATACCACGAGCAGTGAGTGGACTTCTTGGATGAACTAATCACTTACTGCTTATGTGTGGCGAAGAATGGCTTCAGCAGGGTACCAGACTGTCTAAGATTCATGGTTTTATCCAGATTCAGACCTAACAAGGAGACTCAGGTTGGAGGGCTGTAACAGACCAGGAATCCCACCACGTCAATGATATCCACCCTGCCCTCGTACGTAGGTGTGTGAGTGTGAGAAAGAGCAGGAGTGTGTTTTTGTGTGTGTGACTGTGGAGACTATAGTTATGCTAGGGGTGTAACTCTGTGACCCATTCACATGGTTAATAAAACATTCATAGAAGCTGAGGAATGTTATGGTTTCTGTGTGAGCGTGCATGCATGTGCTGGCGAACGTGTGTGTGTATGTGCATGCATGCATGTGTTCTTGTGTCTGTGATGTTGGGCCTCCTGCAGTGACCCCACGGAGCGCACCATTCTGTCCACTAACAAAGGGCCGGCTGTTCCCCCCCTCCCAATTCAACCGTGGACTGCTCCAACACCGCCGACCGTTCGCCGCCAAGCTAACCAAATATTTCCCTTCCTGCTTGGAATTTGTCTCAATAAATAGATTTGTGTTTTGGGGTTTTCTTTCTCCTCTGGCTCTTTGCCTTTGACAGACGACTCCTGAACTCACAGGTGGCCATGTAATCTCAGAAGGTCGGGCGCCGTCTTTTTAACCCGGGGTTGAAAACTGGAGGACAGAACCTGATTTCTTCACAATTTCACCTCATGTGACATTCTGTCTTTTGTGTGGAAAAACCATCCTGCAGCACGCCGAGAGTATTATTTCATGCATAATTGACATCTGACTGATTCATTTTGGTTCACTTCTGTCTTCGCAGCCCATGGCGAAGTACAGAGGCACACATTGTGCTTAAGATCTCACTAACTGACTGGGTGTTTTCTCTGAGCATGGCTCAAACCACTTGACAGGAGGGCTGATCGGTGATTAAGGAAAATAAATGGAATATGTGTGCATGCGTTTCAAACCCCCGCAGGATTGATGTCCTTTCCCAGGTCTGACATGCGACCTTTGTTCTGCGTCTCCCTCTCAGTCAATAATCACGTTATTCACCAGCAGAAACGTCAATGTCACACTATGTGCCTCGACTAATAGCCGATAGCTTATTATTTTTTGTGGTTCACATTCATGCTGGTGCCTTTTTCTAATACCATGCAAATGTTGTTGCTTATCCAATCATACATTACAGTCTCCAGTCAGACTTATTTCACAGACAGTGCAAAGCGAGCAGCTCTGTACTCAGACACTGAAGTAACTGAGTGAGCAGTGTTAGCTGGGAATGCAGAATATTCTAGAGAGGATGTGATCTGAGCTGTGACTGGCGGTGTTGTGTTTACTCTGACGCCCATGATATTCATTACAGGCTGCACTGTGTGCCGCTACTTCCTGAACACGTCCCATAGGCCCGTGACCTTCACCTTCACAGGCCCTTAAACCCCATTGGGCTGGAGCCAGGATGGAGGAAATTGCACTGGGAGATTGATTGGCTAAATCCTTTAATTATTCGGATTTCACAACGTGGCCTGAGCGGCTGTGCCTTTGGTAGTTGACCATGTCAAGCAGAAATGAGAATGTTTTGACCGTCTTTAGTCTTTTGTTTTTATTCCAGAATTTTAGTGAAATTTGAAGTTTTATTTGAGGTATGGGAATTACAGCAGGTTCCATAATATTGACTGAAAACAGAGACGAAACACTTGGGAATGAACTGAAGTGTTTTAACTGTAAAACAAATCAAAGAGCACTTATTTGTCGCTTCCTTCTCACTTCACGTTTCTTGTGTTTTTAAACTTGACTTCCTAGAGGGGAATAATGGACAGAGTGTATTTCTTCACTGGGATCTGATCGTTTTGTGCACGCATGCATGGGCGTCCTACCAGAATGTGATATGCCCACACACATTCAGTGCAATATCCTGCTGAGATTTACATGGGGTTTGTTTCTGTTGGGCTGACTTTTACCCAATGGCCTCCAGGTTCCTTAAAAAAAGGAGCCTGTTATCCTGGAGCTCCGTCTCTCTAAAGAAAGCAGATATGTATACGTATTGGGAATATGATGGCAGGGTCTTTTCATGGCTTGATGGGTCTGTCAGACTGACCCTTGCTCTAATTTGTTTCTGTCTCCATCATTTAGCGAGGCAGTGTGTGATATTTCCCAATAAATTTGCCCTCCTTGCAGAGTAATAACTGCGATATCTATTTCCCATTAGTGGGTGTTCTGGCCTCCTGTCGCTCTCTGGGCTCTAATTGGACTTGACGATTTCTGCAATGATGTCATGTTCGGGGTTTTCTGGAGGAGAAAAACCCGGTAGTGGTAAGTGACTGATTAGTGAAAGGTTTGGAAGTAGAGGCGGATATGAAACATGTTGTTATATTTCAAAGTCATGTTGAATCGGTTTGTTATTTCATGATTCTGGCATTCGTTGACACAGCAGTAAACATTTCATCCATTGAGACTGATGGGATCTATTGTCTCTCGTGGTGTTATAGGCAGGTCAGCCAACAGAATAAACATACAGTATGTGAGACTGAGAGACGTGTACTAGAAAGTCTGCGGTAAGGTCAAGGCCAGAGCAGCGGTGGCCAATCTCACAGGAACGCAGATTCAATTAATATCTGCGAAGGCCCTTTGTTGATAATTTCCTGCTTTTAAACAAAGTGAACCTTCAGGTTTCAGGCTCCAGTTCTGGCATCAGACAAGAAGACGGGGGGAAACTTTGGGAAACGCCTGAGTTCACGGGGAGAAATTAGATTAAAACTGGTCAAAAAAAAGTGTCCACAATACAGCTGTAGAGGGAAAAGATGAATTCATAATGAATATCATTCCATAAAAAATATGTATTTAGATTTATACCTAATACCTAATAATATGCCTAGTAATTTAAGTCTTATTGTTCTTACTTATTGGTCCCTTTCATTGTTTCGAGATATTGGCATTGTGATTTCCTTTGTGAGTAAGTTCAACTAACCTTAACTTGGTCACAAGATTAATGCTGCATTAGCATTAATCTAAAGAACATTTCTTTTTTCTTCACTCCTTTTCTTGTCCACCCTGTATGTTTCACTCAACCTTATTTATAGTATAATTTTTGTCCTCTTTATTCTTTAATTTTCTCTTTGTTTTTCTTTGGCAGGTGACTACAATTAACCCCCTGTGTGTGTGTGTGTGTGTGTGCGTGTGCGTGTGTGTGTGTGTGTGTGTGCCCAATTGAAAATCATAAATGTCAATGATAGATTGCCTCTTGCCTCTGGATGCAGCTCAAGTTTGGTTTGTGAACAGGAAATACTAAAGGGTTGTGATAACTGATATGTCTGCTACTGAGCTGTAGCAGATTTTGTAGGACCGGACATTACCTGCTAAAGTTTCGGACGTGGTTAAACTGAACAATGGCAAATTTCTCGTTGCTTTGCTTTTACGGTTCAGTGGAGCCTACTTGATCGATAGTCCCAATCCGCCTTATTGTAGCCTTAGCGTATAAAATCTAAATATTATTTATGAATGGTTTCGGATGTTGCGGACGCAAGCTGTTAACATTCAGTCTCCATGTAAACTGAAACCTGGTCCTGGTTCAGAGTCTTTTCTGATTCACAAGGCATTTTTCTGAAATGAATGGACTTCCCCCCCTGACACGGTGGGAGCAGCAGGGGAGCGGTATCAGATGTTACAGCGCATGTGTATATACAGAGTGAGTGCGTGTGCACGTGCACGTGCACGTGTGTCTGTGTGCTTGTTTTGCACCCGTGACTGCTTCCAAAGTCAAGACCATGGACCATGAGGTCTTCACATTATGTCTCTCATACCATCACAGACCACAATCCTCCCTTTCTACTGGGAAGCATGCAAACCACGGGAATCAGAGAAAAAAACAGTCCCATTGACCTTGAGTTTCTAAAATGTGTGTGTAAACACTCGTCCTCATTCCCGTGTGCTCCCCTCTACCTGATGTAGCTCAGACATGACGTAGACACAGATGATAGATTTGAATAGGAGACATCTGATGTCATGCTTGGCAGCTAAATAAGTCTGCAGCAAGAACAACATTTTGTCCAACAAGCTGTTACGGTGATTCAGCTGGAATAGCAAATAAGATAATTTGTTGGACTGTATAATCTGCATGCTTTCACCTTTTGCATGCAATGAGTATTAATCTCTATTTTTAAGGCCTTGGAAAAACTATTAAATATCAATTAAATCAATGTCAAATGAGCATGTGTGAGTGTCAGCAGTAGCTATGCACTCTATGCAATGCTGTTTCAATGTTCTTTTTGATAGCGTTGTAGAGCTACATTAGGGAGATAAAGCTGTAAGGGCAACACAGATTGGGTCATGACAGTGTCAGGGGTGAGACATGTGGCACACACCAGAGTACGTCTGCTAACACCCAGACGTCTGCTGTGCCACACAGAGCTGATTGTCCCACAGCCATGGGCCCTTCCAGCATCGAGCCGTATTCTCTGATCCACCCTGGGCCCAAAGAGGACTCCCTCTCCTGGGGTGACTAATGCTGAATGACAAGCAGACACTGATCAAAGCTGCTCCTGGAAGCCCTCCTGTCACAGTCTAGAGAGGAGACGATAAGTGGAGAGACGAGGGCAGTATGCCGGGTCTGGACCTGGGCCAAATATCAGGGATCAGACAGCATGGCTGGACTTTATCATCTTCATTGCAGACAATACATGCTCCGCGGTGGACCTCCACCATTGCCAGATTATATCATCTGTCTTTGCAGCCTGGTGGCCCAGAGCCACACCACACTGAGTTCTGGAGCCATGAGGTGCAGAGATGCCTGTTTATTAGATGCTGAATTCGGCATTTACACTTTTGTCTGCCATCATCTTACTTCCCTCACATCTCAGACACACAGACTATTTGCCATAGTTGTCAAGCCAAAAAGTCTTATCCAACGGTCCAGCTTCTGTTTTATGCTTTAAATATCCATTTATAGGGCATAAAACCACAGTTTCAACTTGAAAAGCGGGTCTCAGATTTCCATGGAGGCTGCTCAAAGGCAGCAGGCGTGAAAATCTTTCACGAAACGTAAAACATGATTGAGTGAAGGTCTTTGGCACTTGGAAGAAAAATAGTCCTTTGGATTTATGTCCGTATGTGTGTGCACACGTATGTATCTTAGTCCATGACATATCCCCTCTGCTCACCTTTCAAATCAACAACCTCCAAGCCACAGATGAACTAAACTCCTGTTTGCTCTTGCCTTTAAAACATGTTTATATTTGTAATATAAAGTGAAGTGCAGCATGTCATAGTATATCACAGGAGCATACTTTTCTCCCATGTTACCCATTCTAGAGCCAAGGAAAACACTTTGCTTGGCTGGGACTGCTATTCTGAGCTACGCTCTACCTTCCCCTATCAGTACAGTTGGCGAAAAGTGCGAGAAAAATATGTAAAGTCTTCTTTTCCACACAGGAAATCTAGTGGCAGCCTTTCATTAGTCTGCTGGGCAATGTATTTCTGGTCAAATGCCTTTGTAAGATTGTCTGTTTAAAAAGCTAAAGTGGGATTTGACATGAACCTAGAAAATCTTTGTCTGAACTGCTCCTCACCTCGACTGAGGACACCAGAAAAGTGTCAGCAGTATGAAGGAAATCGAGACTTTTGCTGCTCTCGCTGTGAGGAGAAAATTGCTCCAGGTGGTTTATGAACTTTATAAGAAGTTTTATCTTGATTTGACAGTGCTTTGATGCCTGTCTGTTGTTTCCACTACAGGGGTGAGGTTACGGTATAGGAAGTGCTTTGTGACCTCTGTGGTCTGCGCCTCAAGGCAGCTTTTTACACTGAGCAGCACCCAGCGCTGGAGCTCAGTGGCATTAATTGCTCATAGGAGCTCTGTGTTCAGAAAGCCCTTGATGTGATGGATGAATCAAGGGCACAGAGCAGCACTACGGGACCCGATTGTGTTTCTCCTCAGTCACCACATTGCCAATACAAACCTGGACACACAAAGGCGAACAGGAGAAAGGACAATAAGTCACTTTCTCTATGAAAAGAGCAGACTGTGGTCACCAGCAACTACATCTAGCTTGTTAGGCTGCAGAGAGGACAGCTAATAATAACGTTTTACCTAATGTGCCGGATACATCAATATTGTTAATGCACTAACACCATTAGTAGGCTAATCGTCAGTGGCAATCGTAAATGTGGCATTAAGCTTTTCACCAAACAATCACATTTGCAGCAGCGGGGCTCATGGGGTCACAAAGTGGATCCATTTAGTGTATAAACAGGAAATAAACCCATCCTTCATGTACTTGCATGTGTGAAGTTGTGGCTGAAAATGCCCTTGACCTTCTGCCCCTGCTCTTCCTCATAGGCTTCAATCCAATATTTTGCTTTGTGACTCTCATCATATCTCAACATATCATTAAGATTGTTTCAGCTTATGCCATTATTTCCCTTTTTTTTACGGAGCTGGAGGAATGACTCAATATTCAAATGTTACATTTGGTCTGAAGATCTTCAGACGTGTTGCCATAAATCCTGAAATGCTAATCATAGACCCGGAGGATTGCTGTGGTGCCTTGAGGTCTGAGTGCAGTTTTGATGGGGTGAAATTCAAAAGAATAATCATGGTTTTGGGGAACGAAAACTGACACCAGAGCCAAGCAGGATCCTCTCTGAAGTGCTTCCGTATGCCTCCTGAGTCAAGAGGCCTGTGATTTCATTGTTCAGCCAGTGCAGCGTGCAGTATGTGTTCTGAATTCATATCATTGCTATTATTATCCAACCAAAGCCACCTCATTAAGTCGGCCTCTCCTGAAATTGTTTCAGTGAAGCTCAAAAGTGGCTTGTTTCAATTCAAGCTCCATCCACAACAATAAGACCCTGTGATTGTGACCCGGTGCCTGCTCCTGAAATAGCACTGCAAGTGTCTGATCTAATAGCAGAGATCAGTGTGAGCGCCTTTGAAAATAGATTTATTCTGCTGCTCTGTGGTTCGGTCGACCACAACAACCGTCTTTAACAGACTGTGGGGTCTCATGTGTTCAGGACATTCGTGTTGCTTGACTCCAAATGTCTGGATATGATATATTTGAAAAGATAAGACAAAAAAAGAATGCTTGTGGCCATTCAGAAGTAGTTTTTAATGCTCTGAGCACCATAAATTAAATCCCATTCATTCCTGCACTGTTGTGTTGGAAAATATCTCACTAATATCTCAAAGCCAGATAATAAAAATAAAGCCACAACTATCTGCATTCTAGATACCACTAAGAAGGAGAAAATATTCAACATAACAACCACAGACCATGGAAAGAATTTACTTTCTTCATCACCCAATGCAGAATCTCGTCTACACTCTTGTTTACTCTAGGTGGAACAGTATTGGAGTGATTACTATGTATAGATGATAGAATTTTAAGTTGTATTTGAATGTTTTTTTTTTACCTTACTGACCCTGCTCTTGTTTTTCTTTTTCTTTTTGTGTCAATATTATGAAAACCAATAACATTTTAATTAAAAAAGCAAATCATTTGGAGAGGATCGTTTGATGAGGGGCCAGAGTCCTCTCCCACTCGTGTGCATTACTGTATAAACCCACATGTCAAATGACCAGCTGTTTTGACAGCCCTAAAAGAAGTCCTTTGATTGTTTTTGGACATTGTAGCATCAGTAAATGTGTCTTTTGCTGTCAGTTTGGCCGCAGCCACATCTCAAGCGGCTCTCAGCCTCTGCAGCATTCCAGTACTATTGTGAATAATCATAGGGCTGTGTGATGTGCACCAGAATGTCTTTCTTCTGAAACCTGGCTGCTGCACAACGCCTGGGAGGAAGGAAGTGGACTCTTTTTCTTTTTTCTGTACTGTGAGACTTTAAGGAAGATGACAGCTGACAGATGCATCGCTCTTGGTGGCCACTGGTGCTGTTTGAGGACTTGGACTGGATCGGAGGGTGATGCTCGTCAACCACTTGTCATTGTCTCCTTCACAGGATACAGCTGAGCCACATTTGATTTGGCCTCAAGAGAGCTAGAAACTCTGTCCTTCGTTCTTTATTTTATTTCTGCTCATCTGCTTGTGAACCTCTTTTGATAAAGACTTCCATGGTGGGCGGGTCATCGGGACTATGTGCGTTCCCATGGGAATGGTTGATCTGCCCACAGCTCCAGAGAGGTGATGTAGTTTGGCTGCTGCTTTTCTTGCTTTACCGCAGCAAGGCTCTCACATGACATGACCCACAGTTAATTTGGATTCCTCAAACCCCAAAGCCAGCACTTTATTCTTTCTTTGTGTTTTATGTTTCTTTTTTTCTTTAGTGAAGCTACTACTGAGTGGAGCTGCTTTATCAGCCTTGCTTGCCTGCTGGGGAGATAAAAAAAAAACCTACGGTGCTGGGTCTAATGAGTCCGGCTTGTTGATTTATTCCACCTTGAGATCCAAGCCCCACACGTCTCTCTCCAAGTCGGTTCCTTTCATTCTCCTCCTCTCTGGTTAGGTTTGCAGCACAGAGACGAGAAGATAAAGTTTTTTTTTCTCTTATTTTCACAGACTTTTTCTGTTTCTCTCAAATGCACGCTTGCACTGGACACTCTCACCAGCTGGCAGCCTCGGACTGTGGAAGAAGAGGGCTTTGTGATCGAGGGTGGCCTGCTGGGCATGCTCTAAACACACCCACAGTGCTTCAGGGGAGAGGAGCTGGGAAAGGAGAGGCCTGAGAGGACATAGAGGCTTCAAAACAGCAGCAAGTGACCCGGCCCACTGCTAACACTTTACATTATCGCCCGACACCATTACAATACACAAGGGAAGGAAAGATCCCAGTTACAGGCTTGGGCTTTCCTAAACAGCACCGACTGTAAGAAATAAGTTGCTGCTGCAGAAATGGGGCCTGCTGCACAAAATCAACAAGAAAGTCCGTAAATTGTGTGTTGTGATTGAGAAGGGATGGGGAAAAGAAAGAAAGAAAGCGTGGGTTTGAGGTTTGACAGACTTCTACATAACGTGTGGGGCACCTTGACAAAAGTAAAGCCAAATAAACTTGAGTGTTGGTGCCAAATGTATAACGGCTTCATGCATTATTCAAAGATAAAAGAACACATAACGTGTCAGAGAAAGAATAATAAACTCCCTGCAGGAGGAGGCCTGAGTGCAGCTTTAAAAAAGGTCTATTGCCTTGAGTATGTGTGTGTGTTTGTTCAGAGACAGCAGAAGATTGATGAGGCTGTCGTCTTTGGTGGTATTGTGGTATCATGGTAACAGTGTAATAGTTTAATGGAGTGGAGATTTGGACAGGGATGTAATAGCAGTCAGATGTGGATGTGGCAACATCCAACAGGTGTGTCTTGCCTATTACCACATATTCTTTCTTTTCAACTTCATTAGTAAGTGAAGCTCCCTGTAATTTGGTGGAAATGTGGCGTCCATGCCCTAACCACTCAAGGTCAACCTCATCTAATCATCTCTGCCTCCAAAAGCTTCACATGGTGAGTCTTGCCAAGAAACGTAGCGGAGTTCATAATTACACGGCATTGTGAGCAAGAAAATCTAATTTAAAGATATTAAGTATGAGCGCAAACTATCATTTACTGACAGATTCAGTCCAAAAGTGTCAGTTAAATCCCTCTGAGGGCAGTAATCATCCAATCCTAGCAGAAGAGAAAGAAACTCCTCTGCCTGTGCATCTGAATCACAGGTCAGACTTTTGTCAAGTGACACGTGACATCAACTGCCAAGTGATCCATGATATTCCATGATGCAGTTCATCCTGCCACCCGACATCAGCCACTGTGCTTTCTGCATGTGTGACATTATGGAAAGTATTAGTGCTGAGATGTTGCACTTCAGCTTCAATACATGTCAATTCCAGAATTTGTCCGTTGTGAGCAGTGGATTCCAGTCTTTCTGTTTATCTAAAATCCCACATTTGCAATGAAAATCACTAAAAATTATTGTTGTCTCCTACCCTAAGAGGTCAGAAGCTGTTGGGTTCCACTACGTCTAGTGGTTTCCATACACTCTTTAAAGCCAACTTTTTTTTTTTTTTTGGTGTGATGTGAAATCAAATTGCTGAGGCTTTTTCCCCGCGTCACTCATTAAACAGCTTTCCTCATTTAAGTTTCCAGGCTGTTTTCTCTCTGGGGTCTTTACCTGGTAAACAGTAGAAAAATCCAAATCAGTGGAAAATGTTCCTCACAGTGTTGGGCAGCACTGCAATTCTGTAAAGGTATAAAACATACCAACCACGTCAGCTGGAGACCACAGACTGAACAACAATAAAACATGGAGCAAAATATATAATGAGGAGGGTTCAATAATGGTGAGATGGTTATAAAGTGTTTGATGTACAGATGCTGACTGACCACCGCACTTGGAAACGCTACAGTTTGAGCTGCTGGGAGGATGTATCAGGTGTGTCTCACTCACACTGTGAAGCTCAGAGCAGCTCCACTCCTACGCTCCAGCTTTTTGATGTCTTAATAACGCCAAGGAATCAAGCAACCTGCCGACTTCCTGCATGGTTTTATCTTTGTCCAAGAGAAGCAGAAATTAGCATACCTCACTCTCTCTGCGTGTATGCATGTCACTGTCTATTAGTGTGTACAGGCGTGGGTGCCTGAGCGGGTGGAGGGTAAAACATGTTGAGGAAAGCCCTGCTGAGGTGTTTTCTCATGGAATCCCCTTCCAAATGCTGCAAGCTTGTTAGAGTTTCCAGCCATTTCGGAGAGACGCTGTTATTTTAATACACACACACACACACGTTGTGTATTGTGGGGGCATTACATTGACATTCATTTCCTAGACACTTCCCTTGACCCTAACCATATCCACTAAGCCTAACCCTAACCCTAACCAAAGACTAACCTTAGACTGACATTAAATGTCAGTCTAAGGTTTAGTCTTCAGCCTAAAATGTAGCAGTTTACATCACGCGGACCTGCATTTTGTCCCCATAAGTACGGTGAATCCCCACAATGTGACTGTGTGACACACACACACACACACACACACACAAGCTCAGTCACATCACAGCCTACACAAATACAAAGTCGCCAAACCATACACAACCTTTTTAATGGAAACAAGGTGTTAATGTTCGCTTATGTTCTCAGCATTGTCTTGGTTTGTAATTGGATTCTGGCTCAACATAGACCAGAAATATGTCTACATAGACCCGACTGTAAAATTGTTTGCACTCTAAAATGGGTTTGTTAAAGCAATGTGATAGGAGAATATGGTGGAACTGAAAAAAAGGGAATAAAAGCCTCCTTATGTGTTTTACAGCCGATCTTATAAGGTCACAGGCACTTGAGTGGTCACGGCTCAGTAACAGTTGCGTGGCCACGGTTGATTTCAGGGTTCTGATTGATGCTCTCCAGTAATGATCTCCATGTCCCATGCTGTGAGGTTCACTAATTGTTAAATAGACTGAAATATGGGTTTGTACTTTAGCAGCAGCATGACGGACTTTTGACCCAGGACCATCTGTTAGTTTAAGCAAATGTCAGACTTTCCTGGGATTGTTTGCATCAAAGGATTTGTTAAATGTTTTTTTTTTTGCAAATATAGAAACCCCATGAATGTATAAGAATTTGACAGCTAATTTAAAGCTTTCCCCAAAAAGGACTTTTAAAGCCTGTCTGCTTGTTCTTTAATCAGAAATCTGTGCCTCATGGCTTTAAAAGACATTTGACTGATCATGGATTGGTGGAAAGAGGAAGGCGATGAATTTATCAAAGTGGTTTTGACTGTCAGCTCATAGCTTCCTTGATGTGTGTGGGAAAATGTCAGAGCGTTAGGGTAAGGTCACACTCATGCACCCACTGCTCCCACACACACTCATATAAAAAAAAAACATAAAAATACACACCTTTTTGTACACAAGATTTTTACCCCATATATGGTGATTAACGATGGCTCATACAGTCTCTATATAACTCTGATAAATGATGCTTTAAATAAGAATTAATGATCTCCACTGTTCTTGCGCACAAGCACCTAAATGGCAATTTGCATCCGTAATGCCTCATGAGAAAATGAAGATATTTAGCTGTCAACAAATCCCCGGGTTTTGGCGATGCCTTTGTTTTCCCCTGCTTGTGGTCTCACTTCATATTGTTAGAAATAAAAAAGGAAAAAATGCAGCTGTCCTGCACAGATTTTCATCCACACACAGCTTCAAAGTAAACATGTTTTCACTATTCTTTTCTACATTCAAAACTGTCATCACCGCTCTATTCACGCATCCCGCTGGACGTTAACTCAACAGAATGGCATGCATGCACATGCAGTCGTGGTGCATGAAAAACACAAACATTACAATAGCAACCTGTGCTTCTAGATATACACATCTCTATCCTCACCAGCCTCTGGCACGGTCCTGCTGCCCTTCCTTTGTGCTCTAAACAACATCTTCCCGTCCTTAAAGAATGCCTCTGATGGGCCTCTGTGACATGCATTGTTTGTGCAAGAGAATTTAGACCCTCAGCCCCTGGCCTTGGCCCTCATCTGCAATCCAACCATAGGCGGGGCTGCCACTGTGACTAATGCCTTATAGACCTGCCTCTCTGAGTGTGTGTGTGTGTGTGTGTGTGTGTGCATAAGTGTTTGTGTGTGTCAGAGAAAGAGAGAAAGTGTGACTAATGCCCACAGAATGGTATTTATACATTAGGGGGCCATTAGTAGTTTAGGCTCCTGGGTGGAACAGCAGGGAGAGAGACAGGCATTGTCGTGGCCCTCGTCACCCCCATCACAGCAGCACACAGCCATTTAGAGGATGTTGGTGAAACAAACAGCAGCTGCCAGTGCACTGGGATATACTAAATGAACATGCTACTTTTCATCCAAATCTAGCTAGGTGTTGCTTTGTTTTGTCTGATTTTAGGTCAGGTTGTACAGTTTTCACTGTTAATGTCATGCTTATATTTCCAAGTTTCCCTCACTTGCATGAAGTTCAAATGACATAAAGTTGCATAAAATATTGACTAAAATATCCGTACCATTTTGCGTGTGTGTACATAGGTGAGCATGTATTTAGAGATGTATGTAACTAACTTTATACAATGTGAAGTGTGTCGTAGGCTACTTACCTCTATGTAGACATGCACAACTGTGCAGCCTATAGCACCTGGTGCTCATATATTCTCTTTCTGTCTGCAGGGTGCTGCTGTTGCACCTGAAGCGCTTCAGGTTTACTCCTGAGTGGCAGCTTAAAAAGGTCCATGACCCTGTCATTCTCTCTCACTAACTCTGATTAACTGTGTTTCCTCTCAGACTGGTTGCAGCTATGGTCTGGTCAGCACCATCAACCACATCTGCCCCAAAGCAAAGTGTGGTAAGATAACCAGTCATTTTTCTCCTCCTCACATTGAATAAGTGTTTGAGAACTTTTTTTTATATTCTTCCAATCTATCCTGACTTTGATACTAATTGGATCACTGTTGTCTGATGCCAAATATGTTTTAAGGCAGTCAATTTAACAATGCTTCCTCTACAAAACCTCCTACATCCTGTCCTACAAAAGACAGGTAAGAGGAAAACACTGGAACATGCAATGTAGTGAAGGAAATCCTTAACAAGCACAAGAAAAGCTGTGCAGAAACAGATGAAAACAGGATTAAAAACACAACAATAGGAGAACAACAGAGTCCAAACACAACCTCAAAAATGGTATAAAAACACAGAAATTCCTTATAAATTACTTATTATATTTGAATAAAAAGAATCATCCTCTTCAAAATTTCACCTGCAAGATGTTTAAGTGGTGTTACTCATCATTATGGACATTGGCTCCATTCTTGAAATTTGGTTAAACTTTGCTGAGACATGAAGGGATTTCTCACAGCATAAATGTTCACGTGTTTTGGTATTTTTGTGTTATGCACAGTGAGGTAGCACACCAAGGCCAAGCTTTGCCCTTCATTGGTGGGCAATTCGTGTGTGTGTGTGTGTGTGTGTGTGTGTGTGTGTGTGTGTGTGTGCGTGTGTGCATGTGAGAGAGAGAGAGACAGGCATTAAGGAAAGGTGTAAAAATACCATACTGCTCCAAGATAAACCCTCTCTCCCACAGTCTGACATTTACAGAGGGCTGGAGCGTGGGAGTATGTGGGATGCCCCGTGTGTGTGTGTGTGTGTGTGTGTGTGTGTGTGTGCATATGAGGTTTCCCTCCACCTAGGAGAAAAGCTCCATTGATGTAAGCTGGTGCTCTTGTCCTTGTGTGGACCAGGGTCAGAAGGAAACTCTGGGATTTTCCACAGGTATACAGTTGTCTCTGTATGTGTATGCATGTTTCCCATGTTTGCATAGAAATGTGTGACGTTTTAAAGCGTGTGATGCGTAATTGAGAGGGGAAATCTGTTTTCATGCCGCAGAGCTTTGGGAGGGGGATGGATGCCTCTCTGTTCTGTCGGCACCTTGTCAGCCCGGAGCTGTCTCTGAGTAATAATGAATCATAGTGAGTTGTTGCTGATCTGAGGCCTCTTTTTAAGGGATAAAAATGTACAGCTTCTCAAAGATGTTTGATGGCTTCTGCTATTTATCTGTTAAGAATGACTTTTACCTCTAACAGAAGTCTCAGGGGAGTCAGGAAAATGGTTCTGTAATGTAATGACAATCAGGCTTCTTAGCTCCATCTACTGGTATTCTCACAGACATAGAAGGTTGTAATTTTATGAGGCATCATGCTAAAAAATATAAAAAGGTTTATGCAGAAATATGAATATGAGCTCTCTGACAGATGTTGAACTGTCATGTCTATAAGATGTTGTGGTGCATGCAATGGATTGTTCTTTGATTGCATGAGCTTTTTTTAGGACACTGATTTTGCACTCAGAAATTATATACTAAATGTAATGGTGGGGAGTAATTACAGTGCATGATATAGTAAACAGGGATGTAACCATGTTCAGTCCATAACTTCTACAGATGGGAACTAAACATTTTCAAATGCAGAACATTTACATGTGGCTTCAGCTGCAGAGGGAAAAAAAACTTTGAGAAATCTAAGATGTTCTTTCTTCCAAGCTGCTGTGTTTGACATTTCCATATCCAACACAAACAGCCCTTAAACATCAGCCTTTGCTTCGGCCTTGTCAGCCTTTCCAGCAGGCCCCTGCCAGCGACCTGTCAGGTCAATAAAATACGACCTTTGGCGGAGCATATCTGATAAAGTTCCTCACTTTACGTGGTGACAGCCAGTATTGGAGTAATTTACCGGCCTTCAATAAAGGAGCACTCAGCTCCTTTGCCTCCTCTGGATCAGTGGGTTGTGACAGGCAGGCAAGTGGAGGAGCAGCCCAGTCAGTGACCCGCCATGGTTGATGTTCATCACAGTGACACTGACCTACTTAACTGCCATCTCTTAGATGTCAAAGAAATCACTGCCTGACATTTAGAGAAAAGCTTGGTCAGTGTTAGTCAGGCATGACAAATAATAACCTGCTCTTTGGCAAATAATGGTGGCTACAAGCTAAATAAAAGAGAAAAGAGAAGAATGCCTCTTTACTGGGCAGCACCCGTGTCTTCTGACTGGTATTTAATCTTTCGAAGAAAGTGGGTTCATTTGCTCCGAGCATACACACACGCCTAACTAGAGCCCATCAAAGCTAACGTCTCAACTTGGATCAGACACAGATTGATGGTGCTGAGGCGAAGAAGGCTTCTACACCACGTACTTAGAAGGAGGCGAATGTGGGAGGCGGTGACCCGGAGCAAAGGTCTCATCAGTGCCTGTCCCTGTCTGAGGCCCCTCTGCCTGTCAAAGTCACATTTTAATCGCAAACATAATTTGAATTTACACTAATGAATACAAATGACTCCCAGGACTTCACAAGCTGAGAGTAATAAATTATTATCGGTGCTAACAATCGCATTTCTGAAGCCCTTTTTCAATTAGCCGCCCCTGTGGAGATGATCATGGAGGGCCCGCTCAAATGAAGATAAACGACGCCCCTCGCAACGGCGTACGTCTGCTCCTCTGATTTAATAGCTTTCTAATTCAGGAACATCTTCGACGTGACGAGGCGTGAGCCTTTCTTTTTTCCTGTTTCCAGCTAGAGCTTGATGAGAAAGTCACCTAATTGAAAGCAGGTGTTAATCAACCTTGCTCTGAGGTGATTTAGGAGGGAGTTTGACAAAGAGAAGATCGTCCTTGCCACTCAGTGACACAGACTATTCAGTTGACAAAGAGCACCTTTTGCTGAACTCTGTGTTTTTGTAGTGCTGACCATCCTCATTTAATCAAATATCCATATTGCATGATGTCAAATTTACACAACCAGCCAACTTCAAGAAAGAGGGGGTTGAAAGAAGCACATGTGAGTATCTCTTTCATCCCATATTTAACAATTTCTTAATGTATTTATTTGTTTTTGGTTAAAACCAAAGCTTATGCCCATTGACAAGTGCTCATTTTCTCTGGCTGCTTAGAGAGGTCAATGACATTATAGCGAATTATGGTTGTGGAAAAAGTCCTTTCTTGAGTTCTGTAGATGGACTCCAGAGCAAACCAAACACCCAAAATACAATATTGTTCAACTGCGGTGGCCTTTGAGAGGGATAAAGAAATAACTTGCTATTTGCTTCTGATGTAGCTATGTGATTTAAATGAATCAATAGCAGACTTGTATAAAAAATCCACTGCTTGGTTGAATTACTGGACACGTAATGGACATTTAAAAAAACAAAATCATTACAGATCAAGCTGTAATGTTTGGTGCATGTTTCATAGTTTTAACCAGACGCAATAGAGCAGACTGGGAAATGACACAAACTCACTTGTTAACAGGCTCAGAAAATGAGATCCTTTTCACAAAGCACCATTGGATGTAATTCTAGACCCCACTTGCAGCTCACCACAGAAAACCCAATGGCCAAACCTTTACATAACCAACTTAAGATAATTACAAGTGAAAATACAAGAGGGGGCCGTAATCATAATCGGCTTCCTTTGACAAGTCTGTGGTTTTTCTGGAAAGCCACAGAAGTGACATTCTGTTCAGAGAGGGGATGAATGGCTCTCTGTGTCTCTGTCAGTGGGCTGTCATCACAGAGGAGCCCATGGGGTCGACTTACAAAGAGCACAACAACTCAGAAAAACACATTAACACTCATTTATTTTGCCGATTGAAACTCAATCAAATACCACATTGTAGAATGCAGAGACAGTTCAGCTCACATAGAAAACAAGTAGTGTCTGTAGCATGGGGAAACTTTGTCTCTTTCACTGTGCTAGTTCACTGACACAGCTGCTATGGACATGTTTATCACAATTTATGTTATTGCTAAGTAAAAAAAAAAAATCTTTTGTAAGGACTCATCTGTGAATGTTCTGTGCTCCAGTGTAATCTTTGTAAGCTGGAATTAATCCTTGTGTTTTTCTGAGAATCACAATGGTCTATGATGGGGTCTGTTTTTGAAGCTTATCCTCCAGGATAATAATTCGCCTTAGCTGCTGTGGGATGGTTATACTTAACCTCTTCAAACCTAAAAGGTCTCTCAGGGGAATCCTTCTAACTAACACATAGTGTGCACCCAAGCCTTATCTTAACCCACAAAGCTTTTATCTGTCGTTCTAGTCATGATCCCAAAGTCTCCATAATGCCACTAGGAAATACAGAAAAACATGCATTAAATGATGCATGGGGCTCTCTAGACTTTTCTATTTAATTTATTGTTGCAGCCGTAATGTGAAAATTTGACTCTGTTTTAGTGAGCTGCAGCATCAGTGAGGCATTGAATAGTGTGTGGAAAAGTGATGTAACTCTGATTCCACTTAAGCTAGAAATTAAACAGATCACTGAGGTTCAAGTCGTTACTCAGTGCTAATCAGTCCTTCGCAAAACACAGAAGTCGTGCATCGTTTTTGAAGTCTTACAAGGACTTGGGGCTGCCTGTTTGACAGTGAAGGAGGATGAGATCAACAAGAGGAGGGTGGGAGTGTGTGGAGGTGGTTTGTGGCAGCACATAATGTGTGTGCTATATTTAATCAGTACACAGAAAGAAAGAAAGAAAGAAAACATGCTTAGTCTGTGTTTCACTGTGGGCCCAGAGGATTTACTGAGAGTATATGGGCATGTTTCTGCACCTTCCTCTGCCCTTTAAATCACTCTCAGCCTTCTGTTAATAACTTTAGCGTCAACTTTGTTCCCATCTTTCCACATCCTCCTGGTTGCTGAATTGTCGGACCCTGAATATACTGTACAGCATCCATGCTCAGATTCCTCTGACAGAGATGCTATCAGCTCAAAAGATTTCCACCCTCTGAGTCAGTGATTCTTGTAGTTTAAAATTCAGAGGATTACTGTTTAATAAAATGATAGGACTATTAATGGGGTTGGAGATGAAGTTGCTGTTGTTTCTGCCATAACTTACAGCAATAACAAGGTCTGAGCAAGGAGAAGGAGGAGGGTGGCTGATGGGGTTTGAGTGTGTGACAAGTGGTTGTAGCGATAGTGTCCAAGGGCAGTGGGAGTGGGAGTGGAGTAGACAAAGAGAGAGTGGAGAGAAGGTAAAGAAGTAAATCTGTGGCCGTGGCTTCCCCCAGCATCAGGTTTATGTGTGATTGGAGCGTGCACTGTGTTTCCAGGGGTTTCCATGCTGTCACAAAGACCCCTGTGAGACCAGCTTATTTACCCTGCAGTAAAACCCGAGAGGGAGTATACCCTGCAGTAAAAGTGGAGAGGGGGCTCAGTGGAATTAGATTTAAGGCCACGGCCGACTCTCTGTTCTGTGTGTGCCGTCATGGACAACCCACTCCACTGCTCTTGTTCAGTTGTTCAATTTGAGTTATGTGTGTGTGTTCAGAGTGGGTGGGTTAAAATGTGTTGTATAACATGCAAAACGAGTTTCAGAACAGTTTTTAATTAAATAGAGAGGTATTACATTGTTCTCAGTTATTGGTTACATAGTGGCTGGTACAGTGACAAGAGCTTAATTTAGCCTAAATAAGCAGTTGTGCAGTTGTTATTATTATTATTACATTTAACAATGCTATTGCATAAGCACTTGCTTGTTACTGTACAAGATGCATTTCTCACAAATGAACGCAAAATGTGCTTTTGTTTGTTCTTTAAAGAATAAGTATTTTTTCCATTAGGATCTGAAAGAGAAAACAGGATCTCAAATAGAACATTAACTTGCACATAACAGAGGGTTACCTAATGCTGGGAACTGACCAACCAGCGTTGATGAAAAGATGGTGCATACACAGCACAGAGGCTGATGGCTCCGTGTGGCCATCAACATGGTAAAGATACAGTACTGCACATGTCTTACCAGCATGCTCCAAACAGTCTGGACATTGTTATGGGGTAACAGTGTCTGAGTCCCCCCTTCTCGTGGAGAATATTGCTATGTTACATTCCACAATGCTGATCATGTTCAAGTCAATCAGCCAAACTCCAGGCCCAGACTTCTGTACTTTAAAAGTCTGCATGCAATAGGAGAGCTGGTGTGTGTGTGTGTGTGTGTGTGTGATAGCAGCTAAAAGAACAAAGCTTACAAGCAGTTACATCCAAAGGTTGAGGTTCAGACCAGCAGCTATAAATCATCTTGGATCTGTGACTCGCAGATGCAGCTCTGTCGCTTTCTTTGTACATCATGTACATAAGCGGCAAAATGGAAAGTTTGTAAACCTCTCGTTTTTTTTGCGGTTTTGGCTGAGTTTGTATTAAAATAGTTATGAACTACAGATAAAGGATGTTGTCACATAACAAATTACACCTAGCAACTATTTGAACCAGTTTTGTACATTCTACAAAAAATCTGTAGTGTTAACACCTTGTCCAAATTTTAGTAAAAGAGTGGATTGAAAATTGTTATGCTGAATCATTCTTTATCTGTATCAGGATGTGCAAGTTGTGATTGTTATGTGTAATAAGACATGTTGTGGTTTAGTGTTTTGTATAAAATGAGCTCATGAACAACAAAAAGACGGACAGGTGATGTGCAAACCTCACATTGAACTGAAAGGTGAGATAGGAGGAGTAATTCTCCTTTGGTTTGGATCAACCAAACATCCACCTCAGACCACAAACAGACTGAAAGCTGCTCAATCTAACCACCGACAGCTGCTCTCAAATCAGTTTCTTGCTCTTCATCCCTCACGGCCGCTTCAGATAAGTGGCTCAGAGTCAGTGCGGAGCGAGCGGTGTGAGTCATTCCAAGGCACTTGATTCTTTTCATTTCTGTAGATGATGAGCTGAAAAATGAATAGTGTTCTTTTGCTAATGCCCTTTTCTCCAGGGTACAAATGCACTTAATGAAATGATAACACAATGCTTAATGTCATAAGCAGATACTCCCTTTGGTATGATGATGATCAACTTGTGCACTTTGATGATGGTAGTGACATTACTGCCGGATAAAAGATGTGAATATTACCAGATCTGAAATTCCATGCAACATGAAGGTTAAATTAAATGTAACTTGTAAATAAAATGACATGCAGAAAAGTAAATGAGATACATTCAAATAGTGACACAACATTAAAACAAAAGGATGCTAGAGAAAGAAGGCAAATCACTAAGCCTGAAAAGGCAAAACAACCTCAGTGATCTAAATTAAACTGACATAATCACAGCACCGAGAGCACATAGAAGAACAAAAAACATTCAAGTTGGAACTAAACAATAGGCCTCCTCAACTCAAAGTATCAAAACAGAGACGAAGTACATGTTTCTTATTATCACTAACTAAACTAACTACAGCCAAAGACAAAAAGGTTTCACCAGTCTATGCCGTGATAGGCTACATGTTACACATACACAGTCTGTGCTTTACATGTAGGAGAGCTGGAGGAGGAAACGTTCAAACTACGTCATGGTCTCTGGGACTTTCCGGTTGCCATTGGTTGCCATGAAGCTGTAAGATGCCCTGTAAAACCTCCAACCAGACTTTGTAGCAGAAGAAGTACTGCTCCTGAAACGACACACAAAGGGCACATCTTACTTTTGGGAACCATCTTTTTTAAAAGCTTGAACTTTGAACTTTGTTGGTTCTCACCTTCGTTTGAATCATCCCATGCCGCTGAAGCCTCATCTCTTTTACGATGTTGCTCATGTTGATCTGAAGACAGAGACAGAAGGTTGTTAGACACAGCTACAGCATGTGTGCAGACTAGCTATAGATCCAGTATCAATGCTATATTAAGCCGCATGAGGCTACACAGTGGTGCTTCGAGCTACATGCAAACGACAACATGACGATGACACTGATGTTTATCATGTTTCACTGACAGGCAAGTCGTTCTCGATGAGGCTGAGGACAACGTCGGTGCAGATGAGCACTCCTGTGCGGCCGATGCCGGCGCTGCAGTGCACAGTGACTGGTCCTGTGTGGTGCACAGACCTCAGGTAGCGGATGAAGCGAACCAGCTGCTCTGAGCTTTTGGGCACTCCGTGATCAGGCCAGTGTGTGAACTTCAGGTGATGGACAAAGTGGGTCCCACCAGTCTGGAATAACAGTACGTTTAAGAATAGTTTAGTTTTTAAAGTTTAGATTATTAATGGCATTACAGATGCAGGCAGGTATACACAAATGTCTCACCTCTGTCTCCACCATGCGAATGACCTTGATGTGGAAGTACTCCAGGTGCTGTTGGTTCTCCAGGTGAAGCTGGTACTTGCCTGCTTCCAGAGGCACGGCCAGCTTCTCTGGCCAGTACTTGTGACATTTGATCCTCCCCCGTTCCACTTCCTGGGTCATCATGGCGATGACGTCAGATTTGTTTTCCCAGATCATCTGCCAGAAGGCTGGCACTGTGGAGGGCAGAGGGCCCTGGCAGGAGATATAGAAGAACTCTTCGTCGCCAACTTGCATGCGGATGTAGCTGGCATTGATGTAGTCCTGGTTGTCGCCAATGGCGACGCGGGTTTCATCATCTATGCAGGGAAGGAGAAAGAGAAGTCTAAACTCTCTGCATGTTCTTTGGGTTATTTTGTGTGAGTATGCTTCACTGCATGAACTCATAATTGAAATAAACTAACTCCACCTCCAGCAGTTTCCTCCCACAAACATTTCTTCTTACTTCTTACATTTCTTGGTCGCAAACAACAAACACTGCTACCTTCTTGTTTTGCCAATCTAAGTGTACAGTCAATAAAGCCGAGTAAACAGCTCTGAGATCTGTCAGGCGTAACAAACCGGTGCTGTTTGTTGGTGATGAGAGGGGTGATAGATTTAAAGTTGTGAGGAATGTTTTTCGGGGTTGTCCCCTTTCCAAATAAAACAGTTTAGACTACAAGCTGTGGATCGGCACGGTATATAATGTGCCCTTTTTTCTGCAATAAGGCAACAAGGCATTAAGCTGTGATGGTTTTCTACTGAGGGTCACTGTCCTTTTCATCATCAGCATTCAATTCATCATTCATTTCAACTTTGACCCGTTTACCCCAATAACACTTTTCCCTTTCATCCAGTCTCTCCCTTAATTTCCTGCAACAATCCAACCAATAATATCACCTTCTCCTTATGCCGCTTAATTTATTAAAAGTATAAATCCCAGATAATTACAGGACCTATAACAAATGGCATCTTCTTCATCATCACATACTTGGCTGACTCTGTAGTGATTATAAGTGCAGCTGCAGTGAATTATTGATGCTAATGCAGGAAATGATTTGTTGCACAGACAAGTGTTGTAAACAAACATCCCCTCTCCCTTCAGTTAAGGCCTTACAGTCAGCTTATATCGAGCAGCTAAGAAAAGCACTAACAACCAGGCTCTGCAATAAATGCCAAGTCTGTGAGTATCCAGCTTTTACAAGCTTTAGCTCACCAATAAAAAACAGGGGAACATAAAATGAAGCGCATGGGTTTGAACAAATTGAGAAAGTAGAAGTTTCAGATTCCAGAGGAAAAGTAAAAGTAACAGAAGTCCCTCTGTCAGACTTACAGGGTAGGATGTCTCTGTAGCGGTTCTTATCTCTGTTCTCAGGGGCTTTTCCTACCAGACAGTTATCAGAGGGCTTCAGATGTTCCAGAGCCTGACATGAACAACATGAGCACAAAAACAAAAACATTAACTGGTCAGTCACCTTTCTGGCAATTTTACAGATATGAATTACACAGATTGGTAAATTGCACATTAGTTATTTTATCCATAACACACCATGAACTCTTTGACCAGTTCCTGCTGGTCCAGCTGATGCTGTAGAATCTGGATGAGAGCTTTGACTCTGGAGCCTGAATACTGGCTGCACTTAGTGGGGCTCATGAGCGATAAACTGGCCAGCTCCTCCTCTGAGACGATGGGTGGGCCTGAGGAAACAAGGGGAGGACAGGAGTTGCTAGAATGGCTCAGCATAGATCCAATTTTCATTCTGGCACTGCAGCATGAGAGTAGATGAATAGACACCTGTTTGGGGTGAGGCTGAATCCAGATTGGTGACATCAAATACATCATCTTCTTCACTGCTCCAGCCGTCTGACTGGGTTTTTCTGATGTCTTTGCAGGACTGGTCCAGAAGCTTAGTCACAATTTGTTTCCTGGGAGAGTCAGGGGTGAGACCAGACCATTTTTACTCTTCGGTAGGAGGGGATGAAATCATGCAAGGCTGAGCTTCCCTGCGATTTTTCCACCTAAAATACAGTATAAACAAGAGGCTAAAATGTCTGTATATGTCTGCTGTACTTCTTGTTTGGAGGCTACACAGAATAGTATTGTAAACACTTTCTAAATGGTACACTGTTTTGTCTCATCGGAGTTCTCAGGGTACTGTTTTATTTATTGCGCTCTGCTGCCTCTTTGTGGTTAACAGTGGACCTCCAGCCAACCAAAACGAAGCAGAAAGAGAGGGGGGGACAATGAAAGAGTAGAATCATTTATGAAGTTACTACCTGTCAGAAGCTCCATGCAACATGTCAGTGACACTGAGGGATGGGCAGCAAGCTTGATGAGAAGGGGTGCTGTTACAGCTCTCCTGCTCCACAGACAAGCAGCCAGAGGAGGCAACAGACAGGAGGAGCAAGATGTTAGTAGTAGATGTTAGTAAAGAGGTAAGCTGTGATTTAAGTTTAACATTACTTTACATTATAACTACTACTCTGTTGTTCATGTACTGTTGTATATATGCTTGTTTGTAGAAGAATTACCTGTGTAATTGAAGTATCATCTGTTACGACAGTCAGTCGGCGTGGTGGTGGAGGTGGTGAGGTGACGAGCCTACCAGCCTCGTTGACCACAGGGTCTGAAGTCGCCTCTGAGACAATTATAGCAGGACCCAATATATTTAGTTAGGACTGTCCTGAGTCAAAGTATTCATAAGCAAATTGCAAGTTTTCCACATATTTTAATAAATTTAAAAGACACATTTGTAATTTTACAGTTTAGTGTATAGTACTTAGCATTACGACTTAACTTAGGTCAAGTCGTAATGCATCAAGTAAGCTCTGTACAGCAGCAGCATTCATGATAAAAGGAGAGACAGTTGTCAGAGATCGTACCAGGTGGATGCTCAACTGGCTTATTCAGCATGACGTCAGGTGAGGAACAAGCATCAGGGCTGGAAACAGGAGCCGGCTGCTCAGCTAAAATAGCTTCAGTCTGAGCGGACATGTTGGGTGGTGTGGGTGACTCTGAGTAGTTCAGAGGCAGGATATCTCTGCAGATGGTGAGCTGTACAGTGCCCTCAGCTTTACGAAGAATATCCACCACCTTACTGTGGCTCAGCCCAGACACAATCACACCGTTCACCTGGAAAACACACAGCGAGGATCAGGGTTTTCCCCACTATGGGGATAAGAACAGTCAAGCTGTGTGATGGGTTGTTGTTACCTCTAACAGGATGTCTCCCACTCTTAGCCGGCCGTCTTGCTCAGCGACTCCACCAGAGCAGATTTCCTTCACTCTGAGCATGCTGCCATTGGTTCCCCCGATCAAAGCGAAGCCGAGGCCTCCTCCTTCTGGTTTTGTGAACTCCACTTGCATGATGCAACTCTAAAAGGACCAGAGGAGGATAAGGAGGGGAAAGAAAAAAAATCAGAGGATTCAGTGAGTTTATCCAATAATGTACTATTTGCACTGCAGAAAACATGCAAAAATATTGTTAACATTTCAATCAGGTGTAAAGAAAGCCTAACAGACACAGACAGTCACCCCAAGCAGCTCATGTTACAGTGTGTTTCAACGACACGTCGAAAGATGTGCAATTAAAGAAAAATAACAGATGGACCAGAATAGAAAGATAAATAATATGTTCATACACTTACATCATGTTCTTGTGTGAGAGAGGGACATCTGAAATGTCCAGCGGTCCTACACTCATCTTCAGCTTAAAAAAAAAACAGCATTATCAGTGAATCAGCAGCCAGTGAAGACAAAACAACTCCATGTGTTGCATGAACAGTTGTGCATTAAACTAATAATGATGAAGCCTTTAAAAGTGATGTAATAGCTAAATAAGGGACACAGCTTTCCTTCTGTACCAAATTCCATCCATGCGACCCTTTTCAGCCAATAACAGATACACAGGAAAAAAAACACACACCAACCTCCCACCTCTTTGGCCATTTTGAAAGAGAAGTGTTGATGGGTATGTCTCTCCTATGACAGGTGAACAAGGCTGGTCTTTTGAGCCTGACCCTCTCCACTGTCCCTAAACGCTGCAGGCACTGTCACCAGGCAACTGAGCAGCCTGCCCTGTAGACCACTGGTTGTATGGCACTGTCTGGCTGTGTGTGTGTGTGTGTGCGTGTGCGTGTGTGTGTGTGAGTGTGTGAGAGAGAGATGGGTACACTCCTGTGGCCCAATACACCTGTGGGGGCACTGAGGCTTGCTAATTATTAATCCTGCTGTGAGAGCCCAGGATCTGTCTGTCAGCATTCAGATCTCTCACACACACACACACACACACACACAGAGCTGCAAAGAGAATTATCTTTCAGCGCCAAGCTCCGGCTTCACGCAGACAAAAGGAACGACAAGCGAAAGGGCGAAAGGGAAGCAGGTATTATACTGACAGGACATGCGAGAGTTTGGAAGAGGAAAAACTCACCATCTTCGGTCGGAGAGTCTTTCTCTGGAGAGACGGGCTCTTCGAAACGAGCAAAGAACTTCCTGTCCTTTTTCCAGTCAAACAGACCTACAACAGAAACAAACAAACCAGTAACTCATAACGTTCTCAGGAACTCATAACGCTTTCTGGTAATGATTGAACTTTAATTACCATTGTTCAGTTGAGCACAAGCATATCTGGTTTCTAGGCAATCCATCAGTGCATATAGCAAACAAGCTGTCCTGTTTATATGTCCTGGGTTAACTCAAGCGGGCAAAAAAAACCATACTATAAATCCTTCAGAGGCTCTTACCGTTCCACTTAGCCCTGGGGGTCACTGGCTGGTCTTCTCTGTGATAGACACAAACAGTCGAGTCTTTAGAAGAAACAAAAGCACACCTACTTCAGGGTCTCTATAGCAGCTGAGAGCACACACCTGATGACTTTTAGTTTGACTTTACGAGGAGCAAGCTCGCAGGCTTTCACTGCGTCCTCCAGGGTCATTCCTAGAGTGCACCTGCCACAGATGTAGAGGATCTTGTCGTTGGGTTGGACGCTGCCCTCCTCACTGGCTGGGGAGCCTGGCACCACCTGCAGACAGTAGATGCCCTGCCATTTGCTGCCAATGCCTCCTGTCAGCTTTATACCTGGAGAGGACACAGATGCTTATATAATAGATACAGTCAAATAACACTGGTCTTGTGCATGTGTTTTCTAAACGTGGGAAAGTATGTACCCAGCTGTCCTGAGGCCGTCTTGTAGAGAACTACATCAGGTAGGCTGTCACAGGAAGGTGGGGCCACCAGGTTGGTAACAGCCCTCCCCAAAGTCATACTGAGTCTTCTTGGAGAAGATCTGAGAATCGTCATGGCGACGTCATCTGTCACACTTGTGACATTGTGTCCATTAACCTGGAAACGAATGATAGAGAGGGTGTCGCTCACTGTCAACTTGACCAGCACGTTACTATGAATGAAATAATCAAAATTAATGGATCTGTGCATACAGTGATGAGTCTGTCTCCTGCCCTGAGTCGTCCGTCTGCCCTGGCTGGGTTGTCCAATATGTCCTGTATGTAGTAGCAGTTGTCCAGCTTGCTTCGAGTGATGGTGAACCCAAAGCTTCCACTCCTGGACTTGGTCAGAACCACCGTCAGCTCAAACTCTTTAACCAATCCCTGGTGGGCACGAAACAACAACAACTAATCTATTAGTAATAGCTATGAAATCTCCAAATAACAAGAGATATTTTTATCACACCATGCAATTCAAACATTATTATCAGCTCACTGTTAAAAGTTAATTGTTTGTGTAAATTTGTAATAGAGTAGGATGACAGTTAAATGTTAAAATATGTAATTCTTACCTACAGCCTGAATCTATTGACTAAACACTATTTGGCAGCGGATTAGTGAGCCAAGAGAACACACAAGATCACAAACTTGCCTTTCTTCGACTCTCCTCCTCTTCATCATCGTCCTCTTCGTCATCGTCATCCTTGTATTCCCTTTCTTTCTTCTCTGGTTCATACACCAGCTCTGTGTGGCTCTGGGCTGGAGGGAGCAGCATCGTGGGGGGCAGTGTCAGGGCAGGTGGACTGGTGCATGGAGGCACAGAGGGGGTGACCTGGGCTGTGATGGGGGTCAGTGGTGCTGCAGGAGGCTGTGGCGGGGGAACGATAGGCCTGGTGTTCTTGGAGATGACTTTGTAGTGACTTGGAAGAAGCCCCTGCTGGATCAGATGGTGCTTGGCTTTCGGTGGCTGGGTTGTGAGTGGCTGAGATGGATGGGCCAGGGAGCAGGTGGTGGATGTGTCCAATGAGAGGCTGAGGGGCGAGACTGTGGTGGTGGTTGGGGCGAGAGGACCAAGGCTTGGATTCTGAGAGCTGAAACCAGAGGAGCTGTTGGAGGTTTGGGAGCCTGTGAGGGTGGTCGCTGTAGGGTGAGTGGCCAGGCTCTGAGGAGGCTCCAGTGTGGAGCTGATGGTCAGGTACTCCTCATCTGCCATGATAGTCAGTCCATTTCCCATCAGGCAGTAGGTCACACTCCCATCTGCCTCCTCTCTGACGCCACTGCAGATAAACAATATACATATATATCTAAAAATGTAGGATTCAAATTGCATTCATCTTCATCAATTCATGTAAACTTTTCTTGTGTGTCTGCTTCTGATACCTGGTATATACGTTGTTCGAACCAGTCTTAGGACAGACATCCATAAGCATCACAGTTGAGCTTACTGTCGTTGCAGCCTCCTCTTCCCCGACCCTGTTCTTGTTCTTTGCTTCTGCTTCCTGTGGCTCCTCTGGTTTCCCAGTGGTTGGTTGTGACTCTGGTGGAGCTGCAGGTGAGCCACAGGCAGGTGAGGCAGGAGATATTGGTGAGACAGGTGAGGCTGGTGAGACCGGTGACGGAGGTAAAGTGGGTGAGGCGGGCGACGGTGGCGAGCGAGGACGGGACGGGGGAGTCTGATTGGCCTCCTGGTTCTCTGCTGGAGCTGCAGGAGAATCTGTGCTTTCCTCTGCTGTGTTTGTCAGATCCTCTTCGTGGGTAGGTGTCTGTTTCTGGGCAGTTATTTTGAGATCATATTGAAACTTAAGGAGCTGGGTGTAATCATCTCCTAGACGGATGTCCAGAGACCGAGATCGAACTTCACGGAAAGATGCAGGACTCTACAGAATCAGAAATGGCATTCTGTGAGGTTTACAGAGTCAACAGAGTCGTGAGATATGTTTGTGTACTTGTGTGCATGTGAGCTCACCAGTGTGTTGTCGTCTATATCATACAACACTCCAGGACCTGGTCGGCAGATCAGCAGATGTACTTCAGATGGTGCTCCACGTAGCAGGAACAAAACCCTCTGAAACAACATCATGTGCAAAAGCAGGGAAGTTTAGTTTAGCTTGAGACCATCTCTGAACTGTTTAATATAAATGTTTTACACCTGTTTATGCCTTGGTAGTACACAAAAGATTAAATGACACATCAAACACTATGACACAAGCAGCTTGCTATGTTGGGAGGCAGGAGATTAAAGGATTAGTGGACCAATGACGTGTCGGAGCTCTTAAGAAAGAGCAGGGTCACTAGTGCTGCTCATATACTCTCCAGCCCATTCACAATTATTTACCCGTTTTAACACTTCTTAGGCTTTAGTCAGCACCTCACGAACCAGTGTTTTCTTTCAAATTTGACCACATTGTTCACCCACTTTCTGTGATCTTTGATAATCATTTCAAATACCAAATAACCTACCTGGTAAGACAGGTCTTTGACAGGCTCTCTGTTAACGGACAGAATGATGTCTCCCTCTCGCAACAGGCCACTCTCTAGCGCTGGCTGACCTGGGAACAGGCGTTTAATGCGGACCACGCTGCCTTGGTCTGGCCCAGAGTGCAGCTTTGATATGTTAAAGCTGAAGCCGAGGCCAGACAAACTCTTCTTCAGCACCACTTCGTGTGTGTTTTCTAGGAATGAGAGGACAAGGAGGGGAATCTTGGAGCGTTAATATTTAATCTGTAATGTGTGCTGCAATTTAAAAAACCATGCTTAGCAATCTCCCCAACACACATATCTTCTTATGAAAAGTTTATTTTTCTCCAGGGACAAAACATCCTTTTTTCTACATTAATTTCTTTGTAAGGGAAGGCTTTGTAGAGTGGAGGAACTGTCCCTTAAACTAAGCCCAGGCAGTAACCCGGCAGCTTCAAGGTTTCAGTGCTTGCTGTCCCGGGGGACGGAGGAAGCGTCAGCCCTGGATGTCTTTGACAGCAACCACAATGTAGCTGTCAGATGACTCACAGTCACCTCTGGGCCATGTGTGCAAGTGTGTGTTGCATGACACTGTCTATCGTTTCTTTTTTCCTCCTCCTTTGTGAGCAAATGTGCCCCCTCCTCTTGCCTCTCACCATCAGTCACAAAGCTGTAGTCCTTGACTCGAACACTCAAGGTCGTTTCCATGGAGACATCAGTCCTGGGGGGCTGTGTATGTGATGAACTGTGGGCCATGAGGGGGCAGGGTGAATCAGGTCTGGGCTCCAAGATGACTGTGGGCTCTCGCTCCAACAGCAGGGTCACCACCTATGGGGCACAGATGCACACACAATGCTACCATATGTTCAGCAGTTCACAGTAAGTACCTCAAATAATCTAGTTTCATCAGCCACTCTGCTATTTTTTGATTCGTTTTAACTCTTTGAGTGCCAAGGACTTATATTTACATTCTTTATAATAGAAAGCTTGAGTGCCAAAAACACATACACGTTTTTCCTTTTTTCAGCAGCAGGGGGCCGATCGCAATCTCCTGCAGCCTGTGAGTAATATAGGGGCTTCTGAGATTTGTAGTCGGGACATAAAGAGACAGTATACGCCACAGAGATCAAAGCAGGAAGTGAAGAAGATCACGATTAGAGAGCAAAACAAACTGGACAAAAGTGGTGATTTTGGTGAAAGTGGCCTCTGCTCTCCTCCAGACAAAACAAGAATGGAACAAGGTAAAAATAACTTGTTTCTCTCATGAAGAAATAGTGAGTCTCTTCTTTCATTCAGTTTTCAGAGTCATAGTATAAAATATTCTGTGCATCTTGAAAGATGACGTTTTAAAAAAGGGCTGGCACTCAATGAGTTAATAATCATAATTGAATGGAGTTAATTACATGGTGTATTCCAAAACAAAGTTGTCTGACTGTCATCATGAGTAAATCAACACTGACTGAGGATAGAAAATAGGACCTGAAGTCACTGGCAACACTGACACTGAATATTCACAAATGTTATTTAATCTGAATTAAATTAATTCTGAATAGAACAGTCATCTTGGACTGATATGATGATATCATATATAATATCATATCAGCAAAAGAGAAAGTATGTTTGTGTAAAATCATGTTTTTCTGTGTGTGTGTATACCTCCCCAGTCCTCTTCAGGCACTCAACAGCTTGGTGGTGAGTCACGCCTCTCAGGTTGGACCCATCAACCTCCAGCAGTCTGTCACCTGTCATACGCACAAACACAAATCTCATCATCATTAGCGGCATCAATACATAAACGGTTTGTGTGTGTGTGTGAGTATGTGTGTGCATGCGTGCGTCTATGTGGTTGATGGGCATGTCAACAAATCTAAAAGTCATTCCTGCTCAATGAAGCGTGAATCAAGCAGACACAGTCGCAGTGACCTCAGGTGTTAATAAAATAATCACATGTTGAGTGAACATCCGGCACAAAATCCAATGCTTTCAGAACCTTTTTGGAGAACATCTGATCACATATCGACATGACCAACAAAACAGAATACCGATCTGAATGCGCCCGTCCTGCTCTGCAGCGCCTCCGAGCACCAGACTCTTAATGTAGATGCCTCCAAATCTCACATTGGTGTTTGTTCCTCCCTTTTGGCAAAATGGAGAAGTAATTAGTCAATATCTCATGCCTCAAATCAAACCCTGGATATGTACACAGAATCAGCATAAAAATTTAAAATTAAGTGTGTATGCGTTGGAGCTTGTTAAATACAAAGGATTTATTGCAGGACTGCTTATCATTTTTAGATGTGTTTAATTAGACAGTGCTGTATAGTACAAGGATAAACAATTCACTCACAGCAACACTGATTCCAAGACTGCCATTGATTTTCTTCAGCTCTACTATAAACCGCTCCCCAGTTTTCAAACTTAAAATAGAGGGGGACCTGGAGCAGACATCCTGATGAAGAGAAGGAAAGCGGCAATAAAAAGCTGTATACCAAGACAAATAAATAAAGAACAGACAGTCTTTTCAGGGCAGTTGTATCACATCAATCTGAGAACATAATCCATTTAACAATGCACACTGGATGAACCCTTTTATCAGCTTTGACCTCATGCTGACTTTTGCTTCCATGGAAACAAAGTCACTTATGTCTAACCTGGGCGTCATGTATTCGCACAACAGGAATGTGAAGCCTCCTGTTCTGTTTTGGGGTTGCCAGGTTGGACAGAGAGATGGCCTCCTCCAGTTCCTCCATGACAGGACGGTACTCTGTGCCACTCAGTGTGGTCTGTGACCCAAAGCTCCTCTCCAGTGCCAAACCCAGAGTGCTTTGACTCAAGGAACTCGTCCGGTCTTTCAGACACTCTGATAGGAAAACAACCAGGTGAGGTGAAGGACATCAGTACACACAGTGCATATTAAATGCCACAACAATATTTAATAATGGACATACACTTATTTGACTATATGAACTTCTCTGACTGTGCAGGCAGAGGAGAAAGCAGAGCAAATCTTACGTTTAGGCTGCGACACAATAAGCTCCACCTCTTCAGGGCTGCTCTGTAAGATGGCAGCAGCGTCGCTAAACGTCACTCCTTCCAAACTAGTCTTGTTTAGGGAGATGAGACGTCCACCTGGAAAATCATTACAATATCCTTATTATTGGCATTTTTTCTCTGTATAGCAATGTTACATGATGTCTGTTTTCCCTTTTGTTGTTGCTTCCTACCAGGTTTGATTCGTCCATCTTTATCAGCAGGCCCGTCGGGCACAACGGAAGCAATGAAGATCCCAAGGTCAAGTTTCCCTGTATTGTCCTCGCCCACTATCACAAAGCCTGAAACAGGACCAGAGAGGAAGTGAAAACTCCAATGTGGTACTCATTCATTTTACATCATGTTCACAACCAAGTATGTCTTAATAAACTCACCAAAACCCAGTTTGGGATCTTTCTTCAGGGTCACGCAGACTATCTCTCTCTCTGGTGGGGTTCTGGTTGGTGTATCAACTGCAAAGCACATTTTTGAAATGGACCACTGTAAATTGGTTTACATATTTGAAAGGATCTGTCCCACCTTTCACAAAATGGACATATTCACCTCGTATGGAGGAAGAGGCGTCTGAGTCCTGCTTCTGTAGCGAGACACTGGACATCATTCTGGGAATGGATTCTGGAGTGCTACAACACACACAGTTGCATTACTCAGCTGTTTCTTTAATGTTCACAGAGGAATATGCATGTTATTATCATCATCCTCTACCTCCAACACTGTCGCTCTCTCATGTCCCTGAGGTCTCCTGCATCACTGAGCTCCTTGTTCAGCTCTCTGCTCATCTCCCTCCTCATCTCCCTCTGCTGGCGCAGCCTCGCCTCCAGTTTGGCAGTCAGGTTGTCGCAGGACTTGGAGAGAGAGTCTGGTTGACCAGGTGTCAAACCAACATGGTTCAACATGCCCTCCGAGCAGGACATCCGCTTCATGTTCAAGGTACGATCCCGATAGACAGCCTGGTACTTATCCATGTTTTCATCTGGAGAAACAGAGGAGTTATTTATTCTTAACCTTCACATCCCTGTTGTCATTCATTTCACACCATCAGGAAAATATAGCTACCTGATATCATGGTGTGGTTGAGCTGTCGTGACGTCATCTCGCTGTGGAATTTGTGCTGTGCTGAGCAGAGGTTCAGCAGGTACTGTGCTATTTTTGAGCTCTCTGTTATAAAACTGTGCTTTTTCCCACTGGGCCCACCACACTCTATAATCAGTTTACGCCTCTGAAAGACAGACACAAGTCCTCATACATTTACTTCATCACAAAATGAGTTGTACAATGTAAAATCTCTTTTAGCTTAGTTTTACCCCTGTGGATATGGTGTCGGTTTCCCTCCAGAGGAAGCGTCTGGTGACAGTGCGGACGTGGTTCTTCATCTCGTACACAATGATCCCTTTGGCACAGACTCCCAGCACCAGCTCTCCCACCACTGGCCTTTTCTCTCTCCCCACGCGGTGGAACATAACCCCATACTCCGGTAACTGCTGAGCAATCTGAATGATACATATTTTTAAACATTTCAAATGGTATCCATTTACTTCAACAACAATTTTGACTTAAAAAAGTAGAATGGATCCACTGCTATTGTGGATACCTTTAGGTACTCTATTTCTGCCTCTTCAGGCAGTAACTGGGCATGACTTGCATGCAGTCTTGGCAACTCCTCCTTGACATTGGGCAAGGCCAGTTTCTCCAGCATCCTCTTGGACACATAATGCTCTGGCTGGTAGTAATTTTTGCCATACAGCTAAAAAGACACACAATTGAACACACTTAAAGTTGATGCTGGTATTTAAAGATATAAGGTGGATATTTTTCTTTTTTGTTCACTTCATACCTCTGGCATGTAATCCCCAAACTCAGCCTGTAGAGCAAGAGCAGCCAGAAACAAGCCTGTCTCCTCATTACAGTACAGCCTGTCCTCCAAGAGATCCCTACGCAGCTGTAAGTAGTACTGGTGGCGAGTCAGTCTGTGTCTAGGAAACCGGAGAAAAAGATGAAGTGAAAAGTTTTTAAATGTATGTATTTCTATGAATGGATTTTCTTCTCATCTGGAAACAGTTTACTTACAAAACGTAGGACATATCATCAACAAAAAATTTTACTCGAAGAAACACCAAAAAGGACAATGTCTGCCCCTTTTTCCAGCTGTCAGGTGCAATTTTGGATATTTTTGTTTCATGGTCCAAGAAGAAATATTCATCGTCTGCAGGATGACAAAGAAAAAAATCTTTAACTTCAACTGGCATAACTTTATTTAAGGAAAAATATATGATAATAAATTAAATATTATTCCAAATCCACACCTCATGCCAATTGTGAAGACACAATTTCACAAGCCGTACTACGAATATACAATCAGTGCAGTCCAAACAGGATAGGCCCTATATAATATGTGACTCTTACCATCTATAAAGGCAAGACCAAAGTAGAAGTGTTCCACCAAGTTTGCATGAGCCACCACCATGTCAAACACATCTCTGGCTTTGGACTTAGTGTCACAGCGAACCACCACGTACTGTCCGTTAGGCAGCACTACAGTCACTTCTCTCTGAGACGAACACGAACGGCCCTTTCTGGACTGTGGTGGACACGCACAAACACAAATACACACACACTTGGACATAAAAAAACTGGACAAACACACTGACATACATGCATACAATAAATGTACAAATACTGTACATGCAATTATGGGACCAGGCATAGTTTAGCATGCAAGAAAAGACGTATTCAAGTAAGGTGGAAAAAAAGGGCAGTTTACATTGATATGGATCAGAAGCAGAGGGCATGAAAATAAATCATGAATTTACCACAATGGATCCTGGAAGCTCGAGAACAATGTGTTGTTCATCTGGCATTCTGACAAATTCAGGACCCAAAGCCTGCCAAAACAAACAAGCATCATATGAACTCTTAAGCTGCTGCAAGACATCCAACAGACATATTTTGCATCTCTAATTGAGCTGCTGTCTTAAATTTGCATTGCACATTCAGGTTCAACTAAAAATTGTATTCCAGCATTCCTATAACAGTGCAAAAGCTGCTTGTGGTACAGATCCACAACATGCAGTAATATTATATTCTCTAAAAACCATGTCACGGAACAAACGCCCTTGATCTTACCTTAGCTTTCCTCTGGGTCAGGCTGAGCGAGGACTCGCTGAAGGTGATGGAGGGACTGTTCGATCGGCCTGATGTCTTGGGAGAGATGTCGTGGTGAGGGCTTCTACCAAGCCAACTGCAGGTGCTGTCCCTGTGACGGACCCCACGAGGGAGTCTGAGCGGAAGGGGAGGGGCGGGGATGATTGTGTAATAGATGTGCGGACGAATTGGAAAAGTCAAACTCACTGTCACAATGTCATGTCCCGTTAAAGTCACTACCGACAGTGAAGGAGGATGGTTTTATTTATGCAGATATATACACAAAGATAGCTCTAATATTTTTTTCTAAATACAGCAGTTGTGGTGATGATGTATATGTATGCATACATAGAGTACACACCGGTCTAGAGAAGATTGGTACAATGGTGTGGGAGAGCTTCTTGGTCTTTGTCTCCAAGGTCTCTGAGGTAAACTCCCTAGAAAACAAACATAAAACAGCAGATTTTTGTTTGTCACTGCTGAAAAACAAGTTAAAGATAACAATTTGATTAATGATTTTGATTAATATCTGCACACAAAGAGAAAGATTTTGTTAATTGGACACGAGAAAAATTAAGAATTCCTTCTTTCTAACATTCTGACTTCTTTTCAGTACCTGACTTTGAGTCAGAGTCCGTTGAGTATCTTCTCCCTTCACCACTGCCTTCGCTGAAGTCTGACAGTGGCCCTCTCTTTCCTGCCAACCAGGTAAGAGATGAAAGATGACAGCAGTGTTTCATTCCCGTCCTGTCTCTGTGCTCCTAGGCACTAGACACTAGGGGTTTAGCCTCACAAGCATCCACTGATTATTGGCTCTTGCAGGAGCCTAATCCTGGGTTTGCTTTAGGTTAAGATTTTAATCCCGTTGACCTGTACGCGTCTTGAGTCAAAACAGCGACGACTGAAACTACCTCCTGTAAAATTGTTGGTCAAAGGTAAAAATTTAATTTTTGCTGCTAAAATAATAAATAAATAGTCTTAAATAGTCAAAAGCCCTTATTCAAGTGTCAAGTTTATATTCATAAAGATTTCTTTCTCTTATGTGATGCTTCGGATGATGCTAGTATTTCAGTACAAGTGCTTTCAGAAAAATGAATCTATGCTAACATGCATGCTCACCATGAAGTCTCTCTCTGATCATCTGGCTTCTGCCACTCAGCGGGACGTGAATGTTTGGCACAGAGCCGTGGTCCATCTGGAGGAAAATGCCAATATGCAGATGATGCTTTTGAATTGGGACACACACACAAAGGCCTGTAGAGAAGCTGAAAAGCTTACAGACAGGAACACGCTGTAGGTGGATGTCTAGACTCACTGATTCATGAAAAACCTCCTCCACCAGCTGTCTGATGACTTTGGTGGGCGGTGGCAGGGTGGTGGCTTTATGCTGAGATTCGCAGGCTTCCAGGATGGTGTTGAGATTCACCCTGCGGTGGGCCAAGTCCTCACACATGCTGAGCAGGAGGCTGTTTAGATGGTCGCTCAACTGGACTGGCTGAGAGGAAAGATAGAGCAAAGTCATTGTAATAACTGAGGTGTGGCACGATGATGGCGCTGAAATAAAAATGAGGGGTTCCCACCTGATTTTGAGGTAGGTGAAAATCAACTGACCAGTAGAGAGTCATACCCAGTGAATACACCTGCATCTGTGCAACGAAATGATGTCACTGTCAATGGCAATACATGTTGGACATTACTGCAACCACCTCCAACCAACTCTGAAAATGTCCCTGTGTTTAATTTTTTTATATTTAACACTTCCACCATATTTAAAGCTGTAAGCTGAGTGTCAACCATTATCATTACATATGAACAAATGTTGGATTTTGTACAGAACTGTCGTGACACACAGCATCTTGTGGTCGAGCAGTATATGAACTATATTATTAACCAATCACGTGAATTACTGTGTGAACAGACTGCAAATGGCCTTTCAGTTGAGTAAAAGGCAACTTTTTTTTTCTTTTCACCCCTGCCCTTCAAAAAGTCTATGTACACCACTGGTTGTGAGTTCTATAAATGACTGATGACCCAGCATATGTTTTGTATTATGAATGGGATGGTATTTCATATATAAAAAGGATGTACTGTGATATCAAATATGAGGCTTTCATTAGACAGATTACGTTAAGCTCTATGTGGGACAAACAAACACATACTGATAACTTGCCTGTATGTAAAAACATTGTAGATATTTTGTAGGAGTTACTTTAGTTATGTTAATAAGTGGATGCTCTACAGTGCAGATTCCAGGGCAGCAGTTATTTTGCTCTGCCACTAGATGGCACACTTACACCTCAGATGTCCTTCAACTTCAATTTCACAGTCCAGGGAAAAAGACCCAAGAGGATATAACAACAGAGTTTAAGCTTACTTATATAAAAAATCAATATGAACTGATACAGCTTTGTGTTTGCTAAGTCTGTCATCAAAATGTGAGCTGTTGACAGCTATGATCAGGATGTTTGCACTGACCCTCTCTATGGCAGGTTTGGTTGAGCTGGCACGGCCCTGCAGCATCTCTGGAGCGGTGAAGGTGGATACCTCATCTGATAGGCCACAGTTCTTAAATGCTAAGGTACCAGTGGCTGACAGCAGCAAGGAGGTGGGGCTTATGATGTTACACATATTGTTCTGACCTGAAAATGTAAGAATTCCATAATATAGATATGAAAATATTTATGCCATCAGTTACATTGCAATAACATACTGTTGTGATCCCAGAATTAAGACATGATGTCCATGCACCTGCAATAAGAGTGGGTTATCGAAAATGCTTTACCTTTATAAGAGACATCCACCAAAGACTCTGCAGTGCCCAGCAGTAGAGACCAGACCTCCTCCTCCAACAGAGGTCCTCCTCGTGCCTCCAGCACTTCAGCTAATGTCACAAATGTGCTGCTCATCCTGCACACATTCCCAGCACTCACCTGAGGATGCATACACATAGAGTACACAGATATGAAACACACACACATCCAAAAACATCACTTATTAGAGGTTTTGTTCAAGGTCATAGTCTGAAGAGTTCTACTCTTCACATCCCTCTGCAGGGCCCTTGTTGCCATCGACTGTCATCAGTATTTTGTCTTCAGAAACAGTTGTAAGTGATGTTTGTGTGACGTTCTTTACGCTGGACTATTTAGATTATTTTTCTCCATTAGTCTCACTGCCTCTCACACTCTCTGTCCCTCCTGTTTCCTAATAGGCTTTCTTCTGACCAGAGGCCACTTATGTGCTTCTGGCACCAAAACAACTGTGTCATGTTCCTGTGTTAGTTAGTCGACACATGCAGTGTAGGAATTACCACAACCATATACGGCTGAGCAATGTATACAAATATTGTATGATATATGTTAAAATATATAGCATGCATAATACATTTTGACCGTATTATGCAGCGCAAAATGTATTAAATGAGGTAGATAACACAAAGACAGCTTTTTCTTCCAGTGTTCCCAATCAAACTTGAGTAGGGCAGAAATATAACAACAACAACAACAACAACACCAACAACAACAACAACATATTGTTGTTTGAAAAGAAACATTTTGCAATATGTCCAACTTTGGTCAGATGAATTGTTGACATGAGAATAGACTGTATGTAAAAACAGACATGCTGTTTTCCAGGTTAATAGATATGAGCTGTGAACTGATTTTGATTCCACTGGATCTGTTTTTTCCATTTTTTTATTGGGACAGTCTGTTCCTGTAAAAGTCTCGGTGCAGTAATATAAATGGTTCCTCGCAGCCAACCACATAGTGTTCTGGATGAAGCAACATACAACCCAATTACTTTAGGCCTGATTATCCTGCACTTAAAGTGCATCCCCAGCTTGTGACACCCAGGTTGTCGACTGAATACGAGGAAAGATGAACAAGATTAAATGTGTGGCTAAGAACAAGAACACAGATGCAATTGTGACATTACAAGGTTTCCTAAAAAAATGCACAAAGCCATTTAAAACAGTAATAAAACCATATTTTTGTGCAATATAATGGTATCCCTGTAGAAGGGAATCAAAGAGAAAAGGAGGTGCACCCACTTCTCCAGTCCAGAGCAGAACTTTTGCAGCTGTATTCCCTCATCTCTGTCTGCAGGTGTAAAGCTACTGTTGTGAAGCCACACAGCTGCAGGGACCAACACTAGTTTTATAGACACCACTGCAAGATTTCTCGGATGGAAACCCAAAAAGGATCTATAACATGACAGTTTTTACCTAATATCTGTCTGTGTTGTTTGGCTGACCCCTCTTGCCCTCTCTCACCATAAACACCAAACCCGTTAGCTACATCCCTTAAATCACAGCCTTTTAGTTAATATGAAATATGAGGACATAAAGAGCTCTAATGTCGAGGGAATGTTAGAGTCCAACAAGAGGATGCCACATCCACTTTACACACCAGTTGCCAAACCATTTTTTTCTTCTCCTGTGTAAAATCATCTTTATTATCTTCTGTTCATCATGTATATATCATTATACCAGAACATGGTTTCAATGTACCAGTCAGCAACTAGACTTATTACCCTGTTAAGTTCAAACCACCACAGTGGTCCATTAAGCAGACAGACACATGACAGTAGATGCAGACAGAGGAGAGGGTAAGCTGTATCCTTGGAAATTTGGGACAACATGCTTGTTCAGGATCCAGGTCTTTTTACAGCCTTATTTATCACTACAGCTCAAAGGGGCAAAAAACCCAAACGTGTGATAGTAGCTACTGTGCTCACATACACTCCAGTTTATGTAGCTACACAGCATTAAGCAGCCTAAAGCAAACAACACCTTTCACAGAAATGATTTTTGTCGCCACAGGCCTGAATGTGAAGGATATACACCATGCATTACTCTTAAAGGTAAAGCTCATTACAGTCTAGCTGGGGTTAAAGTGGACCGCTTTCCATCTTAAATCTCAAAATGAGGAAATAAATAAATTAATGCAAACATGAAGACACCCACCTCAAACCACCAGATGTCACACAGCACTGTACTGAAGGAAGGTGATGGAGAAACATTACCTGGTACCATATGTAAGCTATGTCAGCGCTCTGATCCTTTGTGTTATCTTCAGTGCTCCCACCATGGATCCATAGTAATCCTTGTGGTCATCGCATTGCTGTTTTGACGTCCCCCTCAGTCAATGCTGCTCCTCTCTGCCAGGTAATTCATCAGTGACATTAACTAGACATGATGCCCCATTCATTTGCTCTATTACCGCCACGCTGAACATCTGAAACTTTTCTTTTTGCTGTAATTGGGGCTATTCTTAGCCTCTCAGCTTAAACGCTTAATTGGATTAGCCTCGCGGTTTGACAGCGACAGGTCAGAGCCACCAATAGCGGGTGGCGTGGGATCAGCTACACCGATTTAACTAATCCGTCTGACGCCCAAAGGTGCGGTGGATCCCCGGCAGTGGGTGCGCTACTGAGAAGCCTGGGAAGGACGAACGACCTCCTCGGCCAAACGAGCGGATCGCAGCCCGCTGCTGCTGCAAGGCAGCTCCCCCACAATGATCATAACACTGCGGGCTCTCTTCGAACAAGGGGTAAGAAACCGTTGTAGGCTGGTCTTGCTGTGGGACTCGGGACGTTTATCCATGCCGCTTCCGTTCCTCTCTAGTGCGCACAGCTCGTCTCTGCAGGCCGCGGGGCATCTGCGCAGGAACAAGGATAAATAACAAGCACCCAGGGCTGTCAGTTGGGTGCAGGGAGAAGCTAAAGCCACTCAGCGGTGTAAGTTGGCGCAATTGTACCTAATGATGTCCTTATCCTGTCACATGCCCACGCAGAGCAGCGTGGCTCCGTGGATACACCCGTTGTTGTAGTGGCCTGTCGAAAGTGATGCATGAACTCTAGATGTACCCGAACTAGCACTATGGATTCCTGCAGAGCAGCGTGTCCCAGTCCACAGTGATGCCACAGTTTAACACGAGGGGATAAAAGCTCTAAAATATTTCTCTGATGGGACCATCACTGCAGCATCATTCTTTACCATGGAAACAGACATACACAACTGTATACTGTATAGACCCAGTCTAAAAACTATAAATATTAACTAACCATTATCTAAATAACAAAGTTCTGGTCAGTCTATAATGTAATTGGAAGCCCAGTTAATGTTTCCCCTTGTTCACCAACATCACTGATGTAAGAGTGTCCTACAGGAAACAGTGATAACTTGGATGTCAGTTAGTCTGCACAATAAAACACCTGCCAATCATGATAGCAGGGTCACAGATTTAAGACTACCATTTTGTTATTAATAATAATAATAATAATAATGAGTTACAACTAGCCTCATTTAAACCAAACAGACATTTTTTAATGAACTTCTTACACATGAATGTCAATTTGTCCATGCTGAGCATTATATTTCAATGCATTTAAGTTGATTTACAGACAAAATGTGGATGACTCTTGACTTGTGTGTCCCCAGTGATCCATAAACCATTCTCCCTTCTTCTCAACCGTCATTGTCACCAGAAATGGACATTTTATGAAATATAAACCAAGAAAAAAAAATGGAAAAATTGGCAAAATATTTCATGCAGTACATGTTTCACTGAATCCTTTGCAATACATTATACTGTAGACACAAAAGGGATAAAATACCATCTAATATGATTGTGTTATGAACGGAAGTGAAGCCGAGACATAGATAGATAGATAGATAGATAGATAGATAGATAGGCAAGCAGGCGGAAGGAAGGAAGGATGGTATGGAGGAGGTGGTGGGTGTGTCTCTCTATGGATTGAGTGGAGTGACGTACTGCTGGGACGCATGCCCTGTGCGCACTGCGCGTCCTGGCCTGTCAGTAGTAGCCAGATGGAAACGTAGGCAAGTGCATTCAGTGAGGTCATGTATTTTTAAGCCACATAACGGAATAAATCATCCTTCAGCGGCGGCTCAAACAAACAGTCCAGAGCATTTCACTGCTGATCGGACTTCCAGTCCCTTTTGGTGACAGAGGTAAGAGGATGGGGATGGCTGTGCCGCGCTGCTTATTGTTTGGCCGTGGGGGAGGGTCGCATGTCGCTGTGTGCATGCTGCTCTACAGCCGTGGTTGTTGTTTAAAGGGTGTAACTTCACTCATCGCCTCCACCCAAAATACAGCCTTCTCGTAAGCCCATAGATCGAGGCAGCAGCTGCTTAGTTTTCTCACCGACTGCGCACCGTCTCACCAACAGGCCCTGTCATATCACGGTATGGCTGTCATTCATTATCGCTGCAATAACGCTTTCTGCTTGTGCAGAGCTGCGTTTCCAGCATGCACGGCTCTTTTGTGCAGCTTTATTACCTGGCAGCTTCCTCTGCTGTCGACAAGGCAAGACGAGGGGTCGTGTGGCCAAGGTTAACGCGCTGACATCCAGGAGCATTCAAAGAAATGACGGGTCGATAGTGGTGGTCCTGTTAATCTGAGCCCAAGGTCTTCTGTTTCTGTCTCTCCGCCCTGCTGACAGTTCAGTTTGCATGCGTGATCTGAGAGAAGAGGCTGTCTCGGTTTTGGATTGAACATATGTGAGGATAGTATGTGACGCAAGGTATCTTAACCATGAGATAGATTATAGTGTGTGTGTGTGTGTGTGTGTCTGTCATGGCTGAGATTTTTCTTCTATTTTCTCATCTACTGATGAGTGGTGCATGTAAATCGGGATGATATTCTACCCATGGGCATGTTATGATACAATATTATTATTGTCACCACACCAGTTTTAATGTGATTGACAGTATGTGATTACGTTGCACACAAAAGAACTGAACCATATCATTTTATATTGTGTTAATATGTGAACACACTTTTCCAAGCATATGCATTTTTAAGCAATTTTGCATTATTTTTAGTATAAAGCATGTTAACCACCATTACCAGTCTGCCTTGTGTTTTATGTGCTTCAGAAGCCATTCATTAAGTCACTGAGATGGGGCAGTCTGTTTAGAGAAAACAGAGGTTAAGTCATTAGAGGGCAGTGCGCTCCAGGAAATACATTGCTATATTCCTGCTTTTGCAGGATTCACAGTGAGGCACAGATGTTCCACAGCTCCCTGCTTCCAAATCCATGCATGAGGCCAAGACCTCTGAGATGTTGCTGTGACTACAGATGTGACTGTGTGCATTTCCTGCTCAGTGTAAACACCACAGCTGACATGCAATCTTATAATGTAACTGCAATCTTATAGTGTGCCGTTGGTTTCAGATTTGTCGGTGCAGCATGTGGCTGTAAGTATCAATAGACTACTAGTTATTTCACTGTGTGACTAAATAGGAAGTTAGTGGATCCTGCATTGACCTGACCTTAATTATCGTCATGGATGGCCTTTATTGCGATAATGACCTTACCACACAGAGCAACAGATAACCGTTTATTCCACTGACAGCACTGCACACTAACTGCACTGTCATTCAAGCCTTCATAACTCAGACGAGCATAATTGTCATCCTGTCTGAAATATAAAAGAGGTGGCATGTCTATTTTCATGTTGTGAGGGAGGTGGATGTTATGTACGTCTTTGTGACGTTGGAGCAACAGAAGGAGAGCTGACTCATTTTATTCTGGCAGTTCCATCCCTCATATGGACTGTGTGAGTGGGGAGGGCGATTATTACATTGCTTGTATAGGAGGAGTTGAAGAAAGGGAGAGGAAGCTAGATGGTACAGTTTTCTCCATATTTTTAGGTGGTTTTTGTTTTAATGAACCACGTCAGGGGACATTGTGCACACTGGTGTCCCTGTGCTTGGCCACGTGCTGCAACTTGACCCAGTTAACATGTGCCTGTGGAAGACCCGCTTGTAGAACTGGACTGGAGTCCTGGGCCGGTGTCCAAACTCGAAGGAATTATCACCAGGCTTGGTTTTCCAGTGTGACAGACTGGCTGTAAGCGTCATGTTTCATATGATGGAGTGGACCTTTCCCTGTGGCCTGCTGTTCTGCTACCAGTGCTGATGGTGTCAAATCTTCCATCCTGGTGTGTTTGCTGAGTTGCTGAGTTAAGGAGCCGCAGTGCTCGCCTCAAGTGTGAAATTCAGCCGAGTACGCTCTCCTTTACTTCTAATCTACTTTCTTGGGAGCAGGGATTTTCATTTGACAGTGTAGGTTTTGGCTGGACTGCTGGTATCTGCTGTGTAGCCCTAATAAATACTCAGACAAATGCTCTTCTTTTTGTATACAGAGGACATTTTTGGATGCACAGAAAGCAGTAATCGAAAATTTCGCCATGAACAAAAACAAGAGAGAAAGAGAGTTTTACAGCGTAGATGTCGGGGATTCAACGTTCACAGTACTGAAGCGATACCAGAATCTACGACCCATCGGCTCAGGAGCTCAGGGAATCGTCTGGTGAGTGTTTTCAACCTCATCCATATTCAGTCAACAGCTCCTTGCTGAAATGTGGGTCACTGTTTCCAACGTCCACAGAGCCTATCCCAGCTGTTGTAGGGTGAAAGGCAGGGTACACCCTGAACAAGTCTCTAGTTCATCACAGAACACATAGAGACAGATAACCACTCACACTCACATTCACACCTACGGACAATTTAAATTAGCCAATTAACCTAATCCCCATGCATGTTTTTGGATGGTGGGAGGAAGCCGGAGTACCCGGAGAGAACTCACATAGACACGGGAAGAACAGGCAAACTCCACACAGAAACTCAAACCCAGTACCTTCTTGCCGTGAGGCGAGCTGACCACTGCACCACTGTGCCGCCCTACTGTCTTCAAAATATATAAGTTAAAATCACAATATCAATATGTACATATGAACTGTACATTGTTGTAAGTTTTTGTACTTTGTATTTGTTTTGTTGATGACAAAAGCAACAATAGTATTACTTTTTTTTAACCATATTTAAAAATGATTTACAAACTTTGTTCCTCAGCTCTGCTTACGACCAAATCCTTGAACGAAATGTTGCCATCAAGAAGCTGAGTCGGCCTTTTCAAAATCAGACCCATGCCAAGAGGGCGTACAGAGAACTAGTCCTAATGAAATGTGTCAATCACAAAAATGTAAGTATGCAAATGTATTCAGTCACGTGAGCAGAGTGTTTTTGAATTTCATTTGGATTTCTACATGTGTGTATCTAAGATGTTGCTTTCATGACATGTAACGGACTGCCTCGTTCTGATTCGTGTCATGTTGTACCCACAGATCATCGGACTGTTAAATGTATTTACACCACAAAAATCATTAGAAGAATTCCAAGATGTGTAAGTCACTGTATATCAAGTGTTGAAGTACTTTATTTTGAAGCATGAAATTGAATTTGCTGAAATGCTTCTCAATCACTTGTGAACTGTTTCTGCTCCATCAGATACTTGGTGATGGAGCTGATGGATGCCAACCTGTGCCAGGTCATTCAGATGGAGCTGGACCACGAGAGGCTGTCCTATCTGCTCTACCAGACGTTGTGTGGCATTAAACACCTCCATGCTGCCGGCATCATTCACAGGGTGAGCATCGGCTGGCTGTGACTGCACAGACTAACGCCAGGCCAGTGTCCCGAAGAGGAACTGTTAAACCCTCTGTGACACCTGACACTGAAGTGGAAGGTCAACAGATTGACTGGCACACCATTAGATGCTGAATATAGTATTTTAATTACCAACAAGCCCTCTTGAAAAAACACTGGTGGAAACATTTATCAGATATCTTTGACTGTGAAACCTAAATTCAAAACATTTTAATGATATGCTCTTTCTTGCAGAAATAGATTCCCATATGGATCAATAGAAAGCAGGAGTGAGCATGTCTAATCAACAATAGTAGCTAAATATATCAAGCAAGGTTCATTTAAGGGAATGTTGCATCTTCAACAAAACATTAAAGTGGCACTACTGTACTCTTTACTCTATGCCTTTGCTACAAGCAAGCACCTAAATAAGCAATTTGTACTGCAAAAAAACATGACAAAGGTAATTTTTAGAAAATAGCTGCAGCAGGAGCTGGAAACTACGATGTCACGATGGATAGTGTAGCACCCTATTATCATGTGACTTATACAGACAGTGGTGTGATCACAAAAACAAACAAAAAGCTGTCATTGTTTGCGCAGTGCTGCTGGTCAACATGTTGTAATGTGGGGTCCACTTTGTCTCAGAATGGCGTTAGACTACGTTTCCCTCCTTTATGTCATTCTTATTAACAAATAGTTAACAATTTACATTTTGCCCCTCTGTAGGACCTCAAGCCCAGTAACATAGTTGTCAAGTCAGATTGCACACTGAAGATTTTGGACTTCGGCTTGGCTCGGACAGCTGCCACAGGCCTCCTGATGACGCCATATGTGGTTACGCGCTACTACAGAGCACCAGAGGTCATCCTGGGAATGGGCTACCAAGCTAATGGTTAGTCGTTATCAATGTTCTAAAAATCTATTGCTCTGTCAAGATACAGTGTTGTATTGATTTTCAGTGTTATGCTTTAATGGACCATAAAGTGTTTTCTTTTATGCCACCTGTTCTAACCCATATAGTATGCAGGGACTGGAAGATAGATCTTATTGTTAACTTTGTCTATTAATGGTTCTGTAACACGGTGGGACTTTGTTGCAAGCTAACTGGCCTCCTACATATAACTAACCTGATATTGTGCATTCCTCTTATTGGCTTTGTTTGCTGTGTTCCACTTTGCCAGTGGACATATGGTCTGTGGGCTGCATACTGGCGGAAATGGTTCGCCATAAAATCCTCTTCCCAGGAAGGGACTGTATCCTTGGGTCTTTTTAAATTATTCTTCATGCTGTTCATCTTAACAGTCTCTGTAAAGGGCTAATGCTGTGTGCTTTGCAGACTGTTAGATTTTGTCCTGGTTATGCAGACTTGTTAATATAGCCCAGTATAACATGCCTTATTTGAAGCTTTCTGGCTGACGTAGGCTGTAATCATGTCAGTTTTCATTTGCTTCCACACTGCATTGCTCGCTTTCACATATCTGGCTGATGCTGCACGTTCTCCATTTTTATTTTCATCACACCACTGCCATTCTGCTTGCATTCCTTTTGCATTATTTGTGCTTTTTGTTTTGTATCTCACCATTTTGTTTGCATGTCCACCTCCCTGTCATCTAAACGTCCCCCTTCAGTGGATGTATGGTCAGTGGGCTGCATAGTGGCTGAGATGATCAGGGGAAGCGTGTTGTTCCCCGGCACTGATCGTATCCTTATCTATCATTGATTGATCTCTGTGTCATCACTTCATCCTGTGTGAAGAGAACAGCCATACTGTGTTGCTTTCCCATTTTCCAATTTTCTACCCGACAAACATTACCACCATCGCTCTGCTGCACACACCTCTTGTGAGAATGTCAAACCACCCAAACGGACAGTAAAGGGCAGTAGAGAGTAGAAGGTCTAATAGTTATATATTAGTTGCAAAGGAAAGGGATGAGTGGCTAAATCACCATAGATCCTGTGATTTATAAGTATGTGTATGTGGACTACATTAGTCAAGCTGCTGGTCACCTTAAATGAAAGTTATGTATCAGGAATAGTGTGTTTCCTTAACATTTACACTTCAGACATCGACCAGTGGAACAAGGTAATTGAGCAGCTAGGTACTCCATCTCAGGATTTTCTAATGAAGCTGAACCAGTCGGTAAGAACGTACGTAGAAAACAGGCCACGCTATGCTGGGTACAGCTTTGAGAAACTCTTCCCAGACGTGCTCTTCCCTGCAGACTCTGACCACAACAAGCTGAAAGGTAGTGTTCACGACCCATAAATAAACCATAAATAAGTCCTTAATCAAACCACATTTGTAGATTTTAGATCTATAGTGGAGCATTTTAATCTGTTTGTTGTGTTTCCTCTCAGCGAGCCAAGCCAGAGATCTCTTATCCAAGATGCTTGTGATTGATGCGTCTAAGCGCATCTCTGTGGATGAGGCCCTGCAGCACCCCTATATTAATGTTTGGTACGACCCAGCTGAAGTGGAAGCGGTAAGTGGATCACTGGTCGGAGCATGTGATCCTGAAATGGTCACATGATATTTTGCTTTTATCACTTGAATCGGAAAGTTGGCATCATTCTTGTGTTACCTTCCTCAGCCCCCTCCGAAGGTCCTAGACAAACAGCTGGATGAGAGGGAGCACACAGTGGAAGAGTGGAAAGGTGAGTGGAAAGAGCTTTCATTCAATACGTGAAGTTTCAATGTATTTACAGTCAAATAAAAACAGAAGAAAATCCGTTGGGACAGCCAGTGAATATGCAGTCAGGTGGTTATAGACATTTTTGCTCGAGGAGATCTGCGTCTCCACTATAGTTGTCAGAAGGTGCGTTATGTGACTTGCAATCCCCCTTTGAAGCCTCTCGGTTAGTGTTTTCCACCCAGGAACCTGACTCTATGGAGCCTTGGAGGACTTCAGATTATGAGTAAATATCACTTTCAGTTGTGCAGCAGGATGAGCTCATCCTAACCCCTGCCAGGTGATAATGACCCCTCATTCATTTTTAGAAGGGTCACACCAGTGCAGCCAGTCCAAGTCAGAAACATGATGCTGTTTGGACTATACAGTATGCAATGTGTCTGTGACTGTACAGAAAAGTTTGTCACATCAGTGAGTTGTCTCTGCTGTTCTTTTAATTTGTAGGGCTAATTTATAAGGAAGTGAGTGAATGGGAGGAGTGGACAAGAAATGGTGTGATTCGAGGCCAGCCACCTCCTTTAGGTGAGTAATTGTTGTAACTTTTGGAGATTATAAGAGGTGGAGAGGATGAACTTGTGAATCACATGATAGGTATTCATCAGAGGCTTGATGTTCACCCATGATTTTGACAGTCTGTATGATTTTTATTTTATACAGGTTCACTGAATGCTTCATATATGCCTAATTAAACATAAACATTGTTTCTTTATGTCAGTCTAAAGTACAATAGTGTATTAAGGTCATAAGCTGAGATTTGGATGATAACGCTAAAATATTTTATGAATATATCCATAATATTTCAAGAATAACATCTGATTACTTTCAGAATAATGTTGTAATTTGGAATAAAGTTGTTGACATACCTTTTAACCTGCAAATGACCAAATCAGTGCCTGTTGGAAATTTAAAATCTGAGGCTCTGTTTACATCTGCATTTTTGCCTCAGCAGACACTGGCAGTGTGTATTTCAATGAAACCTATGCGTTGACGTGTGTTTTTCGCAGCACAGGTGCAGCAGTGATCGACAGCCCCCCTCAGCCCACGTCCTCCTCCTCGTCTTCGGCCAACGATGTCTCGTCCATGTCCACAGACCCCACTGACCCGAGCAGTGACCCCACCATGACCTCTGAAACAGATAGCAGCTTGGACGGACACACCTCTCTGGGTGCGCTGGCCTGCTGCAGATAACGCAAACACACACACACACACACAATACACATACACAGAAAAAAGCAAACCTCTCTTCATCAGAGTGTGTGTTGGGAGAGGATTTAGGCCAATGGAACTTCTCATGTTAGTTTGTAGAGCTGCGCTTTTAATGTACAGTTTGTTTTAATTTCCCTCTCCCCCTATACTGCTGTAAATGACTGTGGTTTGAAACTGTATCAATATTACTGTATTTTTGCTGCGAAGAAGAGTATGTTTTGATGTGAATCTGTGATGTATGTTATGAAAGAGAGGGATTTGATTGTACTTTACACATTGCTGTTTTTTAGCTACTGCTACACAGTTGAATACCACGCTGTTTGCACTGCAATATTATGTTGAGTATATTTTTGAATTTGGCATATTTTTTTGTATTTTTCGGGACATTTGAATGAATCTACATCAATTCTCGTTTTAACAGTAGACTATAGCGCACTTCGTTTTGGATTCAACTGCAAATATTTTATTTTGATATTGTTCCTCATCTTTCTTGTAGAAAGCGTCCTTTTGGTGTATCAAAGTTAACATAGTATTATGTCACCTCTGATTGTGTGCATCTTGGTAAGAAGTCAAATCGTCTATTGCCCTGACACTGAATTTCTTTTTTACTATAGTATACTGTTAACTGACTGTATTTTAACTTGTTTAGTTACTTAGAAGTAATTTGTAGGCAACGGTCTGTTGGATGAGGAAGAACAGGGTGAATGTAATTGAATAGATTCGTGGCATGTAGTGAGGAGCAAGTGATTACTGTTGCACTGTAAGAATTTAATACAGGCCACCCCACTGGCTAGAGTTCTGTATATGATGACTGTCACCAGAAACAAAGTCTAAATCACTGTACCCTTGGCAGGTTCTTTCAGACATTATTCACTGCTGTCTGATAGTTAACATTTAATTTAAGTGCCCTTACTCAGTTCAATGATTTTCAGTCTTGTCCGTTGCAGATGCTCCTCTTTTCTGAGATGCATCTTTCTGAGTTCTACCTCACACATGTACACACACACAAAAACATGTTTTTGAAGATACAGTGTCATGGCACACATCGTTCAAAAGAAATGTGAAAAAAAGAACCATTTTCTTTCTGTATTATTTATTTATTTATTTCAAGCTAGGAGGTGTTATTGTATGTAATGTACATTTCATTCAGAAGTACTATTTATATGCATTTTGTTTCATTTTTTGTTTTCTGTGCAATATAATTATAGATTAATATAGTCAGTAATTGATCTGTACATTTTACTGTAGATGTATGTGTCTTTTCTGAGAGTCGGGAAACAGGCATTTGCAACCTGCCAAGGTAACCTTTGGATGTATTTGATGGCTCAAATTCCCAACTTGTCCCTTTTGCCCTTTTCGTATTTGGCCACCCCAGGCAGTAACCCTTGGCATCAGCTCCCAGAATGCACTTTGGGGATTGTGACGCATGTCCTGACCCATCCATAGCCACGAGCCATCTCAACTGACTGTGGTTTCCTCTTTTTGTTGTTTTCCTCTTCCTTCATCTCCTCAAATAATTGAAAAAAGATAGAATAGACTACGCATGAGTTTTATCAGAGCAAATCTGGTTTTAGTGCAGGTACACTTAGAGGAAAGACAGGAAAGTCATTCGGCACTACTGGGGTGATGCTGTAGTCCTCTGGTGGTTTGGCCAAACAGCAAGAGTTAACTGTTGTGGTGTCTCAATCAGGCCAGTTGTGTGAAGTTTGGCCTTTGGATCTGAAATTGCCTCACTAACAGACCAATTATATACATCAAAAAAATGGAAAATGTCTACCTTCAACTCAGCAAATAAAAGAGTTGAATTTTAATGTCTCACATTGTTCTTTCTTTTACTGTCAATGTTTAGAGTTCTCAGGGGAAATGAACAGAGTGTGTATGGGAAGATTGCATCTCATATCATTGCCTTTCTGCTCTCTTAGTCCAGTGTTGTGTAATAGTATGGGATGTGTGGCATTGTAAATGCTTTCTTGGTCCATAGAAGTTCTCGTTTGGCACCGGCACTGATCAGTGTAGGCACAAGATGGCTGTACCAAAGAGGACACAATGGCAAGTAGTACTGCAGTAGAGGTATTTGGTCTTCAAAGCTTTGGGGCAGACTGGACTTCCCAGTAATCAAGCTCTTCCTCCTCTGATGGACCAGATGAAGGCAGGTTGGTCTGGTCTAGCTGGTCCGTGGTGCTCCTGTGGTCAGGTCTCCAAGGGTTTTGAAGAACTCCTCCATCTCCTTCTGGAGGAGGATGTTTCTGTTTTCTGCGTCTTGATGAGCTCTCTCCGAGTTCCTGAGTCGGATCTCCAGCATTTGAAACTTCTTCTTCTCCTGGTCCAGCTCCTCCTCGAGGCGGTTTACCTGGGACTGGTACTTGGAACAGGATTCCTCCAACCTCAAAGAAGAGATGAAGAGGTTATATACAGCAACTCTTGCTTATTTTAATTTGACAGTACATAACTTACTTGCGAATGCAGGTTTCATAGCTCGTCCTCTGTTTCTTCAGCTCCTGCTTAAGCTCAGCCAGCATATTGGCGAGACCTTCATTCGTTCCTGTGGGAACATCCTCAGCACTGCTTACAATGTTATCCATAGTACCCGCACTGTCCCTTACCTCTGTTGGTGTCTCTTGACCCTGCCCTAATTTTCCTGCCTTATCGCTTCCCTCTGGATCGGCCAACGAGATCTCAAAGGACGTCCAGATGGAAGAAGTGTCGGCTGGCAGACTTAGACTGGAGGGGGCTACGTTGTCATAGGCAGATAGTCTATGGAATTGGTGTAAGGCTCTGAGGGGCAGGGGTGTTTGAGACAAGTCTTCGTCAGAGTCTCTCTGTTTGTCCTTAAGTGGCAGAGTGGTCTCTTTAAGGGAGAGTGTCGAATCCTTCAGGGTAGAGTCTTTAAGTCTTTCACCAGATGAGGTGGTGCGCCTGTGAGCACGGAGGGATGACAGACCGTTCATCAGCCAGTTGCTCCCACCAGCTGTTGACACATCCCCTGTCGACCCCACTATTTTACCCCTCGGCCCCCCAGATGCTGCACCACCTTTGAAGGAGCTCCTCCAGGAGGGCAGGGCTTTAGACTGTTTACTGGGGCTAACAGCCGCCTCACATCCACCTTTCTCTTCAGCTTTGCTATCTGCTTTCTCTTCAGCCTTTCCTTTGCCATTCCCCTCAATCTCACCATCCTCACCTTTCTCCAGCAGTATAACAGGGCTCGGTGCAGTAGGCTTACCGTCTGTGGAAGACGTGGAAGTTTGGGGTTCATCTTTAGGTATTGTGGGGACTGTAACTGAGGATGGTGGGGGATCATTGTCTTCCTGTGAGAGCCATTCCACTTTGCAACGTTGTAGACTCGGGGCAATCTTGGCCTCTGCTTCTTCTCGTTGATAAAGTCGGTTGTGTTCACTAATCAGCACAGTCATGAGGTGCTGCACCTGTGAACTTCCTGTGTATGATGACAAACACACATACACATTACTAGTAATGTTTCATGCACTTACAATGCACATACTGATTGTAAAATAAGTTTGTGTCACAAACTTGTGCTGCCCTGTGTTATATGTAATGTTATATTTTCACCAACCCTCCATCATTGTAACGGGATCCTCCACTCTGGGCCGGAGGATATTGGGTCCAAACACAGTGGCCAGATTCTGAACACTCATCTTATTCTCATTGGAGTGAGACTGAACTTCGTCCAGAAACCTGAGTGGAAAGAGGAAGTTATTTTCATGTTATGTTAAATCATCAGCATTGACTGCTCTTTTAAAATTGGTAGAATTGGTAGAACAAATGAAAAGGAGGACTGAGTCATGTCTCTGGCTGGTGTGTGGGTTCAGCTGATGATATATAAATAGATGCAGAAATCATGTAATTATACACACTCAGAGTCAATCGAAATGATGTCACTTCCTCTGATGAATCCCCTGAGGATGTGAGAGTAATGAGTTTCTCTTGTATGACAGGCTGACAAATCCTTAATCAGTGAATGGGACAGCAGCAGCAGTACAACCCATCACAGTCACAGCCGTGAGCATGACAATTACTGATACACAGCAGAACACAGTGTTGACTTACTTGCAGATGTATGTGAGGAGGTTGTAGTTGACCTGAGGAAGGGATTTCACCTGTTTGCCTAGCTCTATTATCCCCTTGAAGAAAAATAAGGATTTTTTTATTGCCATATTGCCAAATATTTATTTGGAAATATACTGGGAAAACCATGTTAAGCAGACATGTAATTACCATTGCTTTGTCCTTGGTAAGAAGTGGCGCACAAGAGAGAAACTGAGTATATTTGGAGAATGGGATTATAGGCTCCGGCAGCTCCCGTATATACAGTTTTAGCAGTGATGCCACTGTGTGGACATCTGTGGTACTGTAAGCGACAGAGAGAGGACATGCAGTAACAAATGCTATCCAGCATACATTATAGCCTGGCATGCTGCTGTAGATTAAATGCCCCCTCCCATTGCATCACCTGTCAAACACTGGCTTCTCGCCACGGTCTAAGGCATCCTGCAGCTCTCGAACATGATTGGTCTGTCCAGGGGCTCTGAAAAGGCCCTCCTCCTCAAGCCCATGCTCACGTATGAAACACACACACTGTTCAACCAGCACTGGGACCAAACGCTGAGGGCCACACTGGGCCTCGTACAACATTGTCTCCTCTAGGTGCTGCCCGAATACACCTGCAGCCACACCGAAAATGAACACCGAGGAGGTCACTCAGAATGTTTCCTTTTGTTTTTATGTGTATTGATATGTTTAAGAATCACACCTCCTCCAGGTGGAGCCCATATGACTCTGCGTATGGCTCTGACCCATTCTTCCATGTCGCTCTGAGAGTTGGCCATCAGCAAGAATGATTCATGGCTTATGCCTGTCCTATCCTTTTCTCCAGCACCTCCTAAAAACACAAACATATTTCATCATCATCTTTCTGGATCAATAGAAGATAAGTGGCTCACACATCTCAAAGCCACTGTGCTTCAAACGTGGTATCAGACACAGAACAGGCATCACTTTTAAAAATGCATTGCTGATCACATGAACTGTATTCCACCAACTAGAACTATTAGTATTTCCAATAGCTAGTGAAGTACTGAAGCCATGCAGCTTTACCTCCCTGACTCCCCTTCCTCTTGCTGCACACAGCCTGATTGACATTTCGGTTAATTTCAGTTTAGCTTTGATTACACAATGTGAAGTTCCCTTCACTTTGCCTTTGCTTGCTTTTGAAGAGGTGGACGCACTACTCAGGTACAGATTGAGATAAAAGTGTCAACGCAACTATTCATCAAATGTTCTGACATTTTGTACTTATTTTTCCTTATAAATGCAATCCAAAAGATAGAGAGTTTTGTGTGCGGGCTATATTCATATGTCAGTACCTGGATTCAGTACTAAGTCCTGCATTGTGGTGCAAAGTGTGTTGCATGTGAGAGAAATGGCCCAGAAAGAGCAGTATTCCCAATGGACACCAGCAACTGCACCATGTCCCGTTTGTCTTTCTGTCTGTGACCTTTTCTTCAGTGTCTTTTCACTCTGCTGTTTCACTCACGCTCTTTTTCTACAATGTGACAATCGACACAGTCTCACATGTTAAGAGACAACACCAATGATTTGCTTATTTTAACCTTTTACAAATAATTGCATATAGTTTATATTTTTCAAACCACATCACTGTGATTCTGATTACTAAGTGTTTTTCTTAACTTAGAAGCAGCCATTGGTCTCCATCCAGTTGTATGGGAACTGCATCAATGGAAATCAAAGTTGATTTTTATGCTGTTGAATTAATTGAATTGAAATCAGTGACTGCCTGTGAAGGGTTGGGATAAGGAACATGTTATGTTATGTTTCAGAACATTGCATGCATTCAATTCGAAATAGCTCACTCAATATCAAATTGCAGTACTGCAATATTGTAATTTACTACCTGAAAAATCAGTTCAGTATTGTTAATGTTCTTCCATAGTAAAAAAGTTAAAGCTTGTATCATCATTGAAGTGGCCCCCACGCAAAGACACAAACACTGAAAGGTCACATACATGATTAAAAACACTATCTGCAATGACCTAATCGTTTTACAGCCACTCTAAAATGTGTGAATTACATATTTTGTGAATTTCTTTGTGAGCTAAATAAAGTATCTATCTATCTATCTATCTATCTATGTATATATATGTATACATATGTATACATACATGTATACATATGTATACATATATATATGTATATATAAATACGGCGAAAGCTGTATTAGTGAACACTGGTAACCACTTGGTGAGTTGCACATTTTTTAAAACAAATGTTTAGGGGTTGTTTTGAGCAGGTTTGCATTGGCCCATAGGGGCCCATAGCTAGGTGGCATAGCCAATTTCTAAATGAGCCAAAAAACAGAGACATATACCAGAATACCTTTAAATAAAAAATGTGTTTGTTTGACACTAAACTAAACAGACGGTTCAGCATCACTTGAACAGATGTATTTACTTGTTTACACACAGACTTGTCACCATGCCAACTCACCTGGCACAATTTCAAAAGGGTGACGGCCAGGCTCATCTTGATTGGCAGGCAGCTCATTGACCTGACTGCCCTGAAGAGGAATACAGCCCTGCAGGAGGAAGGAGAGGAAGATGTGAGATAAACAGACTGACAGACGGACAGGCAGCCATGAGGAAAACACCTGTATCAATGGTATTTAAGGCCCAAACAAGAAATCAATTAGTGGTTCTGGACTTGGATGTGTAGTGTGTGTTAAACACTATAGAGTTCTGAGTACACTGAGCTCTGGGCGTCCATCCAACAGAGGGAGGGAGGTAATGATGATGGAGGGAGAGATGACTCAGGGAAACATCTCTTCATCTATTTATCCCTCTGCTGCTTCCTGTATTGTGCATTTCTGATCTGTTCACTGTGGAGAGGGTCAAAGGTCAGCTACTAAGTGCTTACAGCAGAACCACAGGGCAGCCAGTTACCACATTATCAGTGTGTCAGCGCACTAGCAACAAACTACAACATTAATGGAGACTGTCATAGGGTGAGGGTTTTTGTGTGAAAAAAAATGGATATTTATCCAGCTATATTGTAGTTTGATGCCAAAAAATATAAATAGTGTTAAAAATCAGTTAGATGATGCAGAAAAGTGTTTTTTTTTACTTGAGGGTGACAAACTGTATTTTGTCGGGTGGCTTAAAAAAATCAATAAGCTATTTTCAGAGTTGGAGAACACAGGGTGTCGACTGGCCCTTGGGGAAAACGCTGATCCGATATATTCATGAAGCTTGAATATGTATCAGGCACACACAGCAGGGCAGCCTCCTGGGGCTACAGGTGACATCGGATAACTGTCTTGTATATACTTTTGTTTTGTACGTGCCGTCACCTGTGCCTTGGTTTCATCCTGGTCCTTGTAGAAATACAGAGCCTCGGTCCTGAGGACAAACCAACGCAGCTGCCAGTTTTTCATGATGCTCCTCTGTCTCTTCAGCCAGCCTGCCTTCAGTGCTTTCTCCTGATCAAGAGGAGAGCATGGCCTGGAGACCCGAGACAACTCACCAAGCACCATGCTCTTGGACCGTGCTGCATGGACACATAGATAAAGTGAAGGATACTTGAGACTGAGATAAAGAAAGTCACATGACAGAGGATTCATGCTTATTGTTTTGCTCAGAAATTCGTCCACAGACGATCATGAATCATTATTCGCAGAGGTCTTTTGGGCACAGCTCAGCCCCCAGGCTTGACCATGCATCTACATTTCCTCTTAAGTCAATCTACCAATACATGGCCTACATTTGCAGCATCCTGCTTCAAGATGATCCATCCATTTATCTGTTGACATATATGCATATATAATTTCCAGTTGTGCTTTAACTGCTGCAGACTAATTACAAGCATGGATTATATATTAGCACTGGTATGTCAAAGGTATAGAGCAAAAAGTAGAGTGTCAGTAGAGTGATCCCTGGAGAGTGAGAGTGGAAAGAGAGATAAACAGAAGGCAGAGAGAGGAGAGAGAGAAATCAATGGCATCTTTTTTCCTGTTAATTGCATCTTGCTTTCTGCTGAGGACAGCAGGGAAGGTATCTGCAAAGTCCTGGACTGAAATCTTTCTCTCTCTCTCTCTGTGGATGTCCTACATTTGCAGAATCATGATTGCTGGGAAGGAGAAATCTAGAGTCATTAATGAAACTGTATTCTGACAGCAGGGCAGGATCTAAAAATACAGCAGACATGGCAATGTCAGGCAGGAAATCTTCAAGAGGGGAACTGTTTTTTAATCCACTGTCAGTAACAAACTAGTGTAGCAGGATCAAATGGTCATGTTTTCAGGGCATAATTTTACTTGAGGAGCATCCCGTCATATATAATAAATAATATATGACACTGTACAATAACACACTGTGAAATACTCCATTACAGGTAGCAGTTCTGCATTACGAAGTTTTGATTAGACATGAAAGTGGAAGTTTAGGCCTATCTAGATAATTTTAGAAAAAAACATACATCAAACGTAAAAGTACTAAAAGTACTATAATTCATATATTATTCTATAGGCACATGTTTAAACTGAAATGATTCGTGAGTTAAATTGTAATCTGTAAAACACTCAAAAAAGAAAATTAATGTAGTTGGGTAAAAAGTAGAATATTCCCTTTGAAATGTGTCATAAAAGTATAAAGCAGAGCATACAATTAAATTACTCAAATAAATTGCAGTACTTCAAATGTGCACCTAAGTGCAGTGCCTGAGTAAATGTACTCAGTTACAGCCCACTGAAAAGTAAAAGTACTTATTATGTATGAAAATAGCCCCAATCAGAGTTACATTATATTACAATCACATTAATTATTAATGATGCATTACTGCAGCATTAGCTGTTATGTTTGGTTGCAGTGGAACTAATCTAAATTACTTTATTTACCTTTGGGTGATTGAATCTATTAGATGGAATCACAGTTTAAGCACATATAAGTTTTGTATATCCCTGAAATGTAGTGATACAGAACGTGTAAAGCAGCATAAGCATAAGGAAATAATCAACTACTGTACGAGTTATACCTTGAACCGTACTTGATTAATTGTCTCAAAAGAATAATGTCTGGACTTCATTGGCATTATCTATTTAAAAGCCTGGCAAGCCAAGCAGATCATGAAAAAAGCCTCAACCACAACTCAGAGATTTACCAACAACTTCCTGTGACTCCACTACTCGACTGCTTTAGGATTCTGCTGTGATACATCAGCTTCTGTGTGCAGATCCAGCTCTGTGATGCTGTATGACGCTGCTACTTCAGAGGGTCAGAGGAGAGCAAAGCTGGGAATCTAATCAAAGGCGAATACCATTACAGCAAATGAGAGATGGCAAGCGTACAAAACGTGGCAAGCAAAGTGAAGTGGCTGTACTGCACTCTCTAACTGCGTTCATGAAGGAGAAAGAACAAGCACTCGTCCTTCCTGTCATTTTTATGGATTTTTTATGGTTACTACTGGTCTAGAATAAATTGGCTGCCAAAGGAGGAATGAAGCAACAATCCTGCCCAAACAGACTCACAAAAAAGTAAGGGTGCAATTTCATACAAAGATGTGAAATAAATTCAAGATGATAAGAAACACCTTCCTGTTATGGTGGAAATTCCTCTGAAACTGCAGTCATTTGAGTTATTGTCCATTTATTTAAGGCAAGTAGGCAACTGTCACAACTCTGAGCCACCTGAAACAGCGTGTCGGTTGTCCATAGCAACCACGTGCTATGAAGAGCACAGCAGGTATTTATACTCTACATCATGATAACCTCAGTGCCAGGAGTTGCTCCTGTGATTTACAACTTCCTTATTCATTTTCACACAGTCATGTGAGAGGCATGTATATTTGGTGTCCCGACTTCAGCGGTCACAAGTGGGTTTTACCCGGTGTTAGAGGAACTATGTTTGACAGTCAGCTGTTGTGATTTGCAGGATTGGAGAGCCCCAGCATTCCTCTCACCACTACCTCTGATGTAAAGTCACCTATCAAAACCCTGCCAACCAAAAACGGAACCAATCAACCCTGAACAAACAGAGATGTGGTTGTGTAAGGTGTGAACATTTCAGGATGTAGACCATTGTTGGAGGGAGGATTGTTGTTTAGCACAACCACACAGTATCTCCATCAGGATCAGATCTTCTAGGAATGAGGACGTATAATCAGGAGACATGAGGGATTACATCACTCTGTAGTAGAGCCTGTTAATTCTCACTGAGCACTGGACATGGAAGATACAGCCTCAATACTCCAGATCATGCAAGAAAAGCTCAGGTAGTTGCTGATAACTATAGGGATGCAGAATGACACTGGTGCTACTAATATTGCGCTGTTCCATCATTTTGATGTCATTATTAATGAGAGCACTGACAACAATATTGATAGCATATTATTACATAAGACAGACAGCAGGACAAATGGAGCTCTGCAGAGAGTGAGAGAAAGATGAAAATGGACTGAGAGTCTGCAGAGGGGACAGAAAGAAGCAAGGAAAAGGAGAAAAGAAAGAGATGGAGGGACTGTGCTTACCCCGGCGTGCCTGTTTTATCTTGGGGCTCAGCATGGTTACCGTTGCTGTGCTGCTCCCTCTCACAGAGACATGACTGCATCCCTCTGTTCACACAGTATCCCTCACACACACACTCAGAGCCTCTCGCTGCTGCCTCGCCCTGTTACTCCCCATCTTCATCCAAGCATCTCTCTCCCCGACCCACTGTCTTGCACTTGGACAGTGTCTCCGGCTGAATTTACACATGCACACACACACACACTTACAAGCACTTAACCCCACACTCTCCTCCTCCTCCCCTCCTTTCTTTCGTCTCACTCCCCCTGTCTATCCCACTGGCTCGGCGTGCTGTTGTTCTCACTCACAGAGCCCTGCCCACTCTCTCTCTTCTGCTATCTGTCTCTCTGCCTTCTGCTGCACACTCTCAGTATCAGTTTCTCACCGTCTATTAATATTTCTGGCTGTGTGTCCTCTGTCTTGTCACCCATTTCTTTACATTGGCTCCACATCACTGCACAGTCTTCACAGTCACACCAGCTGTTTGCTTGAACAGATTTGATTATGGTCTCCTCTGGACCTGAAGTAGAACCTCAGATCAATACATTTGATTCAACTGACATCATTAAATGTTTGATGCAGAGCCAAGTCATTGTTACTGTTTGCAAAACTATAAATCATATCATAGATGTATGATACATTTGGGTGGACAGATATGTTTAAAACTGACAAAACTCTGATGTCTAGCATTCATTTTTAGCATCCCCACTCATTCAGGCTAAGATTTATAGTCTGAGGGGAAATAGCACACTACTCAGTCACTCTGCAATCTCTATGATGGAAGCAACAGCACTCAAGGGTGTGATGTTCTTGTTCCCATTCAGCCTATATGGTAAGGTTGTAGTGAATGTGATAAAGCAATGAATGCTGTAGTTCAAGAGGCTGGATGAGACTAAATTTCAGCATACAGGGACACTGCTGACTGAGCTTTCTCACAAGAAAAATGTAACCCACTCAGCTCACACCTAACAATCACTGACGAATGGTTTCACACTGTACACTGCCTTAATGAAGGCTTTAGTAGCAGTAGCATAACTTTGGGAATTAAATTCTTGTACTTTCACATATTCTTGAACCAGAAAGAAATATAAATCACCCACTTGCTCGATGTAATGATCATTGTTGCAACACAAACTAGAAAGAGAGCTTTACCTGTCGATTCCTTTGGTTTGTCACCGGTCAGAAGAGTCCTGGATGGTTTCATGGCAGTGAACTCTCCCGCACAGCGTATCCCTCTCCACTGGGGCCATTTCTAGATCCACAGCACACACACACACACACACACACACACACACACACACACACACACACACACACACACACACACACACACACACTCAGGGTCTAAACAATGGTAATACTGAGATCTCAGGCATCTACTGAATTGGTAATCACTAAGAGACAAATCAAATGACATCCACTTACCCAAAGAGAAGGGACTACTATAGCTGCCACGAGAAACACACTGATGACGTGTGCCCGAAGAATGCTGATAGGAACTTATTCTGATAGAAGGAAGGAAATAAAGACAGTCATGAGTCTTACTTACCATGTCATGTCAAATGGGCAGACCAGACGACTCTCAGTCTTGGATCAGGAGGGGGGAAAACAGGTAGTGCTTGACAGAGAAATAAAACAGCTGTACGATGCTCTCCTGCTGTTCTCTTCTTCTGATTTTTTGCACTCTGTTTCTCTCTGAGGAAGTGAGTTGGCTTGATGGAGAAGTGAAAACGGCTGACTTGTCTGTAAAAAAAAGCATTTAGAGTTTTTGTGCCAAATGTTGTTACTGTACATTTTCTCCACTCTCAACGGAGTAAATACAGTGGCTCTTAGTGATTTGACCCTGTAAATTGAGAGGGAAGGACACAAGCTTTGAAGTGGAATCAAGTACTGTACTGATGTACAATTCTGACTAAGCTACACACACTACAACATACTTTATTTTAGTATTTCCATGGTATGCTACTTTATACTTCTACCACACTAGATTCTGATTTTCTGATTTTAATCCACTATATTTATTTGACTGATACCTTTAACACAAAAACATGATATACTTACTGTATATGATGTAGTGCTACACTCTTAATTTAGCCAGTAGTATACAAAATATCACAATGACTACAAAATACATATTTTCTTACATGTATTAATTAGGCAATGTTGGCTGTTAATTTATGAAAACAGAATAATATAAAAATGGAGGACAAAATGTTACCATTCTGGATAATGAATACTTTTACTTATGATACATTATGTATATTTTTGCTGTGATATAAGTTATATTTTAAATGCAGGACTTTTTGTAATGTATAGCTACTTTATTTTTAAAAAAAGTATCTTATTACTCCCAGTGTGAGATAAAAGAAAAATATTAGCTTTTTACATCAAACAAGGAAGATTTCAGTGATTGTGTTTTTTATTCAGCACATTTTTCCATCATGGCACAAATGAGGTATCATCTTGGAAACTAAAAGAAGCTGCGCAAACACAGATAAAATTACAGTAGTACATATAAAATATATTGGGATATTGATGAGTGACAGCCATTTAAACACAGTAACACTGATCCAGGAACACAGAAACACAATAAAAGCACTGAATTGCACTCATCTTACCCACTCTGTATGCCTGACAGGCAGTACAGTAGACACTAAATAATGTCACGTGATGTAGTCCAGACACACCGGCCTCTGAGGGGTGTGGGGAAAATCATTTATAATCTAGAAATATGGTCCTGAGGGACACAAAGGAAATGAGTGTGTTTAATTGAAGGCATGAAGAGAGCATGTCTCCTTAGTGAGATAGAGGAAGTGTCATGGCTCAAATGACTGTGAGCAGATCAGCGAGGTAATGACATTATGTCAGGAACAAAGTCTTTAAGTGCACCTGCTATTAACCATTATCACATGACTCTCTAATAGCACACACATCTTCACTACTTTGAACAATGCTTTACACCATGAAGGTCTTTTAGTCAAAACAAAAATACTAACGATGTAAAAAAGGATGCTGATGTGGGATGTAAAAACAGGTGTGAATGTGAACATTCAGAGGCATTTCCTGCTAAAACACAATTTTAGAAAGCTTAGAACATTGATGATTTAAAAGTATTCAGTGAGGTCTCTACAGACAAATCTGCTCTATAGCGTACTGTATCTTAAAGTAGAATACTAAGATGTAACCAAATTTTACATTCAACTACATCATGCTTTATGGCATTAGAGAGTTATTGAAACAAATGAGGAGGTTGAGCGCACACCAAACTGAGAAATAAGTGAGCTACGAAACACTTTAGAGAGAGCTGGATACACAACAAACCAACACTTTTAAATGTCTATGGCAGTTGTGTCCTCTCTTTGTAATCTGCTGCCCACCCGTCTTCGACCCTCCAGCAGAAACGACAGCACTACAATCCAGCGCTGTGCTAGTGACCTCTGCTGCACCAAGCTTTCGCACTGTCTGAAGTAGGTGGTCGTTCCCATGGCGACAGCATCAAACTGCTCTGTCAGTAGCCACACCTCCCAAAGCAGCGTCAGTGCATTCATGATCATCATGACCACAACCCAGAACTCCTCCTCGAGCAAAGTGAGCCACTGTGACAGGCTGCGACTGCCAGCAGACATCTTGTCATACAAGTAACTTGTTGCCGTGGCAACAAAAAGAAAGTGGGCAATCATCATGCAAAGGATGAAGAAGAGGAAGAGGCGGTGGTTACCCCGGCCGACACAGCGGTTGAGGAAAAGGCAGTGGTGGTCATAGTCTTTAATGCAAACGTCACACAGCTTGCAGTGTTTGGTGTAGTCCGGCAGAAAGAACTGTGAGGAAGGCAAAGATGGGGTGGAGAGGAGAGTAACATACTTTTAATATGATGATCTTTAACTTTACCATCACATCATTGATTCATTATAAGGAGAGGACCACTGAAGGAACCCAGAGGGGAAGGGCTGTGTGCACATTTCTAGATCTGGACAGGCACTCACACATCAGTAGATATGGGGGCTCTCTGAGCCATGACTAGTGTAAATGTCTTACCTCACAGTATGGACAGAACCTGTGAGGGCTCTGGTTGTTCTCCACCAGGTCAGCGATGCAGGAGAACCGAGGATCTGCGTCTGCTTTATCCAGTGTCCCAGGGTCCTGAGTCAGAACCTTACAGAACATACCGAGTACGAGGGAGAAGTGGACCATTGACACCTGGACCAGAGCGCTGGCTGGCCACACACATTCAAAGGGTTAAGGATTAACCCTTGCAATTTCTAACATATAAATCCTAGATTACATTTGTCTAAGATACAAACATATTCTTTTGGTAGTGCAAATGTGTTTACCAAATGTCTTTCTTTTACATATGTGGCTGGATGGAGGAAAAGGTCAGAGGACAATGACAAACACTAGGCTACAGGGGAGTATTTACAGGTCCTGTCTGGAAAATCACTTTTAGAATATCTTGTCACAGACCAAAATGTTGTCCACAGTGTTTGATTTGAGGGTGGCACCACAGGGCTCACCACACAAAAATATGCATGGACATGATGCGATATGCTTCTTTTGTTAAAGATAACCTATTATGCAAAATTCACTTTATAAAGGTGTTCTAACAGTAGTATGTGTCCCAATAGCCTGTGAATGAGGCCCCAAGAGTGAAAAAAGTCTTGTCACCTCCTTCCCCTGCTTGCTCCTCTTCTTTGCCAATGTGTGCTGAAACAGGCGAGTTGAACGTTTCCCTACTGTTGATGCCAGCAATGGAGATGCCCCTCCCTCCAGTCGAGGACACTGCCTTTGAGCCAGCCTCCCCCTCAGATAGAAACCCTCCTCCTAGTTACCAAGCGGCCGCCATTGTTTCTCCTTGCTAATTTTCACAAACAAACCTGATAAAGTTGGGAGCAAAGCACGGCAGCTGCTTCAACGAGCACAGGAGGCTATTTTTACCCTGTTCGTCTTCGATTCATCGATTTATTTTAGCTGGAAATGTAACAAGAGAGCCTACCAAAGTTTAGCATGTGTGTGCCCATCATCTATATGACACCGGTATAACAGGTGTGTCTCTTGGAAAACAATGCTCATCAAACAGCTTTACAATAAGCAAATCAGGAAACACCGTCACTGAGAGTGAAAGGCTAACAACTATGTGCAGCTATGCTATCGACCGGAACACAGCAGGAAGTAGTGGCCTGTTAGTTTAACAGATATGCTGTGAATAAATAAGCTCAAGATATTTATTGTATCTAATTCCACCGTACTTTTTCGCTTGAGAACTGATCAGTCGGTTTGAATGAATTGTATGCACAATTCAATATTTCCTCTCTGTATACAGTCAAATATGTCTCCACCGCTATCGCAAACCGCAATCAAAAATCAGCTTCTCATACCAAATGTTACAACGTTTGTTGTTATAATGTAAAATAAGACGGAGGATCATCTTCTGCTGCTAAGTAACGGGAATCCGTCATTGTGCTAGACTGATGAGACAGACCATACCCTGGATACGTCATTGGTTGCTGCAGGTCACATGAGCCATGACGTCAAGGCGTCGATAAAGCATAAAACATGCCTGTCAATGCCCTCCCAGATTGCTCCCCTGGCTGCAGTACGGAGCTCTGGGCGTGGCTCATTGTGGGGCGGAGTCAAATGTTTAATCCCGCCCACATTGAGCCTACCTATTGGCTAGAGTGTTAGGGTTAGGGGATCACATTGGGCTAGGCATAACACACCTGATGCTCAACATTGAACCACTCCCCGAGCTCTGGGCTGCAGCCAGGGGCTACTCGATGGCGAAGACCGGTGGTGGTAGACACAAGACCTGGCTGGAGACCCGGATGCGGTGTTTGGCGGAAAGTTCGAATTTCTTTCATTCACTCGTTGTCTTATGTGAGTCAATCTGCTGGTGTTATTGTTGTTACTGAGAGCAACCAGGAGATCAGACATGATAAAGGATCAATTTAATGGAATGGGTTAATGGTCCTGTTTTCTGGTTAGGGGACTTCAACTCCCACAACGCACTATGGGGCAGTGACAACAAAGATAGAAATGTAAGAGTCATGGAAGAATTGTTGGAAAAGTACAATTTGACAGAAATTAATGATGGTAGGACAACTAGGTTTAATAGTGTTAGAAATAAATGTAGTCATGTTGATCTGTCTCTGGTGCCTTCAAACTTAACCAGAATTGGAGAGTGGGATGTGCTGGACAGATACACAGTGGGCAGTAATCACTTTGCAATTCTATGTAAATTTGGGCAAAAACTGAGAATAGAAATAGAAGAGATGACTGGAATGAATCCCTTGGTTTGATGATTCACAAGGCTGCTCTCTCCTTGATTCCTGTGAGGCAGGAAACCTTACAAGCTGGTTCCATGGTGGAGTCAAGAGTGTAATATTGCTGTCAGGAATAGAAACAAAGCTTATAAAAAGTTAAGGAGGATTTGTTAAACCCTGGGACCAGAGACTACTGTTAGACATCTGTGGACAGCAGTACGCAAAATGTCTGGACTTTATAAAAAAAAAAAAAAAAAAGCTCAATCCCAGTCTTACAGAAGGGATAGGTGGAGGCAGTCTCCAATCAAGAAAAAGCTGACATGTTTGTGGATGTTTTTCAAACAGTCCACAGCTCAAAGAACTGAACAAAGGTCGTACTAGGGCAGAATTAATGTCAACCAATCAGTGGAAACTGGAAAACAATTTTGAGAATGACAACAAAATTAATTTGTTTTTTAATGTGAAGGAATTGAGAGAAGCCATTAGGTCAGGAGCTAATACTACTCCTTGGAGAGATGAGCTATCATATTAACTGCTTGCAGTTACTAACTAAATAATATGTGCAAGGAAGAGGACATCATATCACGAATGAGATTTGAGCATACTGAGTTAAATAGCACACTTTCATTATACAGAAACACAAGACAGGAAATTGTGAACATTGTGGATGTCAAGAAACAGTAGAACATGTCCTCCTCAAGTGTCCGAAGTATCAAGCACAGAGAGTCACATTCAAAGAAACCTTTCAAAGGAATAAAATACCATTTAAGTTGGCAGATTTGTTGAGGAGAAATTCAGGGGATGTAATATTTGGGGCAATGTTTAGGTTTTTAGAGGCAACAGGGCTGAGTAATAGGGTTTAGAAATAAGTGCATTTTGCTCCACACTCCAGTCCAGAAGGTGGCGGTAATGCACCTACAAGCTGTTTGCCAACCGCCATAAAACAATAGAAGAAGAAGAATAAGAACGTCTAAGATAGCGAAACAGTACCAGCTATTCTAAATGATTTAAACGAACTTTAAACGAATGCTTTTGAGAAGTGACTTGTTGCACTTGTGGTTCATGTACTGGCAGCAGGACTACGCTATCCAAAAAGGGGAAGAAGATTTTTTTCTTTTCGACATCACGTTTTTGAGACAGTGAACCGTTAGCTTGTAAAAGAAAGTTTAGCTAGCAGCACCGAGACAAGCACATGCTTTGAATATGGCCAAAAAAGAAGCAAGACGAAAAGCAGGTCTGATGATGGATTTGGAACCTACTAATTCCTTCTCAGGCACATGCTCACCTCTTCCCGAAACTCCCATCAACAGCCCTAACTCCAAGAATATCTGCATAGAGACTTCTGAGGTGAGAACTGAGACTGTGTCTAACGCTGACATATTAAGAGCTGTTAATGGACTGAACGACAGGTTCTCCAGGTTTGGAGAGATGGTGAATAAAAACACAGCGAACATTACTGCCATGGAAGAACACGTGGGAAGCATTGAATTGCAAAGCAAGACGACAGTCTGATCCTGATGTGACTGTTCAGAAGGTTAAGATAATTTATTGCGTTACATCCCTTCTAAAAGCTCACTTCACCCCCCTGGACATCAGCAGGTACAGTCTGGGAATAAATCAGTTTTCACTTAAACGTATCAGAGCAGTTAAGTTTTTAGGGATAGCTCTGTATTATAATATACATCCTTTTATTTAACCAGTTATTTTGATGCACAATGCTGAGTGAAGGTGAGGACTCATTCAGTAGTCATCTGAACAGGAAGCCGGTGTGCGACTTCATCCATATTTTTGCTAATGGACAGTCTTCTCAATGTGACCGCCGACACCAACACACGCCCCTGTCCTGCTGCTGGAGGTGAATGCACAACAAATACAAAAAAGTATTTACTATATTTTGTTAGCTCCTAGATCAAATATTGCCATACATGCCACACATACACATTAGTGCCAAAATATATTCCCACTGACAAGATTCTTCAATTAAGTACACAAATGCAAAACTCTCATATGTCCAGAAGGTGCCACTCTTTGCTCAGCTACTAAATAAGGCAGGACTGAGGTACTGTTGATAAAGTCATTCACCACTAGGATAGAGAGAGCGGCAGCAGGCCTACAGAACTACAGATGCTTACCCTGCATACACCAACACCATGTAGACCCACACTTGAAACAACAATAGACAACATTAAGCACAGTAGATCACATATCATCTACATGCTCAGCCACGAGCAAGCATACAACACTCATCTCAGCCCACAAGGTAGAATTCCGCAGTCCCTGAAAAAAGTCTTGTCATCTATCCAAGTTGTAAGAACAACAAGTAACAACTTAACTTGTAGTTGATCAATTGGAATCAGAAATGGCTTATATGAAAGGCAAAGCCCTCTAGATAATGCTTATTATACCAAAATAAAGTTTTGTATCATTCAGTGAATTTTATCATTTAATTAGGACAGAAAGGTCAGATTTTTCTTGGACAAACATCCTGTCGCATACCCAAAACAATGTAGAAATTATACATACACTTTATTTTGAATACACAAACATGCTACAATAACATCAGAACATAAAGTCATGGTGCCTTGCAAAAAAAAAGGTGATTAAATCATATGGAATGGCAAAGAAAGCAGTCTTGCACAACTCTCAGAGTTCATTAAGATTCTTCAGTTTCATCTTCCAAGCCTCCTGGGCTGGCCAATCCTGGAGCACCTTGACCTTCTTTGCTTTCAGGAACTTAAATATGGGGCTGAAGTATGAGAAGGAGCACCATCCTGCTGCAGAATTTGACCTCTCTTGTGGCCTGGAATTAATTTCTTGATGCTTCAGGCTGTTGATGTTGCCGTCCACTCTGCAGATGTCTCACACAACCCTATACTGAATATAACCCAAAGCCATGATTTTTCCTCCACCAAACTTGACTGTTTTCTGGGTCAATCTTGGGTCCATGCGGGTTCCAGCAGATCCTCTCGAATAGTTGTCTTACGGGGTCTGCCTGACCTGGGCTTGTCATGAAAGTCACCAATTTCTTCAATTTTTTTCTTATCCTCTCCACTTGACATTTGTATACATTAAAGATGTCTGCCATCTCAGCGACAGACTCAGTCTTCAGGCTCTTGATGATCAGCACATTGGTTTGTGGGTGAATCTTTGGCATGTTATCAGAGATCAGGTTGTACTTCACATGAAGGTCTGGTGTGCTTGGGTTCTGTGATTGGTTGAATCATGTAAAGACAGGACAAGACTTTTGTCCTTGCAAAAACAGATGTTATGGGCTTTATACTGTAAATACTTAATATGGAAAAATGTTTTTACCATTAATGTCATTTGAAATTCATAAACCTGCAAACTGGAGCCCTGAATTGTAAAAATCTGCCCACAAGTCACTAATATTTAATGCCAGCTTGATACTAACTGATAGCCAAAATTCTGCTGTGTACTTCTAGGCTCTGGAGAAAGGCCAAACTCAGAAAGAGAAGACCGTGTCAGCTCTCTACTCGTGCACAAATAAAGTCCTGCTTCACCTGTTTTCACAACCCCGACGTTCCAAAGAAGAAAAGGACGGGGTCATCAGGGCATTGCAGACTTTCATGGAACGCTGGGATGTTGTCATGGCGACTTACAATGCAAATGTGAACTTCGTCACATGCCTTCTTCATTGTCTGTTGCTGATACGATCGGGCAGGTAATAGCAAAACCAAAACATACACTCAAACATGTAATTTAGATTCAACTGTAATTCAAACAGTCACACTGTTTTATAGCTACCCTGAAGGCTTTGGATGTGTCGTCCCATCGGTTTGCTACCAGAACCAGACATTCTGCACACGCTTGAAGAAACCTTTAAGATAGAAATCTCAGTGAGCTACACACTGGAGACGGGGCCTGTCAGCATGACTGACATCAGCCCTCTGTGGGAGGAGATGGCACACAAAAGCCTGGCTGCTCCACACAGGTTAGCTGTCACTTTACTAAAACCTGCAGATAATGCCTGATTGCTCTCAGAAAAAGTTTGACATGATCAGCAGCGCTGTTCGCTCAGCTTTGGGCAGACCAGGCAAAGAGTCAGTAACCGTGGAGGTAAATGCATGCTAACGTTTCCCCACTGTTTTCACATCCAGAGGGCTTGTCAAAGTTGGGCAACTTTTACACATTTATTCTAGAATTATGTTGAATTTTTGCATCTGTTGTATTACAGATGTGTATTTTTTGTGCACTTGAAATCAATTATTACATTATGTGGTCATACTGCAAGACATTAATTAGCATCTGTAAATAAGACTAGATATAAAGAGTTATTGCATGTTCATTCAGTCAATTAAATGGCTTTCCTGGGTCAGCTGTGAGGATGGACACATGTTGTTTCACTAGTCTCTCAGCGAGCACTGCTGTGATGATGGGCTTAATGAAGCAGTTAACAGTCAGAATATGATCCCAGTGTGTCTGCTGAACATGAGCATCTTGCAGTGTCAACACAGTTCTGTTTTGGGTTTTTCTCTTTTTTCTTTTGTCTTTTAATCGACTCACAGTAAAGGTGCGCACACACACACACACACACACACACACACACACACACGCACACAAAATCGCCTTGTCCTTGACTGTGGCGTGGCTCAGTGATATTAATGTTTATGTTAATTAGATCATACCAACAAATGATTACATTTCCAGGCAGGGTTATTGTGAGACTGTAGCCACTAGCTTATTTTGCCCAGTAAATGCAATTTAGAACAGATGTAATTGTATGAATGCATTGTAATTGCATAAGGAAACAACAATACCATTATGAATATACAATCTCTGTGAACATGATGTGTTGTGTTTACAATATGAGCTACGCCCACTCTTTTCATTTGTATCCATCAGTTTACTCTGCTTTCTTTGTAGGAGTTTCTGTCCTACATGGAGCCACATCGACAGAGAGGCCACAGTCTGTTTGAAAATATGAGGGCAAACCACTTACAGGTTTGACAAAAATGTGGCAACCATATACTGAAATAATGTAACTTTAAAGCCCAATTTGGATCTGTAATAATTTTTATTCACCGCTGTCTGGGCCTGTTTCTGCATCCCAGTTGAGAGCCAGCGAATGGGAGCGAGTGAGCTCCAGGCCCTGGGGTGCTGCTGAGCCGAGACTGGGTGCAAGATGCTGCTGAAGGACCCAACCGGACCAGATCACGTATCCGCAGAAAGGCCCTGAGACGGTCCAAACGGGTATAACCTGTCAGTTTAGAGCAGGATGTGTGGAGTAGGTTGCTATTTCATGTTCAGTCTATAACAGAGCGATATGTTGTTACAACAGGTGCTAGGAACACTGTCTTTGGGTTTAAGAACTGACATGACTCAGAAGAACAAAAATGGAACAGAAGATGACTCAGGTCAGTAAAGTGTTTTTTCTTGATTTTTTTTGTGTACTTTTATCAGAATGAGGTTGTGAACTCAGTGGGGAAATTTGTTTAGTAACAGAGCCAAAGATCCTTTGTGAAGTTGATGCAGAGGCCAAAGAAGGTATGTGTGTGTGTGTATATATACGTGTACACACGTATATACACGTGTACACAAGTATACGTATACGTGTGTACACGTGTATATACGTATACACGTATACGTATACATATATATAACAATTAAAATGAATCAGGTGATTTTTAAAGAATGATCTACATTTTTGCAAAGAGGCCTATCATCAGCATCTGTCAGTCCTCTGCATCAATCTCCTGGTATGGCTGCTAATCCAAGTGAATCATTTAATAAGGCTAATTGATTATTAGAAAACCCTTTTGCAATTGTGTTTCTACTAAGTTTTCTACTAATAAGGGAGCATGGCATTCTTCAGGTTGGTTTAGTATCTGAAGCATCAGCAGTTGTTTGTTTGTTTACATGCTCAAAATGGCCAGAAAGAAAGAGCTTTCTTTAGAGACCCGTCAGGCTATTGGTTTCCTTAGAAAGGAAGGCTATTTAGCGTGAGAAATTGCAAGGAAACTTAAGATTTGTTACCGTGTTGTTAACTACTCCCTTCAGAGAGCAGCACAAGCTGGCTCTAACGAGGACAGAAAAAGGAGTGGGAGGCCCCGATGTACAACTGTGCGAGAAGAAAAATATCTGAGAGTGTGTAGTTTAAGACAAAGACACCTCACAGGTCCTCAACTGGCAGCTGCACTAAATAATACACATCAAACACCAGTGTCAGCATCAGCAGTGAAGAGGAGACTTCAGGATGCTGGACTTGATGACACAATTGCCAAGAAAAAGCCATATGTCAGACTGGCCAATAAAAAGAAAAGACTGAGATGGACAAAAGAGCACAGACATTGGACACTGGAAGACTGGAAGAAGGTGCTGTGGACAGACGAGCTTAAGTGCAGTGCAAGTCATGCAGAACATGAAAAGATGCAAGAACAGTGCTTAATACCATCAGTCAAGCATGGTGGAGGCAGCGTGATGGTTATCAATTTCTCCCAAGGGGTATACAGTGTATGATAACCATCACGCTGCCTCCACCATGCTTGACTGATGGTATTAAGCACTGTTCTTGCATCTTTTCATGTTCTGCATCTCACAAATGTTCTTCTGAGTGATCCGAAAACCTCAAACTTAAGCTCGTCTGTCCACAGCACCTTCTTCCAGTCTTCCAGTGTCCTAAGGTGCAAAACAAACTGAACTGCTGGTTGTTGTAATGTTTTAACACAAACACATTTCAGACACTGCTTTACAAATACTTTCCACTTATTTTCCTTTTATTTTTCATTTGAAATTTCTCTTTTTACCAGCACATAATCAACAAAGTCATGCTTAACACGTCATACGCACAGGACATGAGAAATCAACAGTTTTACTTTGGAACATAGTCTTTGAACCTGACAGGAGCTTTGACTGCTCTCCCTGCCAATGTCCTCAGTGGCATAGAACTTGAGCTGAGGGGTACTGAGGGAACTGGAGTGACAGCCATAGGGTCAAGGCTTGGTTCACTAGTCTCATTCACTGTGACTCGCACAGATGACTCTGGTACTTCCTGGATGTGTCTCCTGTTTCTGCAGGCAACCGTGCCCTGTTCCATCTGGAAGTAGTAAGATCGAGGCTCTGGTGCCTTGGAGATGACTTTTGCAGGAGTTTTCCAGCTTTTCTTTCCATCCAGTTTGATGCTGACACTTTGACCTGGCTGTAGTGCAGACAGAGATTACATTGAGTGATGTCTGTGTAGAAGAAGCAATAGGCAATTTTGTTCTGCTGGTCTTTAATCCTGACACTGTCATAGTTAACATGACCGGGATGTTGTTTCGGTGAAATGGGGACAGTTGTCCGGATCTGTCGGCCCATCATCAGTTGTGCTGGACTCAGACCTGTTGCTGTGATTGGAGTGGCTCGGTAGCTCATCAGAGCCAGGTGTGGATCTGGATAGTGCAGGATCCGTTTAGCTATGGCAACACTCCTCTCAGCTGCCCCATTGGCTTGTGGGTAATGAGGACTGGATGTTGTGTGTCCAAAGTTGTACGCCTCACTGAATTGTCTGAATTTTCTGGTGAACTGAGTGCCATTACACCGTGTTCCAAATTATTGTGCAAATTACATTTTTCTCAGATTTTCCTAAATAGTTGAGGCAAATGACTGTCAGTATAATTTTCAAGTCAACAACCGTTAGAGTATAACTCTAATTTAATTGAACAAACCTCTCAATGATAACAGTATTTTTTTTCAAGAATAAAAAACTCAAAATGCACTGTTACAAATTATTATGCACAACAGAGTTTCAAGACATTTTATGGGTTGTAAAGAACTAAAAATGGTCATTTGTTGAATTTGCAATATTAGGAGGTCATAAAAATAAAATTATTTCAATCGAAAACATCTTAACAGGCCAAGTTACATGTTAACATAGGACCCCTTCATTGACATCACCTTCACAATTCTTGCATCCATTGAACTTGTGAGTTCTTGGAGAGTTTCTGCTTTAATGTCTTTGCAGGATGTCAGAATAACCTCCCAGAGCTGCTGCTTGGATGTGAACTGCCTCCCATCCTCATAGATCTTTTGCTTGATGATGCTCCAAAGGTTCTCAATAAGCTTAAGGTCAGGGGAAGATGGGGGCCACACCATGAGTGTTGGAGCTATTTGTTATTTTGTGATATACAATAGTTAAACATTTAGTTATTTTTTGGGGGGTTTGAAGTATACACCTTTAGTTTCATTATAGAATTAGTATAATTATTTTCGTTCATTTGAGTGATTAATGCTTTTATTTTGAAAGTACCGGGTAGCCAGGTGCGCACTGGGTGAATCTATATGTAGGAGTAGGCAGGGATAGGTGAGCTGGGCACCGGGAAGGGCTATGGTTTTTTACCAGGCAAGAGAGGCAGCAGAGGCCATTGTTCTTTGTTGTTTGCTTAAAAATTGGAAATAACCCGCAGAAATCTGACTTTGCCGGGACAATGGCTTTCCTTTTCACCTGCGTAAATTAATCCCCTGGGTGCCTTAGTGGTCATTTGATTTATTTGATTTCGTTTTATTTCTTTTATTCTTTTGACCTTTGATTGTTTATTTTTGATTAAAGACAAATAGCCACTACAATGAGTTTCTCTCCTTTTATGCCCATAGCAGCCAATGGCCCAGAGGTATTATTTGCAGTATGAGATGGCACATTGTCATGCATGAAGATGATTTTGTTACAGAAAGCAGAGTTCTTCTTTTTGTACCACGGAAGAAAGTGGTCAGTCAGAAACTCTATATACTTTGCCGAGGTCATTTTCTCTTATAATGTACAACCTGTCAGCTGTTATTGGTCTTGTTGATACCACCGCTTGTACATAGGCTTTTACTTTGTGTTCAGTGTCTGAAACACAATTGTCCTGCAGGGGATTACGAGACAACGTGTCAGCCATGATGAGCTGGTTTCCTGGGACGTGGACGGCTTCGACGTTGAACTTCAGACGCATTAACAACCGCTGACATCTCGCAGGTGCTTTGTCAAGGTCATAGGAGTTTATCAAAGGGACTTGTCGTCTGTTTGTAGCCAAAACTTTTCCATTCCTTGAAGGTACCCCACACACAGCTCACACGTCCAAACACTGGCAAGGCATCCATCTTCTACCGCTTAACCTCATAGGATAGGCGGGGATCTGTAGCCTATCCCAGCTGTCTTAGGGTGAAAGGCAGGGTACACCCTGGACAAGTCTCCAGTTCATCACAGGACACAGAGACAGACAATCACTCACATTCACACCTACAATCAATTTAAATTAGTCAATTAATCTAATCCCCATGCATGTTTTTGGATGGTGGGAGGAAGCCGGAGTACCCGGAGAGAACCCACGCAGAGATGGGGAGAACATGCAAACTCCACACAGAGAGGCCCCGGGCCAGGAATCTAACCCGGTACCTTCTTGCTATGAGGCGACAGTGCTAACCACTATGCCACTGGCAAAGCATTCTTTTTCTACTTGAGTATATATTTGCTCCATCTCAGTCAGTGTTGGCGAGCAAAAGGCAACTGGCCGTAGTCCATCTCGCTGTTCCTGAGCTCCTCCCAGGCCGTAGCTGCTCGCATCAGTACTAACCACCGTTGGCTTGCTTGCATCATAATATGCCAAGACTGGTGCAGTGGTTGACAGTTTTCACTTGTTTAAATGTTTGTTCTTGTGCCTCTCCCCAAATCCACACAGCGTCATTCTTTAAGCGACTGTTAATGGGGTGCATGATGGTTGAAAGGTCCGGGAGGAACTTTCTCAAATAGTTGGCTGGTGTTCCACCTTTCTTATTCTCCACAAATCTTGATTGACTGCTGCCACTGAATTTGGAACCATCAGTCCTTCATAAGTTCGTTTTCTTTTCCCCTCGGATGCACCATCTCCTCCTCCTCCTCCTCCTCTTCCTCTCTCAGGCCTTTCCATCTGCTCTTTACATCTTTTAAGGCATGTGTCACACAGGCTGCTCTCATGGACCAGGTACATATTTTCCTTCTGCACCCTCTTGCTGTCCCTCTGAACACATGGCAGTGGATTTCCTGTCGTGTTCACCTTCTTGAGGTTGTGTAGGTCTTTCACAAACTCTGGTGTACTGGTGAAGAGGTTATCAAACAGACTTAACTCTTGGAGACTATCTAGAGCCTTCATAGTGGGAGGCAGGCTGTCCAGCTTGTTCAACCCCAGATTGAGACTCCTCAGGTTGGTGAGAGAACCCAGTGTGGAGGGTAAACCAGAGGAGCTTAGGCGGTTGTTTGAGAGGTTGAGGTGGGTCAGTCCCACCATGTTGCCAATGGACTCGGGCACAGACTCCAGCTTGTTGCTGTGTAGATCCAGCCATCTCAGTGATGAGAGGTTCCCAATGTCATCTGGGAGTTTCTGTATCTGGTTGCGACTGAGGTCCAACTCGTCCACATTGGTCAGTTTTAGGAGACACTTTGGAAAGACGGTTAAACCCATGTTGCTAAGGGTGAGTCTGCGCTTCCCATCCGGGGTCATCCGGATTTTCTTTTTGACTGTCTTGAGGGTCAGCTTTGTCCCTTTGCCTAACTTCTGTTCAGACATGGTACTGCAACACAGAATCACTGAACAGGACAATTAATATTGGGGGTGACCTAAGATCTCCTTTTTGACTTTTGAAGCTTAGGGCCCCACTCTACCGCTAATCAGTGCAGAAAACCAATAAATAAACAAACCGGAAACACGGTAGTAAACACCACCAGTAACTGCGTCGGCACGGCGCTTTTATTCTGAAAGGGTTCGCTAGTCCGTCGGAGCGAAATTGCCTTTAGCTTGCGGCTACGTATGAAGTCCCTGATTATAACGTCACATACAATCAACGCACACAGTAACAAAAACGTGGCGCAGTTTTAACGGGTGTTGACTTCCTTGATCATGGCTGGATCACCGTCGGAACTTGAGAGAGAGAGAGCACTACGACAACACAGACATTACTATCGACCTATGGACGTAAAAGTGACTACTAAAATTTTCAATCACGCACAACTGAACGTAACTCCCTGCACCAACTGATCACTGCTGCTCATTAACCCCAAATTGTATTTTTTTAAATCGAATCCCGTGACGTAGATCAAAGCTTCGAATTTTTTTTAAAATTCGAATCCTGTGACGTCAATCGAAGCTTCGAATTTTTGGGTCAGCCCTAGTTAAAATATTTAGCTCAGCCTCACATTTGCCCCCAAGAGACTGATTTCCAATAACCCATCTAGTCTACACCATCACACAGTACTGTAGCAAATACGTGTTGTGCTTATGTTTACGTGTGCGTGCGCGGGCGTGCGTGCGCGCACACAATATGATCGCAGATTTGTAGTTCATCCCTAAACTTGCTTATTTTTTTAATTCTGTTCTTTTATGTTATATGTACTATTTCATGTTTCTGTCATGCTACTAAGTTGAAAGAGAGCTGCATAAGTGCCGTTCATTGTTTGATGACAATAAAAGTTCTGCTCTATTCAGTTCCATGTTTCATTTGCTGTACTTTCATAATCTTCTAGTGGTTGTGATATATGCAATAATGTTGCATAATTTGGGTTTCATCACCTTCTAAACTCTAAAAATGTTGGTATTAGTGGGAAATTCTACTCAATGTGCTTCATTATAACTCAGGATTTAGAGGAACATATTATTTTAAATATAAAATGTGTTTGACACTAAACTAAACAGATGGTTCAGCATCACTTGAACAGATGCATTTACTTGCTTACACACAGACTTGTCACCATGCCAACTCACCTGGCACAATTTCAAAAGGGACAACTCACCAAGCACCATGCGCTTGGACCATGCTGCATGGGCACATAGATAAAGTGAAGGATACTTGAGATTGACATAAAGAAAGTCACATGACAGAGGATTCATGCTTACTGTTTTTTGCTCAGAAATTCATCCATGGAAGATCATGAATCATTATTTGCAGAGGTCTTTTGGGTACAGCTCAGCCCCCAGGCTTGACCATGCATCTACATTTCCTCTTAAGTCAATCTACCAATACATGACCTACATTTGCAGCATCCTGCTTCAAGATGATCCATCCATTTATCTGTTCCATTACATGTTATTATGTTTTTTTCAGATATCAATGTATATGTCATTTCCAATGAGGGGTTTTGCTTTGGATCAGGTTGTGCTTTAACTGCTACAAACTAATTACAAGCATGGATTATTAGCATCGCTATGTCAAAGGTACAGAGCAAAAACAGTAGAAAGTGTCAGTAGAGTGATCCCTGCAGAGTCAGAGGGGAAAGGGAAATAAACAGAAGGAAGAGAGAGAAATCAATGGTGTCTTTTTTTTCCTGTTAATTGCATCTTGCTTTCTGTTGAGGACAGCTGGGAAGGTACACTGCTCGGCCAAAAAAAAAGTCGCCACCTGGATTTCACTAAGCAAATAGAGCCTTCTATTGGATAATTACTGCAGGTTCAGCAACAGTATGTGCTCAAAGAATGAGGTCAGCTGACTACCTGAATATACTGAATGACCAGGTTATTCCATCAATGGATTTTTTCTTCACTGGTGGCACGGGCATATTCCAAGATGACAATGCCAGGATTCATCGGGCTCAAACAGTGAAAGAGTGGTTCAGGGAGCATGACGCATCATTTTCACCACAGAGTCCAGACCTTAACCCCACTGACAATCTCTGGGATGTGCTGGAGAAGACTTTGACTCTACCATCATCAATGCAAGACCTTGGTGAAAAATTAATGCAACACTGGATGGAAATGAATCTTGTGACATTGCAGAGGCTTACTGAAACAATGCCACAGCAAATGCGTGCCGTGTTGCATTAATTTTTCACCTAGATCTTGCATTGATGATGGTAGAGTCTGACCTGACATACTGTTGCACATACTGTGGCTGAACCTGCAGTAATTATCCAATGGGAGGCTCATGGAGAAGTGAAAACGGCTGACTTGTCTGTAAAAAAAAAAAAAAAATCACTGTGAGTTTTCCTTCAAATGTTGTTATTGTACATTTTCTCCACTTCCAACAGAGTAAATACAGTGGCTCTTAGTGATTTGACCCTGGAAATTGAGAGGGAAGGACACAAGCTTTGAATTGGAATCATGTACTGTACTAATGTACAATTTAATTTCGACTTAGTTACACACATACAATATATCACATTGACTACAAAATTCAGATTTTCTTACGTGTATTAATTAGTTGACGTTGACTTTTAATTGATGAAGATAGAATAATATAAAAATGGAGGACAAAATGTTACCATTCTAGATAATGAGTACTTTTGCTTATGATACATTATGTATATTTTGCTATATTTTAAATGCAGGACTTTGATTTGTAGCAGTGTATTTTTAGAATAGGGTATAGCTACTTTATTCAGATAAAGTATCTTATTACTCCCAGTGTGAGATAAAAGAAAAATATTAGCTTTTTATATCAAACAAGGACGATTTCAGTGATTGTGTTTTTTATTCAGCACATTTTCCATCATGGCACAAATGAGGTATCATCTTGGAAACTAAAGAAGCTGCGCAACCACAGATAAAATTACAGTAGTACATATAAAATATATTGGGATATTGATGAGTGACAGCCATTTAAACACAGTAACACTGATCCAGGAACACAGAAACACAATAAAAGCACTGAAATGCACTCATCTTACCCACTCTGTATACCTGACAGGCAGTACAGTAGACACTAAATAATGTCACGTGATGTAGTCCAGACACACCGGCCTCTGAGGGGTGTGGGGAAAATCATTTATAATCTAGAAATATGGTCCTGAGGGACACAAAGGAAATGAGTGTGTTTAATTGAAGGCATGAAGAGAGCATGTCTCCTTAGTGAGACAGAGGAAGTGTCATGGCTCAAATGACTGTGAGCAGGTCAGCGAGGTAATGACATTATGTCAGGAACAAAGTCTTTAAGTGCACCTGCTATTAACCATTATCACATGACTCTCTAATAGCACACACATCTTCACTACTTTGAACAATGCTTTACACCATGAAGGTCTTTTAGTCAAAACAAAAATACTAACGATGTAAAAAAGGATGCTGATGTGGGATGTAAAAACAGGTGTGAATGTGAACATTCAGAGGCATTTCCTGCTAAAACACAGTTTTAGAAAGCTTAGAACATTGATGATTTAAAAGTATTCAGTGAGGTCTCTACAGACAAATCTGCTCTATAGCGTACTGTATCTTAAAGTAGAATACTAAGATGTAACCAAATTTTACATTCAACTACATCATGCTTTATGGCATTAGAGAGTTATTGAAACAAATGAGGAGGTTGAGCGCACATCAAACTGAGAAATAAGTGAGCTACGAAACACTTTAGAGAGAGCTGGATACACAACAAACCAACACTTTTAAATGTCTATGGCAGTTGTGTCCTCTCTTTGTAATCTGCTGCCCACCCGTCTTCGACCCTCCAGCAGAAACGACAGCACTACAATCCAGCGCTGTGCTAGTGACCTCTGCTGCACCAAGCTTTCGCACTGTCTGAAGTAGGTGGTCGTTCCCGTGGCGACGGCATCAAACTGCTCTGTCAGTAGCCACACCTCCCAAAGCAGCGTCAGTGCATTCATGATCATCATGACCACAACCCAGAACTCCTCCTCGAGCAAAGTGAGCCACTGTGACAGGCTGCGACTGCCAGCAGACATCTTGTCATACAAGTAACTTGTTGCTGTGGCAACAAAAAGGAAGTGGGCAATCATCATGCAAAGGATGAAGAAGAGGAAGAGGCGGTGGTTACCCCGGCCGACACAGCGGTTGAGGAAAAGGCAGTGGTGGTCATAGTCTTTAATGCAAACGTCACACAGCTTGCAGTGTTTGGTGTAGTCCGGCAGAAAGAACTGTGAGGAAGGCAAAGATGGGGTGGGGAGGAGAGTAACATACTTTTAATATGATGATCTTTAACTTTACCATCACATCATTGATTCATTATAAGGGGAGGACCGTCGAAGGAACTAAGAGGGGAAGGGCTGTGTGCACATTTCTAGATCTGGACAGGCACTCACACATAAGTAGATATGGGGGCTCTCTGAGCCATGACTAGTGTAAATGTCTTACCTCACAGTATGGACAGAACCTGTGAGGGCTCTGGTTGTTCTCCACCAGGTCAGCGATACAGGAGAACCGAGGATCTGCGTCTGCTTTATCCAGTGTCCCAGGATCCTGAGTCAGAACCTTACAGAACATACCGAGTACGAGGGAGAAGTGGACCATTGACGCCTGGACCAGAGCGCTGGCTGGCCACACACATTCAAAGGGTTAAGGATAAACCCTTGCAATTTCTAACATACCTAAATCCTAGATTACATTTGTCTAAGATACAAACATTCTTTTGGTAGTGCAAATGTGTTTACCAAATGTCTTTCTTTTACATATGTGGCTGGATGGAGGAAAAGGTCAGGGGACAATGACAAACACTAGGCTTCAGGGGAGTATTTACAGGTCCTGTCTGGAAAATCACTTTTAGAATATCTTGTCACAGACCAAAATGTTGTTCACAGTGTCTGATTTGAGGGTGGCACCACAGGGCTCACCACACAAAAATATGCATGGACATGATATGATATGCTTCTTTTGTTCAGGATATTAGGCATTATCTTTCCATAGAAGCAGAGCAGGGAATGGAACAAGCCAGCTATGAGGGTTCCCAAGTAGATTGGGTTGGGTAGCCTGGAAGGGAGACGTATACTACCTCAACAGAGAGATACAGTATAACAAACAGTGAAATATTTTGAGAAACTGTGCACACACGTGCAACATTTTTTGTCAGACCTTTGGTATGTGGTCATGCGGTGGTACTGTGTGAAGATGCTTCTGGCCAGCCAGGGGAAGAGCAAACCACAAGCTAGTCCACCATAGCCTCCCAACATGGCTGCTGTTAGCAGTATGGCAGCTCCACTCAGAGTTGGAAAAAACAGTGTCCAGTAATACAAAACTGGTGAGGAAAGGCATATGATATAAAGGTATGTGACAGTACTTGTTACAGTGTCATTTATATCATCACAATCCTTTTTTGCCAAATGAATAATCAAAACTACAGAGAAATATTCACCATGAGACTCTCTGGGCTTGTGGTGTATTGGCTCATTAATATACCGACTCAGTAGCTTGGTGAGATGCTGATGTCTGAAGAAAAGCAAACAATATAATAATGTATTCATCAGCATCAGGGCCCCAAGAGGAAGAAGTAAACTTGGGAATGTGAACATATTGAATATTTAAAGTTACTGAGTGGTGTTACCATCCCACACAAGGGTCTGCTATTCAGTGTTTTTCCAGAGATTTCTAAAGACAGCAGATTCACCTAAATGTCTTCCCTTGTTTGCTGAGGTCCAGTGGTGTGAGTCCGCTGTGGGTCTTCTGATAGAGCATCCTGCACCCTGTTCTCTGCAGAAGTGTCCAGCACACCTCAACCCCGCCCCTCTCTGCTGCGACATGGAGCGCGGTCGCTCCCTGCTGGTCAACTGCATCCACAGCACATCTCTACAACACAAACATTAGATGCATACTGAATATACTGTACCTGCTGCTAAAAGACAATCACAACTGCACATGGCCCAGTTTCACAAAGGCATCTTAAGATTTAACTCATCATTGATTTACAGCTTCTCATGACTGTGTACTGAACGTATTTGCTGAGAATGTCTGTCTACAATTTTATGTGAGACATTAATGAGAGTGACACTTCACCATAATGACTGAATAAAATAGACTATATCAAACCTGGTCTCTGAGCAAATACCGGACCACCTCTGTGTTTCCTGTGGATGCAGCCAGGTGAAGGGGCGTCACCTGGTACTTGTCTGTGTCGGAGAACCGAAACATTCCTGTCTCCCACAAATAGTGCACTGCAACACTGACCGAAACAACTAACAGTTAGTGCATACATGGTACATATGTGTATACAAATTGAATATGACATACATGTTTCTTCCACTTACATGCTGCCTCCAGTGACAGCGTGATGCAGTGATGTTTTATGCTGCAGGTCTATGAGGCGCAAATCAGCTCCGTACTGCATCATTTGGTGTATTATAAAGATGTTCCCTTGCCTGAAGGGAGTCAAATGCACAAAATGATATTACACAGGATCAAGGATGGGAAAATATGCATGAAGCTCATACGCGACATAGTCACCTCGACTATCCAGGAATGTTTGTTTGACTCTGGATACCTAAATCCTAAATATGTAACTACTGCTCACCTGCAGGCAAAATGAAAGGCTGTCTGTCCTGCATCACATTTCAGGTTAGGGTCAGCTCCATTGCTGAGGAAAAGGTCAACCAGGGCACGGTTACCATGGAGGGCAGCATAGTGGAGCGGTGTGAAACCACCCCAACCTGGATGATGATGTGCACACACTCATTATAGTCAGTTCTGCTCAGTTTCTATGTAGGCCTGACATAAATGCACAGCCTGTCAGCCTGATGGTCACTGAACCCCTCTGGAGTTCAGGGTTAATGTTTTCTTTGGCACATTGTGAGTCTGCACTGTATTGTCACAGGACCTGTCCATCTAGAGCTGTGCCAGACCATGTCACAGACGAGCTGCAGCAGAGTTAGGTTTCTCCCTGGCATTGAGACAAAATCACATCCGGAGACACTGGAGCACGATTACATTTAAGTGGTCCATTGAAAATAGCACTTGTTTAATACTATAATATTAGCACGTTATAACAGATTTTAAAAAGTTTGAGTATGACACCGGTATAACAGGTGTGTCTCTTGGAAAACAATGCAAACAGCTTTACAATGAGCAAATCAGTTAACACCGACAGTAAAAGGCTAAAAACTATGTGCGGCTATGCTATCGACCGGAACACAGCAGGAAGTAGTGGCCTGTTAGTTTAACAGATATGCTGTGAATAAATAAGCTCAAGATATTTATTGTATCTAATTCCACCTTACCTTTTCGCTTGAGAACTGATCGGTCGGTTTGAATGAATTGTATGCACAATTCAATATTTCCTCTCTGTATACAGTCAAATATGTCTCCACCGCTATCGCCGCACACAGGCATCGGGTGCATTATGATGGGCGTACAGAGGCTGCTGTTACAAACAGGCACAAACCGCAATCAAAAATCAGCTTCTCGTACCAATTGTTACAACATTATGATGTAAAATCAGACGGAGGATCATCTTCTGCTGCTAAGTAACGGGAATCTGTCATTGTGCTAAACTGATCGAGACAGACCACGCCTTGGAAACGTCATTGGTTGCTGCAGGTCACGTGAGCAATGACGTCCAGGCGTCAATAAAGCATAAAACATGCCTGTCAATGACCACAAATAAGAGAACTCCTTAAAGTTAAATAGTGGCGAACATGGACATGTTCAGGCATTAGTTTTTCTCCGGATCGGTGGTTAAGCTTAAAATGCATATTTTCATGTAAACTGATAAATAATAATAATAATAATAATAATAAAATAGTATTATTGTATTATCCATTGTGCCAACGGTTTAATGCCATAATGTCACCAACAGTAACGCGCAATAAGCCGTTTTCAGAGATGGCATGAGTTTGCGACACTGGCGTAAACGAGAACGTTTTATTTGTTTTGAGGCGTCATTTCTTTACTTCTGTGCTGTGGGCTTATACAAGTTAATTAATACTGTGGCAACAATACGGCAACAAAGCTCTGTTAAAGCAGTGAAGTGTATAGTGACGTTAGCGACTAGAGGTAACACTGAGGAGGGAATAAATGGCGTTCATGAGAGAGACTTCATCTTCAGCAGGTGATGGTGATTCTTGTGACTCTGCAGGTATCGAGCCTGCTGTAGTGAGCGACAACCTCAACACAATGGTAATTTTGCTTTGTTTTACCGCAATGGAAGTCTGCACAGATATTTTGACTCTTCATTCAGGGTGAAGAAAGCGTGATACATCGCGTTAATGATGGCCGCATTCAATTTAGGAGTCAAAAGTTAGCGTGCACCATTGCCAGCGCAGGAAAACACAGCACAGCTAGCATTAGCATAGTTAATGTAACGATAACATATTTAGTTGTCATGCTAAATGTCTTCTAAAGGTCTATGGTGCACGCTTGAGCAGGTTTTATTTTTATTTATTTTTGGGACATGTTTCTCTCCATCTGGTCGCTGCTCATATTTGTCTATCATCACACGACACACGATGGCGCCATTTATCTAGGTTCTGTTAGCACTGATTTATATTCTGTCACGACGAGTTCAGTCACAGTATGGCAGAAGTATTCAAACTACATTCATCCACTTTTTACTCAATTTATCTGTATTTTATTACATGCTTTAACATGTAGGCTGATAACATTTGTTTGGATGTTTTCTGAAGCATGTAAATGTTTTTTTTCTTTTTATACAACATAATCATCAACAAAATAGCAAACTCAGTTGTTTTTGTTTTACATCTACATCAGTCTCTCTCTCTCTCAACACATAACCTGCTATTACAAGTGATGGCTGGTTTCTTTGATGAATCATGCGATCCTGTGTGTCACAAAGATTAATATCATACCACGTCTATAAAAAGCAAAGGGACTCTTCTTTGAGCTGTGGGAGGGCCCCATCCAACCAGCTAAACAACACTTTTTTTCACTTCTGCTTCTCTAAGGAAGTAAGAAGGCACATGACCTGGACCAGCTGAGCTGATTTGAGTTGCTCTGCTTGTTCAAAGTTCAGTCTGCTTGGTGCAGATTAGTAAGAGGCGGGTAGTTTTACAGAAAGGTCTGCATATAGTAGGCTCTAGTCATGTCTTAGCAGGTCTTTGCTTGTCTTTCCTCTTGACATGGGAACAGAGACAGACACCTCTCTCAGTTGGAATAGCACAACACAGATGACAGCGTCCTCTTAGAGCTAAAAAAATCTCTGATGGCTCTCGCAAGAGTGCAGGTAAGAGAAGATGACAGAAGTTACTGTACCTGTGATTGTGTATTTCATTTTGACATGCTTGTACGTCAACAACCATAGGATGTGTGTTGTTATTCCATTTCACAAGTAAGGAGTGTCTTTGCTTTTTTCACCTTCTTGCTATCAGCCTCTTTCACATTTGAGAAAACATTAAGGTATCAGGTTAGCAGTCTGCCTCTATCAATGAGCATGTGCCTTTTAACAGAATATTCCCTAAAATAATATCATCTTAATGAGGAAACTGTAATAATACAGTCATACAATAAATAATATTGTCATTAGTAATATATGTAGTAGTAGTGTAGTTGTAATAGTAACTGCTTGGGAGCAGGACTCCTCATTCACATTTTGTGTGACAGAGAAGTGTAACATAGTTTAGCAGGAATTATATTTCTAGTTATCAATAACTTTGATTAAGCTAGGTTCAAAAAAGATGGACAGACATCCCAGGGTTTAGTCTGTGTCAAATTAATTTGATGTTTTTAAGAGCAGAATGACCAGATTTGCATAAATACATGTACACAACTGTCAAATTAGTTTCACTATTAGAAGTGGCATTTGGAGCTTGAAGAGATTTTGAGATTTACTGGTATTATGTGCTTCCTGTTACTGATAAGTGGGCATCAGTCATACAGTGTGAATTCTTTACGGAAGTTGATAAGCAGTTGATGATAATGGCACATGACTGCCAATGGTTTGTTCTTTTATCTGGTGAATTCTCAATGCTTATAGTGTGTTGTGCTGAAGGTTTGGTTTCAGGCATGTTTATCTGAGAGTGAGACCGTATGAGGAAATGTGATTAAAAGTCCTTTAGTGCATTATGTATACTCAGGGTATGGGTATCTAAAAAAAAAAAAAAAGATTCTCACAATCTGTGGATTTCTCTCTGTTGGCTCTGTTTTCCCTCCAGGACCAGACTGCTAAAGGGGAAAGGATCAATAAGGAAACCGGAGAGCTGAGTGCTTCAGGAGAGTTATCTGTCTCTGTGGAGTTGAAGGTGGAGAAAGTGGAGGGCTCTTGTAGGAACCCTCAGCTCCCTCAAGTGCTCAGAGAACAACTACAGGAGCTGGGAGTTCAGGCATGTTTGAACCCCGTCCAGAAAACTGACCCTGTTTCTTTGGAGCAGAGAGAGGAGCTTCTAGTCAAGGTCCTGCCTCTCTACATTCAGGTATGGACCACTGGGCCTTTTTGTGTCTCATTGTTCAGCCATGCTTTGTTATATATTCTTGTTAAATCATCAAGTGAGCTACTTTATTCTATTCTCAAATAAATCAAGACTATCCATGGAATCATAAATCGATTATAGCAGGAGAATTTAAAGTGGAGCCACAGTTTGAGGTCAAATGGATGCCTCTGGAAATTGTAGTTTCTAAACCGCTCCAGGCTACATGAGATGGCATTTAGATGTTTGGTCCTCAGCTGATCCCTTAGTGGAGGTGTTTGTCGTCTCTCAGTAAATCTGTACAGTTTACTGAACTGTCACATGAAACACAAAAGCCCTTCAGATGTTCTTCTGAATTGGTGAATTGCATCACAGTTACAAATAAATTTTTTTACTTGTGTGTGTGCGTGCGCATGTGTGCGTGTGTGCTATGTACAAGCCTCATGACCAGAATGTAGGGCCTCACTTAAGAACAGCAAACTCAGTGAAATGAGATATCCGCTTATAGGACTGAAATGAGCATATATAACACACTAGCTTCTATTATGTATACCCAAAGCAGCTGGTATTCAGCTACAGTATAATATGGTTATATTGTTTTAATGGATCTCAGAATGCTCCAGATAGAAGAGCAGTAGACCTACTGTATGTCATGACTACATTCTGTACAGTACAAGGCAAGTACAACACATTGAGCTTAACTTTCATTTTTTGCTAATAATTCCACCCTAAAACAGTTGTTTACATCCCATTTTGACCCGAAAATACCCACATTAGACATCACCTCATGTTTCGTTTTCTCAGTCGATAATGACAGACTTTAATAGTTTTTTTTGCTCCTCAGTATCTTTGTATGATGAGTCTCTCCTTTTGATCCCAGGCCTGTGAGGATGGTGGCAGACTTGAAGGTTTGAACATAAAAGGGCTCGCCGCTCTTACTGCTGATACGGTCATCCATAACATCCACAGCAGACTGGCAGAACGACCTGCAGGTAGTAACAGCTTCTCATATTATAGCAAAGTCAAAAGGTTTTATTTTCAGGTGGAGGGACTTTCTACCTCCTTGGGCTACTTCTGCATTTTCTTTGTGCTGTGGTTCATTTCCAGTAGGTTTTCCTCTCATGTTGTAAATTATGTTCATGTCATGTTGGAACACTAAAGCACATGAAATCTGTTCACAAAAAATGGAAACATAATATGTAGTGCCCTTTTTGAGGTTTGGTTGCTTTCTCAGGTGTGGCATTGATTTAGTGATATTCGGTCAGGTTTCTCTAGTTTTCATCTGTCTTATCCCATCGCTGGTTGTTTATTTTTTTCTGGAGGTTTGAAGGAGAAGCTTTTTTTTGTTTTTAGGGAAGTGGATGCTTCTGGTTTTTGATGAAGCTCTGGTTTCAAGTTAGGTGCTAACACGTTGTGATTCATGTTTGGGGAAGTGGAATTCCTTACCAACAAACATTAGAGACCCTTTTTGTTTTTAATATAAACCAACCATGGCTAAAGTATCTTCACCAATTATATTATATTTATCACCCGGATTATATTTACTGTCCCATACTGATTCACTTTAAGGTGTTGCTCTGTCACATGCGTGTTTTGTGTTATTAATTTCAGTTGTTCACTGAAAAATAACCAATAACAGAAATAAATGTAGTACTAAAGAGTAGTAGTAATGAATTAGTACAATCATATTAAAATCATTTCCCAGGAACTATTGTTGATAGATAGATGGATAGATTTTCTTTCTGAAAATAGAAATGAAACTTTTCTGACAATACTTATTAACTCAAGTTCTCTCTACGTATGCATATTGCTTTCAATCGAACATGGTTGCACTTGACTGGATTTTGAGTTTTCTGTATACGCAGTCTTGTTCTTTCTGGCTTGTTTGTAAACCTTAAGTCTTTGGGGTCATTGCTCGGCACTTATTGAGTTATGTACTTCATATATATTTTTTTCAGAGGGGGCTCGTGGTGAAGTGGTGCGTTTTTTCCAGAGGCAGGATACTAACGAGACAAACTGTGAGAAGAGAGACAGTCAAGGATGGCTGCTGTTAAAGTCTCTGCTGCTGCTGACAGCTGACAGCTCTGTGAGTAAAGCAGCGCAACGTCAGATTTCCGTTCTGATCAGTTGATCAATGCTGTCGAAAGTTTTTGTTGTTTTACATTTGATGCAGTCATTTATGGGGAAATTACTATTATTTATGTGAAGTCCTTGACTGGCATTGCGCACTGGACATTCATCGTTCATTATGTTGATAATTACCAAATCTTTACAAAGTATCAAAAAATAGCGACAAAATTTGAAGATTTTTATTTTATTAGTATGAAATGTGTTTTTTTTTTAATAAAGAGGAATGTGAACTGTGTGTGTTTGTAGGACATCTTGTCCTGTATAAACCCTGGGCTCCCTGCTGCTTTGGTGAAATGTCTGTACCTGCTAGTATGCATTCCAGCTAAAAAGGAGAACTTGGCCATAGAAGAGACCTTTCAGGAGCCGCTAACACAGGTCAGGTGAGGCAACAGCCTCATTTTACAGTTTCATTTACTCTTCTGTAGTAAATGTCCTCTTACCTTTCCTCTGTGCTGCTTCTGTTTTTGTTTGTTGGGTTCAGTTTCACTCTGAACTTCTGCCTCCTGCTCTGTTCCAGGTTCTCCTTCAGCTCTGCAGACAACCAGTCAATGTGGAGCGACTGGTGGAAACCCAGGAGCTGCAGTGTCTCATCATTGGCCTCACTTCACTATGGGACCAGACCAGTGCAACATGGAGACACCAGGCCTCCCGTGTACTCAAGGCAGTCTCTGCTGTAGCAACACACAACACTGTCCCCAACTTGCAAGGTGAGGTAACTCAAAACTATTGGGATAAGGAATATTTGCGTTTGTTTTAATTTAAATTAATTTCAGTTTTAGTTTTTTTTTTTTTTTTTTTTTTTTTTTTTTTAGCTTTTATATATAACAACTACCAAAAAAGAGGCATGAATTGTGAAACTAAGTTGAAATTGTTAATTGTTACCCTTTATTAGAGAGAGCCATTTTTTGCAGACATATTCTTATTTAAGTAATGGGTTGATGATGCAGAAGCGCATGACAGCACCACACATCTCAACAGCTTCTCACTAATGTTTCACATGATGCCTCCATCAGCAGAGAAAATTCTCTGAAATGTTCTGGTTCACACATGTGATTTGTTTTGGGCACCAAGAAGTTATCAGCATTTTCCAGCATGATAATTTTACTCTTTGCTATGGAATCATCAATGCAAAGCACTCTGGTAAACCCGGGTTGAGACGGGTAAAGAATTTTACTGTGCCATGTACTGCATTGCAGAAAAGCCATGCTTGAATCATTACTTTAAGCAATTACTAGTTTCTGAACCAAGAATGCTGTGTTTTCCTCATCAGACAAGAACTGCATGCGTATCTGCATCCAGAACCTGCTACAGATCAGTGCTGATGTCTCAGGACCACTGCTAGCGGAGGTGGCTGTGGCTGTGTTCAGCTTCATTAGAGACACCTATCCTCTTAATCCAGCCCTCTTTGTGGAGTTTGACAACAACGACGGCTACAAGGTCCTTGAGAACATCCTGAAACGGTGAGATAAAGAAGATGAAGAATGAAATCTACTAAATGAGGCTCATTCAAAGAGTGTGCTTCAAGAGTACATACTTGTGTTGCATGCATGAAAAAGGCAAGAGGAAGTAGACATCCTTACAAATGTAGTGGAATTTCATGGTGTAAATATACAACACCTTCAAATGGTGCAATTCTTCATATGAATGTAATTTGTTTGCTCCTAGTGTCAGTACAGAGGACTGTGTGTTTCACTCTATGATTCATTCAACTTTGCCCTTTGGTTTCTCATCATTATACATCACAAGCTGCGAGGACGGTGTTTCAGTGGATCAGTTCCAGCCTGTGGAGGAGTTGCTGGCTCTCATCGCATCTTTCACCCTGCTTGGAAAAACTGAGCTGAAAGTGGTGGTTTGTGTCACCAACCCCCAACCTGCAGCTTTTAAGTTTGACCCGCCACTCGCCAAAGGTAGGTCAAGTCTTCTTCATTCTATCTTCGGCATTGTTATTTCTCTGGCCACCCTTCCCTAATTATCTTCATCAGTTGATTGTACCATGAGGTACCTGAACCATCCCCTCCAAATTCATACTCCAAACCATCTAATTATCTTCACATGCATGACTCAGCAAAGAGGGAGGGGAATGGCCCCCCAAATGGCCACACAGTACATCCCCTCCTTGCACTTTTGCCCTCATATTACCCAGCCAAACTGCTCTGCCCCCTTTCCCTGATTTCCCACACACCCTTACTCCCCATTCCCCCACTGATACCCCGCTGCAGTGCGCAACACCCTTCAGGTTAACAGGAAGCTGAGGTGATTATGTCTGGGATGATGAAGTGGAGGCTTCCCCTCTAACTCTGTTAGGATGCTCCACATCCATTCACCGCTGGCCTACAGCAACCAGCCATCTATCATGGATACACACACACCTCCATCCAACATTCATAAATAGAGTGTCCACAATAAACACACACACACACCCATCCAATTATACACACAGACACACACACAGACTCAGCTACCATCCATCACATCAAGGAGTAGATCTCTGTCCAGCAGAGGGACCAGGGTCTGTTTTCTGCTGATCTTATTTGGTTTTGATACAATTTTGATTAAATGTGAAAATGAATCCTATTACTAACCAGCTACATATTTATTTACAACAAACACAAGCGTGTTTTGGCTCCCAAATCTAAGACCTCCTCTAAGTATTTTGACAATGCAGCAAACAAACTCCATCAAGGCAGATTATGCTACTTTTCTTTTGCCTTTGTGCGTGTTGTTGTTTGTTTTCAATTTATCCGTGTATGTATAACTCGATTGGCTTATGTGCGCTGTGTTAAAGGTTGTTTGTTATTTATTGGTTTTCATTTCTCTATTAAATTGACTGTCTGACTTTGCCAGAATGAAATCTGATAAATTGAGCATTAAGTTGAAAACACCTTTTTGTCTGAATTGACCTCAGGCTGACATTATTTTTCAGCACTGTGTGGCATTAGACTAATACAGGAATACAGTTTTCAAGTCACAAACTTCATAAATATGCAGCCCATAATCTCTTTGGTGTAACCCATTTTAAGGATCTTTTGACAAGTTAAGTGCACATTGATTTTTCATTTCCCAATGTACCTTTGTCACCAGGTTCAACTGTAAAAAACCTGCATGCCTTCCACCTGCTGCAGGCCTCCTTACTGCGGTCTCAGGATTCTCTGCTGTGCTGCCAGTTTCTGCGAACCCTGCAGACATTATGGGAGAGGGAACCAGCCAATTTCTTCCTGTTGGAGTGGACTGTTCAGTCGATGGCCCAGCTGGCTGCATGTGTGTGGTGTAAACCAGCACCTGTCCAAAAGCTATTTTTTTCACTGCTAGAGATGGTAGGATTTCTAATGTTGACAACAGAGTCCCTATGCATACCTTTCCTTTGGCACAAAATGCATTGATTAAATGCTGTTCTGCAGGTGATATTTAAGTTGAACTACATCCCCCATGAAACCTTGCGGGCTCTGCTGAATGTGCTGAAGCAGAGCTGGACTGGGACGTTGACCGGAGGAGTTGCAGGGGCAGAGTTTGGAGTGGTGGCTCTGAAGTGTTTTCACAGGTGGAATAGATATTACTCAGATTTGTTCAGGATGCTCTTGATTTCAAATATGTTATCCTAAATTTATCTGAGGTTCATCTGAATTTGATGTTCTCCTCTCAATTGACAAACACACTCTACTCTAGCCAGAAATATAACCTTCTTCAAATGTTGCTGACAGCTTGGTTAATATCTACAGAACAGGTACGACAGGATAAAGTTGCCAATGTTTTGTTGTCCACTGTAGGATGATGGTTCACAGCGGTATGCTTGCTGAGGTGCTGACTGACTGGGGCCTGCTGGAGCTGCTGCTCAGTGAAATTCGCAGGAGAGCTAAAATCCTCAGGAAGGCTGGAGTTGTCTCCTCCCCTCAAATAAGTATGAACCAACATATTTGTTTCCTCAGCTTGTGATACAACCATGATTGTACAGCTGCTCTCTCAGACAGCATGATTGTCATTATTATTATCCAGTACTTTTTAAATACAGTTAATATGGACCTTTGCCCATGGGCCTGCAGATATGGATCAGCAGGCAAATTTCAATTTTTTACAGTTACTCCTCAATGTGCATCTGAAGTTCTTGTGCTCTTTAGATCCCCAGCAGCTGCCATGTGTGGAGGACAATGAGCGACTGCTCACTACCTGTATGCTTCAAGTTGTGTCAGCGCTTACTTTGCGTTCAATCAAAAACACAGGTATATACACATCCACATCTTTTCATTTCTATTTAAAAAAAATGTCTTTCACCATTTAATTCATTGTTTCTTTTATTTGTGTTAGGGCTCTAAGCAGCTATTGTATACTTAATTTGTATTTCAGTTTCAGTGCGAGACCTTGGTATGGTTCCCTACATAAAGATCTTCTTGGATGAGGATCAATATCGAGGTCCCACTCTGAACATTTTGGAGCAGCTCGCTGAAATTAATCCTGAGGAGTTTATGAGCACAACCATAGGAGCCCTCTGTTCCTCTACACAGCAGGAACTCAGTTTGAAGCGGGACCTTTTACAGGTACTTACATTTTACAGGCACCCACAAACTCAGACAACAGCACACACTCATCCAGAAACACCCCGTCTGTGGAGTGATCTCAGTTGAACTGTAAACGTAGTCTCCACTGTACATCAAATCATAACAAATTGTAATGCACTTAAAACATAATAAGCTAGTGAATTTATTTTCTTAGCATGTGGGACCCTGATTACATTATAGACAAATGCAGATTGATTTGCTAAAGCAGGTTTAGCTGTTAACTCTGGACCGATTTGATTAGGCCTGCAGCTTTGTGCTGTGGCACTCTGAAGATTACCACCTCTATCAGATCAGTGAATGGGACAGAGATCTGATTAAGCCTAACTAAGTTACACACCCACTGTATGTGTCCATTTTTATAGATGGCAGTGAGAAGAGCACTTACTTGCAGATATTGTGCGAGTGTGCATGTACTCGTTTGTGAATGCATGCAGCTTGTTTTTGTGTGTGTGTGTGTGTTCTCTGTACTAACATGGTTAAAGCAGGTGGCAATCAGATTGGGTACGACCTGGGTTGGCAAGTGTTAAGAGCCATTGTGATTACTCCAGTTTCAGTTAATCACATTTCCCTCTGCGTTCTGCCTCACACATTAGCTACCTGATGGATTAGCTCTCTAAATTGAATAAAGCTAATGCGATTTCGTTCACTTCCAAAAACTAGTTACCAGAAATGATTTATGATATATCTATACGTTTCATCTATTTTTCATGACATTGTTTTAATTGACCAGGGAGATGCTTTTTAAAGCTGAGACTTTGAGCAAAGCTTAGTGCCTTTCAGAATAAATTCTCTCTCAAATATAGAATCTGCTTTGTCACATATTTAATTAGGCTTGTTTGTGTTCCACATGCTCACTGTCCAAATGGTCTGTCATGACTCCTCACTTGTGCATTTCAGTCAGTGCTGAAGGTGCTGGAGAGCCCCAACAGCTGGGATGCCTTCAGGAGAGCAGGAGGCTTCACCGGACTGCTGTCTTTGGTGATCGACATGGAAGGAGCTCTGTCCGACCCTCCCCAGGGAGAAGTGTGGAAGTCGCTGGGGCACCAACCGCTGTTGGACCTCCTCCTCCTCTCTCTCCACATTCTGGCCTTGGCTGTACACTTTCACACAGTAAATGCACACCATTTTGAGACGGCTGGCTTTTATGAAAGGCTGGCAGAGGCTCTACTCCAGCTGGGCTGTTTCCACACAGAGGGCCTTGAGAAAGTGAAGTTTGATGTAGAGGAGGGCTTATTTTCCAAGGCCACAGAGGATGACCAGTCTCCCGGAAAGAGCTTTCACCAGTTTGTTGCATTAGCCGAAGCCCATGAAGCTCCTTCCTCTCCTTCCACCACGCCGCAGCCCAATCTGCCTGTCTGTCTTCAGACATGCATACGGCTGCTCTCTTATCTCGACCAGTTCGCCACAGGGACCTACTCTCCACTGGAGTTAAACTTGAAACTCAAATCTGAGGTTGGATGTGATGGAAATAAAGAGAAACCAGCAGGGCATGGAGGAGTGTATTCAGGGTCCCCTCCTGGGTCCCACTCAGGCCTGCAGTCCTTGGAGGAAACACAGGGAAAATCCAGAAACACGGCACCCAGTGTTTCAGAGTCTCTGTACAGGTGGAGATGATGGAAGCCATAATCTTAAAAGATTATGAATCTTTACATTCATATTTAAATTGTGTTGAATGTATGGGATCTATAGCAAACCATATCTTTCTTTGTTTTGTGTTTTTTGTTTGGTTTACAGTAGGTTCACCTGCGATCATGTTATTCTTCATCCAGGAGCAATCCGAGTTATGATGACTCTCCTTCCATCAGTATTTACTCCCGAGGACCCACAGGTAACTTTCTAGACTGCACATGTTAAGGTCTCTAATGTTGCATGTTATTAAATACATGATAGGGTCCCAGTATGACACAGGTTTCTTTCCCAGCTCTCGATGGAGATCCAGTTCTCTCTGGCGCACCACATCCAGGCCATGGTTAAATCTGAGCGGAACCGCCAGATAGTATGCAAGGGAGAGCTGCTCTCCACATTGCTGGAACATTGTCAGAGCATGCTGCTGTCTCCAAACCACCCGTTACATCTACCTGTTACTCGTATCTTGGAGAAGCTGTCCTCCCAGTCGATCAAACAGTCAGACTTCAGGTAAAACAGTCTCTGATGCTTAGAAACATGTATTTCGTTCTTTTTTGCATTATAGGTTGTACTGTTTTTTTAATATTAGTGCTACTATATTCATTTTCTGACATCTGTTTCTTTTTCCTTCTCAGAAAGTTCCTTTGTTTAGGGGACCCACTCATGTGCGTGGCAGACAAAACAGCTATGCAAGTGCAACTAGAAAGTCACCCACAAGTCAAAGCTCCTGTTTCAAATGGTACATTTTTGTTTTGGTATACTGACTTAAAATTTGTGCCTGTTCTTTATGGATATATGTTAGATTCAGTCCTCTTGAGTCTTACTCTTTCATACCTTGTTGTATAAACCAGGTCACAGTATAGAGCCAGATACCTCATCGGGACCTTCAATAAAGACTTTGAAGCGGACCTTCAGCTTGTTAAAGTCTACAACTCACAGTGAATCCTCTGTTGGCTCAGCAATCCCTGTCCACCAGATCATCAGTCTGGTGTCCATGACATCACCGCGCACCTTCAGGCCACACAGAATCTCCTCTTCACCTGCCTTTGTAGAGTTTGACATGAGTGAGAGTGGATATGGGTAAGTCCTTGTTTCACACTAATGTATAAATAATTGAATACAGTTAACTCACCTGGAGAGATTCTATCTGGCATGGTAAAAGACTGAGACAGAGGTTTAGTTCTTTTCAGTTGCCTAAAGACAAAGGTGGTTTCGTAGCAGTACCTAATATGCTTTTTATGACTAGCCCTATCACATGAGATCTCTGAATTCATGTGTGTCAAGTCCAAGCTGGAGCTGTACTAATCAGGATTTTTTGCCTGGCTGGAGGCTTTCTTTATTTGAATCATAATGTGACAAAGAGATTCATGTGGTGAGGGATATATTTGAAGATAACATCTCATTTGCACTACTTTGTGGGATAATGAAGTCGTATAGCTCGAAAATTGAGTGGTAGGTTTTTTTTACTAGGTTTGCCTTCTAAGGAAGTATTTCCCTCCCGTAATCTCAACAGATTGCTGGACAAACATCTGCTCGTTGCTCCTAAATGCATTCTGTTAAAATGGGTTAAAATGATAAAGATATTTCTTTCCTAAAGATCTGGAACCTACTTGACTCTTTACCATCAGAGCTCAAACACAAAACATGGCTGGTTGAAGAACAGAGAGGAGCATCCTTCATTCATTAATTTCTTACCATGTGTGCTTCACAGCTGCCTTTTTTTGCCTTCTCTGGCCACAGTGAAAGGAGTGACTGCTGATTCAGTCTCAACAGGTGGAATTGGAGGAGGTAAGTGAAGAGTCTAATTAATGCTTATTTGCCTCCACCAAGGATGTTATGTTTTCACCGGGGTTTGTTTGTTGGTTTGCAAAATAATTCAAAAGTTATGGATGGATTTTGACAAAATTTTCAGGGTTAGTCAGAAGTGGCCTAACGTAAAACTGATTAATATTTGGTGGTGATTAAATCCGATTCAAGGGCACCACCCATCAAAAATTAATCAGTTTTAAGTTGGCTTCCAGCCAATCCTGAAAATTTCGTCAAAAACCGTCCATAACTTTTTAACTTACATACCAAACAAACAAACAAACAAGCCCCGGTGAAAACAACCTCCTTGGCGTTAACGTTAAATAAAAAGTTGCCGCCACCTTGGCGGAAGTCTGCGCTCTCTGAATGCTTTTCTAGTTTTGAATACATCTGAATAAAATGCCCAATCATTTCTCTCGTATTTTAGACTGCCGGGGTTTTCCCCCTGCAGCTGGTCTCTCCTTTTCCTGCTGGTTCCAGATCAACCGTTTTAGTTCAGCCTGTGATTCCCACCCGATCCGCCTACTGTCAGTGGTTCGCCACATGTCCCGGACTGAACAACAGTACATCTGTCTGTCAATTTCCTTCTCAGCCTATGACGGCTGTCTGGTCATCTCCACAGAGGAGGAAGCGTTTACATACCTGGGTGAGATTGGTCAATATTCGCCCTTTACACAACATTTATTGATTGACAACATTGCTTGAATTAAGTGGCCAAATGTGATAAACTTTTTAGTTTTCTTTTGAGCTTTCAAGCTATTCCTTATCAGTTGTATTTAAAGTGGGACTGCATAATATTTACATTATGAGTTTTTGCTGCAGATATTGACTGAATGTCTTTCTCCATGTTTGTTTAACAGATATGATGGAACCAGAAGTTTGCTCTCCCTCGTCTTTGCCTACATCACTCAGGTTCCGCTGCTCCAGCATGCTGGTCCCAGGTCAGTGGCACCATCTGTCTGTGGTCCTGGCCAAAGACGTGAAGAAGAGTTCTATAGTTTCGGCCTACTTCAATAGCAAGCCAGTGGGGAGTGGAAAGGTATGACAAGAGGAGAAACAGAGGAGCTAATGATTGAGTTGCTTCTAGATCTCATGTGACGATTATATATTCATTTATCATAGCCTCTGCATTTTCTGTCAGATGAGGTATATTCAGCCCTTCCCTGGTCAGTATGTCTCCATGGACCCTGCAGCTGTGATTGATGTGTACGGCCTGATAGGAACACCAGCCCTCTGGAAGGAGCATGCTGCTCTAGTGTGGCGAGTGGGTCCATGTTACCTGTTTGAAGAAGCTTTGAGCTCAGAGGCTGTGGAAGTCATGTACAAACAAGGCACAGCCTACCTGGGCAACTTTCTGGCCCTGCGCAGTGCAGGTGAGTTACAAGATCTTGCGCAAGAATTTCACAAGATTTCTACAATATGTCTTTAGTTTACTTCTAGCAAGTCATCCTGGTTAAGAGCATATGATACATGCTGAATCTGTAAATAGATTCTGTTGTGGTTCATGAGTAAAAATAAAATCCTGAATAACACAAGAGGTTATTTCTGCATCATGTGTTAGAAATGTTAGTTATTATTTTGGTTTGGTTCATCTGTGTTACTCATGTCTTTCCATTATGCCATGGCATACAGTAAATGATGTTGTCATGATGCCTGTTGCATGATTTTTCTCTGCAGATCAGATGATTTGCCTCAATAAAGGGGACCTTACATACTGATACAGAACAACTATCCTAGTGTGTTATGTGAGGACAGACTCAGTAGAAAAAAATTGTAATTAATACACCAATTATTTAGTTAAGTGCATGCAATAGCACAACATTTTTAGATAGCAATGATTATGGTTATACATTACATTTAACTTTTGTCAGGCCATTCTACTTTGTGTCCAGGGGATGATCCAGACGTTGAGTCTCTCCTACTTAGACTGGTTCCTGAGGAGAGGATCTCATTTGGCATCAACCCAGCAATTTCCAAATTAACAACTGTTGTACAGATCAGAGAGGATTACAATGAGGTGGACTGCAGACTGATTGCTAAAGAGGTAAGACGAGTCCACGTTGAACCAGTGTTTTTGTTGTGTTGATATAAAGTAATAGTCATTTTGTGTAATTACAGATGGGGATAACATCTCGGGATCACTCAACCCCAGTGTTCCTAGCTCAAAACATCAGCCAGCACCTGAGCGGTACAGCTCGCACCATAGGAGCAGCCCTGGTTGGGCATTTTGGTAACAAATGTATTATTTTGACAAGTGTAATTGCTCTTTAGTTGATTATTGCAGGCATATTCAGTGAGCTCATGGTTCTCTTTCTTCTAGGTGTCCGTGCCTTCACCCCCAGCAGTGCGTCCAATGGTTTCCTGTATGTCGGTGGGCCTGCAGTTGTTCTCAGTCTAGTTGCAATGGCGCCAGATGATAGCTCTCTGTATGCAGCTGTCAAAGTTCTTCTTTCTGTGCTCGAGACCAACTCTGCCATGCAGCAGGAAATGAACCGCATCAATGGATACAAGGTTTGTCACACCTCACTGGAGTAGCTACGTGTTAAACAGACGTCAAAGTATGCTGCTTTAATGTTGTGATCTGTCCTTATGTATGATTTGTTCTCCTTGTAGTTGCTAGCTTTCCTCCTGAAGATGAAGCGCAGTCTGGTCAGCAACAGAATCTTTCAGCTGGTTCTGTATCTCTCAAGGACGGTGGAGGTGATTTCTGGGTCTGGTTCCCTCCAGAGTACACCTGCTTTCCAGGCCCTGCTGTGTGACCTGGAGGTGAGCATCCAAATGTTAATTAGTGTGAAAGTGCAGCATAGTGGAACATTTTTTTCACCCAGTATTTATTTGGAAACAGATTCTTTTTCATTGCATCTGGAATCGAATTGCTAACATTATGTGTCTTTCCCATATTTTCACCTTATTTTCAGGTGTGGCAGAACACATCAGATAATCTGGACCTTTCCGTTCTGAACCACTTTGCAGAAATCCTGAAATCATCAAGGTAATTTCTACAGCTATCAGCATGTGACCAGAATAAAGGTTGTAGCTTTAATCTAATTAATTATTAACCCACATGAGCAGCAAGTTAGATTACACAATAAAGAGGGCTTTGTTCAGGACTCATGACAGACTTGATCGGCTGTTCTGTCAACATCTGCAGCAGCTTGTCATCAATCATGCAATGGAAACAGAAATAGTCGAGGGAATGCTGAACAGAATCAGTCACAGGAGAGACAAGAGAAGAGCATGACTGAACGTGTGCATGGATTGCTGAATTAGATTTTCTGTCTGTGGGAACAGATTGTGATTGATATGAATGCTTTCTCTGTTTCTCTCTCTGTATTCTCAGCAGTGACAGCAGGAATGCAGTGGTCATGCATGGTATGGGCCTGCTTCCCAAGCTGCTGTTTGAGCTCTCTGATCCTGCTGTGACTGTTCAGAAGGTTAAGATAATTTCTTGCGTTATCACATCCCTTCTAAAAGCTCACTTCACCCCCTTGGACATCAGCAGGTACAGTCTGGGAATAAATCAGCCACTTAAGCCGCTTTGGGGATAGCTCTGTATTTTAATATACGTCCTTTTATTTAACCAGACTCGGACTCTTCCTGGTCTACACGCTCCCTCCTGTTTGTAACATGAATGAAGGCAATGAGCTATCTGACAGTGATCTTTCACAGGATATGCCAGGTACTGCATGTAACATACAACCACATCTTATGCAGCG